>OZ024743.1:218654455-218696955 GCA_964016885.1 Eledone cirrhosa
ATAATATATACTATGTATAGACAAATATTATATATTTTTTATTTTACTATATTTATATGTAATATGTATCATTTGATATTTAATATACTATTATATCATCTCTACCACCCCCTTAGGCTGCACCTTCTCAACCCCCCCCATGGGGGGGGGGGGGCATAATGCCCACTTTGAGAACCTCTGATCTAGAGCAATGGTGCATGTGTGACCAAAGCAACAGCGGCACCTTTTCATTATGAGTTGTTCAGAAGAATCAACGCAGCAACTCCCATGAATTTTAGAATCAAGACACAAAATCCATTGAAGGCAAAATGTGATCAAATACTTCAAGCTTGAATAAGTCCATCATTCTCATTTATCAAATTGTACAGCTATATAGAAGGATAGTCTGGATGAGTGATTGGTGAATGCAAATGCTTGTGTTCAAATGGATCTCTGACCTAAACCTGAGCCAATTTTAAAGAAAAATAAATCCAGTACATGCATGGTTCATGTAACCATCTATCTGCTCTTTACTTTTGCTTGTGGCAGTAAAGATAGAGTCAAGATACTTGAAATAACCACAGTTAAATAAGATACTCAATATATTAGTTGAGAATAAGCATATTTATTTTATATAGAAATGACTTCTAAAACTGTCTCAGTCGTATGAAATCAGGAGAAATGCCCTGATGATTTCATTCGAATGAAACAGTTCTGGTCCTCTAGAAGTCATTTCTAAATAATATATATATATATCCACTTTAGATTTAGATCTGTATTTTAATAATACAAACTTAATTATATTATTGAGTGAATGAGAAGATAACCGAGGCCATGGTTAGAGCATTGGCCTTGCAATCGAAAGGTTGTGAGTTCAATTCTCAGACCGGGTGATGTGTTGTTTCCTTGAGCAAGACACTTTATTTCACATTGCTCCAGTTTACTCAGCTGTAGAAATGAGATGTTAGGGACTGGGGTCCCTATCATTCCACTGTAAAGTGGACATGTAGGCACCATGGAAAAAAAGCACCCAGCACTCACTGTAAATGAGGTTGGTGTTAGGAAGGGCATCCAGCTGTAGAAATCAAGCCAGAATCAGTTCCCATCCCACCCTTGCAAGCAGGGAAAAAGCGGACGTAAAATGAAATGATGATGATGATGATGATGATATATATATATATAAACGGAAAAAATGAAACAAAATTTCATTTCCCACTCTTAGTACGGCTGTTACTTAAATATAAGTATGTACACATACATGCACACATATATATACATGCACACATACATGCACACATATATATATGTACGTATGGATTCACCGAACATTTATTAAAATGCTCGGTGTGTTTACCGTTTTCGGTGCACCTGGCCGATTAACCCACTCGATATGCAAATTGGGCTACTCAGCCGTTAATATGCATAAGGTAAGTATATACGTTCAACAATCTGGCAGGAAGGTATACGTTGCTGACGATAGCTAATAAGCTTGAAACTAGTACAGCGTTCCTTTGTCAGTGTTGAACAAACGAGCAACGATGGTTGCTAGACACTACGGCTTAATATGGGATGTTTGTTTACAAACACACCGAGCATTATAATAAATGTTCGGTGAATCCATACGTACATATATATATATGTGTGCATGTATATATATATATATACATACTACTGTACGTCTGTATACATATATGTATGTATGTGTACATACTTATATATATATATATATATATATATAATATATATATATATATGCTAAAATAAGCCACTATACTTAGCCTTTGTTGACCTAGAGAAGGCCTTTGATAGGGTACCCCGATCTGTCATCTGGTGGTCCCTAAGGAAGCTAGGTGTTGAGGAATGGCTTGTGAGGACAGTGCAAACTTTGTACAGAGGTACTCTCAGTAAAGTCAGGGTAGGAATGGAGTTTAGTGAGGAATTCCAGATACAAGTAGGAGTACATCAGGGTTTGGTCCTCAGCCCGCTCTTGTTCATTATAGTCCTCCAAGCCATAACAGAGGAGTTTATGACTGGCTGTCCATGGGAACTTCTCTATGCTGACGATCTGGTTCTTATAGCAGAATCAGTAGAGGAGCTAGAGAATAAATTCTGGCTATGGAAACAGCAGTTGGAAGCAAGAGGACTGAGAGTGAATCTAGCTAAGACAAAAGTGTTGATGAGTAGAAAAGAGGACAAAACCCTGATTCTGTCAGGGAAATGGCCATGTTCGATATGCAGAAAAGGAACTGGCATAAATTCTATAAAATGCACACAATGCAGATCCTGGGTACACAAGAGATGTAGCGGGATAGCAGGCAAACTAACAGGTAGGGAGAAATATGTATGCAGTAGATGTACAGGGAAATTAGACAGTAGAAGTCGCACTGATAGACACATTTTTCAAATGCAAGAGGGCGCTATAGAAGTGGTGGATAGCTTCCGGTACCTAGGAGATCAGATTAGCATGGGAGGACGGTGTTCCGAGGCCATAGTATCTAGAATAAGGACGGGTTGGAAGAAGTTTAGGGAGCTGCTTCCTCTGTTGACGAAGAAGGGTTTCTCCCTGCGTACGAAAGGCCGGTTGTATGATGCCTGTGTGAGGAGCGCGATGCTGCATGGTAGTGAGACATGGGCAGCAACTGCAGAGGATATGCGATGACTGGAGAGAAATGAGGTAAGCATGCTCCGTTGGATGTGCAGTGTAAATGTGCGTGAACAACCCAGCATAAATGTGTTGAGAGAGAAACTGTGTCTGAGAGGGATAGAATGTAGTGTACGGGAGAGGAGACTGAGGTGGTATGGACATGTGATGCG
This sequence comes from Eledone cirrhosa, assembly GCA_964016885.1. NCBI lineage: Eukaryota > Metazoa > Mollusca > Cephalopoda > Octopoda > Eledonidae > Eledone > Eledone cirrhosa. The sequence goes on from OZ024743.1 coordinate 218,657,249, forward strand.
CATGGAGGATGACCGATGGGTGAAGAAGTGCCAGGAATTGCCAGTTGAAGGAAGACGTGGTAGAGGTAGACCACGAAAAACATGGGCGGAGGTGGTGAGAACAGACCTCAGATCATTGAAGCTCACAGTGGAGATGACGAGGGACCGTGACGAGTGGAGAGATGCTGTGCTGAATAAGACCCGTCCCACCCTTGCAAGCAGGGAAAAGCGGACGTAAAAATGATGATGATGATGATGATGATGATGATATGGAAAATGGATTTTAAACAGTGTTGCTGATATGTATATATATATATATATGGAGGCACATGGCTTAGTGGTTAGAGCATTGGCCTTGCAATCGAAAGGTTGTGAGTTCAATTCTCAGACCGGGTGATGTGTTGTTTCCTTGAGCAAGACACTTTATTTCACATTACTCCAGTTTACTCAGCTGTAGAAATGAGATGATAGGACTGGGGTCCTTATCATTCCACTGCAAAGTGGCCGTGGGGGTGCCACGGCAAAAAAGCACCCAGCACTCACTGTAAATGAGGTTGGTGTTAGGAAGGGCATCCAGTTGTAGAAATCGAGCCAGAATCAGTTCCCGTCCCACCCTTGCAAGCAGGGAAAAGCGGACATAAAATGATGATGATGATGATGATGATGATGATGATATATATATATATATGTATCTTCATGTATGTATACTCTGTAAAGTGGTTGATGTTAGGCAGGACATCCAGCTGTAGAAACCATGCAAAAATATGGAATCCATGAGCACAGTGTGGTCCTCCAACTAGTACTTTTTTTATCGACCTCGAAAGGATGAAAGGCAAAGTTGACCATAGCAGGATTTGAACTCAGAGAGCAGAGAACCGGAACGACTACGACAAAGCATTCTATCCAACATTCTAACGACTCTGCCAATTCGCCACCTTAAAATGATGATAGTGATAATAATAATAAAAAGAATGAACATTTTTAGTACATACCTCAGCAATCATTCTATTTGTATCACCAACAAACAGAAAATTCAGTGCCTCTTCTTCACTGGCTGCTTGTTGTAGATTTAGATTCTTCAGATGTATATGTTGTTCTGGGTCTTCAAGTAAGCTTACTTTACTGAAATTAGAAACAAATCAAATACATAGACACACATGGAAATTAGACAATTCAAAATAGCAACATCAGGACCAATAACTGCAAAATAATATGTATGTGACTGTGGCTTTGAACTGGTTGATCACCATCCCTAGTCTCCTGATTTGACCCCCATCTGACTATAATCTGTTCCCCAACATGAAAAAACACTTGGCTTTGATAATGGCATCATATCTGCTGTTGATCATTTTTTTTACTAATAGGATGAAGCTTCTTTACCAATAGGATCTAAGCACTGCAATACTGATGGAAGAAGTGTGTGTGGAACGCATGGGGGACTATGTTGAAAAATAAACCTCATTTGGTCACATTCCGTGAGAGTATCTTGGTCAGCTTATGAACTTTTCAACTGACCCTCATAATTAACATCATCATTTTTTATGCATTTTTCCACGACAGCATGGGCTAGACAAGTCTATATCTATACCAATGTAGTTGTCATCTTGCATATCCATTTTCTCTCAGTCCATTTCTGCCCCATCTTTCATTCATACTGATTTTACACACATACTCATCTCATTTCTTTCCATCCTTTGCACATCTTCTGCATGCAATGTCCTTTTTTTGCTATTATGTAATATTGAAGTGAAGAGCAGACTGTATTATACACAAGTATTCTACAATTTGCCCTTTACTCAACATTAGACACCCTTTTATGTAAGAGAGGTAGTAGCTCCCTGAATATTTTCTACTATATTTTTATTCTGGTTACTATACAAGTAAAATACCATCCTCCATTGCTTGTTAGGAAGACAGGGGATATAGTAGTGAAAACCAATGATAGGAAGCTGATTCTCATGATAGAGATGACAAAGGAGAATGGTGGTACTGGAGAAGACTTGCCTATCAGTATGAAAATATGAATATGACCTGACAACACTCTCCTTAGTAACTAGTTCCAGCATCACTGTATCCCCACTCTATCTAGAGAGTGAAAGAAGTAAAGAACTAGAGTACAAGGGTGATAGAAGGGAGAGTGAAATGGAAGAAAAGCAGCCGAAGGAATAAGAGGGTTAGGTGTTAGGGGAGAGAGTAATGGAAGAAATAATGAATGATAGATAGCTACATGATGATTGTTGGATAGGATATTGCACAGATATAGCATAAGGAACATGATGGGAAGTAATATGAGAGACTGAGAGAATAAGAGAAAGAATGATGGCAATAAAGAAGGATGATAGTAAGATAGAGATTGAATGTACATAGATCCAGAATAAGAAAGAAGAAAGGTTACACAAACAAATTAGAAGTAAAATCAAAAAGAGGATATAGATATATATCTTCTGAAGGCGACAGATGAAATCTGTAGCTGGAGCAGACCTATAGGCAGGAGGAGAGTAATATGGTGATGGAACAGTAAGGTGGAGGAGTCAATCAAGGCCAAAAAGCAAGCTTGGAAAGTATGGCGGGATGGGGGAAGTAGAGAACACTATCAAGTGGCCAGGAGGGAAGCTAGGAGACAAGTGTACCTTGCAAGAAGAGAAGCAGAGGAAAGAAAGTTCAAGCATGTTCTACAGCCCGAGGACCAAAAACGTGAGGTGTTCAGGATTGCTAGACAATGAGTCAAGGAAAACCGTGATATTGTCGGGGAGAAGTGTGTCCGTAATGATGATGGTATACTTGCCATTACTGATACTGATAAGAAGGTAGCTTGGAAGTGTCACTACGAGAGGCTACTAAATGAGGATAATAAGTGGGAAAAAGATAGTCTGCCTCAAATCGATCCAATAGAGGGACTAGCAGTGTAAGTTGAAGGTAGTATAATAAGTAGGGCAATCAAAGATATGAAGACAGGCAAAGCAGCTGGGCCTTCGGAGATAGTTGCTGAAATGCTGAAAGCATCTGGATCGGTAGGACACACTATAGTCACCCGGATAGTAAACCAAGTCATACAGAATGGGGTCATACCAAATGACTGGCGTAGCAGCAGCATCATTAACTGCTATAAGGGTAAAGGAGATGCCCTAGATAGAGGAAACTATAGAGGCATTAAATTAATTGACCAGGTCATGAAGGTCATAGAAAAAGTTATAGCGCAACTAATCAGAGAGCGAATTGATCTAGAAGAAATGCAGTTTGGGTTTGTGTCAGGTAGCTAAAAGTAAACCCCTATACTTAGCTTTTGTTGACTTGGAGAAAGCCTTTGACAGAGTTCCCCGCTCCATTATCTGGTGGGCTCTTAGAAAACTAGGTGTTGATGAATGGCTTGTGAGAGCTATACAAGCCATGTATAAAGAAATAGTCAGCAAGGTTAGAATTAACAACGAATATAGTGAAGAATTTAGCATAAAAGTTGGTGTTCTTCAGGGCTCTGTCCTTAGCCCCCTCCTATTTATTATTGCCCTTCAGCCTATAACAGAGGAGTTCAAGACCGCCTGCCCATGGGAACATCTATATGCAGATGATCTAACGCTCATAGCTGAATCAATGGCTGAACTAGAGAAGAAATTCCAAACATGGAAGCATGGCCTAGAATCAAATGGCCTTAAAATTAACTTGTCTAAGACTAAAGTTCTAGTATGTACGAAGGAAAATAGGGCACTGGTCCCCTCTGGGAAATGGCCATGCTCAGTGTGTAAGAAAGGAGTAGGCAGAAACTCCATTTTATGTCCCAAATGCAAAGTATGGGTGCATAAAAGATGTAGTGGGATCACAGGTAAGCTAAGAACATAGATTTTCTATGTGGCCGGTGCTCTGGTGCAATAAGTAGTAGCAAGTGCCCACAGGATACTAGCTCCTTCAATTGCCCAGATGGTTCTATAGAAATAGTGGATACCTTCCGTTACCTGGGTGACAAAATCAGCAGTGGTGGAGGGTGTTCTGAAAGTACAGTAGCCAGAGTCAGAACGGGATGGAAAAAGTTCAGAGAGCTTATACCACTATTGACCGCTAAAGGTTTCTCTCTAAAAATGAAAGGCAGACTGTATGATGCCTGCCTATAAACAGCAATGTTACATGGCAGTGAGACATGGGCATTGTGTGTAGAGGATCTGCGCAGACTGGTGAGGAACGAAGCTTGCATGCTCCGTTGGATGTGTAATAGTAATATACGTGAACGGCAAAGCATAAATGAACTAAGTGAGAAATTAGCAATAAGAGGGATCAGATGCTGTTTACTCGAGAGATTACGTTGGCATGGTCACGTGATGCGCATGAAAGACGACAGCTGTATAAAAAAGTGCAGGGTGATCAAAATTAATGGAAGCTACGGAGTAGGCAGACCCAGAAAAACCTGGGACGATTTGATAAATTCCGACCTTACGCACTTACACCTCTCCAAGACAATGTCACTGGACTGAGATCTTTGGCGCTACGCAGTAATACAGAAGACCCGCCTTGTCTAAGTACAAAGCGAAAGCTAGTCAGTAGGCACCTCTTAACCAAAAATACACCCCCATCCCACTACCCCTACCCCCACCCCCATCTATACCACCCCTTTCTCTGTAAAGTTATGCTGGTACCACAACATTCAGTCCTAAATAAATGAGGTCGTGTAGGTGTCACGACAAAAAAACACACAGTTCACGCTGTAATGTGGCCGTGTAGGTAACACGGTAAAAACCTCCCAGTCCACACTGTAAATGTGGTTGGTGTTAGGAAGGGCATCCAGCCATAGAAAACCTGTCAGACAGTCCTATACGAGCAAGACAACCAACCTTGCCTCACGTGGGACAATTCCCGTCTAAACCCATTCTAGCATGGAAGATAGACGTTAAACGATGATGATGATGATATCATCATCATCAACGTTTAACGTCCGTGTTCCACGCTTGCATGGGTTTGGACGGGGGTATTCCCACTTGAGGCAAGAGTGATTGTCTTGCTCGCATAGGACTGTCTGGCAGGGTTTCTACAGTTGGATGCCCTTCCTAACACCAACCACATTTACAGTATGGGTCTGGGAGGTTTTTACAGTGTTGCCTACACGGCCACATTACAGCGTGGACTGTGTGTTTTTTTGTCGTGACACCTACACGATCTCATTTGTTTCGGCCTGGATGGTGTGGCACCAACATAACTTTACATAGAAGGGTGGGGGGGATGGGGTGGGGGGGGGGGGTGTATTTTGTTAGAGATGCCTACTGGCTGTAGTAGGTTTTACTATGTATTTAGGTAAGGCGGGTCTTCTCTATTACTGAGTATATATATATATATATATATATAAAGAGAGAGAGAGAGAGAGAGAGAGAGTGTTAGCGCTGTAAAATCTTGCATGCATTAATTTCAACTCTTCTTATTAATAAGTGCATTTTTTCTTTCCAGGAACTATGTTGAAAAATAAACCTCATTTGGTCATTTGATGAGAGTATCTTGGTCAACCTATGAACATTTCAGCCTATGAACATTTCAGCCGACCCTTGTATAAGCTGAACAAGACTAAGTCAAAACCATACTGAAAAACTATGCAGTCATTATTCATGAAGATGATGATGGTGATAAGCAGCACAGTAACTACAATGGTGAAGACAGAGATGCTGATATTTTAGATATATCATTGGATATTTCTAATACATTGCTAGATAAGGACATTTCAATAGATGTTGTGGCGAGGTGATTTATGTCTAGAAGCATTGCCAGATATTTAGCAGTGATGTAATTAGTCCTGTCAAGTACAAGCAGTTAGGTTTATTGACTTTGAACATTTCTTTGGCACTGACTGTCTGACTCAATGGATGGATAGAAAGACGGGTGGATGGACAGATAGAAAGATAGATAGGTGGCTGGCTGGGTAGGTGGGTGGCTGGCAAGATGAAGAAACCAAAACTACTTACGGCAGGTCTTCCATCTTGGCCGCTTCATGTCTTGGATCAAGCAAGTCATATCCATTTTCATTGTAGATTTCAAGATACGACACTTGGACAGTGTAAGTGCAATTGCGGTTCTGAAATTTGGTAAACAGTAGAATATATTACTTGTTGCTGTTGCTAATATTTTGTTGTTTTATTTTCTTATTGCTGGTGTGTTTTCCAGAAATACTTGTTTTAGCATGGAATTTTTGAAAGAATATTAGCATTTCCACTCCCACTACACCTCTTAGTCTTTGTCTCTCTCTCTTCCTTACAAATACACATACTCTGATCCCTACCACTTTACATAAAGACATGTTACCGCACAGGATTAAAAAAAGATTTCAACATTGCCACTACCACAACCTCTCTCTGTCATTCTCATACATACCCACACACTCTTACCATCGTCTTTCCAGCATGACAAACATTTTACACAAACTATATAACAGCTTTAATACATTAGATCTCATCCCCTCTTTTTGCTTTTTTTTTGTTTTAGTTCATTACACACACACACACACATACATATATAAATCTAGAGATCCAAAAAGATACCCAAGTGGATGTTCAACTAGAGTCCAGGTAAAAGTCCATTCCCAGGGTGAAAATCCAATGTAGGAATCCGACAAATCAAGCGTAAAACTAATAATATATTTCTTCATTGTACTGCAGCATTTGCTTTGTTATTTCTGTTTGCCTTTTGCATATATATATATATACAAGTTAATATAAATTAATATATGATAAACACCTAAGTGTTTGTATTGTAAAAGACAAAAGTTAGCTAACTTTTGTCTTTTGTCTTTTACAATACAAACACTTAGGTGTTTATCATATATTAATTTATATTAACATGTATTACACGGCTCGGAAATGCTTCTTTCTTTGAGCTAATTAATTGTAAATGACTCTTTGAGTGTATACTCTAAATATAATATATATATATATATATATATATATATATATATATATATATTGTTATACTTTGGGAGGGTCATGTTGACAATAAAAACACATACACCTGTTGGGTTTCACTTCAATTTATTTTAAATTTCCAGTTGGTTGGTTCGATAACCAGATGGTTGTTTATATATTGTCAAAGCTCTTTCGTCACACATTCTGTGACCTCCTCAGAGACTAGGATTTTGTTTTGTGTGTCTCCTTTGTTCTGTCCAACACCATCTTGTTTTTGTGCGTTGTGTGTTTGTGATTTGACAATATATAAACAAGCATCCGGTTATCGAACCAATCAACTAACCAGAAATTTATAATAAATTGAAATAAAAACCAACAGGTGCATGTGTTTTTAGGCAACATGACCCTCTCAAAGTATAACAATATTGGTTTCAACACACGAATTCTTGTAAAACAAATTCAAAAACGAATTATATATATATATATATATATAATTGGTGTGGGATGCTTAAAGCGTCCGTAAGCGGTAGGCCATTTGAGCACTCGATGCTCTTACAGAGCAGAGTATGATATCACATAAGAAACAGAGAATCAGTGGTGCGACGAATAAAATTTATTAGACATATTACCATCTTTTCTCTGGCGACCAGCTCGAGGCACAATCGATGTAATGATCGAACCTGACTCTGAAATCACAAGGTCCTCAAATTTGGAAACTCTGCTTCATAGAATCGAGACGTATCTGAGGACCTTGTGATTTCAGAGTCAGGTTCGATCATTACATCGATCGTGCCTCGAGCTGGTCGCCAGAGAAAAGATTGTAATATGTCTAATAAATTTTATTCGTCACAACACTGATTCTCCTTTTTTTATTTGATCATCATCATCATCATCATTTTATGTCCGCTTTTCCCTGCTTGCAAGGGAATGTATGTATATGTATATATATATATCAAAGGGCATACAAATCCAGAAGGGTTAGAGAAGCTATACCCCCACCACCACCCATCCATATATACATATACTTTCTACAAGTAAAAAATTATTTTATATCAGGTGGACCTGGCTTAGCATGCTGTATGGATTAGAAAGCAATGGTTGAGCAATAGTGATATACCTACAAATAAAAGTATTTGATAATTATTAATGTTAAATTTTGTTATAGTCATCACCCATATTTGTCTATGATGGTTAAATGATAAGAGGAAAAAAGTATACTATTATTATTGTACATACAATTTTCACATTATACAAATATGATTCAAAACTAGTTTTATAAATTGCTTTTATTTCTAGTGGGAATTGCAATTTATTTTATTTTCATCAATTAACCCTTTCAGGCCTGAATTATTTCTTTACAAAGAAAACATATTTCATGATTTAAAATAGCTGATGTGGTGAACTGATAATAGCAGCATAATGTTTTACCTGCAAAAATATACAGGTTATGGTCAAAATGTTTTAAACACCATTTTCAGATTAATCTCTATAATTTTATACATCACACATATCATACTACTAATAAGATTTCTTTATTGATGAGTAATTAAGTAAAAAGAAATTGGAAAGAAGATTTAGGAATTTTAACTGTTTATTGTTGACTTTACCAAAACATTTTATAATTGTGTGAAGTTAATAATAGAAGACAGTGCATGGCCAAATAATTAGGAACTACGATTCACAATTATGAAGTATCAGGCTCACTCCTAGGCTCACTCCTATTGAACGACATCTTCAGCATGTCTTAACCTTAGTCTTGGCTTAACTGAAACTTTGTGAGTGAAATTGGGTAGACAGAAACTATTTTGAAGCCTGTTAGATGAACTGTACCTGTAACGCAATGGGCCAGTTTTGTCACATGCTGAAATTCTTTGATAATTATGTCATGAGTACATGTGCCTGTAAAACCTTTAGCCTCTTGCATGTTATTTTAATGGGCAGGCCATTCCATTAGATAACCAAAAACTGTCAACAGTTCTGGGGAACCTTCTGGGCAACTGAGGCAATATATTTCATGTGTATTCTTAGTGCCTACTTCTGTGCATTTCACATACAAAGTCTACCCTCTCTGTTAAACTACCTGTAATACCACTACATCTCTTGTGCACCGATAGATTACACTGTGTAATAGAGTTAATGCCCACATCTGTTTGACATATTAAACAAGGCTACTTCCCTGAGGGTTCGATAACTTCTTAAAAAGATATGAAAGATACACAGAGGATTTTTCTTCTGAGCAAGAGACATTGACATCCTTTTTTTTTTTTTAGTAGGGAGTGTTACATACAAGGGTACCAAAATTAGCTAACAGTAATTTTCACAGCAGTACACAGCTATTCTGGCATCATCATCCTCATCCTCATTTAACTTCCATTTTCCACACTTTCATGGGTTAGATGGGTTGTCACATTATGAGACAAGTAAGATCCAGAGACCACCTCTTGCTCATATGGATCTATATTTTAGCTTGGTTTCTATGACTAGATACCCTTCCTAACACCAATCATGTTACACTATGGACTGGGCGCTTTTTATTGTGACACTGAAACGATCATCTTAAAGTGTGGACTGGGCGCTTTTTGTCATGTAACAAACATGACCACCTTACAGTGCCAACTGTGTGCTTTTTCTCGTGTCACCATCATTATCACCTTACAGGATGGACAAAGTGTTTTTATTGTTGTGGTGCCAGATAAGCTACAAAACACTTACAAATAAGCACACATTGCATAATTCCTTGAAACATATTAAAGAAAAAGCATATATTATACACAAATATATTCAGACCAGTGTCCCCATCTTGATTTGTGATGTTAGCATGGTAAATATTTTTACATAGTAAATGAATACACTTATTTATTCATGCTGATTTTTGCTTATTTGTTATAAAAATGAGAAATAACTGAATTTTATAGAATATTTCCTGATACAAGATAAGTAAGATATAGTTGACTATATTTCATATCTACAATAATACAATATAAATTATACTATAGCTTTATTTACATTTTTTTGTGTCTTATTTTCTGAAGAGATTTCTTCATAATATATTTAAACTACAAACACTTACACCTGTTAATCTAAACATTAAGAGCTTCAGTTTTACTTAGCTACACTCAGCAAGAAAGACAAATATAGAATGATTAACAAATCAAATCTCAAAAACCATCTTGAAAGTCAAACACATGAAATTACTTAAAAGTGAGATACAGATGAAGAAAATGTTCAATGTTTACCAAAGGTTATACAGTAGAAAATTCTCAATATAAAAATACATATGTATGGAAGAATGGACGTAAAACGGTGATGATGATGATATTCTTGTCTCAAAGTTATAGCAAAAACAATAGATAACATCCTTACAAGAGTTTTGTTTATTTGAATACACTGCATTTTGTTTTGTTTTGTTTTTTTCTCTACTTAATTTTTCATAGCCTTGAACAATCATTTCCTTTTAATGCAAGGGTCAGCTGAAAAATTCATAGGCTGGCTATGAGGGAGTGATTCTAGAGCTGAGAAATATTGCATGCATTAATTTCTACTGTTGTTATTAATGATTGCATTGTTTATTCCCAAGGACTATGTTGAAAAATAAACATCATTTGGCATTTCCATGAGAGTATCTTGGTCAGCCAATGAACATTTCAACCGACCCTCGTATATAGATAACTAACCAACTAGGCTTGGTGTGATGCCATTAAAGAGAAATTATATAATATTTATTATGTGTTTTATGAACAGTTATTCTAACTAAAAATCAAAATTGATGAACAGAGTCAAAAATCGGAATTGCTTCATTTGTGTTGATACCTGCCTTTAAGAAGGTTATAAATTATGCCTGGATAATTAAAATTAAGGGACAATTCTGGAAACATAAAATTTCCATAGTTCTTGTGGAACACTGAAATACTTGCAGTTCTTGACAACCTTTCCAACCCATGCCACTATGGAAAATAAAAGTTAAATGATGATGAGTTATATCATCATCATTTTACGTCCGCTTTTCTCTGCTTGTAAGGGTGGGACATATCTATTTATATATATATATATAATATATTTATGTGTGTGTGTATGAGAGAAGGGTGTAGAGATGAAGGTGTAGTCTCGTTATTCAACATTGAAAGATCAAATAGGATTGCCATTGAATAAAAGATTTTCAAGATGATATCTTTTAAACAGGTGACTGACAGTCTGATGGAGAGAAAGGACGGAAAGAAGGGAATATGGAAGGAGATGGAGAACAAGAGAGGAAGAAGAAACTGAAGTGTTGAATGAAAGAAGAAATGAAAGAAGGAATGACAGAGAAGGAGAAAGGGTGAAGAAAGTAAGTAATCAGATGTCAAGAAGGCTTGATAGTTAGTTGTTAAGTAGTGGAAAGTCTCTGGAGCTTCCTGTAGTTTGTTACTGCTGCACTTCTCACAGAGAATGGACAGTTAATGTGGACTAATAGAGAGCATCTCTTATTGTTTGAGTGTATGAGTGTGTGCACGTGTGTATGTGTCTGTGTGAGTGTGTGTGTGTGAGCATGTGTGTGTATGTGTGTGTGTGAGAATGTGCACCTCTGACAGAGAGCCTCTGCTATTGTGTGTGGGTGCATGAGAGTGTGCGTGTGTGTATGTGAATGTGTGAGTGTCTCTGTGTGTGTGTGTGTGTGTGTGTGTGTGTGAGTGTGCACCTCTGACAGAGAGCCTCTGCTATTGTGTGTGGGTGTATGAGAGTGTGCGTGTGTGTATGTGTGTGTGAATGTGTGCATGTATGTGTCTGTGTGAGTGTGTGTGTGTATGTGTCTGTGTGAATGAGTGTCTGTATGTATGTGTGTATGTGTGTATGTGTGTGAGAGAGTGTGCATCTCTGACAGAGAGCGGACAGTTAATGTGCACTAATAGAGAGCCTCTCTTATTGTGTGTGTATGTCTGTGAGTCTATGTGCGTATGTGTCTGTGTGAGTGAGTGTGTGTATGTATGTGTGTATGTGTGTGTGTATGTTTGTGTGTGTGAGTATGTGTATGTGTGTGTTTTCATACATATGTCTGTATTTGTGTGTGTATGTGTGTGTGAGTATGCGTGTGTGTGTGTCCATATATATGTTAGTATTTGCGTGTGTGTGTGTGTGAGTATGCGTGTGTGTATGTGTGTGTGTTTTCATATATATGTCTGTATTTGTGTGTGTATGTGTGTATGTGTGTGTGTATGTGTGTGTGAGTATGTGTGTGTGTGAGTGTGTGTGTTCATATATATGTCAGTATTTCTGTGTATGTGTGTGTATGTGTGTGTGTGAGTATGCGTGTGTGTGAGTATGCGTGTGTTTATGTGTGTGAGTATGTGTGTGTGTATGTGTGTGTGTGTATGCGTGAGTGTGTGTGTTCATATATATGTCAGTATTTCTGTGTATGTGTGTGTGTGTGTATGCTTGTGTGCATGTGTGTGTGAGTCTGTGTGTTCATATAGATGTCTGTATGTGTGTGTGTGTGTGAGAGAGTTTGTATTCATATATACGTCTATATTTGAGTGTGTGTGCAATTACAGCTATGAATGTGTGTGCATGCACATGTCGGTAAGTGTGTACGTGTGTGTGTGCATGCATGTGTCCCTGAGTATGTATATGTTTGTGTGTGTGTGTATATGTAGATGTGAGTTGGTGTGTGTAGATGTGAGTTGGTGTGCCTGTATGTATAGATGTGAGTTGGTGTGTGCATGTGTGTGTATGTGAGTTGGTGTGTATGTGTGTGTGTATGTGTAGATGGATGTGAGTTGGTGTATGTGTGTGTGTATGTGTAGATGTGAGTTGGTGTGTGTGTGTGTATGTGTAGATGTGAGTTGGTGTGTGTGTGTGTGTGTATGTGTAGATATGAGTTGGTGTGTGTGTGTGTGTGTATGTGTAGATGTGAGTTGGTGTGTATGTGTGTGTCTGTATGTGTAGATGTGAGTTGGTGTGTGTGTGTGTCTGTATGTGTGTGTTAATATCATCTCTAACTGGTGCACCTCTGACAGCAGACAGTTGATGTGATAATAGAGAGCTTGTGTTAGTGTGTATGTGTGTGTGTGTGTGTGTGTGTGTATCTGTGTATGACTGAGTGTGTGTTCATATATATGTCTGTATTTGTGTGTATGTGTGTGTGTGTGTGTGCATGTCTCTGCGTGGTGTGTGTATGTGTCTGTGTGTGAGTGAATGTGTTCATATATATGTCTGTATTTGTGTGTGTGTGTGTGTGTGTGTGAGAGTAAGTGTATTCATATATATGTCTGTATTTGTGTGTGTGTGTTGGTGTGTGTGTGTGTGTGTGTGTGTGTGTGTGTGTGTGTGTGTGTGTGTTACTATCATCTTTTACTGTTGCACCTCTGACAGAGAGTGGACAGTTGATGTGTTGATAGTGTGTGTGTGTGAAAGAGAGAGGTGGATGGGTGGGTGGGTGTGAAAGAGAGAGGGGGTGGGCAGTTGATGTGTTGTGTGTGAAAGAGAGAGAGGGTGGGGGGAGAGGGGGGGAGAGGGGGGGGAGTTGATGTGTTGATTGTGTGTGAAAGAGAGGGGGGGGGGGCAGTTGATGTGTTGATAGTGTGTGTGTGAGGGGAAAGAGAGAGTGTGCGTGTGTGTATGAAAGAGAGAGAGAGGGTGGACAGTTGATGTGTTGATAGTGTGTGTGTGTGTGTGTGAAAGAGGGAGAGCGAGAGAAAGAGAGAGAGTGAAATAGAGTGTGTGTGTGTGTGTATGAAAGAGAGAGAGAGAGTGTGTGTGTGTGTGTGAAGGAAAGAGAGAGAGAAAGAGGGAGAGTGTGTGTGTGTATGAAAGAGAGAGAGCGAGAGAAAGAGAGAGAGTGAAATAGAGAGTGTGTGTGTGTGTGTATGAAAGAGAGACAGAGAGTGTGTGTGTGTGAATGAAAGAGATAGAGAAAGAGATAGAGTGTGTGTGAGAGAAAAAGAGAGATAGAGAGAGTGTGTGTGTGTATGAAAGAGAGAGAGAGACAGTGTGAGAGAGAGAGAGAGAGAGAGAGAGAGAGAGAGTGTGTGTGTGAGAGATAGAGGGAGAGTGTGTCAATGTAAAATTTGTATTGGCTGCAATGTAGTTTGTGTATATATGTGTGTGTCAATGCAATAAGTGTATTGGTTGGTATTTGATGTATATAAATATTCATTCATTCATTCATTTTACGTCCGCTTTTCCCTGCTTGCAAGGGTGGGACGGGAACTGATTCTGGCTTGATTTCTACAGCTGGATGCCCTTCCTAACACCAACCTCATTTACAGTGAGTGCTGGGTGCTTTTTTGCTGTGGCGCCTACACGTCCACTTTGCAGTGGAATGATAGGGAACCCAGTCCCTATCATCTCATTTCTACAGCTGAGTAAACTGGAGCAATGTGAAATAAAGTGTCTTGCTCAAGGAAACAACACATCACCCGGTCTGAGAATTGAACTCACAACCTTTCGATTGCAAGGCCAATGCTCTAACCACTAAGCCATGTGCCTCCATGTGCCTCCTAATATATATATTTATATATATATATATATCATCATCACCGTTTTACGTCTGTTCTTCCATGCTAGCATGGGTTAGATGGGTTGTCCTGTTGTGGGCAGTGTCTGGTCGGCTGACCATGCCTTGCTCATACAGCAACTGATTCTGGCTTGATTTCTACAGCTGGATGCCCTTCCAACCTCATTTACAGTGAGTGCTGGGTGCTTTTTTGCCGTGGCACCTCTATGACCACCTTGCAGTGGGAGGGTGTGGGGGCATATTGTCTATATGCTTCAGCTTCTACCCATGGGAGGTCGGGTACTCTGTATTATATATATACAAATATAAATTATCGAGAATCGCATTTCGGCCCACGTAATAACGAAAAACAACCTCAGAGATGTGTGGCAAGTGCTCAATGATTTAGATGAACCAGAGCTCTAATAAACGTTAAAGGCCAAACACAATGAGACGATGGTTAAACAATCATTCGCATAGCCAAAAAAACGATCAAGTAATTCGGGTCAAACAAATAAAAAATATCTGTCATTGAAAATTTACCCGGACCCCTGGAAGGTTGGTAAAATCCAGTATTTGGGTTCCTGCGGCTCCTAAATCAAGTACTGTCCGCTTACATAAATAATGTTAGGCTTCTGGTAAGATGATATATATATATATATATATATATATATATATATACGTTATTCCGGGTTGAATCGGAGGTAACCACAGTAAGTAAGGTACTCAATACACATGCATGCATGCATATATATATATATATATATATATATATATATGCATGCATGTGTGTGTGTGTGTGCATGTTTAAATGCTAGTGTGTATGTATTGGTGTGGGAATGTATACTGAGTGAATGTAGATATGTGTTGTCTGTGAATGTATGCGTCTGTGTTAGTATGTAGGTGTGTATGTATCTGTGTGCAAATGTGTGTGTCTGTGTGTATTTATGTATAATAATAATAATAATAATAATAATAATGAAATTATTGTGTACAGTGCTCAGGTGCACTACAACTCATCAAAGGTGCATGTATAGTACATAGAATAATGTACAAATGTCAGGAAAATAAACAGTGTATGAGTCATGATATAATAACAATAATAATGAAATGTTGTGTACAGTGCCCAGGTGCACCACAACTCATCAAAAAAGTGCATGTACAGTACATAGGGCAATGCACAAACATCAGTAAAATGAACAGTGCACGAGTCATGATACACACATGTGTGCATGTGTATGGAAGGGGTACATCAGGTGTAGTTTTGGCGTATTTCGGGAAGCATGAGTGTCTTAAAGGATGCAGTGTCTCGGCAGCTAACAATTGACGCAGGCAGTTTGTTCCATGCTTCAGCAACTCTGAGCGTGAAAAAAATGTCTGCGAAAGTCATGGGAGCTGTGCTGTTTTCTTATCTTGTAGGCATGTCCACGTGTGTTAGACACATGGAGATCAAAGAGGCGCTCAGGGTTGCAGTTGGCGAGATGGTTAAAAACTTTGTGGGTATTCACCAAGTCCATTGCCAGACGTCGGAGCTTCAATGAATCCATGCCCAGGGAAGCAAGGTGTTCAGAGTATGGTAGGTGTCTGATGGAGGGTATGCGCTTGGTTGCACGTCTCTGAACAGTTTCCAGGAGGTCAATGTTCCGAGCAAGATAGGGGTTCCAGACTGATGATGCGAATTCCAAGTGTGGTCGCACCATAGCTGTATACAGTTTTAAATAGATGGCTGGAGAGCGGCTAACAAAGGTCTTGCTGAGTGATGCCAAGACACCCTTGGCCTTCTTGACAATCTTAGAGACATGCTTTGTCCAACGCAAATCGTTGCTGACAGTAATGCCCAGGTCACGTTCACAAGAGGACTTTTTGATGTCAGTGTTGTGGAGGGAGTATGTGGACGCTGGATTTTTCCTTCCAAAATGCATGGTGGTACACTTGTCCACAGCCAGCTTCAGTTGCCAGTCTGTGATCCATTGCTGCATTGTGTCCAGGTCTGATTGTAGGAAAGAGTTGTACATTTCAGGATCAGTCCTTTTGATTTCAAGGTACAGCTTGATGTCATCTGCATATTTTAGTACCGTGGCATTCTGTAAGTTGGCATCTATGTCATTAATATATGCCACAAACAAAAGAGGACCAAGAACAGATCCCTGTGGTACACCAGATGACATCTCATATGGTGAAGAATGCTGTCCTAGAACCGTGACTACTTCCTTTCGGCTGAGAATGAAGGATTTCAGCCAGTCGAAAAGATCATCCCTCACACCCATTGCAGAGAGTTTTGCCATAAGTCTTTTGTGTGGCACAGAATTAAAAGCCTTAGCAAAGTCAAGGTAAACAACATCCACCCATGAGCCGCTGTCAGTGATCCGGGTGATGTCCTCAAGGAACTCGATAAGCTGATCACAGCAGCTGGAGTTAGGGATAAATCCAAACTGTGAGGGCCGGATGAGGCTGTGAGAGCTCCAGAAGTTCAAAGTGTTTCTCTGACACAGGATTCCATCAGTTTGGCCATACAGCTAGTAAGACTGACTGGACGATAGTTGACAGGTGACATGCGGTTGCCCTTTTTGAACAGGGGAATGACACTGGCAGTTTTCCACTGCTCCGGAGTAGCACCATTGCTGAGACAGTATTGAAAGAAAAAAGAAAGCTGGCGCAAAAGGAAATCCCCGCCACGTTTGAGAAGCAGGTATGTCACACCATCAAGACCAGGGGAGGCATAGTTGCGCTTATTCTTAAGGTGACGTCGCAACATTGCAGGTGTAAATTCCATAGTTGTTATGGAATTTGATGTTAGAGATGGTGGAGATGGTACATTCTGGTTTTCAACAGTAAAAATACTTGCATAGCACTCAGCAATGAGTTCTGCGCATTCCTTGGGATCGTCAGTGATCTGGCTTGTGTGGGGATTGCGAAGAGGACCAACTGGAGAGTCAGGTCTCTGCTTTGAATGAACATATTTCCAGAACACCTTACTGCCAGGATTGGTTGCGATGCACTGTTCAAATTCAAGCACTGCCTTCTTTGTCACTTGCTTGAGATGGTTAGAAGATTTATTCTGCTTTTTTTCTGTTGGCATCTGATCTATGCAGTTTATATCCCCGTGTCTGCCTGTATGTGACTGTGTGTGTATGTGTATGTCACTGTGTATGTGTCTGTCTCTGTGTGTGTGTGTGTGTGTGTGTGTATTTGTATGCGTGTGTATTTGTATGCGTGTGTATGTGTATGTGTGTGTCTGTATTTGTGTGTATATGATGTCTGTATCTGTGTGTTTATGTGTGTGTGTTTGTGTGTATGTCTCTGTGCACATGTGTGTCTGTATTTGTGTGTATATGTCTGTATGTGTGTGTTTATGGGTGTGTGTTTGTGTGTATGTCTCTGTGCACATGTGTGTCTGTATTTGTGTGTTTATGTGTCTGTATCTGTGTGTTTATGTGTGTGTGTGTTTGTGTGTATGTCTCTGTGCACACGTGTGTGTCTGTATTTGTGTGTATATCATCTATGTATGTGTCGTTATGTAATGTCTGTATATCAATGTGTATTGGTTGTAAATTAATATATATATGTGTATGTATGTGTATATCTGTGTACATGTGTGTGTGTGTGTGTGAATGTGTGTGTGTCAGTATTTGTGGAAATGTATATGTGAATGAAAATCTATGTATTGGTGAGTGTAATTTGTTCTGTAAGTGTGTGTGTGTGTGTGTGCTTATGGGTGTGTGTGTGTGTGCGTCTGTGTGTGTGTATGTGTGTGTGTGTATGTGTGTGTGCATGTGTGTGTGTGTGTGCATGTATCTGTGTGTGGGTGACTACGTGTGCGTCTGTTTCTGTGTGTGTGTGTGTGTGTGTGTGTGCGCGTGCGTGTGTGTGTGTGCATGTATGTGTCGATGTGTGTGTGTGTGCATGTATGTGTCGATGTGTGTGTGTGCGCATATATGTGTCTACATGAGTGTCTGTGTGTGACTGTATATGTGTCTCTTTGTCTGCTGAGTGTCTGTTTGTGTGTGTGTGTGTATATATATATATATATATATATATATATATATGTACATACATGAGTGCCTGTAAGTGCCTGTGTATGTGTCTGTGTGTGTTTCGGTGTGTATGTATCTGTGTTTGTGTGTGTGTGTATATATATATGTATATATATATATATGTATATATATATATGTACATACGTGAGTGTCTGTGTGTGACTGTTTATGTGTCTGTGTGTGTAACTATGCATGTATATATGTGTGTGTGTGTGTATGTCTGTATTTGTGTATGCCAGTTTTTCCGAGTACCTGTATGTGTATGTTTGTGTATATATGTACATACGTGAGTATCTGTGTGTGCAACTGTGCATGTATATGTGTGTTGATAGTGTGTGTGTGTGTGTGAAAGAGAGAGTGTGTCTGTATTTGTGTATGCCAGTTTTTCTGAGTACCTGTATGTGTATGTTTGTGTGTGTGTGGGTCTACATATATGTATTTGTGTGTGTGCGCGCGTGTGTGAATGTTTTGTGTCTGTGTGTGCGTGTGTATCTGTATGTCTGCTTTTGTGTATGCCTGTATTTATGCGTGCATGTGTATGTTGTATATGTGTCTACATGTGTGTGAGTGTGTGTGTGTGCATGCATGTTTTGAGTGTGTGTGGGTATCTGTGTGTGTGGGGGTATCTGTGTGTGCGTGTGTATCTGTATGTCTGCATTTGTGTATGCCTGTATTTATGTGTGCATGTGTATGTTTGTATATGTGTGTGTCTACATATATGTATTTGTGTGTGAGCATGTGTATATATGTCTGTATTTGTGAGGGAATATATATATACATGCCAATATGTAATGTGTGTATGTTTATGTGATGTATTAATTTAATATATAATTTAATATGTACTAGCATGTATGTATAAATGCTTGTGACTGTATGTGTGTATGTATGTATTTGCATATGTCTGTTTTTGTGTGTGTATACACATAAAAGTGTGTATGTGTGTGTCTCTAATGTGTATTTGTGGTAATTTAGTTTGTATGTGTGTGCGTGTGTGTGTGTGTTAGTGTGTGTGTGTGTGTGTGTGTGTGAGAGAGTATGTGTGTGTGTGTGTGTGTGTGTTTGTGTGTGTGTATCTATGTGTGTAAATATCATTTATATAATGTGTATTGGTTGCAATTTAGTGTGTGTGAGAGAGAGAGAGAGAGGAAGAGAGAGAGTAAATGTGACTATGTGAATACATGTATGTATGTTAGCATATGTAATTTAGGGCATCGAGTGTATGAATGTGCATAGATGTGGATATTTATTTGTGTCTATATATATATATATAGATAGAGAGAGAGAGAGAGAGAGAGAGAGAGAGAGAGAGAGAATATTTAAGTATCGAGAGAGAGAAAAGAAGAGATAAGTGATACATATATTTAGTTGCCAATAGCTTGTGCAAATGTGCTCAATACTTGTGCCTACAGGGTTAAATATTAGAAGTGTTAATATCTAGCGGGCGAGAATATAAGCAGAGCGGTTACAAGTGGAATGAATACAAAGGAGAATATACTGTTAAAACATGTTTATATAAAAATGTACCTACGTACGTTTTGCCCCAAAAGGGCTTCTCAAGGGCATAGAAAACAAAAAAATGTTTAGTACCTTTAGTACCTCTGTGGCAAAAACAACACACGTGCTTGAACGAAGAATGAACTCTGATGTAAATTTAACCTTAAAACCCCTCCTGGGTCACGTACTAAACATTTTTTTGTTTTCTATGCTCTTGAGAAGCCCTTTTGGGGCGAAACGTACATAGGTGCATTTTTATATAAACATGTTTTAACGGTATATTCTCCTGTGTATTCATTCCACATCCTTATCGAGCCCTCTTTGGATTTTAGTCTTCAAATTTATTATTATTACTATATATATATATATATATATATATATGTGCGCATGCAGGTGTGTATAATTTATGAGAGTGTGGGCATTTGTGTGTGTCAGTGCATGCATGTGTGTATATGTATGAGTGTTTATGTGTGTGCATGTACGTATGGATGTGCGAACGCATATGTCTGTGTATGCATGTGTGGGTGCTTATGTGCATGAGTGTGTATGCGTGTGTGTGCATGTGTGTAGGTGTGGGTGTTTGTCTAAATGTATGGATATTTATGTGCATGAGTGTGTGCATGCATGTGTCTGCATGTGTCCACATGAGGGTGTTTATGTGTGTGAGTGCATGTGTGTGCAGGCCTGTGGGTGTATGTCAACATAGTTGATTAATTATGTCTACCATCTTCTGCTTCCTCTTATCATATGACATGTTCACAATGGCTGGAGAGACAGATCGAGATTGGTGAACCAGACAAAGACATCATTTGTGGTATTATAGATTGCATCCAGGCCACCGGGAAAATGTCTGAGGGGGCAATCCTGAAGAACATACAGCACTGTCTGGTTAGGGTCCCCCACAATCACATGCTGGGCTAGCTTTCATTTTCAGTTGATAGAGATGATGGTCTGTCCTGGCATGTGTTGTGTGGACCCGTTTAAGGGACACCCATTGCTTTCTAGGAAGGTCAAAGCTGGCTGGCTTAGATGTGGGGCCCTACACAAGGGTTTGGTTAGACTCATTCCATGATCTTCACCACTCTTCTATCAGATTAAAGTTATTGTCTTGAAGGGTCTTCAGTGATTCCCAGAATTGTTTGCCTGATTTCAAGAGCATGTTGGGAAGGTTTTCCAGGTCGTCATGGATGGGAAGGTCAGGCTTGGACTTGGTAAGAAGTGCTGTCTCATGGATCATCTCCTGACACTGCATGTGAGAAGGAGCTATATGAGAAAGGGTAGGCATCCACTGAATAGGAGTATATTTGATTGACATAGTAGCTCCCTGTCCAGACTGGTGAACAGTACTTTGCAACTGAGTATGCAAGTGCTAAGCATGCAGTCCTGAGTGTGTGCATCAGACTCCAGCTGTCTCCTGCTAACTTGTGGTTGATATTAATCCTAGTCTTGAGCTTTATGGCAACCCTTTTTAAGTGATCTTGGTTGGCCTCAATCTTGGTAGGCCTCAATCTTGGTCTGGCCTGAATCCAATGGTTCATTTTTGACAGGTTTACCACAGAAGGATACTTGAGTTCCATCCTAACTTGTCTGGTGCTGAGATAGAAGGCTTTCACAGTGGTCTTGCTTGGGTTGGGCTGAAGGTACCAAGAGGAGTAGTAGTTCTTCATCTTCTTCAGGTCTTCTGTGAGTGTAAAGTTGATTTTGTCAAAATTAGTAAATTGGGTAGCCAAGGCAAGGTCATCTGCATATACACATTTCCTCAAAGTTGTCCTGGGCATATCACTCACATAGCTATTAAAGAGCATTAGTGCCAGGATGGAACCTTGAAGAAGGCCATCATTCAGGGTTCTGGTTGAACTTGTTTGCCCTCTTAGTGACATTCTGAATCTTCTGTTATTGAGTATAGAGATAAGGATATCTAGCACCCAAGCACAGTTTATGTCACCCAAATTTCACTCACATGGAGTATGACAAACCCAGGTTTTAGTGGTAGACATTTGCTCTAAAATTCTGAGTAGTGGATTTGAATCTGGATCTATTTGATTCATAGAGAATTCATTATATGACATAAGGTTTAGAGAATTGCAGGACAATTCAAACACAATAGCCACATAAAAGAAAATGGAAAGAAATTAATTGTCAGGTCAGAGCAAGGAAGTTAGGTTTTCATTGGTATTTCGATAACTGATACTATCTGCCAATTGCAACTCCTGATAGATGTGTCATTTTTTTTTCTGGCGAAAGGAGCTGGGATTTGAATTTAGAATGCAGAGAACTGGAACAAATACCGAAATATGTAAACCAATGCTCTGACAACTTTGCCAATTCATTGCTTACATGAAACAAAGGATTTCAAAATAATAACAAAGATGAAAAGAAAAGAAAAAGAAATGACCTAAGCTCAGAAGTACTTCTCTCTAATTTCACAGTTGTTCTTAACTCTGTAACCCCCAGATCATGTTTGATTGACAGACCTATGATCAAAGTCATTCCAGCTATGACCACCCTGTCAAGCAGATGTGAAAAAAAAATTTTTCAATAGAACATCAACCCCAGTCTATTATCTCAAGTTAACATTTTCAGATGATCTGATGTCAATTCCTGACAGCTAAATAAATTGGAGTCAGTACTATTTAGCACACTTTATATTTGAACACAACACATTTTTTCTTGTTTTTCCTTTGTTGCTTCAATCCTGAAAACCACAAAGAGTCCTTAACCCTTTTGATACCAAACAATATTAAACCATCCCTGGTTCTATGATACAAAATTGTTTATTTTAAGGTTTCTATATTTATCTAAAAACCTTCCAGACATAATTCAACATAAAAGAACCTTTGTTTTGTTCAAAACACCAGCTTCGTAATGAGAAAGTTAATTATATTACTAAATCCTTCCAAGTTCTAGATTTTTTTTTTTTAAATATTGGCAGTGCTTTTCATTAGAAATATAGTAATGAAAGGATTAACACCCTAGCACCAACCTAGCCTTGGTCATGGACCTTCAACCATAAATGTTTTATTTTATGTTTTGTCTATTTATATAAATGGAGGTAATTCTGTAGTTGAAATAAAAATCAATTGAATTGAAAACTTGAAATGAAATTGAAATTGAGCTGTCACAGAGGAGCTGACAAAGGAATGTGGTGAATGGGGAAATTGTTTACAAGTGTGGAAAACAGACATAAAAACGAAGACAATGATGATGGTATAAATATGAATAGTAGTAGTAGTGGTTGTTGTTGTTGTTTAGTCCCATGTTAGCCTGAACATTCCATTTTTTCACATAATGGATCTAAGAATGCATTATCCAATGAGACCTACCATTTCATAAGATAAAAAGCCATGATTTTAGGGATAGTTTGCTGTTATTTCTAGCAGATCAAGCAACCACGTTCAGGGTTCCCCTCTGGTTTGTCATTTTGCTTATTGTTCAGTAGCCTTGCACAGTTGTTCCTGAGCAAATCCATGATATGTGGATAACAGGTCAAATTTTGTAGAGCAATCTGCATGTCCAAAACTCCCTCTAATAGGTAGATATGAAATTTTTGACAAGCTTGTCTTGGGTGGAACTGTGGCACCTTGAGCTAATAGCTTCAGATTGACCCACATAAAAGAACGTGCAAAGAATTTTAAATGAAGGAGAATAAAATTGTGATAACCTCTTGGAATGAACTGCATTTGTTTGTTGGATTTTCACCAATAGGAATAAATTGTAATAATAAATGAAATAGACAAAATCTCACAATGTCATGAAAGGCCATTGACATTATGTAAAACTCACTAATACTAAAGAGAATGGAAAAAGATGAAATAAAAAGAAAATGAACAAGAGAAAAAGAAAAAAGGATCAAGCGGCGAAATAGAGGGAGAGGGGGAGGGACAATCACTACACTCCAGGCTGAGTAGTGCTTCAGCCATGCCCCAATGGACAAAACCACAAAAACATTATTGCGAAGAATGACCAGAGACACCCACTGTAACAGCCACTCCACCTCATGGGACTCCTTCTTCAAGCAGGCTGCCTTCTTTCCAACTGTACAGAGGAATTCAACAGTGTGGGAACCAAGGACACCAGAGGTCTCGAAGGAGACCTGTGCAAAGAGGAAGCAGTTGGTCAGGTCCTGTATCAGTAAAACTGTGTAGATATACATTATGCATAAACCATTGGACTGTACCAGTTCATGGATAGTAAATACTGAGCTTCACATCAACCCAAGCACTATCAGTAAAACTGGGTAGGTATACACTATATGTAAACCATTGGACTGTAATGGTTCATGGATAGTAAACATTAATTTATTGTCTGGTTTTAACATCATCTGGCTTTAGGTGCAGAATACATTTTGTTGCAAATATTCAGAACATGAGCATTATGCTCTGAAAATAACTTGATGTATTGATGTGCTGAGTGCCCACCCTAGATATACTTCTCCAATCCACACGTACCTCTCCCACCCCAGCCCCCATTCAACAGTCCACACTGTAATGTGGTTATTTTGGTGCCATGACAAAAATCGACCAGTCCATTCTGTAAACTGGTTATGTTGGTGAAACAACAAAAAATGCCCAGTCCACACTGTAAAGTGGTCATAAAGCTGAACACAGGCATAGAATACAAAAATACAAATACACATAGGGGAGCAGCAATGCAATTCTTCATCCTGCAAGAAATAGCAGCCAAATTTCCCTCAAGTCACACCCTTAACCCTTTAACATCTACATTACACTATATATACTATTGTATTTTCACATAATTATTTTACATAATATCGAATCTATGAGATTTTGATATTTATTTTGAAAACAATACCTTGACATCAGTATGAGTGGCTGGTTATGGCTGGTTTGAACAGAAAGAGGTGAGAGAATTCTAGCCGGATATGACCGATTTAACTGCTAAATGGTTAAATAAAAGGGGGACATTGTATTATGTAGTCCCTGATATACAAAACATATGAAAGGGTCATAGCTGGAATGGTTTTTATTATAGGTTTACTTGATGAAGGCTGATCTGAGGTTAACTAGCAGCATACAATGTAGTTACAGACTTAATATCTCTAGGGTTAAACAAAAAAGAAAAGAGAAAATTAAAATGGAATGAAGAAAGCTAGAATGTATTTGATCAGAGGGTTGTACTATCAGAGTAAACCTAGGGCTAAACAATAACACCAATAACTTGGATTTTCAGTAATAATCACATTGGAAAAGTAAAATGACTACCATAGCAAATTGAAAATGGGTCACATGTTTGACTTGTAAGAAAACTTTACTTCTAAATGATATATGTATATATATATATATATATATATATGTGTGTGTGTGTGTATATATGCATGTTTATGTATGTGTGTGTGTGTGGATGATAAAAGATAAATCTAACATTCACTAATAGAAAAAATACCAATAAAATTTACAACACTTAAAAGGTTAAAAAAAGAAAAAATTAGAGAGTAATTTAATATAAATTTCAAAACAGTCAATACATAATAACAAAGGAAGGAACAAAAATATAAAAACAAAACGAAAGAAAGAGAAGAAGAAAGAAGGAAAGAAATAAAGAAAGAAAGGAAGGAGGGAAAAAGAAAGGTAGAGAACCAGAACAGAAGACAAATTTGTTTTAACAAATTTCTTCCAAGTTTAATAAAAGAAGGTAAAACTCAAAATTTACACAAAAATATACACAAACATAATATTGGGGGAAAAAAATAACACACGTATTCACATCACACACAAAAAAAATTTTTTAAAGACATAAAAGAAAAACTTATGGATGAATAAATAAATAAATAAAAAAAATATTTATATAATTAATTACAACAGAAAAATATAAAATATATAAATAAAAATAATTACCTGGTATTGTAAACACACACACAACAGAGAGAGTGTAAAGAAGTGAAAAGGTAATAAGAGAAACAAGAAAAAGACAGTTACGACAACAACAATTACAACAAGAAGAATTGTAGGAGACAACATTGCAATCCAATTAAAAATAGTAAAAAGATATATAACGAGTGGCGTCAAATTATTTCTTCACTCAGTGTATTTTAATGTTCCACAACTGTCAGTCTCTATTGCTGTTCTCAAGAAACGGCTACTTAGTTTATTAGAAAAAAAAAAAAAAAATAATATCAAATATACATATATATATATAATATCAAATATATATATATATATAGATGTACATATATATATATATATATAAGTACACATATGTACATATATATATATATATATATATATATGTGTGCATATATATATATATGTGTGCATATATATATGTATATATATATATATACATGTATATATGTATGTATATATATATATATATATATATATATATATATATATGTACATATATATATATATATATATGTACATATATATATGTACATATATATATGTATATATATATATATATATGTACATATATATATATATATATATATATGTACATATATATATATATATCATTGGATACCATCAGGGTTGCAGGTGTTATATCAGAGTTCTCCTTCTCCTAGAATTCAATGATGGTATCCAATGATGTTGACTTGTTCTTCTTTTTGGTAAATATCATCTTGGTCAAGAGAGTGGGACTGGCTTTGTGCAGTGCTTTTGCTCACTATAAAAGCTTCACGGCACAGGCATTGCTTTAAATCTGGAGATCTCTCTGCACTTGTCGTCATATGGTACCATGGGCCCAGCACTATGTGACAATAATTGTCACAGGTGTAGTGTTTGTACCAGAGTTTTCAAGTCGCTGGCTGGATTAAAAAGTCACACTCGTTCAGCGCATCGGTAGGGGTACTCCTACATGGATATAAAGTAGTGGCCGTACTCGAAAACGAGTTGGCAGCCACCATATATATATATGTATATATATATATATGTACATATCTATATATGTAATATATATATATATTGTTATACTTGGGGAGGGTCATATTTGTGTAATATTGCCAGAATTAATAACAGAACACACTCACTATTTGGTTGGTTTTCGCTTTTCGCTTCTGTGTCTTTTATATCGGTAATCTAATTTATTCGGTCCTCAATGTTGCCATTGACTGACCAACAGTCAAAAATAATACAGATACAATATAGACACAAACACATATATATTGTTTATCAAAGTTCTTTCGTTGCACATCTGCAACATCGTCAGTGGTGCTATTGTTTCCTCCCGTTACATTGTATTTTGTATTTTCTACGCCAACTTTATTTAGTCTCTTTAGACTAAATAAAGATGGCTTAGAAAATACAAAATACAATGTAACGGGAGGAATAGCACCACTGACAATGTTGCAGATGTGCAACGAAAGAACTTTGATAAACTATATATATGTGTTTGTGTCTATATTGTATCTGTATTATTTTTGACCGTTGGTCAGTCAATGGCAACATTGAGGACCGAATAAATTAGATTACCGATATAAAAGACACAGAAGCGAAAAGCGAAAACCAACCAAACAGTGAGTGTGTTCTGTTATTAATTCTGGCAATATTACACAAATATGACCATCCCCAAGTATAACAATATTTGTTTCGACACACGATTTCATATCAAAAACCTCGCAAAACTAATTCATCGCCGTTCAAAACTAATTCATCGTTCATTGCCACTAATATTATTGTAAAATTTTTTTATTTCTTGTCCAATTCTTTAAAGTTTTATCTTAGTTTCTTGTCCTATTATTTTAAAGTTTTATTTTAGTTTCTTGTCCTGTATTTTTAAAGGTTTATATTCCAACAATATTACTTTTTTTTGCTGTACGCATTTTTCTATCTGGTCTACTATTTTTTAAGGCAATGCAAGCAACAACTATCTAATAATTAAAAGATCATAGGGAATTACTGACAAGTGATTGACATTTTAAAGTTCTTTTGAGTATAATTGCAATCTAGTTGAGGCAACTGGCTTAATGACAAAGCTAGTAAATCATGAATGCATTTGAGATGATTAGTGCATAATAGTGAATTGGTGAAACTTGTGCATTTCAATGGTGTTACGGATAAAAACTGATACTGCTGTCTACGACCTTTATATAGGATTGTCATGTTTCTCTGTATCTGCAATGTGGGTATACAAAATAAGAATTATGATATTTTATTTAAAATCCCCAAAAATGCTGTGCATGAAAACTTCAAAAAGTAATTCTATTTCTATTGATGACCTCTTAGTTGCTCATACTAATTTTGTAAAAGATTTCAAGCCAATAATCAGAATGATCTGGTATAATTTTTATGCAGATAAATGACTAATTAGTATAAAGGGCCATCCAGATATCATGTGGACACCGCGAACCAAAAATGGTCACATGATATCTGGATGGCTCCTAAGCATCCCCTCAACATGGCGGGGACATGGGTCATCATCGTGGAGCACTCACCTATTTTTAAAATATTAGACTATGATAAATGAATTTAGTTAAAAATACAATTTGAAATATATTAGATTACCTCCCCTTGTAATTACCTCGTAATTACCTCCCCTAGCGTCACGCTTACTACTCACTCACTTGAACACAAGATTTATCAGCAAACTTTGATTATAAACTTTTTCCCGCTGGACCAAATTTCTAGATTTTTAAGCCAAAAGATGCTCATATAAGTTTTATCTCAGTTAAATAAAGTAGAGCCGCGCTGTACTGTCGTAAACAGACGATTGCCAACGAAAACACGACCACAACAATATTACTAAATGGACTACCATCCGTTTAGGATATGTATATATATATATACATATAAATATATATATATACATATATATATGTATATATATATATACATATAAATATATATATATACATATATATATGTATATATATATATACATATAAATATATATATATACATATATATATACATATAAATATATATATATACATATATATATGTATATATATATATACATATAAATATATATATATACATATATATATACATATAAATATATATATATATACATATATATATGTATATATATATATACATATAAATATATATATATACATATATATATACATATAAATATATATATATATATACATATATATATGTATATATATATATATAAATATATATATATACATATATATATGTATATATATATATATATATATACCTATATATATATATATATATATATATATACATATACCTATATATATATATATATATATATATATACATATATACATATATATACCTATATATATATATATATATATATATACATATATATATATATACATATATATATACATATATATATATATACATATATATATGTATATATATATATATACATATATATATATATATACATATATATATATGTATTAAGAGAGTAAAACAAAGAATCCTTTAATACATCAAAAGTTTTTATTAGCCGACAATGTTTCGTCCTATTAAGGACTCATCAGGGCAATCAAAACAACAAGAAGTAATATCGGCAGATACAAGCCGGAAGCTCCGAAGAATATGGAGTGTACATACACTAAAGTCTTGCAAAAATATATAATAAAAATAAAAATAAAAATAAAAATAAAAATAAAAATAATAAAAATATATAATAAGAATAACTAAGGATGTATATAACATTAAGAACCATATTACAAATATAGTCCAAAGCAACTAACCTAAAGCTAAACAAATGTGGTTATATAGAGCAGGAATTATATATAACACAATGTAATATAACATAATACATTATAATAATATACCTTTACCAACATTAAAATTACAATTAAAAATCAAAAGGTACAATATATACATGTATATATGTGCGCACACACACACACACATATATACAACAATACGCACATCTATGTTCAACTACACAAATTAAGCCTTATTAGAAGTTTGAATATAAAAATAAGCATGATAAGAGTGAAAATAATACCAATACATCTACCCAATATACATGAGGCAATAATATGATATAATTACAAGAGACACATATAATAAATAATAAACAATAAAACCGACGAGTCAGATGGGACGTGTTCCCTCAGCAACTGCCCGATACGGGGGGCAGATTGCCTACGCACCTATGTCGTATATAAGATTCAATGCGATAAATGTAACAAGTTTTACATTGGTAGCACCATCCGACCCCTACATGTTCGTATCAAGGAACATATCAACACCAACGCATCTTCCTTCCGTAAACACATCCTTAAATGCAGAAACCCACAGGGTAGACCCTTGGTCACAGTCCTAGCAACTGAACGCAGCATCAGATCCTTAAGGATAAAGGAAGCACTTGTTATTAAGAACCTCAGACCCCCACTTAACAACCGGGCTGAGAGAAATGAGCTGACATGGCTAACTTAACCATAGTGACCACTCACAGCCCTTACGGCCTGCTATTTTCACACACACGCACGTATATGCATACCCATACGCATACACACACACATCTATATTTATACACGCACACGTTTTTACAACCTACCACCTTTCACACCCTTTGATTTCCAGCTTCTACAGCCCACTATCTTTCACACACACACGCACTCACACATACACACACACAGTTACACACACATGTATACCCATACGCTTACACACACACGTTTATACACGCACACATGTTTTACAACCTACCACCTTTCACACCCTATGATTTCCAGCTTCAACAGCCCACTATCTTTCACACACACACACACTCACACATATACACACTTACACACACAGTTACACACACATATATATTTACACACACATATTTTACGGCTTTCACACGCTAGCGCACCCTCTTGATTTAACTCATTTGGTCAGTAGCTTTTGCCACAGCCTATCACGCGCACGCGCATTCTTTCCCTCATTTAAATTTTAAATAATTTTTCTCCCCATAACGGCATTCCTGTTTGAACGACATCACAACTTTCTCCGCTTAGCCTGTTCCCCCCTTTGGAACTTTCCCCCGTTGATGGGCGTGAGCCCGAAATATTGGGATTAAATCTCCACTACGGTAACCCTTCTACCTTTGTTTTGTTTTCATCTTTGTCTCTCTCTATTTTCACTTTCTCCTATTTCTCTTATATATCATTCACTTCCTACCTCGAGATTTCCCTCTGCATTGTTGTGGCTTTCTAAACTACATATTTTACACATTTCACAATGCTTCAAGCAAACTTTAACACCCTCATATATATATATATATACATATATATATATGTTGTTTACTTGTCTCACTCGCTTTACGCGATTTACTTGTCCCAATAGCTTTATTTAGCTATTGCTCGCACCAACCGGAGGTATATGATTTTTAATGCGATGAAATACCAATGAAGGTTGGAAAATCACTGACGAAGGACTATTTTTTATCATATGTAACCCATGTGCAACCATGCAGTATTCTTTCTTCTCATGTTTTTTATATATATTTACCTAGGCTGCGTTTGTCTGTTTCTCTCTTACTGCTTCCCCGCTCTCTCTGTTTCTCTCACCTTCTTTCACCCCCTCTGTCAGTTACACTTTCTCTCGACTGACCTCTTCCTCGCACTTCCACTCACTCACTCTCTGTTTCTCCCCTTCTCACTTCCTCCCATTTGGTTTGTAGTGGGTTCTCTTCTTGCTCACATTTCACTCACGTCGGATGGTCTGTATCTCGCTCGCTCATGAAATCCACCCAGCTTATGCTGACCGGATAACTATGTTGCTTGTTTTTTCCTATCTTTGCGTTGCTTTCTTCCTTCTATGTTGTTTACTTGTCTCACTCGCTTTACGCGATTTACTTGTCCCAATAGCTTTATTTAGCTATTGCTCGCACCAACCGGAGGTATATGATTTTTAATGCGATGAATTACCAATGAAGGTTGGAAAATCACTTAAGAAGGGCTATTTTTATCATATGTAACCCATATGCAACCACGCAGTATTCTTTCTTCTCATGTTTTATATATATATATATATATATATATACACATATATATAAATACACATAATATATAAGAACAAAAGATGGTTAAAAGAGTTCCATGTATTTTATTATGCGCATTTCAAAAACAAATATCATCATGCAATAATATTTGTGTTTTCATCAGATAAAACAGGAAGACATGATATGAAGGTTAAAAACACTTGTGGATAGTGCAGTTTTAAATCAACATATGAAAAGTAGTTTTAGATTGATGTGTGATATTGGGAAAAATATTTTATTTTGAGGGTGGGGGTGGAAAGGATGAAAAAGAGGAGGAGATGAGAGTAAAAAGTGGAGAGGGAGGAGTATAATGAGGAAGGATGAGATAGGAGGAGAGATGGGTGATAGAGAGAGAGATAGCTTTTATAACTGAGAAAGATATATTGTTTTACATAGAGAGGTTGAAAAACCGTTGGAAGATAATGTATAAATTAAAAGAATTTTAAAATTAACGAAGAGAAAAATAAGGTTTGTATATTGAGGGGTTTAATAATATGTGCGATGAAAAGAAAATGTTAATATGTATTAAGAATAATATTTAAGGGTTTAATAACATGTGCGATGGAAAAGAAAGAGTTAATATGTATTAAGAATGATATTTAACGGTTTAATAATATGTGCGATGGAAAGAAAATGTTGATATGTATTAATAAAAAACAACAGGTAATTTAAGTAAGGATATATTGTGAGATGAGCATGAATGAGTTAGATGAAAGGGAGAAAAAAATAATGAATTGAGGATGAATAATCTAACGTCAAAAAAATGTTTGTTTACAAAGGATTTTTACAAGGTGATATAGAGTAAGAATGTATTGTATTATGTAATAATTGATTCTATGTTAGGCAACAGTGAGAAAAGGTACAGATTAGGGGTTAGACATTAAAAGAAAGGGAAGTGATAAATAGGAGCGATATAGAATGAGTAACAAGTATTATAGAATGTATAATAACCTTTGAAATAAGGTAGAAAGATGGGTATATTTTTAAAGAAGTGGATATATATATATGTGCCTTTGAGAAAAAGATTCTAAATTGATAAAGAATATTAGCTGTATACTTTTTGGAATGTTTTGTGGAATTTATGCAAGCAGATAGAAAACAAGTCAGTGCGTCTATTTATTATAGAATCTAAATTAGATATAATGGTAAATTTTTCATTTAGACAGAGATTGCAAATTCCTCGATCATCTATTTAATTCTAGAAGAAATCCTCCTTCCAACAAAAATCTAGTGCAATTCGAGGAAGAGTTAACTAAAATTATAAAAAATCTTAAATTCAAGAGATACCCTTACAAAGGACAGGAGCACCTGTTAGGGCCCCATTTATCGGTTAAATAACTACCTTATTCAAGTGGCGCCGGTAAGGTTTTGTCAGCCATTGAAAAGAAATATGGAGAGTCTATCTAACACCACTAGGTTTAGAGCCCCTAATTACACTGTCAAGGAGCAGTCTGGTCGTTATGACTCTGCTGGCTTAGAGCCACAGGGAGGGCCAGTGGATGATGGATCAGCTGTCTCTGAGACAAATATAAAGAATGCAGTTTTGCCTGCAGAAGAGCCATCAAAATGGACACTTTGAATGTGAGGACTATTTGGACGCTGGAGAAAAGAGAGGAGTTGGGACATCTGTTCGAGGAGAGTGGTATACAGATACTTGCAATCCAAGAACACAGGATCCTACACGATGAGCCCATGAGGAGTATGATGATTGGGAAGATGAGGCAGCTCATCACCACATCGGCAGTGAGTGAGGAACATGACCAATGCTGCAGTGGAAGGAGTGGGTTTTGTTTTCAGCCCATGTTGGTGAGGGAAATAATGACCGTCTCCCCGCGAGTGTTAAGGGTGACCTTCAATGGAAACCCAAGACTGACAGTCATCTCAGCCTATAGTCCAACCGAGGGAGACAGTGATGGGAGTGCAGAAGAGTTCCATGAGGAGGTGTGTAGAGCAGTCAACACCACACAAGCACACAACATCCTGCTTGTTCTGGGGACTTCAATGCACATCTGAGTAAGGAGGGCAGTGAAGATCCTTGCTGATACTTCCATAACAACACCAACTGAAATGGAAGACTACTGAGAGACGCCCTGCTGGAGGTGAACTTGATAGCGACCATACCTAAGGTTTAGGAAGAATCCAGGGAAGATGTGGACCTACATCTCAGATATGCACCTCTCCAAGTCCCAGATTGATTTCATTCTGGTGAGGAAAAAGTGGCAGAATAGTGTTCTGAACACAGAACCATACAACTATTTCAGTACACTGGGCAGTGACCACCGGCTTGTTATGAGTGAAGTCCGGATGAGCTTAAGAAAGAGCAAGGCTCAGCCCCGGAGAGCAATCTATGACTGGGGAGCTTTCAAGGAAGATGATAAGCTACAGGAGAGGTTCACAGTGGAAGTGAGGAATAGGTTCAGTGCTCTGTGTGGAGAGACAGAGGAGAGAGAGATTGGATGGACTGAGGAGAGTGTGATGAAGAGGTACGGGCACTTAACCAATATGTGTATATATATAAGTATATTTATATGTATATATCTGTATATATATATATATATGGATGTATATATAATGTATTTTGCAATGCACTTTATGCTTAATTAAAAGCATTTTGAAGACCGTAAGCTATTGTTTTAAAGTAGTGACAAATTCACTTACTTTGATCTCAGCAAACAGGGGAGATAAGCCGACAAGTCTTGTTTCGCTTTGGTTGAAGCTTATCAAGGCTAACTACCCGTCCTGTCTACCGAGATCACTGATGTTATATTCTTATAGAAATCTAGTAAATAATCAGGAGCTGATTATGCAGAGCGGTTGTTGGTCAGGCAGAAATTAATTAATGTTTAATTTCTACCTGACCAACCATGCTAAAATATTATAATGGATGTCACCCCACTGTGCATCGATATATACAGGAGGTCATGTATGTAAACAATCATTGAAAAATTGCTCCGAAGACTCCAAACCTCGGTTTGGACGAAACAATTGTAAGCTAATAAATGGTTTGAACAGAACTTTGATTCATGTGATTTCTATATAATTGCTCTGTAGAACAACTGATGTTATTACATTGAGCTATTTATCTTACTGGTAATAAGGTAGTAATAAATTACTGTCTTTCACTGTTTAGGGTTTTAAATATATATATAACTATAAAAAGTTTTAGTATATACATAACAATAAATAGTATCCTGAATACTATGTATATATATATATATGTATGTATATGATGGCATATATATATATGTATATATATATATATATATGTATGTATATATATGTATGTATATATATATATATATATATATGAATGTATATATATATCATTTCATCATCATCATTTCATTTTACGTCCGCTTTTTCATATATATATGAATGTATATATATATGTATATATATATATATATATATAGTAATAATAATAAATTTGAAGACTAAAACCCAAAGAGGGCTCGATAAGGATAAATATATATCAAATATATAAGAACCGTAGAGCAAATATTTATTAAAATAACAGATTAAAGTTTAAGCAAAGTATCGATATCCTTGAGCAAGACACTTTATTTCACATTGCTCCAGTTTACTCAGCTGTAGAAATGAGATGATAGGGACTGGGGTACCTATCATTTCACTGCAAAGTGGTCGTGGAGGTGCCATAGCAAAAAAGCACCCAGCACTCACTGTAAATGAGGTTGGTGTTAGGAAGGGCATCCAGCTGTAGAAATCAAGTCAGAATAAGTTCCCGTCCCACCCTTGAAAGCAGGGAAAAGCGGACGTAAAATGAAATGAATGAATATGTATGTACATATATATACATACATACATACATACATATATATATATATATATATATATATATATATATATACATACATATATATACATACATATATATATACATATATATATATCTATCTAGGGCGGGTAAAATTCTCGAGATCCATAGACGAGTTCTCTCCAGCGGTCTCTGTCCTTCATTATCGCTCCCAAAAGTCAGCTCAAAAGTGACACAGAGGAGACTGAGGTTAGCTGGACATGCTCACCGACATCCAGAGTTGACATTGCACTCAGTGCTCCTGTGGGAGCCCCTACATGGACACACTGGAAGAGGAAGACCAAGGTAAACATATGTTGATGCCCTAAGGACAGACACTGGTCTGTTGGAGACGCAGGACATGGCAGTGATACATATATATATACATATATATATACATACATATATATACATACATATATATATATATATGCATATATATATACATACATATATATATATATACATATATATATACATGCATATATATATATACATATAGTGACGAAACATAAGTCAATTGCATGAACTCATAAT
Organism: Eledone cirrhosa; assembly: GCA_964016885.1. Classification (NCBI taxonomy): domain Eukaryota; kingdom Metazoa; phylum Mollusca; class Cephalopoda; order Octopoda; family Eledonidae; genus Eledone; species Eledone cirrhosa. The sequence continues at coordinate 218,693,375 of OZ024743.1, forward strand.
CCTTTATTTACTGCTATATATATTTCGATGATAGCCATTGAGTGGTTATGACCTCATCAGGCAGTTAGTCAGTTCTTAGATAAGCCAGTTCTGTGTTTATGGTGTTGATTGTATCAGAGCCTTGGGAAATATGTATATACATACATATATATATATGTCGACTTTTGTCGACTTGGAGAAAGCCTTCGACAGAGTCCCCCGTTCCATTATCTGGTGGTCTCTTAGAAAACTAGGTGTTGACGAATGGCTTGTGAGAGCTATACAAGCCATGTATAAAGAAACAGTCAGTAAGGTTAGAATTAACAACGAATATAGTGAAGAGTTTAGCGTAAAAGTTGGTGTCCATCAGGGCTCTGTACTTAGCCCCCTACTATTTATTATTGCCCTTCAGGCTATAACAGAGGAGTTCAAGACCGGCTGCCCATGGGAACTCCTATACGCAGATGATCTAACGCTCATAGCTGAATCAATGATCGAACTAGAGAAGAAATTCCAAACGTGGAAGCACGGCCTAGAATCAAAAGGCCTTAAAATTAACCTGGCTAAGACTAAAGTTCTAGTTTGTAGGAAAGAAAATAAGGCGGCGGTCCCATCGGGGAAATGGCCATGCTCAGTGTGTAGGAAAGGCGTAGGTAGAAACTCCATTTTATGTCCCAAATGCAAAGTATGGGTGCATAAAAGATGTAGTGGGATCACAGGTAAGCTAACTAAGAACATAGATTTTACATGTGGCCGGTGCTCTGGTGCAATAAGTAGCAGCAAGTGCCCACAAAATACTAGCTCCTTCAACTGCGCAGAGGGTTCTATAGAAATAGTGGACAGCTTCCGTTATCTGGGTGACAAAATCAGCAGTGGGGGAGGGTGCTCTGAAAGTACAGTAGCTAGAGTCAGAACTGGATGGAAAAAGTTCAGAGAGCTTATACCACTATTAGCCGCTAGAGGGTTCTCCCTAAAAATGAAAGGCAGGTTATACGATGCCTGCATACGAACAGCAATGCTGCATGGCAGTGAGACCTGGGCATTGTGTGCAGAGGATATACGCAGACTAGAGAGGAACGAAGCTTGCATGCTCCGCTGGATGTGCAATAGTAATATACGTGAACGGCAAAGCATAAACGAACTAAGGAAAAAATTAGAAATAAGAGGGATCAGATGTTGTTTACTCGAGAGAAGGCTACGTTGGTACGGTCACGTGATGCGCATGAAAGACGACAGCTGTATAACAAAGTGCAGGGCAATAAAGATAGACGGTAGCCACGGAGTAGGCAGACCCAGAAAAACATGGGACGAGCTGATAAATTCCGACCTCACACGCTTACACCTCTCCAAGACAATGTCACTGGACCGAGACCTTTGGCGGTACTCAGTAATAGAGAAGACCCGCCTTACCTAAATACAAAGTAAAAACCTACTACAGTCAGTAGGCACCTCTATCAAAACACACCCCCGTCCCACCACCTCCACCCCACCCACACCGCCCCTTTCAATGTAAAGTTATGTTGGTCCCACAACATCCAGGCCGAAACAAATGAGATCGTGTAGGTGTCACGACAAAAAACACACAGTCCACGCTGTAAATGTGGCCGTGTAGGCAACACGGTAAAAACCTCCCAGCCCCACACTGTAAATGTGGTTGGTGTTAGGAAGGGCATCCAGCTGTAGAAAACCCGCCAGACAGTCCACGCTGTAATGTGGCCGTGTAGGCAACACGGTAAAAACCTCCCAGCCCCACACTGTAAATGTGGTTGGTGTTAGGAAGGGCATCCAACTGTAGAAAATCCGCCAGACAGTCCTATGCGAGCAAGACAACCACTCTTGCCTCAAGTGGGAAAACCCCCGTCCAAACCCATGCAAGCGTGGAACACGGACGCTAAACCTGATGATGATGATGATGATGATATATACATAGATTTATATATATATATATATATATACATACATTTATATATATATATATATATGCATACATTTATATATATATATATATATATATATATATATATATATATACATACATACATACATTTATATATATATATATATATATATATATATGTTGGTGCCACAAAATCCAGGCCGAAACAAATGAGATCGTGTAGGTGTCACGACAAAAAAACACACAGTCCACGCTGTAATGTGACCGTGTAGGCAACACGGTAAAAACCTCCCAGTCCCACACTGTAAATGTGGTTGGTGTTAGGAAGGACATCCAGCTGTAGAAAACCTGCCAGACAGTCCACGCTGTAATGTGGCCGTGTAGGCAACACGGTAAAAACCTCCCAGCCCCACACTGTAAATGTGGTTGGTGTTAGGAAGGGCATCCAACTGTAGAAAACCCGCCAGACAGTCTGATGCGAGCAAGACAACCACTCTTGCCTCAAGTGGGAAAACTCCCGTCCAAACCCATGCAAGCATGGAACACGGACGTTAAACGATGATGATGATGATGATATACATACATTTATATATATATATATATATATACATACATTTATATATATATATATATACATACATTTATATATATATATATATATATATATATATATATATATATATATAAGTTGAAAAAAATGAAAACGAAATTTCATTTCTCACTCTTAGTATGGCACTTACTTAAATGTAAGTATGTATGTATACGTACATACATATATGTATACAGACGTACAGTAGCATGCATATATATATATATATATATATATACACATATGCATACAGGTACACATACATATATGCACGCATCAGTTTAGCCGACGTTTATTATAACGCCGCTTTGTTCGTTTGTTTGTCAACAAACCGAACAGCCTGAATTTATGCCATACGGTGTTAAGGCAACCACGTCACCTTTTTGTTCAACACTGACACAGGAACGATGTACTAGTTTCAAGCTTGTTAGCTATCATCAGCACCGTTTACCCATCTGCCAGATAGTTGAACGTTCGAAAGTATATACTTTCCTTATGAAAATTAACGGCTGAGCAGCCTAATTTGCATATTGAGTGAGTTAAATCGGTCAGGCATACCGAAAACGATAAGTTGAAAAAAATGAAAACGAAATTTCATTTCTCACTCTTAGTATGGCACTTACTTAAATGTAAGTATGTATGTATACGTACATACATATATGTATACAGACGTACAGTAGCATGCATATATATATATATATATATATATACACATATGCATACAGGTACACATACATATAAGCACGCATCAGTTTAGCCGACGTTTATTATAACGCCGCTTTGTTCGTTTGTTTGTCAATGGTAAATTTTTCATTTAGGCAGAGATTACAGATTTTAGATAGAGAGCTGTTCAAGTATGAGGATGCAGAAGAAACCTTCTTCCAAAAGATGGTATATTTAATGTTTTTGTCTTTCAAGGACCATATGAGTTCTGAGAGAGCCGTGTTGGTTCTTTTAAGTTTGTATTTGAAAGATGAATGGTGATTATAGAGACGAGCTTTAAAAGAGGTGGAAGTGGAGCCAAAATAGGTGAAGGAATTGGTGCTAGTTATAACTTTACATTCATAAATTAAGTTTTTATCAAGACAATGGTTGTTGAGAGGACATTTATTTTTA
>OZ024743.1:218701955-218971955 GCA_964016885.1 Eledone cirrhosa
TCTTGCAATTGTCTCACCAAGAAGAGGGCATCTGTTGTATTCTTCCCAGGCACAAAACCAAACTGCATCTCATCTAGTTTGACCCTTTCTCTAATTAGTTGTGCTAATATCCTTTCTGCCACCTTCATAACCTGATCTATCAAAGTTATGTTGGTGCCGCGCCATAGGCCGAAACAAATGAGATCGTGTAGGTGTCACGACAAAAAAACACACAGTCCACGCTGTAATGTGGCTGTGTAGGCAACACGGTAAAAACCTCCCAGACCCACACTGTAAATGTGGTTGGTGTTAGGAAGGGCATCCAACTGTAGAAAACCTGCCAGACAGTCCTATGCGAGCAAGACAATCACTCTTGACTCAAGTGGGACTACCCCCGTCCAAACCCATGCAAGCGTGGAACACGGACGTTAAACGTTGATGATGATGATGATGATGATATATATGTATATATATGTGTGTGCATATATATCTATATATAGGTGCCTGGCTAAAATGTGTTTGCATGTAATTTTGCGTTTATATATGTATGCATGTTTGTATGCGCACACACACACACACATATATATATATAGAGAGAGAGAGAAAGAGAGGTACATACTTAAGTTTATGTACATATATATACATATGCATACATATACATACTTATGTACCTCTCTATATATATATAACATATGTCATCATTTTTAGATAAGCATTAAAATGTTTATAAATTTAATATACATGCTTACACAAGCATACATATGTATATATACAATACATGCACACACAAACATACCCTCATATGCACACATTATTATATACATATACAAGGGCGGTGGATTGGCAGTATCGGTGGAGAGTCGGACGCCATGCTTTCCAGCATAGTTATGTCCCTTTATGATCTGAGTTCAAATCCCGCCGAGGTTTACTTTGCCTTTCATCCGTACGGGGTCGATAAAATAAAGTACCAGTAATGCACTGGATAATTGCTGACTTGTGCCTAAAGTAGAAACAATTATAAGGCAGTGGATTGGTAGTATTGGTAGAGGGTCGGACGCCATGCTTTCCAGCATAGGTACGTCCCTCTACGATCTGAGTTCAAATCTCGCCGAGGTTGACTTTGCCTTTCATCCTTACAGGGTCGATAAAATAAAGTACCAGTAATGCACTGGGTAATTGCTGGCCTTGTGCCTAAAGTAGAAACAATTACTATATACATCTTCAGTGGATTGGCAGTATCGGTAGAGGGTCGGACACCATGCTTTGACGCATAGAGTTATGGCCCTTGCCATTCTGAGTTCAAATCCCGCTGAGGTTAACTTTGTCTTTCATCCTCACAGGGTCGATAAAATAAAGTACCAGTAATGCACTGGGTAATTCTTGGCCTTGTGCCAAAAATAGAAACAATTATTATATACATCTACAGAAGATGCTAGCACAATAGCAACTCATTCTCCATGTCCTAGCTTGTCACTTCCCCCACAATCCCAGGCTCTGCTGCCCATGCCTGCAATGTTGAGGAGAAAGTCAGAAAACAGCACAGCTCCCATGACATTCAGAAACATTTTTTCATGCTCAGATTTGCTGAAGTATGGAACAAACTACCTGCATCAGTTGTTAGCTGCCGAGACACTGCATCCTTTAAAACCTCCATGCTTCCTGAAATTCGCCAACACTAAACCTGATATCCCCCCCTCCATACACACTCACACATGCATATCATGACTCATACACTGTTCACTTTCCTGACACTTGTACATTATTCTATGTACTATACATGCATCTTTGTTGAATTGCAGTGCACCTGAGCACTGTACACAATAATTTCATTATTATTATTATTATGGTCAAATACCAGGGCCTGACCAACCACTTTCTCTTTGCACCAGTCTCTGCCGAGAGCTCTGGCATCCTTGGCCTCCAAACTGCTGATTTCCTCTGTAAAGTCGAAAAGATAGCAGCCCATTTGTGGAGGGAGCCCCGTGAGGTGGGGTGGTAGTTGCAGCGGGTGACTCTGGCCATTCTCTGTGATAACAGTAAAGCCTTTGCTATCTTGTCCACAGAGCATGGCTAAGGCACCACTCAGACTGGGGTATAGTGTCTGTCCCTCCCCTTTCCCTTTCTCTTATTGTTTGATCATTTTTCTATCCTTTTTTTTTCTTTTCATTTCCCTTTTCTTCTCCCTTTTCTGTTCCCCTTAGTAGTGTTTTGTTTTTACTAGATACTACTCAATGATTTTATATAATGTCAATGATTTTTCATGACATTGAGATTTTATATATTGAATATGGTTGTTTTTTATTTCCCTCATTTTATAATAAGAATCTTATTGTCAGTGGATCAGTCACTAACCTATGGTGGTGACTTCTCAGAAACTCTTTCACACTATTTGTTCTGATGTAGGTCACTACAATGTTGTCTATCACTACAAATCTATTAGTCTGAGAGAGAGGACATATTGAAGCCGATCATTAAAATAGTACTAAGATTGAGATACAATATATTGTAAAAGATCTACAAACTATAAACTAAAAAAATTTGAGTGCATGGAGGTTACAAAAAGAACCTCCTAGCTGCTTTACAGTTTCCCTTGCTTAACATTTTATGCAATCATATTATACGTAAGCCAAATTCTCAAACTTTTAAGCACTGAGAATATATATATCATCATCATGATCATCATTTAACAGTCATCTTCCACACTAGCATGGGTTAGATGGGTGTGTCCCATTTGAGGCAAATTTGGTCGGGTGACCATATCATCATCATCGTTTTAACATATACTTTCCCTGCTAGCAAGGGTTGGACAGGTCCACACAGAGCAAGTCAATACTGAAGCAAAGCTACTGATCTCCCAGGAAGGCCAGGCACTGTGTCTCACTTATGTACAGTCTCACATTCATTCGAGTGCTCAGGAGAGGTTGTCATCTCTTTGACACAACGGAGGGTCCACCCAACGCTTTGTTTGGAAAGATTTTTATGATTGGATGCCCTTCCTATCACCAACCACATTACATCCTTTATACTTCATGCTAGCATGGAAGATGGACGTTAAATGAAGATGATGATGATGATGATATATATATATATAAAGAGATGAAGGACACCATCTGATAACTTCATCTGCTCAAAAAATATAGCCATATTTATTTATTACCGTATTTCCCAGTACCGAAGATGCTTCATCCTCGAGAACGCACTCTAATTTTGACAACCAAAAGTTTGAAAAAAATTAATAAACAACCTTCGGCCTCCAGGACGCATGGTAGATCTTTTAGATTTATTTTAGGAAAAAAGAAGCTTCTTCGACGCCAGAAAATATGGTGTTTATTTATATATCTATTTAATGAATCAAATGAAATGTCCATATAGAGCTAATAAGCCATGAAAGACAAGAGGAGCATATCATCCTTTATACTATCATATTGATTTGGTTTTTAAGCTGAGAGCAGTTAAGTTTTTAAATGAGATGGAGCCGATCTATAATTGCTATAGCTGAAAGGATCATGTTATGTGGCTCAAAATAGCTGCACTGGAAGATATAGTTGAATAATTGGTAATAATTATATTAGATTTTCAGTTAAGAAGAGCTGCATTTAAATTTTAGATTTTATTAAAAGCCTACTATATAAGTAAAAAGGTGGCGAATTGACAGAGTCGTTACAACGTCGGATAGAATATTTTATGGTATTCATTCTAGCTCTCTGAGTTCAAATCCCATCCAGGTCAACTTTGCCTTTCATCCTTTCGAGGTCGATAAAAAAAAGTACCAGTTAACTATTCCACTCTATGGAAAAAATCTGCTGTACTCAGGGATGGGCTCTGCCAGATTTAAAATGCCCAAGAAACGGCATAAGTGAATAAGGCGCCCCTACGAGTCTATTAGGAGTTGTGAGACCATTACATGCCATACTACATAAGTAACTACCATATATATACGCGAATATAAGCTGAGGAATTTGTGACCAAAAAATCTATGGTAAAAATAGGGAGGGGTCAGCTTATATATGCCATCTAAATAATGTGGTGACTAGCTGCCTTGGTTTATAAACAGGGTTTGGATTTTTGCCTATTTCTCAGACATAAAATAGAGGGGGTGGCTTATGTTCAGATCAACTTATATTCGAGTATAAATGGTATTTAAGCAGTTGTATGTTAGTTGCTACTGTTTGTTGGTGGTAGTGGCTGCAGTAGTAGTAGTAGTAGTAGTAGTAGTAGTAGTGTGGTGGTGATGGTGGTGGTGGTAGTAGTAGTAATGTAGTAGTACTAGTAGTAGTAGTAGCAGTAGTAGAAACCAATTTTCAGATTTATCTTATTTTATCTTATTACATTATTCAACATATTCCAATTCAATATGTAACATCAATATGCCACTGAAATAAAGCAATGTTAGTTTAACTGCATACATGTGTTGGAATGTATTACATACATGCATATATAATATATATATATATCTATATTATAAAGCTGATGGCCGTATGTATGTAACAAACTTTTCACCTAACGGCTGGACCAAAAAGCACCTAATTTGCACCATAGATGTAACTTTTTCCAAGTAAGAAAGTGAGAGTATTTTTGTATTTTTGTAAATTTTGTTAAAAGATTAAAGATATTTTATTGTTTATTTAAATATTCACTTCTTTAAAATGTTCAAATGTCATCACTTCCGGTTATACATCATTCCTCTTTCTTTCTTAGTCTGTCTTTTTAGATAGATACATAGCTGTAACGTCGCACGCTTATAATATCTGTCTATCTGGCTGCCTGTCTGCATTGACTTCGCTTCTAACCAACTTTTAATTAATTCAGTGCAAAGATACCGCACGCCTTCTCAATAATTAATTATATATATATGTATATATATATATCATCATCACCGTTTTACATCCGTTCTTCCACGCTAGCATGGGTTAGACGGGTTGTCCTGTTGTGGGCAGTGTCTGGTCGGCTGACCATGCCTTGTTCATACAGGAACTGATTTGGCTTGATTTCTACAGCTGGATGCCCTTGCTAACACCAACCTCATTTACAGTGAATGTTGGGTGCTTTTTCGTGGCGCCTACACGTCCACTTTACAGTGTGGGCTGGGTGCTTTTTTGCCGTGGCACCTCCACGACCACCTTGCGGTGGAGGGTGTGGGGGCATATTGTCTATATGCTTCAACTTGTACCTATGGGAGGTCGGGTACTCTGTATTACTGCGTGACGCCAGAGGTCACGATCGTGTGTCATCGCCTTTGAGAGGTGTAATTGGGTATGGTCGGCTTTTATCACCTCATCCCAGGTCATCTTGGGTCTCCCCACTCCGTGGTTTCCATCGACTTCTAGTGCTCTGCACCTTTTTATGCAGCTGTCATCCTTCATACGCATCACATGTCCATACCAGCCCAACCGCCTCTCCTGCACACAGCATTTGATTCCTCTTATGCTCAGTCTCTCTCTCAATTCATTTATGCTTTGTCGTTCAGGTATATTACTGTTACACATCCATCGGAGCATGCAGGCTTCGTTTCTCTCTAATCTACATAAGTCTTCCACCTTCAGCGCCCAGGTCTCACTACGATGCAATGTCGCTGTTCGGATACACGCATCATACAGTCTGCCTTTCATTTTGAGGGAGAAGCCTTTTGCAGCTAGCAGTGGTATATATATATATATATATATATATATATATATATATATATATATATATATATATATATATAATTAGTAATAATAATAAATGTGAAGACTAAAACCCAAAGAGGGCTCGATAAGGATAAATATATATCAAATATATAAGAACCCTAGAGCAAATATTGTTCGCATTGCTGACGTATTATCTTCGCTTTTTTCCGTTCATTGCCAGGGAACATCTTCATGAACCAAAGTATCGTCTTCCTGTTTTCCTTCGGTTGCAACGTTTTTCGAAATATTTACTTCTGCGTTCACAGTTGATTTTTTTAAGTTTCAGAGGATACCGTTAAGGGTGAAAGCGGCGATTCTTTGCTTAAACTTTAATCTGTTATTTTAATATATATATTTATATATATATATATAATTATATATTCGTGTACAGATATTTTTGCATACACAAAAACAAAATATAAACAAACATATTTATTTCACGAAAGCACAGACGGCTTATCGTCATTGTTACTGCCGATATGCCTGGCCGCAAGATAATATTTTTCAGAAGAAAAAATGTTACTAGAGCAACAGAGAGACTAAGCTTCGCGATTACCATCAACAAAGATCAGGGTCAAACCCTAAAAGTGGCTGGCCTTCATCTAGGAAAACCATGCTTCTCCCATGGTCAATTGTATGTAGGATGCGCTAGGGTGAGCTCGCCAAACAATCTCTTCATCTTTGCTCCCGATGACCGAACAAAGAATATTGTATACTCTGAGGCTCTAACAATGTAATTTATATATTTTCTGTTACTTGGAATTTCCGTTATGGTTGTACAAATTATTGTAAAGTTTGTTAAAAAATTTGTTCTTTGTTCAGCCTTTATTGTTGTAACTATCAATTTTCTTTAACATACTGGCTGCTGAACTGGGGAATCCTAAAAACTATTCAAACCCTACATCAGAGCATGTTAACGCCCCCTCGCTGACTTGAGGGGCATGCGGTATCTTTGCACTGGAGTGGAGGGGGAATCTTGAAAAATAAAATGCCGGTATACCTAGCCGGGCGCCTGCCAGACATGCCTGCTAGTATATATATATATTTATATATATATATATATATATATATATATATATACGCATACATACCGTCCAGACCCATGCTAACGTGGAAAAATGGACGTTAAACGATGATGATGATGATGATACATATACACACACACACACATATATATATATATATACATGTAAACATACATATATACATACATATATATATATATATATATATATATATATATATACATACATGTATACATACATCATCATCATCATCATCGCCGTTTTACATCCATTCTTCCACGCTAGCATGGGTTAGACGGGTTGTCTCCTGCTGTGAGCAGTGTCCAGTCGGCTGACCTTGGCTTGCTTCTATGGGAACTGATTCAGGCTTGATTTCTACAGCTGGATGCCCTTCCTAACACCAACCTCATTTACATAGTGAGTGCTGGGTGCTTTTTTTTCCATGGCACCTACACATCCACTTTACAGTGTGGGCTGGGTGCTTTTTTTGCCGTGACACCTCCACAACCACTTTGCAGTGGAATGATAGGGACCCCAGTCCTATTATCTCATTTCTACAGCTGAGAAACTGGAGCAATGTAAAATAAAGTGTCTTGCTCAAGGAAACAACACATCACCCGGTCTGAGAATTGAACTCACCTTTCGATTGCAAGCACAATGCTCTAACCACTAAGCCATGCGCCTTATATATATATATATGATGGCTGCCCCCTTGTTATCGAGTATGGCCATTGCACGATATGCCATTATTAATAATTATTAATTAATTCTATCGTGCAATGCCTGTGGGTGAAGATATTTTTTAAAGTGAGGAAAGATTGTGCACTGAGCCAATCCCACTCTCTGAGCGACAGTAGCTATAACCCGAAAAGAAGAAAATATCAACGTTATCAGTAACTACTGCGCCAAGGGTATTATATCGGAGTTATCCCAGTTTCCTGAGTTGCCTTCTCCTAGAAGAATGCCCTGACAAAGGTTAGGGGTCCTATACATACATATATACATACATCATCATCGTTTAACGTCCATCTTCCACGCTTGCATGGGTTTGGACGGCCTATACATATATATATATATACATGGCGGCTGCCAACTCGTTTTCGAGTACGGCCACTACTTTATATCCATGTAGGAGAACCCCTACCGATGCGCTGAACGAGTGTGACTTTTTAGTCCAGCCAGCGACTTGAAAACTCTAGTACAAACACTACACTTGTGACAATTATTGATGCATAGTGCTGGGCCCATGGTACGATGTGACAACAAGTGCAGAGAGATCTCCAGATATAAAGCAATGCCTGTGCCGTGAAGCTTTTATAGTGAGCAAAGGCAGTGCACAAAGCCAGTCCCACTCTCTTGGTTCATATATATACATACATATATACATACATATATCCCCCACATCGACCCAATAGAGGGGCCAGCAGTGTTAGTCCAGGGTAGTACAATAAGCAAGGCAATGAAAGATATGAAGACGGGTAAGGCGGCTGGTCCTTCGGAAATAGTTGCTGAGATGCTGAAGGCATCTGGTTCGGTGGGACACACCATGGTCACCCGGATAGTTAACCAAGTCGTACAGAATGGGGTTGTTCCGAAGGACTGGCGTAGCAGCATCATCGTTAACTGCTATAAGGGAAAAGGAGATGCCCTAGATAGGAGTAACTATAGAGGCATTAAATTAATCGATCAGGTCATGAAGGTCACGGAAAAACTAATAGCGCAACTAATCAGAGAGAGAATTGATCTAGATGAAATGCAGTTCGGGTTTGTGTCAGGCAAAAGTACCACAGACGCTCTTTTCATTGTACGACAACTACAGGAGAAGTACCTAGCTAAAAGTAAACCCCTATACTTAGCTTTCGTCGACTTGGAGAAAGCCTTCGACAGAGTCCCTCGTTCCATTATCTGGTGGTCTCTTAGAAAACTAGGTGTTGACGAATGGCTTGTGAGAGCTATACAAGCCATGTATAAAGAAACAGTCAGTAAGGTTAAAATTAACAACGAATATAGTGAAGAGTTTAGTGTAAAAGTTGGTGTCCATCAGGGCTCTGTTCTTAGCCCCCTACTATTTATTATTGCCCTTCAGGCTATAACAGAGGAGTTCAAGACCGGCTGCCCATGGGAACTCCTATACGCAGATGATCTAACGCTCATAGCTGAATCAATGACCGAACTCAAGAAGAAATTCCAAACATGGAAGCACGGCCTAGAATCAAAAGGCCTTAAAGTTAACCTGGCTAAGACTAAAGTTCTAGTTTGTAGGAAAGAAAATAAGGCGGCGGTCCCATCTGGGAAATGGCCATGCTCAGTGTGTAGGAAAGGCGTAGGTAGAAACTCCATTTTATGTCCCAAATGTAAAGTATGGGTGCATAAAAGATGTAGTGGGATCACAGGTAAGCTAACTAAGAGCATAGATTTTACATGTGGCCGGTGCTCTGGTCCAATAAGTAGCAGCAAGTGCCCACAAAATACTAGCTCCTTCAACTGCGCAGAGGGTTCTATAGAAATAGTGGACAGCTTCCGTTACCTGGGTGACAAAATCAGCAGTGGGGGAGGGTGCTCTGAAAGTACAGTAGCTAGAGTCAGAACTGGATGGAAAAAGTTCAGAGAGCTTATACCACTATTAGCCGCTAGAGGGTTCTCCCTAAAAATGAAAGGCAGGTTATATGATGCCTGCATACGAACAGCAATGCTGCATGGCAGTGAGACCTGGGCATTGTGTGCAGAGGATATACGCAGACTAGAGAGGAACGAAGCTTGCATGCTCCGCTGGATGTGCAATAGTAATATACGTGAACGGCAAAGCATAAACGAACTAAGGAAAAAATTAGAAATAAGAGGGATCAGATGTTGTTTACTCGAGAGAAGGCTACGTTGGTACGGTCACGTGATGCGCATGAAAGACGACAGCTGTATAACAAAGTGCAGGGCAATAAAGATAGACGGTAGCCACGGAGTAGGCAGACCCAGAAAAACATGGGACGAGCTGATAAATTCCGACCTCACACGCTTACACCTCTCCAAGACAATGTCACTGGACCGAGACCTTTGGCGGTACTCAGTAATAGAGAAGACCCGCCTTACCTAAATACAAAGTAAAAACCTACTACAGTCAGTAGGCATCTCTATCAAAACACACCCCCGTCCCACCACCTCCACCCCATCCACACCGCCCCTTTCAATGTAAAGTTATGTTGGTCCCACAACATCCAGGCCGAAACAAATGAGATCGTGTAGTTGTCACGACAAAAAAAAACACACAGTTCACGCTGTAAATGTGGCCGTGTAGGCAACACGGTAAAAACCTCCCAGCCCCACACTGTAAATGTGGTTGGTGTTAGGAAGGGCATCCAGCTGTAGAAAACCCGCCAGACAGTCCACGCTGTAATGTGGCCGTGTAGGCAACACGGTAAAAACCTCCCAGCCCCACACTGTAAATGTGGTTGGTGTTAGGAAGGGCATCCAACTGTAGAAAACCCGCCAGACAGTCCTATGCGAGCAAGACAACCACTCTTGCCTCAAGTGGGAAAACCCCCGTCCAAACCCATGCAAGCGTGGAACACGGACGCTAAACCTGATGATGATGATATATATATACATACATACATATATATACATACATATATACATATATATATAATATATATATATATATATATATATATGCGCATACATATATATATCTTCGAGAGAAGACTACGTTGGTATGGTCACGTGATGCGCATGAAAGACGACAGCTGTATAAAAAAGTGCAGGGCAATAAAAATAGATGGTAGCCACGGAGCAGGCAGACCCAGAAAAACCTGGGACGACTTGATAAATTCCGACCTCACACACTTACACCTCTCCAAGGCAATGTCACTGGACCGAGAGCTTTGGCGCTACACAGTAATAGAGAAGACCCGCCTTACCTAAGTACAAAGTGAAACCTACTACAGTCAGTAGGCACCTCTAACAAAATACACCTGTCCCACTACCCCCACCCCATCCACACCACCCCTTCAATGTAAAGTTATGTCGGTGTCACAACATCCAGCCCGAAACAAATGAGGTCGTGTAGGTGTCACGACAAAAAAACACACAGTCCACGCTGTAATGTGGCCGTGTAGGCAACACGGTAACAACCTCCCAGTTCCACACTGTAAATGTGGTTGGTGTTAGGAAGGGCACCCAGTCATAGAAAACCCGCCAGACAGTCCTATGCGAGCAAGACAACCACTCTTGCCTCAAGTGGGAAAATCCCCGTCCAAACCCATGCAAGCGTGGAATATGGACGTTAAACGATGATGATGATGATGATATATACATATATATATATATATATATATATATATATATATATATATATATATATACACGTGTGCACATATTGAAACCCCCATCGAAATCCTGACATATTCAGACACCAAACACTGTTATTACACAATTACTCACATAAAAAGAGGAAAAAAGAATGTTTTAAAAGAAAATTACATTTCCCAGCAAAACACAGTCGAATTAACCTTTTGTAGTGTCTGAATGTGGCAGTCATTGCACAGAGAAAACAGTGGAGAACTACACTCATTTCATAATCTATACTTTCTAAAGCCACAGCCACAGAAAAATACAATGGTGACAAAAGATTCCAATTCAAAATGAAAGCCAATTGTTGCTGTTGTTGTTGTTGTTGCTTTTATTGCTTTTGCTTTTTGCTTTTTTTTTTTGTATGTTTTCTTATTGATTTTTTAGTTTGTTTTTATTTTTGTTTCAGTTTTGTTTTTTTGTGTTTTTTTTTTAGATTTTACCATACTTATAGTTATCATCATCATCATTAGCATTATCATTATCGTCATCATAATGCTTGTCATTGCTTTAAAGTCCATGCTAGTATTTGGTTGGATAGGTCTTAATGCAGCATATCTCCCATCTGTCTAGAGACTGAGTCAGTTAACCTATGAAGTTTAATGTGTTCAGATCTCACGAACACACACACATACACACACATATACACACACACACACACACACACACACACACACACAAACACACCCACACATACACACACCTCCCAAGTATTTTTCTTGGTCAATATCCTCTACAGTTGCTCTTCTGTCATCATCAACAGTTGCAAAAGTAAAATGTCAGAGTAAATATAATTATTTCTACTTTTGGCACAAGACTAGCAATTACCCCAGTGTATTATTGGTGCTTTATTTTTTTTACCCATAAGGATGAAAGGCAAAGTTAACCTAGGCGGGATTTGAACTGAGACCGTTAAGGGCCGTAACTGTATACTGCAAATCATCGCGTCTGACCCTCTACCATTGACCAGCTCTCATGTCTTGAGTTCAATTCCAGAGAAAGAATTTTGTTGTGTATTTGAAACATGAGCATCCATCCTTAGAAATCTTGCCAAACAAAGGGTTGGGAGGACCCTCAGTTGTGTCAAAAACATGACAATCACCATTGTGCATACCATAGAATGTAAGACTGTACATAAGCGAGAAGACAGAACCCTAGCTTGTCTAGGTGATCAGTGGCCACTGCTTCATTACTGATTTGTTCTATGTAGACCTGTCGAACAAGTGCTAGCAGGGAAAGCGAACATTAAAACAATGATGATGATGACACCCAAATCTACACACTTCAATACGCTTAGCTTTCAGGATTAGGTTCCTGATAACTAGGGGATGTTGCTTGAGAAAGACTGGTGTCTTATCCCCTGAAAATTTATCTTTCATCTCCACAATAACTTAAGAACTTATCTTTGTTTTCACATTATCAACTTGTTGAACATTTTCCCCAATTCACATTACTTTTTTCATGCAAGTGTACAAGTCTTTATTGTAATATTGTTCAATGTTTCTGATGACCAGTCAGCATTATCATTAACATTTTATATCAGCTTTTCCATGCTTGCAGAGGTTGGATGGGTCCTTTCCATCACAGCATCTCTCCATTTGCTGCAATTCTTTATCTCTTTTGTGGGTTTCAGTGATTTGAGATTAGCTCTGCTCATGTCTGCCTTGATCTTTCTCTACTGCAGTTTCCTTCCACTAAAGATTTCTTGGCACTACTTTACCCAATAATCATCATCAATATGCATCACATGGCCATACCAGTGCAGTCTTCTCTCCTACACACTACATCTGATTCCTATTCTACCCAGCTTTTCTCTCAACACATCCATGTAGATTCATACTTGTAGATTCACTCTTTTGTTTCTGTAAGCATAACTAGTCTTGCTTATAAAAAATGCAGTCATAAATTAGACCATGATAATTTCAAGTCTACTGAAACTAAGTTATGTGCCCTATGATCTATAAATAGGCTCAATATCTCTGATGTACTAAGACTGATCTACATGTAGGCCACCTATCCCCATTTTACTGAGATCCTGATTTATATGGAAGAACCTTGCCCCCAATGTATTAAAATTCTGATCTACATATAGACATCCTATCCTCAATTTATTAAGACTCTCATCAACATGTAGACATCCTATCTTATTTATTGATTCTGATCTACATGTAGATATCCTATCCTTAATTTACTGATTCTGATCTACATGTAGACATCCTATCCTCAATTTACTAAGACTGATTTATATGTAAGCACCTTATCTCTGATTTACTGAGTTTCTAAGTTCCATGTTCTCAGATTTACCTGAGTCATCTGCTTTCAGGTTTAAACATAGATGATTTATAAATACTTTATTGTGTACAAAAATTAGCAATGCATTGACAAAAATTGCTTTGATTTTAATTATATGTTACATCACACAGAAATAACAAAGATTACCCTGTATATGTAAACATACTTAGTCATGTTATCACTATAGCTGTAACTCTGATAAACTAGGCTTGAAGGCAAGGGTTACATCTCACTAAACAATATACAACAGCAATACCAACCTTGCTAAATTCTTGAAAGATGTAGGAGAGTGTTCTTGGAATAATGCCTCTGTCAGCATATTTTTCAGCACCTCCTGTGATTGTAAATGTCTTTCCACTACCAGTCTGTTAAGTTAATTTAGAATACAAAATTTAGTAAATAATATATGTATGAATTAAAATTACTTTTTAAAAAAATACAAAGAGAAGAGTTACTTAGTGGTTGAATTTTTTAACTTTAGATTTGCATAAAAGCCTCAAAAGCAATTACAAACATTGTATGAAAAGAGAATTTACTTGCTTGGGTTGTGTCAGAAAATTAGATTAAACCAATGGTTTTTGTCTCAAATATTCTATAATATTCGTTTTGCCTGAATTACACAAATACTTTCTTGCCCCTTTCATCTACAAGATAAACACACCCAGTACACACTGTAAAGTGGTTGGTGATAGTAAGGGCATCTAACCATAGAAAGCTTGCCAAACAAAGGGTTGAGAGGACCTTTTAATTGTATCAAGGACATGACAGCCTCCCTAGTTCAAGTGGCTGGTGTTAAGAAGGGCATCCAGCCATAGAAAGCCTGCCAGGCAAGGGGTTAGGAGGACCCTTCAGTTTGTGTAAAAGACATAACTCCTCTGCACTCTATATGACCATATGTAAGTAGGATACAGACACCCCGCCTCGGCCTGTCTGGGAGGTCAGTAGCCCCACTTCAGTACTGACTTGGTCATTGAAGACCTATCCAAACCTTGTTAGCAAGGTTAGCAAATGATGATGATGATAATTTATTTATATATCTTTTTGATAATGCATTATGTCAGCAATAGCATTGTTGGTTACAGATTTCCAAACAAGCAATCAATTTCAGTGCAGTTACGATGATGAAAGGGACAAGAAAGTGACTCTACAACTCAGACAAGAACAAATACTATAGATTATTTGAGCCAAAACCCACTGGTTTATAGGTTTTCTTACTGACGTTTAAATCTTTCATTAATATACAGATATACACAAAGATAAGAAGGGAAGGAAAGGGGTCAATCATCAGATCGAATTGAAGACACTATCTTTTCATTGTTTTCCCCCACCCCTTACTGATACTATCTGTCAGGCAGAAGCATCATCAGTTTTCAATGACAAGAGACAGGATTTGAAATCAGAAGGTACAGAGCCAGAATCAACACTACAGTGTAATTCATCTGATGCTTTAACAATCCTGCCGATCAACCACCCCTGGACTGATGCTTTATTTATTAATCCCTGAAAGGATGAAAAACAGAGTCGACACCACAAAGTTGACACCACTAGGATTTGAACTCTGAGTGCAGATAGTCAGATAATCAGTACAAATACCAATGCATTTAATCCAATGCTCAAATCATTCTGACAATTCACCCATATACAAGGGTGTCTCTGGCCATTCTCCATGGTAATGTTTTGCCGTTTTGTCCATGGGGTGCAGCTGAGGCGCAGCTCAGACTGGGGTGTAGTGACAATTCCTCCCCCCTCCTTATTTTTGTCACTTGATCCTTCTTTCTTTTTCTCCTTTACATTTTCTTCTTCCTTTTCTTTTCTCTTTAATAGTGGGTTTCGTTTTTACTAGATACTGCTCAATTATTTTTATATAATGTCAATGGCCTCTCATGACATTGTGAGATTTTCTGTATTGAATAGATTATTAATTAAAGAAAGAAATCTATACAGATATACATAAACGAAGGTCTTCCACATAGTTTCCAGCTACAAAACTCCACTCAGAAAGTATCAACTAATCCAAGGTTATGACAGAAAATATTTGCCCAAGGTGCTTGCACAGTGGGTCTGAAGTCAGAATGATGTGTTTGCAAAGGAAATTTCTTAAACACACAACCATAGGATGGGTTGTAAAGAAATAGTTATATAAATAGCTTAGTGCTGATTCAATTGTTCATATCTACTCCACTCTACTACAAGAGCTGATAAAAGCCAACATTAACAAGAACTAGATGTAACATGTAAAAATAATACCTGTCCATAGGCAAATATAGTTCCATTGTATCCAGCAAGGACACTAGAAAAAAGAAAAAGATAAGAATGATAACAAGTTAAATTTAAAACGGGAGGGGGGGGACAGAGGTTAGAGAGAGGTTACAGTTTTAAAGAAATAGATGGATATATGAAGATAATCAGGCAGGCAGAGAGAGAGAGAGAGATGGACAGGCAGATAGATAGATAGATAAGCAAGTAGACAGACAGACACATAGATAAATAAGCAGATATAAATTAATGATGATAGATAGATAGATATGTTTCTTTATTAGCCACAGTGGCACAAAAGAAGGGGACAAATACAAAGGGGGAAGTTTACATACAATAAAAACGTGTAAAATACTATCACAAATGCAATTTAAAATTAATCGATTTTCCCCAATAGGGGGAGACATTACATATGGGTAACACATACCCCCGAAAAAGATGTGCAACCTTCATCTCCAGGAGTACGAAGGGTGAGTACCCCCTTCCTCTCTTCCTCTTTTTCCTCAACCTACAGGCTGATATAGAGAGAAGGCCCATTCACTCGGGCCATTCTCACCACTTTCACCCACCTGTGATAAAACTTGCTAGGGTACAGCACCTCTCTCTCCATCCTGATTCTTCTTCCAAAGTGGTATTTGAAAAAAAGAACCAGTTGTTGGCCGGAGAGAAAGGAGTCTGACCTCAGCCCTTTTAACCTCATCCACCATACAACCTCTTTCGCCATAGCTATCACACAAAGGAAAACCGCCTCTCCTTCGTTTTTGAAGGAGGGTGGCGGTTTGATCATGACAATGGACTCAGTGGTCAACCGAATTGGTCCTACCCATGACAATAATCGTTCTACATAGCCCCACAGGTTGGTAATGGCTGGGCAGTGTACGAATGCGTGCGCGACGGTTTCTTCGTCTTGCACACATCTCGGACAGATCTTTTTCGAAGGGTCCCTGCCCGGGCGCCCATGTCTGTAGAGCTTGTCTCGAACTGGTAGAGCTCCTCGGTAGCACTGCCAGGCCAGGGACTTTTGGAAGTTGTCCATTGGTCCCGGGCAGAAGGTCCTACCAAACAGACTAGCCAGTAGTTCTTCCTCTATGCCTAGAGTTTCTCCGAGCGCGTCATCGCACTTGCTGTGGGCCAACCCTCTATAGAATGACGAAGTGGAGTCTCCACTGATCGCCGGGTCCGCCTGCCAGAGGGCTGTGAGCGCCTGAGCACATTCGATGTGCCAGTCACCCATTTTCTTCGGTCTTTGCTTGGCCCAGGACTGCACTCGGTCAGCGAGACGAGTCGTGGGAAGGTTCGCCTCATGAACGGGGCCCACACCGGTTGTCCGATGAGGAATACGTGGAGGTGCCGCAGCCTGAGATGGATCTTCTCACCAAAGGAGCCCATTTCTTCCAAAGGAATTGGAAGAGCACGTGCTCCATTTTGGTGAGAGTTTTGTCTGGACAAGGCACGACGCTCAAGCAGTAGTAGATGACGGATGCACTAAAAGTGTTCGCCACCTCCACTCGACCTTTCAAGGATAGTTTGCACTTGGCCTACTTCTAGGTGAGCGCAAACACCTTGGCCGTCACCTCGTTCCAGTTCTTCACCACCTGGAGGTCCGGACCAAACCAGACCCCGAGCATCTTCACCGGTCCTTCCGTCCAGCGTTCAACAACGCCATCGGAAGGCATCGGTTTGCCTCTCCACGATCCGAGTTGCAAATCGACGGACTTGTTCCGGTTCAGCTTCGTTCCTGTGAACCTTTCGTATTCCTTCAGTAAGGTGTCGACTTCCTCGATTTGCGAGGTGCTCGACACCATTACTGTCATGTCGTCGGCGTAGGCCAACACCGCTTTCCGCAGTCCCGGTTCTCGAGGGATGCCCTGCAATAGCTCCAACTTCCACAGTAGTGGCTCGAGAGTCAGTACATACAGAAGGGAGGAAAGAGGGCATCCCTGTCGGATGGATCGCGTGATATGGAACGGCTCCGAGAGGTAGCCATTCACCTTGACCCTTGAGCAGATGTTGCTGTTGTGCATTGCAGCAATCCAGCCCCTGGACACGGGTCCGAAGCCTGCCGCCTCGAGCACCGCATCCAGGTAACGTTGGTCAACCCTATCGAAAGCCTTAGACTGATCCAAGTTGATCAGGACCCCACCAAAGCCGGGTTTAGACCCTACGCTCTTTATGATGTATCACATGAGGTGGAGGTTGTCATGTATAGACCTGGTCAGGATTGCGCATGTCTGCGCTTCTCTCACCAGGTTTTCCACGACAAGCACCAGCCTCTTTGCCAACACCTTGGCCAAAATCTGTAACTCTGTGTTTAGCAGAGTTATGGGCCGGAAGTTTCCTATGTCATCCCCCTTATTCTCGTCCTTCCTGACTAGTGTGACTACGCCCCTGGTCACAGAACTGGGAATTCTCCCGTTCTGCTGCAAGTTGCAGTAAACCGCTTCCAGGAGACCGGAGAACAAGTCCGGCATTGCTACATAAAATTTCCTAGGGTAGACCATCGAGACCTGGAGATTTGCGTTTGCCACATTGGCTCAGCGCGTCCCCTATCTCAGCGGCTGAAATCAGCTTTCCGCAGAACTTTGCCTCACCGTCCGAGAGTCGCGGTAGGCCGTCGAAGTATGGACCAAAATCCATAGCCCCTCCCGGCGTGCCGCCCTGCCCGAACAGCTGAGAAAAGTGCCGCTGAAAGGCCGCACACATCTGCTTCAGCTCACGTATCATGCATCCGTCTTGGTCCTTCAAAGACCGAATCGTGGACTTGTTGCCACTTTTCGCCTCCGTCACCCGGGCCCAGCTAACAGCTTTGGCTCCCTCATTACCCAGAGCACGTATTTTGCTTCTGACAATGCAGATAGATAGATAGATAGATAGATTTCTTTATTTTCCACAAGGGTGCACAAGAAAAGGGGACAATACAAACACATGCTGGGGATTTTACATACAGTCGTGTAAAAAAATATTGAAACAAACAAATATAACAATCGAAATACCCAATAGGGGGGAGGTGCCACAAATGGGTTGTTTAATATCCCGTCGATAGAAAAACCCTCAACTTCAGGTGCGTGTTGTGCAAGTGCTCCCTTCTTCCTTTTGCTCTCTTCTTTAACCTACAGGCTTATAAACAGAGAAGGCCCAATCACTCGGGCCATTTTCGCTTCATTCACCCACCTTTCAGTAAATTTACTGGGGTGCAGTGCCTCGCTCTCTACTCTGATTCTCCTTCTAAAGTGATACTTAAAGAAGGGAATCAATTGTTGTCCAGAGAGAAAGGCATCTGTCCTCAGTCCTCTCAATCTCGTCCACCATATAACCTCTTTCACCATAGCCACTGTACAGAGGAAAACCGCCTCTCTGTCGTTTTTTAAAGAGGCTGGCGGTTTGATCCTTACTATGGACTCGGCAGTCAACTGGATTTGTCCCATATGCAACAGCAGTTGTTCTGCATAATTCCACAGGTCGGTTACGCCCAGGCAGTGTACAATTGCGTGCAGGACGGTTTCAATGTCCTGCGCGCATCTTGGGCATGTCCTCTTGGAAGGATCCCTGCCGGGGCGTCCGTGCCTGTAGATCTTGTTACGAACCGGTAGAGCTCCTCGGTAGCACTGCCAGGCCAGGGACCTCCGGAAGTTGTCCATAGGTCCCGGGCGGAAAGTCCTACCAAACAGACTGGTCAGCTCATCGTCTTTGACGTCCAGAGTTTTTCCGAGCACGTCGTCGCCCTTGTAACGCACAATCCCTCTATAGAATGTCGAAGTGGAGTCTCCACTGATTGCTGTGCCCGCTTGCTAGAGGACTGTGAGTGCCTGAGCGCATTCAATGTGCCAGGCGCCCATCGTCTTCAGTCTTTTCTTGACCCAGGACTGCAGCTCTGTCAGCGAGACGAGCTGCGGGAACGCCTGTCTCACAAACGGTTCCCACACTGGTTGGGGGTCTGTGAGGAATACCTAGAGATGCCTCAGCCTCAGTGCATGTTTGTGCATCATCAGCGACGGCATTCCCAGCCCTCCATTGGAAGGGTGCTGACAGCAGACAGATCTCCTCACCAGCAGAGCCTGCTTCTTCCACAGAAACTGGAAGAGCATGCGTTCCATCTTGGCGAGGTGTTCACGGGGACAAGGCACGACAGTCAAGCGGTAGTAGATGACGGATGCTATGAAAGTGTTCGCCACCTCCACTCGACCTTTCAAGGACAGTTTGCATAGATATATTTCTTTATTAGCCACAGGGGCACAAAAGAAGGGGACAAATACAAAGGGGGAAGTTTACATACAATAAAAACGTGTAAAATGTTATCACAAATGGAATTTAAAAAGTTAGTCGATTTTCCCCAATAGAGGGAGACAGTTTATATGGGTAACACATACCCTCGAAAAAATGTGCAACCCTCGTCTCCAGGAGTACGAAGAGTTTGTACTCCTTTCCTCTCCTCCTCCTTTTCCTCAACCTACAGGCTGATATAGAGAGAAGGCCCATTCACTCGGGCCATTCTCGCCACTTTCACCCACCTTTCATAAAACTTGCTGGGGTACAGCACCTCTCTCTCCATCCTGATTCTTCTTCCAAAGTGGTATTTGAAAAAAAGAATCAGTTGTTGGCCGGAGAGAAAGGTGTCTGACCTCAGCCCTTTCAACCTTGTCCACCATACAACCTCTTTCGCCATAGCTATCACACAAAGGAAAACCGCCTCTCCTTCGTTTTTGAAGGAGGGTGGCGGTTTGATCATGACAATGGACTCGGTGGTCAACTGGATTGGTCCCACCCGCGACAATAGTCGTTCTACATAGCCCCACAGGTCAGTGACGCCCGGGCAGTGTATGAATGCGTGCGCGACGGTTTCTTCGTCTCGCACGCACCTCGGACAGATCTTTTTTGCAGGGTCCCTGCCCGGGCGCCCATGTCTGTAGAGCTTGTCTCGAACTGGTAGAGCTCCTCGGTAGCACTGCCAGGCCAGGGACTTTTGGAAGTTGTCCATCGGTCCCGGGCGGAAGGTCCTACCAAACAGACTGGCCAGTTCATCTTCCTCTACGCCTAGAGTTTCACCGAGCGCGTCGTCGCACTTGCTGCGGACCAACCCTCTATAGAATGACGAAGTGGAGTCTCCACTGATCGCCGGGTCCGCCTGCCAGAGGGCTGTGAGCGCCTGAGCACATTCGATGTGCCAGTCGCCCATTTTCCTCGGTCTTTGCTTGACCCAGGACTGCAGCTCGGTCAGTGAGACGAGTCGTGGGAAGGCTCGCCTCACGAACGGGGCCCACACTGGTTGGGGGTCTGTGAGGAATACCTAGAGATGCCTCAGCCTCAGCGCATGTTTGCGCATCATCAGCCACGGCATTACCAGCCATCCATTGGAAGGGTGCTGACAGCAGACAGATCTCCTCACCAGCAGAGCCTGCTTCTTCCACAGAAACTGGAAGAGCATGCGTTCCATCTTGGCGAGGTGTTCACGAGGACAAGGCACGACAGTCAAGCGGTAGTAGATGACGGATGCTATGAAAGTGTTCGCCACCTCCACTCGACCTTTCAAGGACAGTTTGCATAGATAGATAGATAGATAGATAGATAGATAGATAGATTAATATATAGACAGATAGACAGACACATGGACAAATAACAGAGATAAATAGATAGATAAATGGGTAAATAAATAGAGAGAAAGATCGAATAAATATTAAAGAGAAGATGAGGAGTATTTACATTCATTCTGGTGGGGTTTTTTGTTTTGTTTTCATTTTTTGGGGGGTGCAGCTGTACACCCATGCACCTGCAGCAATATGATATGTACTGGAATATGAACTTCTTTTACCACCAACCTACAGATCTCTGTCATCCTCTTCACACCCCTACTACTTCTCTTGCTCTCCTGTCATTCCATTCTTCATTTTTCTCAATACTTCCTCAACTTCTTGCTCAGCTGATCTGAGGACTGGATTGCTCTCTATATTGCCATCTCATTCATTCTCCACATTCAACAATCCATATATCTCCCTCTGACCCCACTCTCAATCCATACACCCTCTTCTAATATCAAAATATAAACCAAAAATTCAACACACAGAGTCAGTACATGTGAAATTAAATATGAAATCTACCTGGAATCAACCATTGAATATTTTTTTAATCCAACATTACTTCTTTACAATGACGAAGCCTAGATCAGCACCATCATTGTCATTTCAACATCTGCTTTCCCTGCTAGCAAAGGTTGGACGGGTCTACACAAACCAAGTCAGTATTGAAGTGGAGCCATTGATCTCCCAAACTGGCCAAAGATCTGTGTCTTGCTTATGTTCCACTGAGTGCACAAGAGTGGGTTGTCATGTCTTTGACACAATTGATGATCCTCCAAACCCTTTGTTTAGCAAGATTTCTATGGCTGGGTGCCCTTTCTAACACAAACTCTTTTATGGTTAGTGATAAGTCTTGAAATATTAATAGACCAATAATTAATTAAGAAATATGAAAATATCCTCAATGAAAAAGTTTAAATTTGAACAACTGTCTTTAATATAACATGTTTAAGAAAAAAATGCTGTCTTTTATATACAGAAGAGTGTGTGTGTGTATGCATAGTTTTGTGTGTGTGTGCTTTTTTTTAAAGAATTGTGGCCATCTAAACTGATATACCAAAAAAGCTTACAGTGATACAGAAAGATCATTTATCCAAGCATGAAAATACCCCTTTAACAGAAAAGTCCTTCTCACCAGAGGCTCATCAGGCCAGTGCTTAACTTGGTTCCCATGGCATGAAGCAACTGAGAATACAAGACTCCTCCTTGATGCCAGTCCATCACAGGGTTAAACCCACAGCTATTGCTAGTACTCATTTTCAGCTGAGTATACTGGAGCAACACGAAATGAAATGTTTTGCTCAAGAACACAACACACAACCCAGCACAGGAATCAAACCTACAACATTATGATCATAAGTCCAACACTCTTACCACCAAGTCATGCACCTCCACCTTTTAACAGAAAACAACAGATATAATTTTTTGCCTAAACAACACAAACAGAGGAGTTTAAGACTGGCTGTCCAGGGGAACTTCTCTATGCTGACGATCTGGTTCTTATAGCAGAATCAGTAGAGCTAGAGAATAAATTCTGGCTATGGAAACAGCAGTT
This sequence comes from Eledone cirrhosa, assembly GCA_964016885.1. NCBI lineage: Eukaryota > Metazoa > Mollusca > Cephalopoda > Octopoda > Eledonidae > Eledone > Eledone cirrhosa. The sequence continues at coordinate 218,724,640 of OZ024743.1, forward strand.
GGAATTAAGAGGACTGAGAGTGAACCTAGCTAAGACGAAAGTGTTGATGAGTAGAAAAGAGGACAAAACTCTGATTCCGTCAGGGAAATGGCCATGTTCGATATGCAGAAAAGGAACTGGCATAAATTCTATAAAATGCACACAATGCAGAACCTGGGTACACAAGAGATGTAGCGGGATAGCAGGCAAACTAACAGGTAGGGAGAAATATCTATGCAGTAGATGTACAGGGAAATTAGACAGTAGAAGTCACATTGATAGACACATTTTTCAAATGCAGGTGGGTTCTATAGAAGTGGTTGATAGCTTCCGGTACCTAGGAGATCAGATTAGCATGGGAGGGGGGGGGGGTGTTCCGAGCCCATAGTATCTAGAATAAGGACAGATTGGAAGAAGTTTAGGGAGCTGCTTCCTCTGCTGACAAAGAAGGGTTTCTCCCTGCGTACGAAAGGCCGGTTATATGATGCCTGTGTGAGCAGCGCGATGCTGCATGGTAGTGAGACATGGGCAGCAACTGCAGAGGATATGCGACGGCTGGAGAGAAATGAGGCAAGCATGTTCCGTTGGATGTGCAGACAATGTGCGTGAACGACCCAGCATGAATGTGTTGAGAGAGAAACTGTGTCTGAGAGGGATAGAATGTAGTGTGCGAGAGAGGAGACTGAGGTGGTATGGACATGTGATGCGCATGGAGGATGACCGATGGGTGAAGAAGTACCAGGAAATGCCAGTTGAAGGAAGACGTGGTAGAGGAAGACCACGAAAAACATGGGCGGAGGTGTTGAGAACAGACCTCAGATCGCTGAAGCTCACAGTGGAGATGATGAAGGACCGTGACAAATGGAGAGATGCTGTGCTGAATAAAACCCGTCCCACCCTTGCAAGCAGGGAAGAGTGGACGTAAAATGATGATGATGATGATGATGATGATGATGAACACAAACTGTTTAAATCAGTGACCCTATGATAATTGTTAACTGAAAGGGACAGAGACAGATGAGCAGACAGGCATACAGAAGGGAATAAGGGGTGTGCTAAATACCATTTAGTTAATGTGCTGTCTGAAGCAAAGAAAATATGACCACAGATATTTTGAAATACCTAGTACATCTTGATAAGGAAAAGGTGCCCAGTTATGTTTCTTATTTACTGATTTGGGAATTACAGTATTTGGAAAGTATAACTGTTACTAGAGTTGCTGCCATAGAAAGATTTACAAAGATCTGTTCAAGAATCCTTCATCAGTATCAACATCATCATCATCATCATCATTCAATATCCCTTTTTCCATGCTGGCATGGGTTTGATGGGTCATCACAGAATAAGTCAGTACATAATCAGGGTTACTGATGAGCCAGAGTGGTCCACAACTTATATAAGTCTTGACATGGTTTCTATGTCTGGACGCCCTTCTTATCATCAATCACTTTACAGGATGTACTCAGTGCATTTTATCATGATACCAACACTAGGAAGGTTGTCCTCTCAACCCTTTGTTTGGCATAGTTTCTATAGTTGGATGTCCTTCTTAACACCAACCACTTTAGAGGGTGAACTGGGTGCATTTTATCGTGACACTAGCACCAAGGAGGTTGTTGCGTCTTTACTCTTGTAAAAGAAAGCACAATGGTTAATTCTAATTTCATAAATCATATGAAAGAAATATTTCACTTTTACTTATTCTAGCAGTGGAAATAATTGAAACCATTTGTCTAAAGTTTATACATAATATTTAGATGAGCAAAAAACCCAATAGTTTTCTGCCAGGTCATTTCATGTTTCAAACACACAATGTTTTCATGCTAGGGTCTACAACATCAAGAAACATGAATGCAACCTATTATTTCTTTGTTCATGATCTTAAGACCTACACTGAAAATATCTATGATGCTGAGAAATAGCAGGAATCATAACAATGTTAACATGAATAGTTTCTTTAATCTCTCCTGTTCCACAGAGCAGGAGCTACAAATACTTAGGTAATATACAAAGGTGATATGAACAAAGATAAAGTGATCAAAGATTAATATTTAGAAGAATTAGATAAATTCAATTGTGGTAAGGAGTGTAGAATCTAATGATTCAGATCTTTTCTGTTAGTCTGAGAGTGAGGAAGTGGAGAAAAGACTTGGAATGCTTGGATTGTTGGCAAGTAAGTAGGAAGGTATTGAAGTTAAAGGTATAATGGTGGCATGAGGATGAAAGGTCAACAGAAAAGGATGAGAAAATGTTAGAAATTTAGGGTAAAAGGTGAATAAAAGGAAAAGCAAATAGATGAAGAAGGAAGGTAGATGGAAAAGCAAAAAGAAAAAGACTAAGATTTCAATTCAAAGAGAAAGGAGGAAATTGGAATGAAATGGAGCTGCAGACATAGAAAATACTTTTCAATTGTGAAAACACTCATAATATATTTATTTATTTATTGATAAATATATTTCTTAATAATATATGTTTTATTTAGAACAAATGATATAGTTAACCAGTTGTAGTAGTAATAGTTGTTGTCATGAATCACAACTGTATAAGTTTAGCCAGCCCCAAAGGAAGTCCACTTGATACTTTAGTGGCTCAGTCCAACTATAGTGAAAGAAATTATATAAAAACGTGGCTTCGGCCTGTCGGCTGGAACATGTAATAGAGTAACAGAGTAATAAACCAATACACATACAGCTGTATCAGAAAACAATATGTCTAAATACACATACAATTGCATAGATGCATAAAAGTATTGCATAGTGAAGGCACATGGCTAAGTGGTTAGAGAATTAGATTTGCAATATGTATGAGACAGCCTAGTCTTGGAAATGAAATGATATACTAGAAATGAAGACAGGAATGTCAGTTGAATGGTTAAAGATTCACCATAGCAATCCATAGCGGTTAAAAATGTTTGATGCTTAACCATCATGGTTAAATATAAAACATGTAAACAATCTGAAAGTGAGTGAAACAAAAACAAACTACTTTAAAGTCTAGGAGTATCTCAATACTATTATATAAACAGTGACGGCATGTAGCTTAGTGGTTAGAGAATTAGATTCACAATTATGAAGTTGTGAGGTCGCTTTCTGGATGGGGTAAATATGTTATGTCCTTGAGCAAGACACTTTATTTTATGTTGCTCCTTCTGCAACCGGTAGCTAGTATCAGCAATGGAAAGACCAATGGAAACAGTGTTTCCTTGGTTCGATTTGATGAGGTCCACCTCACTCAGTAAGCGAATGAGGCCTGGGATCTTATCGATCGTTTGTACCAGAAAATGTTAAATAGATATGCAAGTCAAAGCTTCCCTTTTACAAGACAATATTCTTCAAGACATTTGCAATACCAGTACTGGTACCAACATTTGGAATACTTGGAAGGATTATAGAGGAAATTTTTTCCATATATAATAAAGCACTGCCAAAACTTAACATCAACTGGAAGCTTCCATGGAAAACAATGACATCATCAATAAGTTGAATATCAAGACAAGAAAATGAAATGGTCTAAAATAAGTTCAATGTGTCACATGAAAAGATTTATAGCTTATAATAAGTTAGCAGTTTTTCAGAAAATCAATTATAATTGTTGAGTGTCTGGGCATAATATTACAGAAATATCAAGATCATATACAATTTATGTAATGTTTAGAATTTACAAAAGAAACAAATCAATAAAAAAAAATGTCAGAAAGAAGAAAAAAAAAGATGTAGATTCAATTACACAGCACAATAGGGAATATTAAGACAAGGCAAGACATGGTATAACTGTGGATGATAGCAAGGCTAACACACGGGAATAGCCGGACACACTAACAAACATTATCTGATATCTCAGTTAGACCAGCTGCCAATAATGACAAAATATTGTTGGTCAGTGGCCCAGTTCCCTAAACATCTCAAGTACCACAAGCTGAAGTCAATGGGCCAGTTCTCCACAAACATACCAAATGCCACAAGCTGAAGTCAGTGGGCCAATTTGCCTCAGTAGCTCAAATACCACAGGCTAAAGTCAGTGGGCCAATTTGCCTCAGTAGCTCAAATACCACAGGCTAAAGTCAGTGGTCCAGTTTGCCTCAACAGCTCAAATACCACAGGCTAAAGTCAGTAGTCCAGTTTGCCTCAACAGCTCAAATACCACAGGCTAAAGTCAGTAGTCCAGTTTGCTTCAACAGCTCAAATACCACAGGCTAAAGTCAGTGGTCCAGTTTGCCTCAACAGCTCAAATACCACAGGCTAAAGTCAGTGGTCCAGTTTGCCTCAACAGCTCAAATACCACAGGCTAAAGTCAGTAGTCCAGTTTGCCTCAACAGCTCAAATACCACAGGCTAAAGTCAGTGGTCCAGTTTGCCTCAACAGCTCAAATACCACAGGCTAAAGTCAGTGGTCCAGTTTGCCTCAACAGCTCAAATACCACAGGCTAAAGTCAGTGGTCCAGTTTGCCTCAACAGCTCAAATACCACAGGCTAAAGTCAGTGGTCCAGTTTGCCTCAACAGCTCAAATACCACAGGCTAAAGTCAGTGGTCCAGTTTGCCTCAACAGCTCAAATACCACAGGCTAAAGTCAGTGGTCCAGTTTGCCTCAACAGCTCAAAAACCACAGCTAAAGTCAGTGGTCCAGTTGCCTAAACAGCTCTGAGAAAATATTTCCAAAATATAGTACATTTATATATCCCAGCATAATAAATATTAGTGGAGCATTCTCATCAAAACTGCTGCTAATTGCAAACACAGTTGTTTAAAGTCGAAAACAAAAACTATGCACTGCTAAAAGAAGTCAGCTACCCAAAGGATTTGAATATTTCATTCAACATCAGTGAAAAACAGAACACTTTTATTCAATTGCTTCAAAACCTACACCTTATCTACCCATTTGTTGTATGTGAAGCCATAATTATTGGTATGCATTCATATGTTACAAAGCGTTTCAGTAGAGAAACACTAAGGTTTTCAATCAAAGAAAGAGATTAACTAACTCAAATTCAATTTGTTTGTAGTACAGTAAAAATATGCAAGACTTCAGGAAGTAACTCTAAACTTTTGTTTTTATCTAAATTCTAATACTGTTTTCTGCTTTAGGCACTCGGCCGACAATTTTGGAGGAGGCAAATGGGAATTAAATCAACCTCAGTGCATTACTGGTATTTTATCGATTCCGTAAGGATGAAAGGCTAAGCTAACCTTGGTGGGATTTGAACTCAGAATATAAAGGAAGTAACTCTATGTCACGGAGCATGGTGTCCAATGCTCTACCGTAGCTGCCAACCCACTGCCCTTATCTAATTTGTAATAATGGAACTTAGTTTCTTAGGAAACTACCAGCCTAACATTCTTCAGAGAAAGAATTCAAATATTTAACTAAGAACAATTCACACAGATACAATTGTGTTTACTGGAAAATTGAATGTCTCAGTGATTAGTTTCATTTGATGAAGCAGGTGTGGGCTGGCAAAAGGCTTCATGGCAGGCCCCACACCAGATGGTTGGATGTGATTAAGGAAGATCTCCAGAGGCTTGACATCACCTTGGCTATCCATATATATATATATATATATATATATATATATATACACAGGTAAAATTCTGTTATAACGAATACCATTATAATGATTTTTCCAGTATAACGAAATTTTTTTCAATCCCCAAGGTAATAACAAACAAACGCTCAATTTGTTTCAGTCGATCTCGTTATAAAGAATTTTTCGTTACAACAATTTTTTTTTATTCTCTGTGAATTTCCTTATAACAGAATTTCACTGTATATATATATATATATATATATATATATGCCTACTCATACACATACATAAATACATGCATACACAGAACAATTAGAAACAGAAAAAAAATGGAAGCAGAGAGAGAAAGAGAGAGATTAAAGAAAGTAACTAAAAAAAGAGAAAACTTCCCTTGTATCTCTTAACAAAACAGTTTCTGTGAGGCAAAAGCTATATGGCTCCTTCCACTCCCCATCACCACCATCACACACACATTCAAAATATGTCACAATAAATCTTCTGAGGAAGACTAATAGTTTGAAAATGTTGAAAAGTATTTCTCAAAGCTGTCAAACCTCTCATTTATTTCCATTCCATTGGCAGGTATCTCATACTGCTGCTTTCTCTCACTTTCGCTTTAAGCTGGGGGGGGGGGGGGGGGGTTATATCCTTTTGGGTTTTGTTTTATTTTATTTTTATACAGAGTAGTTTTTTTTTTCTTTTTTGTTATGCATATTTATTTTCGATGATGATGGTGTTGTTGCTGTTGTTGTTGTTGGTGGTGGTTATATATTTTATATTGGTAGATATTGTGAACAATAGCTTTGTTGGGTTGTTGGTAACTGTTTTCCAACAAGCAAATTACTGGTTTACTTATATTTATGATGTTGGGTGGGGAATAACTAGGGAGGGTCTGTGCAACTTGGGTGAAACAAACATCAGAAATACAAAGGTATTTTTTGTTTGAATGCACCAGTTTATTGGGTTTCTTCACTGATATACATCAACAAAACGTTCACATACCAATCAGTTCTGTATGAGCAAGACACAGTTATCTGATCTGGCTTGCCTCATAATGGGCAAACTTGTTTAACACGTGCTAGTATGGAAAAATGGACATTAAACAATGATCATCATCCTGATGACAATGTAATATACCTCTGAAGGAGACAAATCTCTAATCTATGACGCTACATACTGTTCTCTGCCTTATGCCTTGTTGTTTCTGCCACAAAACCCAGGCACACCTGCCCATAATGCAGAGGAAAGGAAGATAGACAGGACTTGACTGACTGTTTCTTTTTTGTGCTGGTCATCATTGAGATCTCTGGACCCCTTGGTCCCTGAACTGCCATTTTTCTCTGCAAAAACAGATGTGGATCCCACCTGAGGAAAGAACCCAGTGTGATAGAGTGGCTGATGCAGTGGTTATCACTATCTGTTTTCTGTGGCAATGCCTTCACCTTTTGTCTGCAGGAGATATAAAACCAAAACTGAGATGAAGTGCCTGCTGCTCCCTCCCCCTTTTCCCTTACTTTCATTGTTTAATTTAAACATTTTTTCTTTTTTAATATGCTAACATTCATAAATTGTAAATTTATTTCTTTTATTTTTAAACCAAAGTTCATCAATATACATTCATGATGTATAAAGCACCCAGTCCACACTATAAAGAGGTCATTTTGGTGCCACGATAAAAGGCACCCAGTCCACACTTCTAATGTGGTTGGTGTTAGGAAGGGCATCCAGCTGTAGAAACTAAGCCAGAAACAGTTCTGTTTGAGCAAGACACGACCATCTGATCTGACTTGTCTCACAACAGGACAACTCGTCTAGCCGATGCTAGCATGGAAAATGGACATTACTTGGTGATGGTGGTAATGACGATGATGAGCATCGACACAGCTTCCATCTACTAATTTTGCTTACTATAATAATAATAATAATAATAATGAAATTATTGTGTAAAGTGCTCAGGTGCACTACAACTCGTCAATATAGTACATAGAATAATTGTTTCTACTTTTGGCACAAGGCCAGCAATTACCCAGTGCATTACTGGTACTTTATTTTATCGACCCCGTAAGGATGAAAGGCAAAGTCAACCTCGGCGGGATTTGAACTCAGATCGTAAAGGGACGTAACTATGCTGGAAAGCATGGCGTCCGACCCTCTACCGATACTGCCAAACGACCGCCCTATTATATAGTACATAGAATAATACACAAATGTCAGGGAAGTACATATATTCATCAACCAAAGGCTATAAGTGGGAAATATTAGTCTAAGATGCCATGCAGAGGAGTGGAACCTAAAACTGAGTAGTTATGAAGTTCAGCCATTCCTGTACATCATCATCATCACCATTTTTAAGTCCGTTTTTCCACGCTTACATAGATTGATGGATCCTTTTCAGCACAGCATCCCTCCACTCGCTGTGTTCCTTTGTCATCTCCTCTCTGAGTCTCATCAATTTGAGATTAGCTTCTACCACCTCTGCCCAGGTCTTCCATGGTTTACCTCTACTGTGTAGTTATGAAGTGAACTACAAAACTACACAGCCATTCCTGTTTTATTTTATTTGACACTACTATTCAACATACTACCTTATCTTTTACTAGCAGTGCCATTCAATATTGCTCCATGGCTGGATGTGGAGAAATTTTGTTTCTCTTAAATGACCTAACCTATAACAAGTTTTTATGGAGTAATTTACACACACACACACACACACACATACACACTAACAGTCACAGTAACACACACACAAATACACATACTCTGGTTTGAGAAGAAATACAAGTGTTAGCTGAAAAGTTCATAGGCATACTACAATGAAGGGTTAGGCGGACCTTCAGCTGTGTGAAGGACATGACAACCTCCCTGGTGTTGGCAATTTACACAATAAATGCACCCAGTACATGCTGTAATGAGGTTTATCATAGGAAGGACATATTGCCAAAGAAAGAGTTGGGAGGGCCCTAAGTTTCTGTCAAAGGCATGACAACCTCTCCTGAGCACTTGATGGAATGTAAGACAACACATAAGCGAGACACAGATCCCTGGCCTGCCTGGGAGATCAGTGGCTTCACTTCAGTACTGACTTTGTCTGTATGGACCCATCCAACCATTGCGAGCAGGCAAAACAGACATTAAAACACCGATGAGGATGATATATATATATATATATATATAACTCTAGACCTTATAGTGATTTTATAATGAAGATGAATAATTCATGCTTTGAGTGGAATTTTGCTAGGTGCCCCTAAAATTGTCCCCACTTTTCAAGGATTTGAACTTACGATGAACAGAGCCAGCACAGCTGGTGCAAGGGCTCATTTCTAACACTTTCACAATTCCACCAAACCACTGCTTCTTGGACTGGTACTTATTAGCGACGCCAAAAGAATGAAAAGCAAAGTTGACCGTGTCAAGATTTGAACTCAGAGAACAGAATGGTAGAACAAAAAGAGTGCCAGTTAATCTGATACTCTAATGCTATCATCATCATCATTACCATTTAACATATATTTTTCTATGCTAGCATGGGTTAGACAAGTTGTCCCGTTATGAGACAAGCCTGATCAGGTGACCGTGTCTTGTCAATACAGAACTGCTTCTGCTTAGTTTTTACAGCTGGATGCCCTTCCTAAAGCCAACCACATTTACAGTGTGGACTGGGTGCTTTTTATTGTGGCACCAAACCGACCACTTTAGTGTGGACTGGACGTTTTTTATTGTATCCCCAACACAACCATTTTTCAGTGTGGGCTGGGTGCTTTTTGATGTGACACCAAAACGACGACTTTACAGTGTGGACTGGGCGTTTTTGTCATGTCACAAACATGACTACTTTACAGTGTGGACTGGGGTGAGGGAGGTGTGTGAGGATTGGAGAGGTAGATCTACCTAATATATATTTACATGTATATTGCTGTGATAATGATGATGATGAAAACACACACACATTTGAAGAACCTCAGAAAGATAAAAGTATCAATCACATGAAATGAAGATACCAATGTATTCCTTTTGTGCACCTTTAATCTTTACATCATCAAATAGTTAGTGAGCAATATTCTCTCAGAAATGCAGTGGCATTATTGGAGACAAGCAGAGATTCTGCTTGACTTCATCAACATCTTCCTAGAACAACTGATCCTTTACAAAGCTAGAAGCAACAGTACACTAGATTTCTGCTTCGTCAATAATGGAGAGAATTCATCCATAATGTTAAGATAACATCTACAAGCTTCTCTCAACATAAAGTAGTATAATAATGAATGCTCAAAAAGTTGTTGCAGCTCTGCACGTCACATGAAGCTCTCCCTTTCTATTCAGCCTAAAATTCCATAAGGCTCAAATGGAAATATATTACTCGATTTTTACAAGCAGAAATGAACCGAATTCTTTTTATAGACACTACATTTTTTTATACCAGACACATCAAAGTTTTTGCTTTAATTTTTCAATGCTTGCATGGATTGGGCTGAAAAGGACCCATCCAACCCATGCAAGCATGGAAAAACAGCAGTAAAAAATGATGATGATGATGATGATGGTGGTGGTGGTGGTCGTTGTCATTGTCATAGTGGTGGTGACTGACATGAAAATGAAGCATTTTGTGTCAGCATTGCAAGCTATACTCATAAAATAAGGTTCATAGATAGAAAAATTCTCATGTGACAAAACACAAAGTTTGCAATGAATTATTTGGACAAACTACTGACAGTGAAGAAAAACCCATTTAAGAATGTCCTTCATACAAATATGAGAATGAAATAAAATACTCCCAGATTTCTCATAAATTCATTATAGATGTTTTCTTTTTTCTTTTAGCCTTCACATTATACGAGGGTCGCCTGACTATGAAGGAGTGATGTTAGAACTGAGAAATCTTGCATGCATTAATTTCAACTCTTCTTATTAATAACTGCATTGTTTCTTTCTAATGACTATGTTGAAAAATAAACCTCATTTGGTCATTCCATGAGAGTATCTTGGTCAGTCTATGAACTTTTCAGCCAACCTTCATATTAATGTTAATGTGTGCTGAACAACAGATTTCTACCACTGTAAACAGTTCCTTTTTACTGTCTCAAGTCATTATATCTGGCCTGTAGTGCTAATATCTTACAGAGGTTTCAACAAGATCATTTCACTAGTATTTCATATTATGGGTGAGTATACCCTCTACATCACTATAACTTCATATATGTCAATCTTTTGAACTATACTTTCTACAAAATACAGTACATAATAATTGTTTCTACTTTTGGCACAAGGTCAGCAATTATCCCAGTGCATTGCTGGTACTTCATTTTATCAACCACGTAAGGATGAAAGGCAAAGTAAAAGCTCAGTGGGATTTGAACTCAGGACGTAAAGGGCCATAACTCTATTCTGCAAAGCATGGTGTCTGATGCTCTACCAATATTGCCAAAAAAAAGACCAATAAATTTCAAAAAGCCAGTACAATGCGGTAGAAATATATAAAGGGCAAATGACAAATAAAACAAAACAAAGTAATGTTTTACCCAGTATATTTCAATATTATATTTTTCTACCACATTATCCCAGCTTTTTGAAACTTATCAGTCTTTTATTAATAACAAGATTAGTTTTGCTCTAACATAGCAGGGACATAAATGCATATTATTATTAATTGATATAAAACTCACGAATGCACAGTCTTTTTTTACATATTTTACAAAGCTTTGTATCAACTATACCACATATACATAGTGCTTTAGTCAATAGAGTAAGTCTCAAAGTTAGTACTATAAGGACCTTCTTAAATATTAAATATTCTGTGTCTATTTTGTTATCTCTATTATTGCTCTGGAGCCCAATTTTTGGTTCCTTGTTATATTTATTATCCTTAATTGTTAGATCAGCAAGTTTCTGGATGCTACTTTACCTTTCTATACTATCTGCTGGGACCATAAGACAGCACACACTTAGGGTTTTTCACATCAGACAGGCAGAACGGACAAATAGGAGCCATGACAACCTTTCATCAAGTGGTTCATACTGCTACTGTTGGTCATTACCTACACACATACAGACATACACAAGCTAAGTTTTCTACACAGAACGTGTACCTTTTCAAATTGTTTGGTTAGGTTAGGGAAAGAAGTGCATTTCGGCATCTTTTACAAGTACCAATGAAAACTTTTGGGAAAGGCAGCTATAAGAGTGGGCAGAGAGGGGTAGGATGAAGGTAGTAGGAAATAAGGTTACATATGGATGAGAGAAGGCATGTGTGTGTGAAAGAGAGGTCAGCTGTGTGTGAAAGTGAGGTGAGGTGTGTGTGAAAGTGAGGTAAGGTGTGTGTGAAAATGAGGGGAGGTGTGTGTGAAAATGAGGGGAGGTGTGTGTGAAAATGAGGGGAGGTGTGTGTGAAAGTGAGGTGAGGTGTGTGTGAAAGTGAGGTAAGGTGTGTGTGAAAGTGAGGTGAGGTGTGTGTGAAAATGAGGGGAGGTGTGTGTGAAAGTGAGGTGAGGTGTGTGTGAAAGTGAGGTGAGGTGTGTGTGAAAATGAGGGGAGGTGTGTGTGAAAGTGAGGTGAGGTGTGTGTGAAAGTGAGGTGAGGTGTGTGTGAAAATGAGGGGAGGTGTGTGTGAAAGTGAGGTGAGGTGTGTGTGAAAGTGAGGTGAGGTGTGTGTGAAAGTGAGGTGAGGTGTGTGTGAAAGTGAGGTGAGGTGTGTGTGAAAGTGAGGTGAGGTGTGTGTGAAAGTGAGGTGAGGTGTGTGTGAAAGTGAGGTGAGGTGTGTGTGAAAGTGAGGTGAGGTGTGTGTGAAAGTGAGGTAAGGTGTGTGTGAAAGTGAGGTGAGCTGTGTGTGGAAGTGAGGTGAGCTGTGTGTAAAAGTGAGGTAAGGTGTGTGTTAAAGTGAGGTAAGGTGTGTGTGAAAGTGAGGTGAGGTGTGTGTGAAAATGATGTGAGGTGTGTGTGAAAGTGTGGTAAGGTGTGTGGGAAAGTGAGGTGAGGTATGTGTGTAAATGAGAGATCAGGTGTGTGTGAAAGAGAGGTCAGGTGTGTGTGAAAGAGAGGTCAGGTTTGTGTGAAAGCGAGGTGAGGTGTGTGTGAAAGTGAGGTGAGGTGTGTGTGAAAGTGAGGTGAGGTGTGTGTGAAAGAGAGGTCAGGTGTGTGTGAAAGAGAGGTCAGGTGTGTGTGAAAGAGAGGTAAGTGTGTGTGAAAATGATGTGAGAGGTGTGTGAAAGTGAGATCAGGCGTGAGTGAAAGAGAGGTCAGGTGTGTGTCAAAATGATGTGAGGTGTGTGTGAAAGTGAGGTAAGGTGTGTGTGAAAGAGAGGTGAGGTGTGTGTAAATGAGAGATCAGGTGTGTGTGAAAGTGAGATCAGGCGTGAGTGAAAGGGAGGTGAGGTGTGTGTGAAAGTGAGGTGAGGTGTGTGTGAAAGTGAGGTGAGGTGTGTGTGAAAGTGAGGTAAGGTGTGTGTGAAAGTGAGGTAAGGTGTGTGCGAAAGTGAGGTAAGGTGTGTGTGAAAGAGAGGTCAGGTGTGTGTGAAACAGAGGTAAGGTGTGTGCGAAAGTGAGGAAAGGTGTGTGTGAAAGTGAGGTGAGGTGTGTGTAAATGAGAGATCAGGTGTGTGTGAAACAGAGGTAAGGTGTGTGTGAAAGTGAGGTAAGGTGTGTGTGAAAGTGAGGTAAGGTGTGTGTGAAAGTGAGGTGAGGTGTGTGTGAAAGTGGGGTGAGGTGTGTGTGAAAGTGAGGTGAGGTGTGTGTGAAAGTGAGGTGAGGTGTGTGTGAAAGGAAGGTAAGGTGTGTGTGTATGAGAGGTAAGGTGTGTGTGAAAGTGGGGTGAGGTGTGTGTGAAAGAGAGGTGAGGTGTGTGTGAAAGTGAGGTAAGGTTTGTGTGAAAGTGAGGTGAGGTGTGTGTGAAAGTGAGGTAAGGTGTGTGTGAAAGTGAGGTAAGGTGTGTGTGTAAGAGAGGTAAGGTGTGTGTTAAAGTGAGGAAAGGTGTGTGTGAAAGTGAGGTAAGGTGTGTGTGAAAGTGAGGTGAGATGCGTGTGAAAGTGAGGTAAGGTGTGTGTGAAAGTGAGGTGAGGTGTGTGTGAAAGTGAGGTGAGGTGTGTGTGAAAGTGAGGTGAAGTGTGTGTGAAAGTGAGGTAAGGTTTGTGTGAAAGTGAGGTGAGGTGTGTGTGAAAGAGAGGTGAGGTGTGTGTGAAAGTGAGGTAAGGTGTGTGTGAAAGAGAGGTGAGGTGTGTGAAAGTGAGGTGAAGTGTGTGTGAAAGAGAGGTGAGGTGTGTGTGAAAGTGAGGTGAGGTGTGTGTGAAAGAGAGGTCAGGTGTGTGTGAAAGAGAGGTCAGGTGCGTGTGAAAGGGAGGTGATGTTTGGGTGAAAGTGAGGTAAGGTGTGTGTGTGTAAGAGAGGTGAGGTGTGTGTAAAAGAGAGGTGAGGTGTGTTTGAAAGTGAGGTAAGGTGTGTGAAAGTGAGGTGAGGTGTGTGTGAAAGTGAGGTGAGGTGTGTGTGAAAGTGAGGTGAGGTGTGTGTGAAAGTGAGGTAAGATGTGTGTGAAAGAGAGGTGAGGTGTGTGTGAAAGTGAGGTGAAGTGTGTGTGAAAGTGAGGTAAGGTTTGTGTGAAAGTGAGGTGAGGTGTGTGTGAAAATGAGGTAAGGTGTGTGTGAAAGAGAGGTGAGGTGTGTGTGAAAGTGAGGTGAAGTGTGTGTGAAAGAGAGGTGAGGTGTGTGTGAAAGTGAGGTGAGGTGTGTGAAAGTGAGGTGAGGTGTGTGTGAAAGTGAGGTAAGGTGTGTGTGAGAGTGAGGTGAGGTGTGTGTGAGAGTGAGGTAAGGTGTGTGTGTAAGAGAGGTAAGGTGTGTGTTAAAGTGAGGTAAGGTGTGTGTGAAAGTGAGGTGAGATGCGTGTGAAAGTGAGGTAAGGTTTGTGTGAAAGTGAGGTGAGGTGTGTGTGAAAGTGAGGTAAGGTGTGTGTTAAAGTGAGGTAAGGTGTGTGTGTGAAAGTGAGGTGAGATGCGTGTGAAAGTGAGGTAAGGTGTGTGTGAAAGAGAGGTGAGGTGCGTGTGAAAGAGAGGTGAGGTGTGTGTGAAAGTGAGGTGAGGTGTGTGTGAAAGTGAGGTGAGGTATGTGTGAAAGAGAGGTGAGGTGTGTGTGAAAGTGAGGTGAAGTGTGTGTGAAAGTGAGGTAAGGTTTGTGTGAAAGTGAGGTGAGGTGTGTGTGAAAGAGAGGTGAGGTGTGTGTGAAAGTGAGGTAAGGTGTGTGTGAAAGAGAGGTGAGGTGTGTGAAAGTGAGGTGAAGTGTGTGTGAAAGAGAGGTGACGTGTGTGTGAAAGTGAGGTGAGGTGTGTGTGAAAGAGAGGTCAGGTGTGTGTGAAAGAGAGGTCAGGTGCGTGTGAAAGGGAGGTGATGTTTGGGTGAAAGTGAGGTAAGGTGTGTGTGAAAGAGAGGTGAGGTGTGTCTGAAAGTGGGGTAAGGTGTGTGAAAGTGAGGTGAGGTGTGTGTGAAAGTGAGGTGAGGTGTGTGTGAAAGTGAGGTGAGGTGTGTGTGAAAGTGAGGTAAGGTGTGTGTGAAAGAGAGGTGAGGTGTGTGTGAAAGTGAGGTGAAGTGTGTGTGAAAGTGAGGTAAGGTTTGTGTGAAAGTGAGGTGAGGTGTGTGTGAAAATGAGGTAAGGTGTGTGTGAAAGAGAGGTGAGGTGTGTGTGAAAGTGAGGTGAAGTGTGTGTGAAAGAGGGGTGAGGTGTGTATGAATGTGAGGTGAGGTGTGTGTGAAAGAGAGGTGAGGTGTGTGTGAAAGAGAGGTCAGGTGCGTGTGAAAGGGAGGTGATGTTTGGGTGAAAGTGAGGTAAGGTGTGTGTGAAAGAGAGGTGAGGTGTGTGTGAAAGATAGGTGAGGTGTGTGTGAAAGTGAGGTGAGGTGTGTGTGAAAGAGAGGTGAGGTGTGTGTGAAAGTGAGGTGAGGTGTGTGTGAAAGAGAGGTCAGGTGTGTGTGAAAGAGAGGTCAGGTGCGTGTGAAAGGGAGGTGATGTTTGGGTGAAAGTGAGGTAAGGTGTGTGTGTGTAAGAGAGGTGAGGTGTGTGTGAAAGAGAGGTGAGGTGTGTTTGAAAGTGAGGTAAGGTGTGTGAAAGTGAGGTGAGGTGTGTGTGAAAGTGAGGTGAGGTGTGTGTGAAAGTGAGGTGAGGTGTGTGTGAAAGTGAGGTAAGATGTGTGTGAAAGAGAGGTGAGGTGTGTGTGAAAGTGAGGTGAAGTGTGTGTGAAAGTGAGGTAAGGTTTGTGTGAAAGTGAGGTGAGGTGTGTGTGAAAATGAGGTAAGGTGTGTGTGAAAGAGAGGTGAGGTGTGTGTGAAAGTGAGGTGAAGTGTGTGTGAAAGAGAGGTGAGGTGTGTGTGAAAGTGAGGTGATGTGTGTGAAAGTGAGGTGAGGTGTGTGTGAAAGTGAGGTAAGGTGTGTGTGAGAGTGAGGTGAGGTGTGTGTGAGAGTGAGGTAAGGTGTGTGTGTAAGAGAGGTAAGGTGTGTGTTAAAGTGAGGTAAGGTGTGTGTGAAAGTGAGGTGAGATGCGTGTGAAAGTGAGGTAAGGTTTGTGTGAAAGTGAGGTGAGGTGTGTGTGAAAGTGAGGTAAGGTGTGTGTTAAAGTGAGGTAAGGTGTGTGTGTGAAAGTGAGGTGAGATGCGTGTGAAAGTGAGGTAAGGTGTGTGTGAAAGAGAGGTGAGGTGCGTGTGAAAGAGAGGTGAGGTGTGTGTGAAAGTGAGGTGAGGTGTGTGTGAAAGAGAGGTGAGGTATGTGTGAAAGAGAGGTGAGGTGTGTGTGAAAGTGAGGTGAAGTGTGTGTGAAAGTGAGGTAAGGTTTGTGTGAAAGTGAGGTGAGGTGTGTGTGAAAGAGAGGTGAGGTGTGTGTGAAAGTGAGGTAAGGTGTGTGTGAAAGAGAGGTGAGGTGTGTGAAAGTGAGGTGAAGTGTGTGTGAAAGAGAGGTGACGTGTGTGTGAAAGTGAGGTGAGGTGTGTGTGAAAGAGAGGTCAGGTGTGTGTGAAAGAGAGGTGAGGTGTGTGTGAAAGTGAGGTGAAGTGTGTGTGAAAGAGGGGTGAGGTGTGTATGAATGTGAGGTGAGGTGTGTGTGAAAGAGAGGTGAGGTGTGTCTGAAAGTGGGGTAAGGTGTGTGAAAGTGAGGTGAGGTGTGTGTGAAAGTGAGGTGAGGTGTGTGTGAAAGTGAGGTGAGGTGTGTGTGAAAGTGAGGTAAGGTGTGTGTGAAAGAGAGGTGAGGTGTGTGTGAAAGTGAGGTGAAGTGTGTGTGAAAGTGAGGTAAGGTTTGTGTGAAAGTGAGGTGAGGTGTGTGTGAAAATGAGGTAAGGTGTGTGTGAAAGAGAGGTGAGGTGTGTGTGAAAGTGAGGTGAAGTGTGTGTGAAAGAGGGGTGAGGTGTGTATGAATGTGAGGTGAGGTGTGTGTGAAAGAGAGGTGAGGTGTGTGTGAAAGAGAGGTCAGGTGCGTGTGAAAGGGAGGTGATGTTTGGGTGAAAGTGAGGTAAGGTGTGTGTGAAAGTGAGGTAAGGTGTGTGAAAGTGAGGTGAGGTGTGTGTGAAAGAGAGGTGAGGTGTGTGTGAAAGTGAGGTAAGGTGTGTGAAAGTGAGGTGACGTGTGTGTGAAAGAGAGGTATGGTGTATGTGAAAGTAAGGTGAGGTGTGTGTGAAAGTGAGGTGAGGTGTGTGTGAAAGTGAGGTGAGGTGTGTGTGAAAGTGAGGTAAGGTGTGTGTGAGAGTGAGGTGAGGTGTGTGTGAGAGTGAGGTGAGGTGTGTGTGAAAGTGATGTAAGGTGTGTGTGAAAGTGAGGGCAGGTGTGTGTGAAAGTGAGGTGAGGTGTGTGTGGAAGTGAGGTGAGGTGTGTGTGAAAGTGAGGTGAGGTGTGTGTGAAAGTGAGCAAAGGTGTGTGTGAAAGTGAGCAAAGGTGTGTGTGAAAGTGAGGTGAGGCGTGTGTGAAAGTGAGGTAAGGTGTGTGTAAAAGTGAGGTAAGGTGTGTGTGAAAGAGAGGTGAGGTGTGTGTGAAAGTGAGGTGAGGTGTGTGTAAAAGTGAGGTAGGTGTGAGTTAAAGTAAGGTAAGGTGTGGGTGAAAGTGAGGTGAGGTGTGTAAAAGAGAGGTGAGGTGTGTGTGAAAGAGAGGTGAGGTGTGTGTGAAAGTAAGGTAAGGTGTGGGTGAAAGTGAGGTAGGTGTGAGTGAAAGTAAGGTAAGGTGTGGGTGAAAGTAAGGTGAGGTGTGTGTAAAAGAGAGGTAAGGTGTGTGTGAAAGTGAGGTGAGGTGTGTGTGTAAGTGAGGTGAGGTGTGTGTGAAACAAAGGTGAGGTGTGTGTGAAAGTAAGGTGAGGTGTGTGTGAAAGTGAGGTGAGGTGTGTGTGAAAGTGAGGTGAGGTGTGTGTGAAAGTGAGGTGAGGTGTGTGTGAAAGTGAGGTGAGGTGTGTGTTAAAGTGAGGTGAGGTGTGTGTGAAAGTAAGGTAAGGTGTGTGTGTAAGAGAGGTAAGGTGTGTGTGAAAGTGAGGTGAGGTGTGTGTGAAACAGAGGTCAGGTGTGTGTGAAAGAGAGGTCAGGTGTGTGTGAATGTGAGGTGAGGTGTGTGTGAAAGAGAGGTGAGGTGTGTGTGAAAGTGAGGTAAGGTGTGTGTGAGAGTGAGGTGAGGTGTGTGTAAGAGTGAGGTGAGGTGTGTGTGAAAGTGAGGTAAGGTGTGTGTGAGAGTGAGGTGAGGTGTGTGTAAGAGTGAGGTGAGGTGTGTGTGAAAGTGAGGTAAGGTGTGTGTGAAAGTGAGGTAAGGTGTGTGTGTAAGAGAGGTAAGGTGTGTGTTAAAGTGAGGTAAGGTGTGTGTGAAAGTGAGGTAAGGTTTGTGTGAAAGTGAGGTGAGGTGTGTGTGAAAGTGAGGTAAGGTGTGTGTGTAAGAGAGGTAAGGTGTGTGTGAAAGTGGGGTGAGGTGCGTGTGAAACAGAGGTGAGGTGTGTGTGAAAGAGAGGTGAGGTGTGTGTGAAAGAGAGGTGAGGTGTGTGTGAAAGTGAGGTGAGGTGTGTGTGAAAATGATGTGGGGTGTGTGTGAAAGTGTGGTAAGGTGTGTGTGAAAGTGAGGTAAGGTGTGTGTGAAAGTGAGGTAAGGTGTGTGTGTAAGAGAGGTAAGGTGTGTGTTAAAGTGAGGTAAGGTGTGTGTGAAAGTGAGGTGAGATGCGTGTGAAAGTGAGGTAAGGTTTGTGTGAAAGTGAGGTGAGGTGTGTGTGAAAGTGAGGTAAGGTGTGTGTTAAAGTGAGGTAAGGTGTGTGTTAAAGTGAGGTAAGGTGTGTGTGAAAGTGAGGTGAGATGCGTGTGAAAGTGAGGTAAGGTGTGTGTGAAAGAGAGGTGAGGTGTGTGTGAAAGAGAGGTGAGGTGTGTGTGAAAGTGAGGTGAGGTGTGTGTGAAAGAGAGGTGAGGTGTGTGTGAAAGTGAGGTGAAGTGTGTGTGAAAGTGAGGTAAGGTTTGTGTGAAAGTGAGGTGAGGTGTGTGTGAAAGAGAGGTGAGGTGTGTGTGAAAGTGAGGTAAGGTGTGTGTGAAAGAGAGGTGAGGTGTGTGAAAGTGAGGTGAAGTGTGTGTGAAAGAGAGGTGAGGTGTGTGTGAAAGTGAGGTGAGGTGTGTGTGAAAGAGAGGTGAGGTGTGTGTGAAAGAGAGGTCAGATGCGTGTGAAAGGGAGGTGATGTTTGGGTGAAAGTGAGGTAAGGTGTGTGTGTGTAAGAGAGGTGAGGTGTGTGTGAAAGAGAGGTGAGGTGTGTTTGAAAGTGAGGTAAGGTGTGTGAAAGTGAGGTGAGGTGTGTGTGAAAGTGAGGTGAGGTGTGTGTGAAAGTGAGGTGAGGTGTGTGTGAAAGTGAGGTAAGATGTGTGTGAAAGAGAGGTGAGGTGTGTGTGAAAGTGAGGTGAAGTGTGTGTGAAAGTGAGGTAAGGTTTGTGTGAAAGTGAGGTGAGGTGTGTGTGAAAATGAGGTAAGGTGTGTGTGAAAGAGAGGTGAGGTGTGTGTGAAAGTGAGGTGAAGTGTGTGTGAAAGAGAGGTGAGGTGTGTGTGAAAGTGAGGTGAGGTGTGTGAAAGTGAGGTGAGGTGTGTGTGAAAGTGAGGTAAGGTGTGTGTGAGAGTGAGGTGAGGTGTGTGTGAGAGTGAGGTAAGGTGTGTGTGTGTAAGAGAGGTAAGGAGTGTGTTAAAGTGAGGTAAGGTGTGTGTGAAAGTGAGGTGAGATGCGTGTGAAAGTGAGGTAAGGTTTGTGTGAAAGTGAGGTGAGGTGTGTGTGAAAGTGAGGTAAGGTGTGTGTTAAAGTGAGGTAAGGTGTGTGTGTGAAAGTGAGGTGAGATGCGTGTGAAAGTGAGGTAAGGTGTGTGTGAAAGAGAGGTGAGGTGCGTGTGAAAGAGAGGTGAGGTGTGTGTGAAAGTGAGGTGAGGTGTGTGTGAAAGAGAGGTGAGGTGTGTGTGAAAGAGAGGTGAGGTGTGTGTGAAAGTGAGGTGAAGTGTGTGTGAAAGTGAGGTAAGGTTTGTGTGAAAGTGAGGTGAGGTGTGTGTGAAAGAGAGGTGAGGTGTGTGTGAAAGTGAGGTAAGGTGTGTGTGAAAGAGAGGTGAGGTGTGTGAAAGTGAGGTGAAGTGTGTGTGAAAGAGAGGTGACGTGTGTGTGAAAGTGAGGTGAGGTGTGTGTGAAAGAGAGGTCAGGTGTGTGTGAAAGAGAGGTCAGGTGCGTGTGAAAGGGAGGTGATGTTTGGGTGAAAGTGAGGTAAGGTGTGTGTGAAAGAGAGGTGAGGTGTGTCTGAAAGTGGGGTAAGGTGTGTGAAAGTGAGGTGAGGTGTGTGTGAAAGTGAGGTGTGTGTGAAAGTGAGGTGAGGTGTGTGTGAAAGTGAGGTGAGGTGTGTGTGAAAGTGAGGTAAGGTGTGTGTGAAAGAGAGGTGAGGTGTGTGTGAAAGTGAGGTGAAGTGTGTGTGAAAGTGAGGTAAGGTTTGTGTGAAAGTGAGGTGAGGTGTGTGTGAAAATGAGGTAAGGTGTGTGTGAAAGAGAGGTGAGGTGTGTGTGAAAGTGAGGTGAAGTGTGTGTGAAAGAGAGGTGAGGTGTGTATGAATGTGAGGTGAGGTGTGTGTGAAAGAGAGGTGAGGTGTGTGTGAAAGAGAGGTCAGGTGCGTGTGAAAGGGAGGTGATGTTTGGGTGAAAGTGAGGTAAGGTGTGTGTGAAAGTGAGGTAAGGTGTGTGAAAGTGAGGTGAGGTGTGTGTGAAAGAGAGGTGAGGTGTGTGTGAAAGTGAGGTAAGGTGTGTGAGAGTGAGGTGACGTGTGTGTGAAAGAAAGGTATGGTGTATGTGAAAGTAAGGTGAGGTGTGTGTGAAAGTGAGGTGAGGTGTGTGTGAGAGTGAGGTGAGGTGTGTGTGAGAGTGAGGTGAGGTGTGTGTGAAAGTGATGTAAGGTGTGTGTGAAAGTGAGGGCAGGTGTGTGTGAAAGTGAGGTGAGGTGTGTGTGGAAGTGAGGTGAGGTGTGTGTGAAAGTGAGGTGAGGTGTGTGTGAGAGTGAGGTGAGGTGTGTGTGAGAGTGAGGTGAGGTGTGTGTGAGAGTGAGGTGAGGTGTGTGTGAAAGTGATGTAAGGTGTGTGTGAAAGTGAGGGCAGGTGTGTGTGAAAGTGAGGTGAGGTGTGTGTGGAAGTGAGGTGAGGTGTGTGTGAAAGTGAGGTGAGGTGTGTGTAAAAGTGAGGAAAGGTGTGTGTGAAAGTGAGCAAAGGTGTGTGTGAAAGTGAGGTGAGGCGTGTGTGAAAGTGAGGTAAGGTGTGGGTGAAAGTGAGGTGAGGTGTGTAAAAGAGAGGTGAGGTGTGTGTGAAAGAGAGGTGAGGTGTGTGTGAAAGTAAGGTAAGGTGTGGGTGAAAGTGAGGTAGGTGTGAGTGAAAGTAAGGTAAGGTGTGGGTGAAAGTAAGGTGAGGTGTGTGTAAAAGTGAGGTAAGGTGTGTGTGAAAGTGAGGTGAGGTGTGTGTGTAAGTGAGGTGAGGTGTGTGTGAAACAGAGGTGAGGTGTGTGTGAAAGTAAGGTGAGGTGTGTGTGAAAGTGAGGTGAGGTGTGTGTGAAAGTGAGGTGAGGTGTGTGTGAAAGTGAGGTGAGGTGTGTGTGAAAGTGAGGTGAGGTGTGTGTGAAAGTGAGGTGAGGTGTGTGTGAAAGTGAGGTGAGGTGTGTGTTAAAGTGAGGTGAGGTGTGTGTGAAAGTAAGGTAAGGTGTGTGTGTAAGAGAGGTAAGGTGTGTGTGAAAGTGGGGTGAGGTGTGTGTGAAACAGAGGTGAGGTGTGTGTGAAAGAGAGGTGAGGTGTGTGTGAAAGAGAGGTGAGGTGTGTGTGAAAGTGAGGTGAGGTGTGTGTGAAAATGATGTGGGGTGTGTGTGAAAGTGTGGTAAGGTGTGTGTGAAAGTGAGGTGAGGTGTGTGTGAAAGTGAGATCAGGTGTGAGTGAAACAGAGGTCAGGTGTGTGTGAAAGAGAGGTCAGGTGTGTGTGAATGTGAGGTGAGGTGTGTGTGAAAGAGAGGTGAGGTGTGTGTGAAAGTGAGGTAAGGTGTGTGTGAGAGTGAGGTGAGGTGTGTGTGAGAGTGAGGTGAGGTGTGTGTGAAAGTGATGTAAGGTGTGTGTGAAAGTGAGGTAAGGTGTGTGTGAAAGTGAGGTAAGGTGTGTGTGTAAGAGAGGTAAGGTGTGTGTTAAAGTGAGGTAAGGTGTGTGTGAAAGTGAGGTGAGATGCGTGTGAAAGTGAGGTAAGGTTTGTGTGAAAGTGAGGTGAGGTGTGTGTGAAAGTGAGGTAAGGTGTGTGTGTAAGAGAGGTAAGGTGTGTGTGAAAGTGGGGTGAGGTGTGTGTGAAACAGAGGTGAGGTGTGTGTGAAAGAGAGGTGAGGTGTGTGTGAAAGAGAGGTGAGGTGTGTGTGAAAGTGAGGTGAGGTGTGTGTGAAAATGATGTGGGGTGTGTGTGAAAGTGTGGTAAGGTGTGTGTGAAAGTGAGGTGTGTGTGAAAGTGAGATCAGGCGTGAGTGAAACAGAGGTCAGGTGTGTGTGAAAGAGAGGTCAGGTGTGTGTGAATGTGAGGTGAGGTGTGTGTGAAAGAGAGGTGAGGTGTGTGTGAATGTGAGGTGAGGTGTGTGTGAAAGAGAGGTGAGGTGTGTGTGGAAGTGAGGTAAGGTGTGTGTGAGAGTGAGGTGAGGTGTGTGTGAGAGTGAGGTGAGGTGTGTGTGAAAGTGATGTAAGGTGTGTGTGAAAGTGAGGTAAGGTGTGTGTGAAAGTGAGGTAAGGTGTGTGTGTAAGAGAGGTAAGGAGTGTGTTAAAGTGAGGTAAGGTGTGTGTGAAAGTGAGGTGAGATGCGTGTGAAAGTGAGGTAAGGTTTGTGTGAAAGTGAGGTGAGGTGTGTGTGAAAGTGAGGTAAGGTGTGTGTTAAAGTGAGGTAAGGTGTGTGTGTGAAAGAGAGGTGAGGTGTGTGTGAAAGTGAGGTGAGGTGTGTGTGAAAGACAGGTGAGGTGTGTGTGAAAGAGAGGTGAGGTGTGTGTGAAAGTGAGGTGAAGTGTGTGTGAAAGTGAGGTAAGGTTTGTGTGAAAGTGAGGTGAGGTGTGTGTGAAAGAGAAGTGAGGTGTGTGTGAAAGTGAGGTAAGGTGTGTGTGAAAGAGAGGTGAGGTGTGTGAAAGTGAGGTGAAGTGTGAGTGAAAAAGAGGTGACGTGTGTGTGAAAGAGAGGTCAGGTGTGTGTGAAAGAGAGGTCAGGTGCGTGTGAAAGGGAGGTGATGTTTGGGTGAAAGTGAGGTAAGGTGTGTCTGTAAGAGAGGTGAGGTGTGTGTGAAAGAGAGGTGAGGTGTGTCTGAAAGTGAGGTAAGGTGTGTGAAAGTGAGGTGAGGTGTGTGTGAAAGTGAGGTGAGGTGTGTGTGAAAGTGAGGTGAGGTGTGTGTGAAAGTGAGGTAAGGTGTGTGTGAAAGAGAGGTGAGGTGTGTGTGAAAGTGAGGTGAAGTGTGTGTGAAAGTGAGGTAAGGTTTGTGTGAAAGTGAGGTGAGGTGTGTGTGAAAATGAGGTAAGGTGTGTGTGAAAGAGAGGTGAGGTGTGTGTGAAAGAGAGGTCAGGTGCGTGTGAAAGGGAGGTGATGTTTGGGTGAAAGAGAGGTGAGGTGTGTGTGAAAGAGAGGTCAGGTGTGTGTGAAAGAGAGGTCAGGTGCGTGTGAAAGAGAGGTGATGTTTGGGTGAAAGTGAGGTAAGGTGTGTGTGTAAGAGAGGTGAGGTGTGTGTGAAAGAGAGGTGAGGTGTGTGTGAAAGTGAGGTGAGGTGTGTGTGAAAGTGAGGGGAGGTGTGTGTGAAAGTGAGGTGAGGTGTGTGTGAAAGTGAGGTAAGGTGTGTGAAAGTGAGGTGAGGTGTGTGTGAAAGTGAGGTAAGGTGTGTGTGTAAGAGAGGTGAGGTGTGTGTGAAAGTGAGGTAAGGTCTGTGTGAAAGTGAGGTGAGGTGTGTGTGAAAGTGAGGTAAGGTGTGTGTGAAAGTGAGGTGAGGTGTGTGTGAAAGTGAGGTGAGGTGTATGTGAAAGTGAGGCAAGGTGTGTCTGAGAGTGAGGTGAGGTGTGTGTGAAAATGAGGAAAGGTGTGTCTGAGAGTGAGGTGAGGTGTGTGTGAAAGTGAGGTAAGGTGTGTGTGAAAGTGAGGTGAGGTGTGTGTGGAAGTGAGGTGAGGTGTGTGTGGAAGTGAGGTGAGGTGTGTGTGTAAGAGAGGTGAGGTGTGTGTGTAAGAGAGGTGAGGCGTGTGTGAAAGTGAGGTAAGGTGTGTGTGAAAGAGAGGTGAGGTGTCTGTGAAAGTGAGGTGAGGTGTGTATGAAAGAGAGGTGAGGTGTGTGAAAGTGAGGTGAGGTGTGAAAGTGAGGTGAGGTGTGATGGTGAGGTAAGGTGTGTGTGAAAGTGAGGTAATGTGTGTGTGAAAGTGAGGTGAGGTGCGTGTGAAAATGATGTGAGGTATGTGTGAAAGTGTGGTAAGGTGTGTGTGAAAGTGAGGTGAGGTGTGTGTGAAAGTGAGGTGAGGTGTGTGTGAAAGAGAGGTCAGGTGTGTGTGAAAGAGAGGTCAGGTGTGTGTGAAAGAGAGGTGATGTTTGGGTGAAAGTGAGGAGAGGTGTGTGTGAAAGTGAGGTGAGGTGTGTGCGAAAGTGAGGTGAGGTGTGAGTGAAAGACAGGTCAGGTGTGTGTGAAACAGAGGTAAGGTGTGTGTGAAAGTGAGGTAAGGTGTGTGTCAAAGTGAGGTGAGGTGTGTGTGAAATTGAGGTGAGGTGTATGTGAAAGTGAGGTGAGGTGTGTGTGTAAGTGAGGTGAAGTGTGTGTGAAACAGAGGTGAGGTGTGTGTGAAAGAGAGGTAAGGTGTGTGTGAAAGTAAGGTGAGTTGTGTGTGAAAGTGAGGTGAAGTGTGTGTGAAAGTGAGGTGAGGTGTGTGTGAAAGTGAGGTAAGGTGTGTGTGAGAGTGAGGTGAGGTATGTGTGAGAGTGAGGTGAGGTGTGTGTGAAAGTGATGTAAGGTGTGTGTGAAAGTGAGGGGAGGTGTGTGTGAAAGTGAGGTAAGGTGTGTGTAAAAGTGAGGAAAGGTGTGTGTGAAAGTGAGCAAAGGTGTGTGTGAAATTGAGGTGAGGCGTGTGTGAAAGTGAGGTAAGGTGGGTGTGAAAATGAGGTAAGGTGTGTGTGAAAGTGAGGTGAAATGTGTGTAAAAGTGAGGTGAGGTGTGTGTGAAAGTGAGGTAGGTGTGAGTGAAAGAGAGGTGAGGTGTGTGTGAAAGAGAGGTGAGGTGTGTGTGAAAGTAAGGTAAGGTGTGGGTGAAAGTGAGGTGAGGTGTGTGTGTAAGAGAGGTGAGGTGTGTGTGAAAGTGAGGTGAGGTGTGTGTGAAAGTGAGGTAAGGTCTGTGTGAAAGTGAGGTGAGGTGTGTGTGAAAGTGAGGTGAGGTGTGTGTGAAAGTGAGGTAAGGTGTGTGAGAAAGTGAGGTGAGGTGTGTGTGAGAGTGAGGAAAGGTGTGTGTGAAAGTGAGGTGAGGTGTGTGTGAAAGAGAGGTAAGGTGTGTGTGAAAGTAAGGTGAGTTGTGTGTGAAAGTGAGGTGAGGTGTGTGTGAAAGTGAGGTGAGGTGTGTGTGAAAGTGAGGTAAGGTGTGTGTGAGAGTGAGGTGAGGTATGTGTGAGAGTGAGGTGAGGTGTGTGTGAAAGTGATGTAAGGTGTGTGTGAAAGTGAGGGGAGGTGTGTGTGAAAGTGAGGTAAGGTGTGTGTAAAAGTGAGGAAAGGTGTGTGTGAAAGTGAGCAAAGGTGTGGGTGAAATTGAGGTGAGGCGTGTGTGAAAGTGAGGTAAGGTGGGTGTGAAAGTGAGGTAAGGTGTGTGTGAAAGTGAGGTGAAATGTGTGTAAAAGTGAGGTGAGGTGTGTGTGAAAGTGAGGTAGGTGTGAGTGAAAGAGAGGTGAGGTGTGTGTGAAAGAGAGGTGAGGTGTGTGTGAAAGTAAGGTAAGGTGTGGGTGAAAGTGAGGTGAGGTGTGTGTAAAAGTGAGGAAAGGTGTGTGTGAAAGTGAGGTGAGGTGTGTGTGTAAGTGAGGTGAGGTGTGTGTGAAACAGAGGTGAGGTGTGTGTGAAAGTAAGGTGAGGTGTGTGTGAAAGTGAGGTGAGGTGTGTGTGAAAGTGAGGTGAGGTGTGTGTGAAAGTGAGGTGAGGTGTGTGTGAAAGTGAGGTGAGGTGTGTGTTAAAGTGAGGTGAGGTGTGTGTGAAAGTAAGGTAAGGTGTGTGTGTAAGAGAGGTAAGGTGTGTGTGAAAGTGGGGTGAGGTTGGTGTGAAAGACAGGTGAGGTGTGTGTGAAAGTGAGGTGAGGTGTGTGTGAAAATGATGTGGGGTGTGTGTGAAAGTGTGGTAAGGTGTGTGTGAAAGTGAGGTGAGGTGTGTGTGAAAGTAAGATCAGGCGTGAGTGAAACAGAGGTCAGGTGTGTGTGAAAGAGAGGTCAGGTGTGTGTGAATGTGAGGTAAGGTGTGTGTGAAAGAGAGGTGAGGTGTGTGTGAAAGAGAGGTCAGGTTTGTGTGAAAGAGAGGTCAGGTGCGTGTGAAAGAGAGGTGATGTTTGGGTGAAAGTGAGGTAAGGTGTGTGTGTAAGAGAGGTGAGGTGTGTGTGAAAGAGAGGTGAGGAGTGTGTGAAAGTGAGGTGAGGTGTGTGTGAAAGTGAGGGGAGGTGTGTGTGAAAGTGAGGTGAGGTGTGTGTGAAAGTGAGGTAAGGTGTGTGAAAGTGAGGTGAGGTGTGTGTGAAAGTGAGGTAAGGTGTGTGTGTAAGAGAGGTGAGGTGTGTGTGAAAGTTAGGTAAGGTCTGTGTGAAAGTGAGGTGAGGTGTGTGTGAAAGTGAGGTAAGGTGTGTGTGAAAGTGAGGTGAGGTGTGTGTGAGAGTGAGGAAAGGTGTGTGTGAAAGTGAGGTGAGGTGTGTGTGAAAGAGAGGTGAGGTGTGTGTGAAAGTGAGGTGAGGTGTGTGTGAAAGTGAGGCAAGGTGTGTCTGAGAGTGAGGTGAGGTGTGTGTGAAAGTGAGGTAAGGT
The DNA here is from genome assembly GCA_964016885.1 of Eledone cirrhosa. Lineage (NCBI taxonomy): Eukaryota > Metazoa > Mollusca > Cephalopoda > Octopoda > Eledonidae > Eledone > Eledone cirrhosa. The sequence continues at coordinate 218,751,599 of OZ024743.1, forward strand.
GTGTGTGAAAGTGAGGTGAGGTGTGTGTGAAAGTGAGGTGAGGTGTGTGTGAAAGTGAGGAAAGGTGTGTCTGAGAGTGAGGTGAGGTGAGGTGTGTGTGAAAGTGAGGTAAGGTGTGTGTGAAAGTGAGGTGAGGTGTGTGTGGAAGTGAGGTGAGGTGTGTGTGTAAGAGAGGTGAGGCGTGTGTGAAAGTGAGGTAAGGTGTGTATGAAAGAGAGGTGAGGTGCGTGAAAGTGAGGTGAGGTGTGAAAGTGAGGTGAGGTGTGAGGGTGAGGTAAGGTGTGTGTGAAAGTGAGGTAATGTGTGTGTGAAAGTGAGGTGAGGTGCGTGTGAAAATGATGTGAGGTATGTGTGAAAGTGTGGTAAGGTGTGTGTGAAAGTGAGGTGAGGTGTGTGTGAAAGTGAGGTGAGGTGTATGTGTGAAAGAGAGGTCAGGTGTGTGTGAAAGAGAGGTCAGGTGTGTGTGAAAGAGAGGTGATGTTTGGGTGAAAGTGAGGAGAGGTGTGTGTGAAAGTGAGGTGAGGTGTGTGCGAAAGTGAGGTGAGGTGTGTGTGAAAGACAGGTCAGGTGTGTGTGAAACAGAGGTAAGGTGTGTGTGAAAGTGAGGTAAGGTGTGTGTGAAAGTGAGGTGAGGTGTGTGTGAAAGTGAGGTAAGGTGTGTGTGAGAGTGAGGTGAGGTATGTGTGAGAGTGAGGTGAGGTGTGTCTGAAAGTGATGTAAGGTGTGTGTGAAAGTGAGGGGAGGTGTGTGTGAAAGTGAGGTGAGGTGTGTGTGGAAGTGAGATGAGGTGTGTGTGAAAGTGAGGTAGGTGTGAGTGAAAGTGAGGTAAGGTGTGTGTGGAAGTGAGATGAGGTGTGTGTGAAAGTGAGGTAGGTGTGTGTGAAAGTGAGGTAAGGTGTGTGTAAAAGTGAGGAAAGGTGTGTGTGAAAGTGAGCAAAGGTGTGTGTGAAATTGAGGTGAGGCGTGTGTGAAAGTGAGGTAAGGTGTGTGTGAAAGTGAGGTAAGGTGCGTGTGAAAGTGAGGTGAAATGTGTGTAAAAGTGAGGTGAGGTGTGTGTGAAAGTGAGGTAGGTGTGAGTGAAAGAGAGGTGAGGTGTGTGTGAAAGACAGGTCAAGTGTGTGTGAAACAGAGGTAAGGTGTGTGTGAAAGTGAGGTGAGGTATGTGTGAGAGTGAGGTGAGGTGTGTCTGAAAGTGATGTAAGATGTGTGTGAAAGAGAGGTAAGGTGTGTGTGAAAGTAAGGTGAGTTGTGTGTGAAAGTGAGGTGAGGTGTGTGTGAAAGTGAGGTGAGGTGTGTGTGAAAGTGAGGTAAGGTGTGTGTGAGAGTGAGGTGAGGTATGTGTGAGAGTGAGGTGAGGTGTGTGTGAAAGTGATGTAAGGTGTGTGTGAAAGTGAGGGGAGGTGTGTGTGAAAGTGAGGTAAGGTGTGTGTAAAAGTGAGGAAAGGTGTGTGTGAAAGTGAGCAAAGGTGTGTGTGAAATTGAGGTGAGGCGTGTGTGAAAGTGAGGTAAGGTGGGTGTGAAAGTGAGGTAAGGTGTGTGTGAAAGTGAGGTGAAATGTGTGTAAAAGTGAGGTGAGGTGTGTGTGAAAGTGAGGTAGGTGTGAGTGAAAGAGAGGTGAGGTGTGTGTGAAAGAGAGGTGAGGTGTGTGTGAAAGTAAGGTAAGGTGTGGGTGAAAGTGAGGTGAGGTGTGTGTAAAAGTGAGGTAAGGTGTGTGTGAAAGTGAGGTGAGGTGTGTGTGTAAGTGAGGTGAGGTGTGTGTGAAACAGAGGTGAGGTGTGTGTGAAAGTAAGGTGAGGTGTGTGTGAAAGTGAGGTGAGGTGTGTGTGAAAGTGAGGTGAGGTGTGTGTGAAAGTGAGGTGAGGTGTGTGTGAAAGTTAGGTGAGGTGTGTGTTAAAGTGAGGTGAGGTGTGTGTGAAAGTAAGGTAAGGTGTGTGTGTAAGAGAGGTAAGGTGTGTGTGAAAGTGGGGTGAGGTTGGTGTGAAAGAGAGGTGAGGTGTGTGTGAAAGTGAGGTGAGGTGTGTGTGAAAATGATGTGGGGTGTGTGTGAAAGTGTGGTAAGGTGTGTGTGAAAGTGAGGTGAGGTGTGTGTGAAAGTAAGATCAGGCGTGAGTGAAACAGAGGTCAGGTGTGTGTGAAAGAGAGGTCAGGTGTGTGTGAATGTGAGGTAAGGTGTGTGTGAAAGAGAGGTGAGGTGTGTGTGAAAGAGAGGTCAGGTTTGTGTGAAAGAGGTCAGGTGCGTGTGAAAGAGAGGTGATGTTTGGGTGAAAGCGAGGTAAGGTGTGTGTGTAAGAGAGGTGAGGTGTGTGTGAAAGAGAGGTGAGGTGTGTGTGAAAGTGAGGTGAGGTGTGTGTGAAAGTGAGGGGAGGTGTGTGTGAAAGTGAGGTGAGGTGTGTGTGAAAGTGAGGTAAGGTGTGTGAAAGTGAGGTGAGGTGTGTGTGAAAGTGAGGTAAGGTGTGTGTGTAAGAGAGGTGAGGTGTGTGTGAAAGTTAGGTAAGGTCTGTGTGAAAGTGAGGTGAGGTGTGTGTGAAAGTGAGGTAAGGTGTGTGTGAAAGTGAGGTGAGGTGTGTGTGAGAGTGAGGAAAGGTGTGTGTGAAAGTGAGGTGAGGTGTGTGTGAAAGAGAGGTAAGGTGTGTGTGAAAGTGAGGTGAGGTGTGTGTGAAAGTGAGGCAAGGTGTGTCTGAGAGTGAGATGAGGTGTGTGTGAAAGTGAGGTAAGGTGTGTGTGAAAGTGAGGTGAGGTGTGTGTGAAAGTGAGGTGAGGTGTGTCTGAGAGTGAGGTGAGGTGAGGTGTGTGTGAAAGTGAGGTAAGGTGTGTGTGAAAGTGAGGTGAGGTGTGTGTGGAAGTGAGGTGAGGTGTGTGTGTAAGAGAGGTGAGGCGTGTGTGAAAGTGAGGTAAGGTGTGTATGAAAGAGAGGTGAGGTGCGTGAAAGTGAGGTGAGGTGTGAAAGTGAGGTGAGGTGTGAGGGTGAGGTAAGGTGTGTGTGAAAGTGAGGTAATGTGTGTGTGAAAGTGAGGTGAGGTGCGTGTGAAAATGATGTGAGGTATGTGTGAAAGTGTGGTAAGGTGTGTGTGAAAGTGAGGTGAGGTGTGTGTGAAAGTGAGGTGAGGTGTGTGTGAAAGAGAGGTCAGGTGTGTGTGAAAGAGAGGTCAGGTGTGTGTGAAAGAGAGGTGATGTTTGGGTGAAAGTGAGGAGAGGTGTGTGAAAGTGAGGTGAGGTGTGTGCGAAAGTGAGGTGAGGTGTGTGTGAAAGACAGGTCAGGTGTGTGTGAAACAGAGGTAAGGTGTGTGTGAAAGTGAGGTAAGGTGTGTGTCAAAGTGAGGTGAGGTGTGTGTGAAAGTGAGGTGAGGTGTGTGTGAAAGTGAGGTAAGGTGTGTGTGAGAGTGAGGTGAGGTATGTGTGAGAGTGAGGTGAGGTGTGTCTGAAAGTGATGTAAGGTGTGTGTGAAAGTGAGGGGAGGTGTGTGTGAAAGTGAGGTGAGGTGTGTGTGGAAGTGAGGTGAGGTGTGTGTGAAAGTGAGGTAAGGTGTGTGTAAAAGTGAGGAAAGGTGTGTGTGAAAGTGAGCAAAGCTGTGTGTGAAATTGAGGTGAGGCGTGTGTGAAAGTGAGGTAAGGTGTGTGTGAAAGTGAGGTGAGGCGTGTGTGAAAGTGAGGTAAGGTGTGTGTGTAAGTGAGGTGAGGCGTGTGTGAAAGTGAGGTAAGGTGTGTGTGAAAGTGAGGTAAGGTGTGTGTGAAAGTGAGGTGAAATGTGTGTAAAAGTGAGGTGAGGTGTGTGTGAAAGTGAGGTAGGTGTGAGTGAAAGAGAGGTGAGGTGTGTGTGAAAGAGAGGTGAGGTGTGTGTGAAAGTAAGGTAAGGTGTGGGTGAAAGTGAGGTGAGGTGTGTGTAAAAGTGAGGTAAGGTGTGTGTGAAAGTGAGGTGAGGTGTGTGTGTAAGTGAGGTGAGGTGTGTGTGAAACAGAGGTGAGGTGTGTGTGAAAGTAAGGTGAGGTGTGTGTGAAAGTGAGGTGAGGTGTGTGTGAAAGTGAGGTGAGGTGTGTGTGAAAGTGAGGTGAGGTGTGTGTGAAAGTTAGGTGAGGTGTGTGTTAAAGTGAGGTGAGGTGTGTGTGAGAGTAAGGTAAGGTGTGTGTGTAAGAGAGGTAAGGTGTGTGTGAAAGTGGGGTGAGGTTGGTGTGAAAGAGAGGTGAGGTGTGTGTGAAAGTGAGGTGAGGTGTGTGTGAAAATGATGTGGGGTGTGTGTGAAAGTGTGGTAAGGTGTGTGTGAAAGTGAGGTGAGGTGTGTGTGAAAGTAAGATCAGGCGTGAGTGAAACAGAGGTCAGGTGTGTGTGAAAGAGAGGTCAGGTGTGTGTGAATGTGAGGTAAGGTGTGTGTGAAAGAGAGGTGAGGTGTGTGTGAAAGTGAGGTAAGGTGTGTGTGAAAGTGAGGTGAGGTGTGTGTGAAAGTGAGGTGAGGTGTGTGTGAAAGTGAGGAAAGGTGTGTCTGAGAGTGAGGTGAGGTGAGGTGTGTGTGAAAGTGAGGTAAGGTGTGTGTGAAAGTGAGGTGAGGTGTGTGTGGAAGTGAGGTGAGGTGTGTGTGTAAGAGAGGTGAGGCGTGTGTGAAAGTGAGGTAAGGTGTGTATGAAAGAGAGGTGAGGTGCGTGAAAGTGAGGTGAGGTGTGAAAGTGAGGTGAGGTGTGAGGGTGAGGTAAGGTGTGTGTGAAAGTGAGGTAATGTGTGTGTGAAAGTGAGGTGAGGTGCGTGTGAAAATGATGTGAGGTATGTGTGAAAGTGTGGTAAGGTGTGTGTGAAAGTGAGGTGAGGTGTGTGTGAAAGTGAGGTGAGGTGTGTGTGTGAAAGAGAGGTCAGGTGTGTGTGAAAGAGAGGTCAGGTGTGTGTGAAAGAGAGGTGATGTTTGGGTGAAAGTGAGGAGAGGTGTGTGTGAAAGTGTGGTGAGGTGTGTGCGAAAGTGAGGTGAGGTGTGTGTGAAAGACAGGTCAGGTGTGTGTGAAACAGAGGTAAGGTGTGTGTGAAAGTGAGGTAAGGTGTGTGTCAAAGTGAGGTAAGGTGTGTGTGAAAGTGAGGTGAGGTGTGTGTGAAAGTGAGGTAAGGTGTGTGTGAGAGTGAGGTGAGGTATGTGTGAGAGTGAGGTGAGGTGTGTCTGAAAGTGATGTAAGGTGTGTGTGAAAGTGAGGTGAGGTGTGTGTGGAAGTGAGGTGAGGTGTGTGTGAAAGTGAGGTAAGGTGTGTGTAAAAGTGAGGAAAGGTGTGTGTGAAAGTGAGCAAAAATGTGTGTGAAATTGAGGTGAGGCGTGTGTGAAAGTGAGGTAAGGTGTGTGTGAAAGTGAGGTAAGGTGTGTGTGAAAGTGAGGTGAAATGTGTGTAAAAGTGAGGTGAGGTGTGTGTGAAAGTGAGGTAGGTGTGAGTGAAAGAGAGGTGAGGTGTGTGTGAAAGACAGGTCAGGTGTGTGTGAAACAGAGGTAAGGTGTGTGTGAAAGTGAGGTAAGGTGTGTGTCAAAGTGAGGTGAGGTGTGTGTGAAAGTGAGGTGAGGTATGTGTGAGAGTGAGGTGAGGTGTGTCTGAAAGTGATGTAAGATGTGTGTGAAAGAGAGGTAAGGTGTGTGTGAAAGTAAGGTGAGTTGTGTGTGAAAGTGAGGTGAGGTGTGTGTGAAAGTGAGGTGAGGTGTGTGTGAAAGTGAGGTGAGGTGTGTGTGAAAGTGAGGTGAGGTGTGTGTGAAAGTTAGGTGAGGTGTGTGTTAAAGTGAGGTGAGGTGTGTGTGAAAGTAAGGTAAGGTGTGTGTGTAAGAGAGGTAAGGTGTGTGTGAAAGTGGGGTGAGGTTGGTGTGAAAGAGAGGTGAGGTGTGTGTGAAAGTGAGGTGAGGTGTGTGTGAAAATGATGTGGGGTGTGTGTGAAAGTGTGGTAAGGTGTGTGTGAAAGTGAGGTGAGGTGTGTGTGAAAGTAAGATCAGGCGTGAGTGAAACAGAGGTCAGGTGTGTGTGAAAGAGAGGTCAGGTGTGTGTGAATGTGAGGTAAGGTGTGTGTGAAAGAGAGGTGAGGTGTGTGTGAAAGAGAGGTCAGGTTTGTGTGAAAGAGGTCAGGTGCGTGTGAAAGAGAGGTGATGTTTGGGTGAAAGTGAGGTAAGGTGTGTGTGTAAGAGAGGTGAGGTGTGTGTGAAAGAGAGGTGAGGTGTGTGTGAAAGTGAGGTGAGGTGTGTGTGAAAGTGAGGGGAGGTGTGTGTGAAAGTGAGGTGAGGTGTGTGTGAAAGTGAGGTAAGGTGTGTGAAAGTGAGGTGAGGTGTGTGTGAAAGTGAGGTAAGGTGTGTGTGTAAGAGAGGTGAGGTGTGTGTGAAAGTTAGGTAAGGTCTGTGTGAAAGTGAGGTGAGGTGTGTGTGAAAGTGAGGTAAGGTGTGTGTGAAAGTGAGGTGAGGTGTGTGTGAGAGTGAGGAAAGGTGTGTGTGAAAGTGAGGTGAGGTGTGTGTGAAAGAGAGGTAAGGTGTGTGTGAAAGTGAGGTGAGGTGTGTGTGAAAGTGAGGCAAGGTGTGTCTGAGAGTGAGATGAGGTGTGTGTGAAAGTGAGGTAAGGTGTGTGTGAAAGTGAGGTGAGGTGTGTGTGAAAGTGAGGTGAGGTGTGTCTGAGAGTGAGGTGAGGTGAGGTGTGTGTGAAAGTGAGGTAAGGTGTGTGTGAAAGTGAGGTGAGGTGTGTGTGGAAGTGAGGTGAGGTGTGTGTGTAAGAGAGGTGAGGCGTGTGTGAAAGTGAGGTAAGGTGTGTATGAAAGAGAGGTGAGGTGCGTGAAAGTGAGGTGAGGTGTGAAAGTGAGGTGAGGTGTGAGGGTGAGGTAAGGTGTGTGTGAAAGTGAGGTAATGTGTGTGTGAAAGTGAGGTGAGGTGCGTGTGAAAATGATGTGAGGTATGTGTGAAAGTGTGGTAAGGTGTGTGTGAAAGTGAGGTGAGGTGTGTGTGAAAGTGAGGTGAGGTGTGTGTGTGAAAGAGAGGTCAGGTGTGTGTGAAAGAGAGGTCAGGTGTGTGTGAAAGAGAGGTGATGTTTGGGTGAAAGTGAGGAGAGGTGTGTGAAAGTGAGGTGAGGTGTGTGCGAAAGTGAGGTGAGGTGTGTGTGAAAGACAGGTCAGGTGTGTGTGAAACAGAGGTAAGGTGTGTGTGAAAGTGAGGTAAGGTGTGTGTCAAAGTGAGGTGAGGTGTGTGTGAAAGTGAGGTGAGGTGTGTGTGAAAGTGAGGTAAGGTGTGTGTGAGAGTGAGGTGAGGTATGTGTGAGAGTGAGGTGAGGTGTGTCTGAAAGTGATGTAAGGTGTGTGTGAAAGTGAGGGGAGGTGTGTGTGAAAGTGAGGTGAGGTGTGTGTGGAAGTGAGGTGAGGTGTGTGTGAAAGTGAGGTAAGGTGTGTGTAAAAGTGAGGAAAGGTGTGTGTGAAAGTGAGCAAAGCTGTGTGTGAAATTGAGGTGAGGCGTGTGTGAAAGTGAGGTAAGGTGTGTGTGAAAGTGAGGTAAGGTGTGTGTGAAAGTGAGGTGAAATGTGTGTAAAAGTGAGGTGAGGTGTGTGTGAAAGTGAGGTAGGTGTGAGTGAAAGAGAGGTGAGGTGTGTGTGAAAGAGAGGTGAGGTGTGTGTGAAAGTAAGGTAAGGTGTGGGTGAAAGTGAGGTGAGGTGTGTGTAAAAGTGAGGTAAGGTGTGTGTGAAAGTGAGGTGAGGTGTGTGTGTAAGTGAGGTGAGGTGTGTGTGAAACAGAGGTGAGGTGTGTGTGAAAGTAAGGTGAGGTGTGTGTGAAAGTGAGGTGAGGTGTGTGTGAAAGTGAGGTGAGGTGTGTGTGAAAGTGAGGTGAGGTGTGTGTGAAAGTTAGGTGAGGTGTGTGTTAAAGTGAGGTGAGGTGTGTGTGAGAGTAAGGTAAGGTGTGTGTGTAAGAGAGGTAAGGTGTGTGTGAAAGTGGGGTGAGGTTGGTGTGAAAGAGAGGTGAGGTGTGTGTGAAAGTGAGGTGAGGTGTGTGTGAAAATGATGTGGGGTGTGTGTGAAAGTGTGGTAAGGTGTGTGTGAAAGTGAGGTGAGGTGTGTGTGAAAGTAAGATCAGGCGTGAGTGAAACAGAGGTCAGGTGTGTGTGAAAGAGAGGTCAGGTGTGTGTGAATGTGAGGTAAGGTGTGTGTGAAAGAGAGGTGAGGTGTGTGTGAAAGTGAGGTAAGGTGTGTGTGAAAGTGAGGTGAGGTGTGTGTGAAAGTGAGGTGAGGTGTGTGTGAAAGTGAGGAAAGGTGTGTCTGAGAGTGAGGTGAGGTGAGGTGTGTGTGAAAGTGAGGTAAGGTGTGTGTGAAAGTGAGGTGAGGTGTGTGTGGAAGTGAGGTGAGGTGTGTGTGTAAGAGAGGTGAGGCGTGTGTGAAAGTGAGGTAAGGTGTGTATGAAAGAGAGGTGAGGTGCGTGAAAGTGAGGTGAGGTGTGAAAGTGAGGTGAGGTGTGAGGGTGAGGTAAGGTGTGTGTGAAAGTGAGGTAATGTGTGTGTGAAAGTGAGGTGAGGTGCGTGTGAAAATGATGTGAGGTATGTGTGAAAGTGTGGTAAGGTGTGTGTGAAAGTGAGGTGAGGTGTGTGTGAAAGTGAGGTGAGGTGTGTGTGTGAAAGAGAGGTCAGGTGTGTGTGAAAGAGAGGTCAGGTGTGTGTGAAAGAGAGGTGATGTTTGGGTGAAAGTGAGGAGAGGTGTGTGTGAAAGTGTGGTGAGGTGTGTGCGAAAGTGAGGTGAGGTGTGTGTGAAAGACAGGTCAGGTGTGTGTGAAACAGAGGTAAGGTGTGTGTGAAAGTGAGGTAAGGTGTGTGTCAAAGTGAGGTAAGGTGTGTGTGAAAGTGAGGTGAGGTGTGTGTGAAAGTGAGGTAAGGTGTGTGTGAGAGTGAGGTGAGGTATGTGTGAGAGTGAGGTGAGGTGTGTCTGAAAGTGATGTAAGGTGTGTGTGAAAGTGAGGTGAGGTGTGTGTGGAAGTGAGGTGAGGTGTGTGTGAAAGTGAGGTAAGGTGTGTGTAAAAGTGAGGAAAGGTGTGTGTGAAAGTGAGCAAAAATGTGTGTGAAATTGAGGTGAGGCGTGTGTGAAAGTGAGGTAAGGTGTGTGTGAAAGTGAGGTAAGGTGTGTGTGAAAGTGAGGTGAAATGTGTGTAAAAGTGAGGTGAGGTGTGTGTGAAAGTGAGGTAGGTGTGAGTGAAAGAGAGGTGAGGTGTGTGTGAAAGACAGGTCAGGTGTGTGTGAAACAGAGGTAAGGTGTGTGTGAAAGTGAGGTAAGGTGTGTGTCAAAGTGAGGTGAGGTGTGTGTGAAAGTGAGGTGAGGTATGTGTGAGAGTGAGGTGAGGTGTGTCTGAAAGTGATGTAAGATGTGTGTGAAAGAGAGGTAAGGTGTGTGTGAAAGTAAGGTGAGTTGTGTGTGAAAGTGAGGTGAGGTGTGTGTGAAAGTGAGGTGAGGTGTGTGTGAAAGTGAGGTAAGGTGTGTGTGAGAGTGAGGTGAGGTATGTGTGAGAGTGAGGTGAGGTGTGTGTGAAAGTGATGTAAGGTGTGTGTGAAAGTGAGGGGAGGTGTGTGTGAAAGTGAGGTAAGGTGTGTGTAAAAGTGAGGAAAGGTGTGTGTGAAAGTGAGCAAAGGTGTGTGTGAAATTGAGGTGAGGCGTGTGTGAAAGTGAGGTAAGGTGGGTGTGAAAGTGAGGTAAGGTGTGTGTGAAAGTGAGGTGAAATGTGTGTAAAAGTGAGGTGAGGTGTGTGTGAAAGTGAGGTAGGTGTGAGTGAAAGAGAGGTGAGGTGTGTGTGAAAGAGAGGTGAGGTGTGTGTGAAAGTAAGGTAAGGTGTGGGTGAAAGTGAGGTGAGGTGTGTGTAAAAGTGAGGTAAGGTGTGTGTGAAAGTGAGGTGAGGTGTGTGTGTAAGTGAGGAGAGGTGTGTGTGAAACAGAGGTGAGGTGTGTGTGAAAGTAAGGTGAGGTGTGTGTGAAAGTGAGGTGAGGTGTGTGTGAAAGTGAGGTGAGGTGTGTGTGAAAGTGAGGTGAGGTGTGTGTGAAAGTTAGGTGAGGTGTGTGTTAAAGTGAGGTGAGGTGTGTGTGAAAATGATGTGGGGTGTGTGTGAAAGTGTGGTAAGGTGTGTGTGAAAGTGAGGTGAGGTGTGTGTGAAAGTGGGGTGAGGTTGGTGTGAAAGAGAGGTGAGGTGTGTGTGAAAGTGAGGTGAGGTGTGTGTGAAAATGATGTGGGGTGTGTGTGAAAGTGTGGTAAGGTGTGTGTGAAAGTAAGATCAGGCGTGAGTGAAACAGAGGTCAGGTGTGTGTGAAAGAGAGGTCAGGTGTGTGTGAATGTGAGGTAAGGTGTGTGTGAAAGAGAGGTGAGGTGTGTGTGAAAGAGAGGTCAGGTTTGTGTGAAAGAGAGGTCAGGTGCGTGTGAAAGAGAGGTGATGTTTGGGTGAAAGTGAGGTAAGGTGTGTGTGTAAGAGAGGTGAGGTGTGTGTGAAAGAGAGGTGAGGTGTGTGTGAAAGTGAGGTGAGGTGTGTGTGAAAGTGAGGGGAGGTGTGTGTGAAAGTGAGGTGAGGTGTGTGTGAAAGTGAGGTAAGGTGTGTGAAAGTGAGGTGAGGTGTGTGTGAAAGTGAGGTAAGGTGTGTGTGTAAGAGAGGTGAGGTGTGTGTGAAAGTTAGGTAAAGTCTGTGTGAAAGTGAGGTGAGGTGTGTGTGAAAGTGAGGTAAGGTGTGTGTGAAAGTGAGGTGAGGTGTGTGTGAGAGTGAGGAAAGGTGTGTGTGAAAGTGAGGTGAGGTGTGTGTGAAAGAGAGGTAAGGTGTGTGTGAAAGTGAGGTGAGGTGTGTGTGAAAGTGAGGCAAGGTGTGTCTGAGAGTGAGGTGAGGTGTGTGTGAAAGTGAGGTAAGGTGTGTGTGAAAGTGAGGTGAGGTGTGTGTGAAAGTGAGGTGAGGTGTGTGTGAAAGTGAGGAAAGGTGTGTCTGAGAGTGAGGTGAGGTGAGGTGTGTGTGAAAGTGAGGTAAGGTGTGTGTGAAAGTGAGGTGAGGTGTGTGTGGAAGTGAGGTGAGGTGTGTGTGTAAGAGAGGTGAGGCGTGTGTGAAAGTGAGGTAAGGTGTGTATGAAAGAGAGGTGAGGTGCGTGAAAGTGAGGTGAGGTGTGAAAGTGAGGTGAGGTGTGAGGGTGAGGTAAGGTGTGTGTGAAAGTGAGGTAATGTGTGTGTGAAAGTGAGGTGAGGTGCGTGTGAAAATGATGTGAGGTATGTGTGAAAGTGTGGTAAGGTGTGTGTGAAAGTGAGGTGAGGTGTGTGTGAAAGTGAGGTGAGGTGTGTGTGTGAAAGAGAGGTCAGGTGTGTGTGAAAGAGAGGTCAGGTGTGTGTGAAAGAGAGGTGATGTTTGGGTGAAAGTGAGGAGAGGTGTGTGTGAAAGTGAGGTGAGGTGTGTGCGAAAGTGAGGTGAGGTGTGTGTCAAAGACAGGTCAGGTGTGTGTGAAACAGAGGTAAGGTGTGTGTGAAAGTGAGGTAAGGTGTGTGTCAAAGTGAGGTGAGGTGTGTGTGAAAGTGAGGTGAGGTGTGTGTGAAAGTGAGGTAAGGTGTGTGTGAGAGTCAGGTGAGGTATGTGTGAGAGTGAGGTGAGGTGTGTCTGAAAGTGATGTAAGGTGTGTGTGAAAGTGAGGGGAGGTGTGTGTGGAAGTGAGGTGAGGTGTGTGTGAAAGTGAGGTAAGGTGTGTGTAAAAGTGAGGAAAGGTGTGTGTGAAAGTGAGCAAAGGTGTGTGTGAAATTGAGGTGAGGCGTGTGTGAAAGTGAGGTAAGGTGTGTGTGAAAGTGAGGTAAGGTGTGTGTGAAAGTGAGGTGAAATGTGTGTAAAAGTGAGGTGAGGTGTGTGTGAAAGTGAGGTAGGTGTGAGTGAAAGAGAGGTGAGGTGTGTGTGAAAGAGAGGTGAGGTGTGTGTGAAAGTAAGGTAAGGTGTGGGTGAAAGTGAGGTGAGGTGTGTGTAAAAGTAAGGTGAGGTGTGTGTGAAACAGAGGTGAGGTGTGTGTGAAAGTAAGGTGAGGTGTGTGTGAAAGTGAGGTGAGGTGTGTGTGAAAGTGAGGTGAGGTGTGTGTGAAAGTGAGGTGAGGTGTGTGTGAAAGTTAGGTGAGGTGTGTGTTAAAGTGAGGTGAGGTGTGTGTGAAAGTAAGGTAAGGTGTGTGTGTAAGAGAGGTAAGGTGTGTGTGAAAGTGGGGTGAGGTTGGTGTGAAAGAGAGGTGAGGTGTGTGTGAAAGTGAGGTGAGGTGTGTGTGAAAATGATGTGGGGTGTGTGTGAAAGTGTGGTAAGGTGTGTGTGAAAGTGAGGTGAGGTGTGTGTGAAAGTAAGATCAGGCGTGAGTGAAACAGAGGTCAGGTGTGTGTGAAAGAGAGGTCAGGTGTGTGTGAATGTGAGGTAAGGTGTGTGTGAAAGAGAGGTAAGGTGTGTGTGAAAGAGAGGTCAGGTTTGTGTGAAAGAGAGGTCAGGTGCGTGTGAAAGAGAGGTGATGTTTGGGTGAAAGTGAGGTAAGGTGTGTGTGTAAGAGAGGTGAGGTGTGTGTGAAAGAGAGGTGAGGTGTGTGTGAAAGTGAGGTGAGTTGTGTGTGAAAGTGAGGGGAGGTGTGTGTGAAAGTGAGGGGAGGTGTGTGTGAAAGTGAGGTGAGGTGTGTGTGAAAGTGAGGTAAGGTGTGTGAAAGTGAGGTGAGGTGTGTGTGAAAGTGAGGTAAGGTGTGTGTGTAAGAGAGGTGAGGTGTGTGTGAAAGTTAGGTAAGGTCTGTGTGAAAGTGAGGTGAGGTGTGTGTGAAAGTGAGGTAAGGTGTGTGTGAAAGTGAGGTGAGTTGTGTGTGAGAGTGAGGAAAGGTGTGTGTGAAAGTGAGGTGAGGTGTGTGTGAAAGAGAGGTAAGGTGTGTGTGAAAGTGAGGTGAGGTGTGTGTGAAAGTGAGGCAAGGTGTGTCTGAGAGTGAGGTGAGGTGTGTGTGAAAGTGAGGAAAGGTGTGTGTGAAAGTGAGGTGAGGTGTGTGTGAAAGTGAGGTGAGGTGTGTGTGAAAGTGAGGAAAGGTGTGTCTGAGAGTGAGGTGAGGTGAGGTGCGTGTGAAAGTGAGGTAAGGTGTGTGTGAAAGTGAGGTGAGGTGTGTGTGGAAGTGAGGTGAGGTGTGTGTGTAAGAGAGGTGAGGTGTGTGTGAAAGTGAGGTGAGGTGTGTGTGAAAGTGAGGAAAGGTGTGTCTGAGAGTGAGGTGAGGTGAGGTGCGTGTGAAAGTGAGGTAAGGTGTGTGTGAAAGTGAGGTGAGGTGTGTGTGGAAGTGAGGTGAGGTGTGTGTGTAAGAGAGGTGAGGCGTGTGTGAAAGTGAGGTAAGGTGTGTATGAAAGAGAGGTGAGGTGCGTGAAAGTGAGGTGAGGTGTGAAAGTGAGGTGAGGTGTGAGGGTGAGGTAAGGTGTGTGTGAAAGTGAGGTAATGTGTGTGTGAAAGTGAGGTGAGGTGCGTGTGAAAATGATGTGAGGTATGTGTGAAAGTGTGGTAAGGTGTGTGTGAAAGTGAGGTGAGGTGTGTGTGAAAGTGAGGTGAGGTGTGTGTGTGAAAGAGAGGTCAGGTGTGTGTGAAAGAGAGGTCAGGTGTGTGTGAAAGAGAGGTGATGTTTGGGTGAAAGTGAGGAGAGGTGTGTGTGAAAGTGAGGTGAGGTGTGTGCGAAAGTGAGGTGAGGTGTGTGTGAAAGACAGGGCAGGTGTGTGTGAAACAGAGGTAAGGTGTGTGTGAAAGTGAGGTAAGGTGTGTGTCAAAGTGAGGTGAGGTGTGTGTGAAAGTGAGGTGAGGTGTGTGTGAAAGTGAGGTAAGGTGTGTGTGAGAGTGAGGTGAGGTATGTGTGAGAGTGAGGTGAGGTGTGTGTGAAAGTGATGTAAGGTGTGTGTGAAAGTGAGGGGAGGTGTGTGTGAAAGTGAGGTGAGGTGTGTGTGGAAGTGAGGTGAGGTGTGTGTGAAAGTGAGGTAAGGTGTGTGTAAAAGTGAGGAAAGGTGTGTGTGAAAGTGAGCAAAGGTGTGTGTGAAATTGAGGTGAGGCGTGTGTGAAAGTGAGGTAAGGTGTGTGTGAAAGTGAGGTAAGGTGTGTGTGAAAGTGAGGTGAAATGTGTGTAAAAGTGAGGTGAGGTGTGTGTGAAAGTGAGGTAGGTGTGAGTGAAAGAGAGGTGAGGTGTGTGTGAAAGAGAGGTGAGGTGTGTGTGAAAGTAAGATCAGGCGTGAGTGAAACAGAGGTCAGGTGTGTGTGAAAGAGAGGTCAGGTGTGTGTGAATGTGAGGTAAGGTGTGTGTGAAAGAGAGGTGAGGTGTGTGTGAAAGAGAGGTCAGGTTTGTGTGAAAGAGAGGTCAGGTGTGTGTGAAACAGAGGTAAGGTGTGTGTGAAAGTGAGGTAAGGTGTGTGTCAAAGTGAGGTGAGGTGTGTGTGAAATTGAGGTGAGGTGTGTGTGAAAGTGAGGTGAGGTGTGTGTGTAAGTGAGGTGAAGTGTGTGTGAAACAGAGGTGAGGTGTGTGTGAAAGTGAGGTGAGGTGTATGTGAAAGAGAGGTAAGGTGTGTGTGAAAGTAAGTTGAGTTGTGTGTGAAAGTGAGGTGAGGTGTTTGTGAAAGTGAGGTGAGGTGTGTGTGAAAGTGAGGTAAGGTGTGTGTGAGAGTGAGGTGAGGTATGTGTGAGAGTGAGGTGAGGTGTGTGTGAAAGTGATGTAAGGTGTGTGTGAAAGTGAGGGGAGGTGTGTGTGAAAGTGAGGTAGGTGTGAGTGAAAGAGAGGTGAGGTGTGTGTGAAAGAGAGGTGAGGTGTGTGTGAAAGTAAGATCAGGCGTGAGTGAAACAGAGGTCAGGTGTGTGTGAAAGAGAGGTCAGGTGTGTGTGAATGTGAGGTAAGGTGTGTGTGAAAGAGAGGTGAGGTGTGTGTGAAAGAGAGGTCAGGTTTGTGTGAAAGAGAGGTCAGGTGCGTGTGAAAGAGAGGTGATGTTTGGGTGAAAGTGAGGTAAGGTGTGTGTGTAAGAGAGGTGAGGTGTGTGTGAAAGAGAGGTGAGGTGTGTGTGAAAGACAGGTCAGGTGTGTGTGAAAGTGAGGTAAGGTGTGTGTGAGAGTGAGGTGAGGTATGTGTGAGAGTGAGGTGAGGTGTGTGTGAAAGTGATGTAAGGTGTGTGTGAAAGTGAGGGGAGGTGTGTGTGAAAGTGAGGTAAGGTGTGTGTAAAAGTGAGGAAAGGTGTGTGTGAAAGTGAGCAAAGGTGTGTGTGAAATTGAGGTGAGGCGTGTGTGAAAGTGAGGTAAGGTGGGTGTGAAAGTGAGGTAAGGTGTGTGTGAAAGTGAGGTGAAATGTGTGTAAAAGTGAGGTGAGGTGTGTGTGAAAGTGAGGTAGGTGTGAGTGAAAGAGAGGTGAGGTGTGTGTGAAAGAGAGGTGAGGTGTGTGTGAAAGTAAGGTAAGGTGTGGGTGAAAGTGAGGTGAGGTGTGTGTGTGTAAGAGAGGTGAGGTGTGTGTGAAAGTGAGGTGAGGTGTGTGTGAAAGTGAGGTAAGGTCTGTGTGAAAGTGAGGTGAGGTGTGTGTGAAAGTGAGGTGAGGTGTGTGTGAAAGTGAGGTAAGGTGTGTGAGAAAGTCAGGTGAGGTGTGTGTGAGAGTGAGGAAAGGTGTGTGTGAAAGTGAGGTGAGGTGTGTGTGAAAAAGAGGTAAGGTGTGTGTGAAAGTAAGGTGAGTTGTGTGTGAAAGTGAGGTGAGGTGTGTGTGAAAGTGAGGTGAGGTGTGTGTGAAAGTGAGGTAAGGTGTGTGTGAGAGTGAGGTGAGGTATGTGTGAGAGTGAGGTGAGGTGTGTGTGAAAGTGATGTAAGGTGTGTGTGAAAGTGAGGGGAGGTGTGTGTGAAAGTGAGGTAAGGTGTGTGTAAAAGTGAGGAAAGGTGTGTGTGAAAGTGAGCAAAGGTGTGTGTGAAATTGAGGTGAGGCATGTGTGAAAGTGAGGTAAGGTGGCTGTGAAAGTGAGGTAAGGTGTGTGTGAAAGTGAGGTGAAATGTGTGTAAAAGTGAGGTGAGGTGTGTGTGAAAGTGAGGTAGGTGTGAGTGAAAGAGAGGTGAGGTGTGTGTGAAAGAGAGGTGAGGTGTGTGTGAAAGTAAGGTAAGGTGTGGGTGAAAGTGAGGTGAGGTGTGTGTAAAAGTGAGGTAAGGTGTGTGTGAAAGTGAGGTGAGGTGTGTGTGTAAGTGAGGTGAGGTGTGTGTGAAACAGAGGTGAGGTGTGTGTGAAAGTAAGGTGAGGTGTGTGTGAAAGTGAGGTGAGGTGTGTGTGAAAGTGAGGTGAGGTGTGTGTGAAAGTGAGGTGAGGTGTGTGTGAAAGTGAGGTGAGGTGTGTGTTAAAGTGAGGTGAGGTGTGTGTGAAAGTAAGATAAGGTGTGTGTGTAAGAGAGGTAAGGTGTGTGTGAAAGTGGGGTGAGGTGTGTGTGAAAGAGAGGTGATGTGTGTGTGTAAGTGAGGTGAGGTGTGTGTGAAAATGATGTGGGGTGTGTGTGAAAGTGTGGTAACATGTGTGTGAAAGTGAGGTGAGGTGTGTGTGAAAGTAAGATCAGGCGTGAGTGAAACAGAGGTCAGGTGTGTGTGAAAGAGAGGTCAGGTGTGTGTGAATGTGAGGTAAGGTGTGTGTGAAAGAGAGGTGAGGTGTGTGTGAAAGAGAGGTCAGGTTTGTGTGAAAGAGAGGTCAGGTGCGTGTGAAAGAGAGGTGATGTTTGGGTGAAAGTGAGGTAAGGTGTGTGTGTAAGAGAGGTGAGGTGTGTGTGAAAGAGAGGTGAGGTGTGTGTGAAAGTGAGGTGAGGTGTGTGTGGAAGTGAGGGGAGGTGTGTGTGAAAGTGAGGTGAGGTGTGTGTGAAAGTGAGGTAAGGTGTGTGAAAGTGAGGTGAGGTGTGTGTGAAAGTGAGGTAAGGTGTGTGTGTAAGAGAGGTGAGGTGTGTGTGAAAGTTAGGTAAGGTCTGTGTGAAAGTGAGGTGAGGTGTGTGTGAAAGTGAGGTAAGGTGTGTGTGAAAATGAGGTGAGGTGTGTGTGAGAGTGAGGAAAGGTGTGTGTGAAAGTGAGGTGAGGTGTGTGTGAAAGAGAGGTAAGGTGTGTGTGAAAGTGAGGTGAGGTGTGTGTGAAAGTGAGGCAAGGTGTGTCTGAGAGTGAGGTGAGGTGTGTGTGAAAGTGAGGTAAGGTGTGTGTGAAAGTGAGGTGAGGTGTGTGTGAAAGTGAGGTGAGGTGTGTGTGAAAGTGAGGAAAGGTGTGTCTGAGAGTGAGGTGAGGTGTGTGTGAAAGTGAGGTAAGGTGTGTGTGAAAGTGAGGTGAGGTGTGTGTGGAAGTGAGGTGAGGTGTGTGTGTAAGAGAGGTGAGGCGTGTGTGAAAGTGAGGTAAGGTGTGTATGAAAGAGAGGTGAGGTGCGTGAAAGTGAGGTGAGGTGTGACAGTGAGGTGAGGTGTGAGGGTGAGGTAAGGTGTGTGTGAAAGTGAGGTAATGTGTGTGTGAAAGTGAGGTGAGGTGCGTGTGAAAATGATGTGAGGTATGTGTGAAAGTGTGGTAAGGTGTGTGTGAAAGTGAGGTGAGGTGTGTGTGAAAGTGAGGTGAGGTGTGTGTGTGAAAGAGAGGTCAGGTGTGTGTGAAAGAGAGGTCAGGTGTGTGTGAAAGAGAGGTGATGTTTGGGTGAAAGTGAGGAGAGGTGTGTGTGAAAGTGAGGTGAGGTGTGTGCGAAAGTGAGGTGAGGTGTGTGTGAAAGACAGGTCAGGTGTGTGTGAAACAGAGGTAAGGTGTGTGTGAAAGTGAGGTAAGGTGTGTGTCAAAGTGAGGTGAGGTGTGTGTGAAAGTGAGGTGAGGTGTGTGTGAAAGTGAGGTAAGGTGTGTGTGAGAGTGAGGTGAGGTATGTGTGAGAGTGAGGTGAGGTGTGTGTGAAAGTGATGTAAGGTGTGTGTGTAAGTGAGGTGAGGTATGTGTGAAAGTGAGGGGAGGTGTGTGTGAAAGTGAGGTGAGGTATGTGTGAAAGTGAGGGGAGGTGTGTGTGAAAGTGAGGTGAGGTGTGTGTGGAAGTGAGGTGAGGTGTGTGTTAAAGTGAGGTAAGGTGTGTGTAAAAGTGAGGAAAGGTGTGTGTGAAAGTGAGCAAAGGTGTGTGTGAAATTGAGGTGAGGCGTGTGTGAAAGTGAGGTAAGGTGTGTGTGAAAGTGAGGTAAGGTGTGTGTGAAAGTGAGGTGAAATGTGTGTAAAAGTGAGGTGAGGTGTGTGTGAAAGTGAGGTAGGTGTGAGTGAAAGAGAGGTGAGGTGTGTGTGAAAGAGAGGTGAGGTGTGTGTGAAAGTAAGGTAAGGTGTGGGTGAAAGTGAGGTGAGGTGTGTGTAAAAGTGAGGTAAGGTGTGTGTGAAAGTGAGGTGTGTGTGTAAGTGAGGTGAGGTGTGTGTGTAAGTGAGGTGAGGTGTGTGTGAAACAGAGGTGAGGTGTGTGTGAAAGTAAGGTCAGGTGTGTGTGAAAGTGAGGTGAGGTGTGTGTGTAAGTGAGGTGAGGTGTGTGTGAAACAGAGGTGAGGTGTGTGTGAAAGTAAGGTGAGGTGTGTGTGAAAGTGAGGTGAGGTGTGTGTGAAAGTGAGGTAAGGTGTGTGTGAGAGTGAGGTGAGGTATGTGTGAGAGTGAGGTGAGGTGTGTGTGAAAGTGATGTAAGGTGTGTGTGAAAGTGAGGGGAGGTGTGTGTGAAAGTGAGGTAAGGTGTGTGTAAAAGTGAGGAAAGGTGTGTGTGAAAGTGAGCAAAGGTGTGTGTGAAATTGAGGTGAGGCGTGTGTGAAAGTGAGGTAAGGTGGGTGTGAAAGTGAGGTAAGGTGTGTGTGAAAGTGAGGTGAAATGTGTGTAAAAGTGAGGTGAGGTGTGTGTGAAAGTGAGGTAGGTGTGAGTGAAAGAGAGGTGAGGTGTGTGTGAAAGAGAGGTGAGGTGTGTGTGAAAGTAAGGTAAGGTGTGGGTGAAAGTGAGGTGAGGTGTGTGTAAAAGTGAGGTAAGGTGTGTGTGAAAGTGAGGTGAGGTGTGTGTGTAAGTGAGGTGAGGTGTGTGTGAAACAGAGGTGAGGTGTGTGTGAAAGTAAGGTGAGGTGTGTGTGAAAGTGAGGTGAGGTGTGTGTGAAAGTGAGGTGAGGTGTGTGTGAAAGTGAGGTGAGGTGTGTGTGAAAGTGAGGTGAGGTGTGTGTTAAAGTGAGGTGAGGTGTGTGTGAAAGTAAGGTAAGGTGTGTGTGTAAGAGAGGTAAGGTGTGTGTGAAAGTGGGGTGAGGTGTGTGTGAAAGAGAGGTGAGGTGTGTGTGTAAGTGAGGTGAGGTGTGTGTGAAAATGATGTGGGGTGTGTGTGAAAGTGTGGTAACATGTGTGTGAAAGTGAGGTGAGGTGTGTGTGAAAGTAAGATCAGGCGTGAGTGAAACAGAGGTCAGGTGTGTGTGAAAGAGAGGTCAGGTGTGTGTGAATGTGAGGTAAGGTGTGTGTGAAAGAGAGGTGAGGTGTGTGTGAAAGAGAGGTCAGGTTTGTGTGAAAGAGAGGTCAGGTGCGTGTGAAAGAGAGGTGATGTTTGGGTGAAAGTGAGGTAAGGTGTGTGTGTAAGAGAGGTGAGGTGTGTGTGAAAGAGAGGTGAGGTGTGTGTGAAAGTGAGGTGAGGTGTGTGTGAAAGTGAGGGGAGGTGTGTGTGAAAGTGAGGTGAGGTGTGTGTGAAAGTGAGGTAAGGTGTGTGAAAGTGAGGTGAGGTGTGTGTGAAAGTGAGGTAAGGTGTGTGTGTAAGAGAGGTGAGGTGTGTGTGAAAGTTAGGTAAGGTCTGTGTGAAAGTGAGGTGAGGTGTGTGTGAAAGTGAGGTAAGGTGTGTGTGAAAATGAGGTGAGGTGTGTGTGAGAGTGAGGAAAGGTGTGTGTGAAAGTGAGGTGAGGTGTGTGTGAAAGAGAGGTAAGGTGTGTGTGAAAGTGAGGTGAGGTGTGTGTGAAAGTGAGGCAAGGTGTGTCTGAGAGTGAGGTGAGGTGTGTGTGAAAGTGAGGTAAGGTGTGTGTGAAAGTGAGGTGAGGTGTGTGTGGAAGTGAGGTGAGGTGTGTGTGTAAGAGAGGTGAGGCGTGTGTGAAAGTGAGGTAAGGTGTGTATGAAAGAGAGGTGAGGTGCGTGAAAGTGAGGTGAGGTGTGACAGTGAGGTGAGGTGTGAGGGTGAGGTAAGGTGTGTGTGAAAGTGAGGTAATGTGTGTGTGAAAGTGAGGTGAGGTGCGTGTGAAAATGATGTGAGGTATGTGTGAAAGTGTGGTAAGGTGTGTGTGAAAGTGAGGTGAGGTGTGTGTGAAAGTGAGGTGAGGTGTGTGTGTGAAAGAGAGGTCAGGTGTGTGTGAAAGAGAGGTCAGGTGTGTGTGAAAGAGAGGTGATGTTTGGGTGAAAGTGAGGAGAGGTGTGTGTGAAAGTGAGGTGAGGTGTGTGCGAAAGTGAGGTGAGGTGTGTGTGAAAGACAGGTCAGGTGTGTGTGAAACAGAGGTAAGGTGTGTGTGAAAGTGAGGTAAGGTGTGTGTCAAAGTGAGGTGAGGTGTGTGTGAAAGTGAGGTGAGGTGTGTGTGAAAGTGAGGTAAGGTGTGTGTGAGAGTGAGGTGAGGTATGTGTGAGAGTGAGGTGAGGTGTGTGTGAAAGTGATGTAAGGTGTGTGTGAAAGTGAGGGGAGGTGTGTGTGAAAGTGAGGTGAGGTGTGTGTGGAAGTGAGGTGAGGTGTGTGTGAAAGTGAGGTAAGGTGTGTGTAAAAGTGAGGAAAGGTGTGTGTGAAAGTGAGCAAAGGTGTGTGTGAAATTGAGGTGAGGCGTGTGTGAAAGTGAGGTAAGGTGTGTGTGAAAGTGAGGTAAGGTGTGTGTGAAAGTGAGGTGAGGTGCGTGAAAGTGAGGTGAGGTGTGAAAGTGAGGTGAGGTGTGAGGGTGAGGTAAGGTGTGTGTGAAAGTGAGGTAATGTGTGTGTGAAAGTGAGGTGAGGTGCGTGTGAAAATGATGTGAGGTATGTGTGAAAGTGTGGTAAGGTGTGTCTGAGAGTGAGGTGAGGTGTGTGTGAAAGTGAGGAAAGGTGTGTGTGAAAGTGAGGTGAGGTGTGTGTGAAAGTGAGGTAAGGTGTGTGAAAGTGAGGTGAGGTGTGTGTGAAAGTGAGGTAAGGTGTGTGTGTAAGAGAGGTGAGGTGTGTGTGAAAGTTAGGTAAAGTCTGTGTGAAAGTGAGGTGAGGTGTGTGTGAAAGTGAGGTAAGGTGTGTGTGAAAGTGAGGTGAGGTGTGTGTGAGAGTGAGGAAAGGTGTGTGTGAAAGTGAGGTGAGGTGTGTGTGAAAGAGAGGTAAGGTGTGTGTGAAAGTGAGGTGAGGTGTGTGTGAAAGTGAGGCAAGGTGTGTCTGAGAGTGAGGTGAGGTGTGTGTGAAAGTGAGGTAAGGTGTGTGTGAAAGTGAGGTGAGGTGTGTGTGAAAGTGAGGTGAGGTGTGTGTGAAAGTGAGGAAAGGTGTGTCTGAGAGTGAGGTGAGGTGAGGTGTGTGTGAAAGTGAGGTAAGGTGTGTGTGAAAGTGAGGTGAGGTGTGTGTGGAAGTGAGGTGAGGTGTGTGTGTAAGAGAGGTGAGGCGTGTGTGAAAGTGAGGTAAGGTGTGTATGAAAGAGAGGTGAGGTGCGTGAAAGTGAGGTGAGGTGTGAAAGTGAGGTGAGGTGTGAGGGTGAGGTAAGGTGTGTGTGAAAGTGAGGTAATGTGTGTGTGAAAGTGAGGTGAGGTGCGTGTGAAAATGATGTGAGGTATGTGTGAAAGTGTGGTAAGGTGTGTGTGAAAGTGAGGTGAGGTGTGTGTGAAAGTGAGGTGAGGTGTGTGTGTGAAAGAGAGGTCAGGTGTGTGTGAAAGAGAGGTCAGGTGTGTGTGAAAGAGAGGTGATGTTTGGGTGAAAGTGAGGAGAGGTGTGTGTGAAAGTGAGGTGAGGTGTGTGCGAAAGTGAGGTGAGGTGTGTGTGAAAGACAGGTCAGGTGTGTGTGAAACAGAGGTAAGGTGTGTGTGAAAGTGAGGTAAGGTGTGTGTCAAAGTGAGGTGAGGTGTGTGTGAAAGTGAGGTGAGGTGTGTGTGAAAGTGAGGTAAGGTGTGTGTGAGAGTCAGGTGAGGTATGTGTGAGAGTGAGGTGAGGTGTGTCTGAAAGTGATGTAAGGTGTGTGTGAAAGTGAGGGGAGGTGTGTGTGGAAGTGAGGTGAGGTGTGTGTGAAAGTGAGGTAAGGTGTGTGTAAAAGTGAGGAAAGGTGTGTGTGAAAGTGAGCAAAGGTGTGTGTGAAATTGAGGTGAGGCGTGTGTGAAAGTGAGGTAAGGTGTGTGTGAAAGTGGGGTGAGGTGTGTGTGAAAGTGAGGTAAGGTGTGTGTGAAAGTGAGGTAAGGTGTGTGTGAAAGTGAGGTGAAATGTGTGTAAAAGTGAGGTGAGGTGTGTGTGAAAGTGAGGTAGGTGTGAGTGAAAGAGAGGTGAGGTGTGTGTGAAAGAGAGGTGAGGTGTGTGTGAAAGTAAGGTAAGGTGTGGGTGAAAGTGAGGTGAGGTGTGTGTAAAAGTAAGGTGAGGTGTGTGTGAAACAGAGGTGAGGTGTGTGTGAAAGTAAGGTGAGGTGTGTGTGAAAGTGAGGTGAGGTGTGTGTGAAAGTGAGGTGAGGTGTGTGTGAAAGTGAGGTGAGGTGTGTGTGAAAGTTAGGTGAGGTGTGTGTTAAAGTGAGGTGAGGTGTGTGTGAAAGTAAGGTAAGGTGTGTGTGTAAGAGAGGTAAGGTGTGTGTGAAAGTGGGGTGAGGTTGGTGTGAAAGAGAGGTGAGGTGTGTGTAAAAGTGAGGTGAGGTGTGTGTGAAAATGATGTGGGGTGTGTGTGAAAGTGTGGTAAGGTGTGTGTGAAAGTGAGGTGAGGTGTGTGTGAAAGTAAGATCAGGCGTGAGTGAAACAGAGGTCAGGTGTGTGTGAAAGAGAGGTCAGGTGTGTGTGAATGTGAGGTAAGGTGTGTGTGAAAGAGAGGTGAGGTGTGTGTGAAAGAGAGGTCAGGTTTGTGTGAAAGAGAGGTCAGGTGCGTGTGAAAGAGAGGTGATGTTTGGGTGAAAGTGAGGTAAGGTGTGTGTGTAAGAGAGGTGAGGTGTGTGTGAAAGAGAGGTGAGGTGTGTGTGAAAGTGAGGTGAGGTGTGTGTGAAAGTGAGGGGAGGTGTGTGTGAAAGTGAGGTGAGGTGTGTGTGAAAGTGAGGTAAGGTGTGTGAAAGTGAGGTGAGGTGTGTGTGAAAGTGAGGTAAGGTGTGTGTGTAAGTTAGGTGAGGTGTGTGTTAAAGTGAGGTGAGGTGTGTGTGAAAGTAAGGTAAGGTGTGTGTGTAAGAGAGGTAAGGTGTGTGTGAAAGTGGGGTGAGGTTGGTGTGAAAGAGAGGTGAGGTGTGTGTGAAAGTGAGGTGAGGTGTGTGTGAAAATGATGTGGGGTGTGTGTGAAAGTGTGGTAACATGTGTGTGAAAGTGAGGTGAGGTGTGTGTGAAAGTAAGATCAGGCGTGAGTGAAACAGAGGTCAGGTGTGTGTGAAAGAGAGGTCAGGTGTGTGTGAATGTGAGGTAAGGTGTGTGTGAAAGAGAGGTGAGGTGTGTGTGAAAGAGAGGTCAGGTTTGTGTGAAAGAGAGGTCAGGTGCGTGTGAAAGAGAGGTGATGTTTGGGTGAAAGTGAGGTAAGGTGTGTGTGTAAGAGAGGTGAGGTGTGTGTGAAAGAGAGGTGAGGTGTGTGTGAAAGTGAGGTGAGGTCTGTGTGAAAGTGAGGGGAGGTGTGTGTGAAAGTGAGGTGAGGTGTGTGTGAAAGTGAGGTAAGGTGTGTGAAAGTGAGGTGAGGTGTGTGTGAAAGTGAGGTAAGGTGTGTGTGTAAGAGAGGTGAGGTGTGTGTGAAAGTTAGGTAAGGTCTGTGTGAAAGTGAGGTGAGGTGTGTGTGAAAGTGAGGTAAGGTGTGTGTGAAAATGAGGTGAGGTGTGTGTGAGAGTGAGGAAAGGTGTGTGTGAAAGTGAGGTGAGGTGTGTGTGAAAGAGAGGTAAGGTGTGTGTGAAAGTGAGGTGAGGTGTGTGTGAAAGTGAGGCAAGGTGTGTCTGAGAGTGAGGTGAGGTGTGTGTGAAAGTGAGGTAAGGTGTGTGTGAAAGTGAGGTGAGGTGTGTGTGAAAGTGAGGTGAGGTGTGTGTGAAAGTGAGGAAAGGTGTGTGTGAAAGTGAGGTGAGGTGTGTGTGGAAGTGAGGTGAGGTGTGTGTGTAAGAGAGGTGAGGCGTGTGTGAAAGTGAGGTAAGGTGTGTATGAAAGAGAGGTGAGGTGCGTGAAAGTGAGGTGAGGTGTGACAGTGAGGTGAGGTGTGAGGGTGAGGTAAGGTGTGTGTGAAAGTGAGGTAATGTGTGTGTGAAAGTGAGGTGAGGTGCGTGTGAAAATGATGTGAGGTATGTGTGAAAGTGTGGTAAGGTGTGTGTGAAAGTGAGGTGAGGTGTGTGTGAAAGTGAGGTGAGGTGTGTGTGTGAAAGAGAGGTCAGGTGTGTGTGAAAGAGAGGTCAGGTGTGTGTGAAAGAGAGGTGATGTTTGGGTGAAAGTGAGGAGAGGTGTGTGTGAAAGTGAGGTGAGGTGTGTGCGAAAGTGAGGTGAGGTGTGTGTGAAAGACAGGTCAGGTGTGTGTGAAACAGAGGTAAGGTGTGTGTGAAAGTGAGGTAAGGTGTGTGTCAAAGTGAGGTGAGGTGTGTGTGAAAGTGAGGTGAGGTGTGTGTGAAAGTGAGGTAAGGTGTGTGTGAGAGTGAGGTGAGGTATGTGTGAGAGTGAGGTGAGGTGTGTGTGAAAGTGATGTAAGGTGTGTGTGAAAGTGAGGGGAGGTGTGTGTGAAAGTGAGGTGAGGTGTGTGTGGAAGTGAGGTGAGGTGTGTGTGAAAGTGAGGTAAGGTGTGTGTAAAAGTGAGGAAAGGTGTGTGTGAAAGTGAGCAAAGGTGTGTGTGAAATTGAGGTGAGGCGTGTGTGAAAGTGAGGTAAGGTGTGTGTGAAAGTGAGGTAAGGTGTGTGTGAAAGTGAGGTGAAATGTGTGTAAAAGTGAGGTGAAATGTGTGTAAAAGTGAGGAAAGGTGTGTGTGAAAGTGAGCAAAGGTGTGTGTGAAATTGAGGTGAGGCGTGTGTGAAAGTGAGGTAAGGTGTGTGTGAAAGAGAGGTCAGGTGTGTGTGAAAGTGAGGTGAGGTGTGTGTAAAAGTGAGGTGAGGTGTGTGTGAAAGTGAGGTAGGTGTGAGTGAAAGAGAGGTGAGGTGTGTGTGAAAGAGAGGTGAGGTGTGTGTGAAAGTAAGGTAAGGTGTGGGTGAAAGTGAGGTGAGGTGTGTGTAAAAGTGAGGTAAGGTGTGTGTGAAAGTGAGGTGTGTGTGTAAGTGAGGTGAGGTGTGTGTGAAACAGAGGTGAGGTGTGTGTGAAAGTAAGGTGAGGTGTGTGTGAAAGTGAGGTGAGGTGTGTGTGAAAGTGAGGTGAGGTGTGTGTGAAAGTGAGGTGAGATGTGTGTGAAAGTGAGGTGAGGTGTGTGTTAAAGTGAGGTGAGGTGTGTGTGAAAGTAAGGTAAGGTGTGTGTGTAAGAGAGGTAAGGTGTGTGTGAAAGTGGGGTGAGGTGTGTGTGAAAGAGAGGTGAGGTGTGTGTGAAAGTGAGGTGAGGTGTGTGTGAAAATGATGTGGGGTGTGTGTGAAAGTGTGGTAAGGTGTGTGTGAAAGTGAGGTGAGGTGTGTGTGAAAGTAAGGTAAGGTGTGGGTGAAAGTGAGGTGAGGTGTGTATGAAAGAGAGGTGAGGTGCGTGAAATTGAGGTGAGGTGTGAAAGTGAGGTGAGGTGTGAGGGTGAGGTAAGGTGTGTGTGAAAGTGAGGTGAGGTGCGTGTGAAAATGATGTGAGGTATGTGTGAAAGTGTGGTAAGGTGTGTGTGAAAGTGAGGTGAGGTGTGTGTGAAAGTGAGGTGAGGTGTGTGTGTGAAAGAGAGGTCAGGTGTGTGTGAAAAAGAGGTCAGGTGTGTGTGAAAGAGAGGTGATGTTTGGGTGAAAGTGAAGTGAGGTGTGTGTGAAAGACAGGTCAGGTGTGTGTGAAACAGAGGTGAGGTGTGTGTGAAAGTGAGGTAAGGTGTGTGTGAAAGAGAGGTGAGGTGTGTGAAAGTGAGGTGAAGTGTGTGTGAAAGAGAGGTGAGGTGTGTGTGAAAGTGAGGTGAGGTGTGTGTGAAAGAGAGGTCAGGTCTGTGTGAAAGAGAGGTGAGGTGTGTGTGAAAGTGAGGTGAGGTGTGTGTGTGAAAGAGAGGTCAGGTGTGTGTGAAAAAGAGGTCAGGTGTGTGTGAAAGAGAGGTGATGTTTGGGTGAAAGTGAGGTAAGGTGTGTGTGAAAGTGAGGTGAGGTGTGTGTAAAAGTGAGGAAAGGTGTGTGTGAAAGTGAGCAAGGTGTGTGTGAAAGTGAGGTAAGGTGTGTGTGAAAGTGAGGTAAGGTGTGTGTGAAAGTGAGGTGAGGTGTGTGTGAAAGTGAGGTGAGGTGTGTGTGAAAGAGAGGTGAGGTGTGTGTGAAAGTAAGGTAAGGTGTGGGTGAAAGTGAGGTGAGGTGTGTGTAAAAGTGAGGTATGGTGTGTGTGAAAGTGAGGTGAGGTGTGTGTGTAAGTGAGGTGAGGTGTGTGTGAAACAGAGGTGAGGTGTGTGTGAAAGTAAGGTGAGGTGTGTGTGAAAGTGAGGTGAGGTGTGTGTGAAAGTGAGGTGAGGTGTGTGTGAAAGTGAGGTGAGGTGTGTGTGAAAGTGAGGTGAGGTGTGTGTTAAAGTGAGGTAAGGTGTGTGTGAAAGTAAGGTAAGGTGTGTGTGTAAGAGAGGTAAGGTGTGTGTGAAAGTGGGGTGAGGTGTGTGTGAAAGTGAGATCAGGCGTGAGTGAAACAGAGATCAGGTGTGTGTGAAAGAGAGGTCAGGTGTGTGTGAATGTGAGGTGAGGTGTGTGTGAAAGAGAGGTGAGGTGTGTGTGAAAGAGAGGTGAGGTGTGTGTGAAAGTGAGGTGAGGTGTGTGTAAAAATGATGTGGGGTGTGTGTGAAAGTGTGGTAAGGTGTGTGTGAAAGTGAGGTGAGGTGTGTGTGAAAGTGAGATCAGGCGTGAGTGAAACAGAGATCAGGTGTGTGTGAAAGAGAGGTCAGGTGTGTGTGAAAGTGAGGTGAGGTGTGTGTGAAAGAGAGGTGAGGTGTGTGTGAAAGAGAGGTCAGGTGTGTGTGAAAGAGAGGTCAGGTGCGTGTGAAAGAGAGGTGATGTTTGGGTGAAAGTGAGGTTAGGCGTGTGTGTAAGAGAGGTGAGGTGTGTGTGAAAGTGAGGGGAGGTGTGTGTGAAAGTGAGGTGAGGTGTGTGTGAAAGTGAGGTAAGGTGTGTGAAAGTGAGGTGAGGTGTGTGTGAAAGTGAGGTAAGGTGTGTGTGTAAGAGAGGTGAGGTGTGTGTGAAAGTGAGGTAAGGTGTGTGTGTAAGAGAGGTGAGGTGTGTGTGAAAGTGAGGTAAGGTCTGTGTGAAAGTGAGGTGAGGTGTGTGTGAAAGTGAGGTAAGGTGTGTGTGAAAGTGAGGTGAGGTGTGTGTGAGAGTGAGGAAAGGTGTGTGTGAAAGTGAGGTGAGGTGTGTGTGAAAGTGAGGCAAGGTGTGTCTGAGAGTGAGGTGAGGTGTGTGTGAAAGTGAGGTAAGGTGTGTGTGAAAGTGAGGTGAGGTGTGTGTGAAAGTGAGGTGAGGTGTGTGTGAAAGTGAGGAAAGGTGTGTCGGAGAGTGAGGTGAGGTGTGTGTGAAAGTGAGGTAAGGTGTGTGTGAAAGTGAGGTGAGGTGTGTGTGGAAGTGAGGTGAGGTGTGTGTGTAAGAGAGGTGAGGCGTGTGTGAAAGTGATGTAAGGTGTGTGTGAAAGTGAGGTGAGGTGTGTATGAAAGAGAGGTGAGGTGTGTGAAGTGAGGTGAGGTGTGAAAGTGAGGTGAGGTGTGTGGGTGAGCTAAGGTGTGTGTGAAAGTGAGGTAATGTGTGTGTGAAAGTGAGGTGAGGTGCGTGTGAAAATGATGTGAGGTACGTGTGAAAGTGTGGTAAGGTGTGTGTGAAAGAGAGGTCAGGTGTGTGTGAAAGTGAGGTGAGGTGTGTGTGAAAGTGAGGTGAGGTGTGTGTGTGAAAGAGAGGTCAGGTGTGTGTGAAAGAGAGGTCAGGTGTGTGTGAAAGAGAGGTGATGTTTGGGTGAAAGTGAGGAGGGGTGTGTGTGAAAGTGAGGTGAGGTGTGTGCGAAAGTGAGGTGAGGTGTGTGTGAAAGACAGGTCAGGTGTGTGTGAAAAAGAGGTAAGGTGTGTGTGAAAGTGAGGTAAGGTGTGTGTCAAAGTGAGGTGGTGTGTGTGTGAAAGTGAGGTGAGGTGTGTGTGAAAGGGAGGTAAGGTGTGTGTGAAAGTAAGGTAAGGTGTGTGTGTAAGAGAGGTAAGGTGTGTGTGAAAGTGGGGTGAGGTGTGTGTGAAAGAGAGGTGAGGTGTGTGTGAAAGTAAGGTAAGGTGTGGGTGAAAGTGAGGTGAGGTGTGTATGAAAGAGAGGTGAGGTGCGTGAAATTGAGGTGAGGTGTGAAAGTGAGGTGAGGTGTGAGGGTGAGGTAAGGTGTGTGTGAAAGTGAGGTAATGTGTGTGTGAAAGTGAGGTGAGGTGCGTGTGAAAATGATGTGAGGTATGTGTGAAAGTGTGGTAAGGTGTGTGTGAAAGTGAGGTGAGGTGTGTGTGAAAGTGAGGTGAGGTGTGTGTGTGAAAGAGAGGTCAGGTGTGTGTGAAAAAGAGGTCAGGTGTGTGTGAAAGAGAGGTGATGATTGGGTGAAAGTGAGGTGAGGTGTGTGTGAAAGACAGGTCAGGTGTGTGTGAAACAGAGGTAAGGTGTGTGTGAAAGTGAGGTAAGGTGTGTGTCAAAGTGAGGTCAAGTGTGTGTGAAAGAGAGGTCAGGTGTGTGTGAAAGTGAGGTGAGGTGTGTGTGAAAGTGAGGTATGTGTGAAAGTGAGGTGAGGTGTGTGTGAAAGTGAGGTGAGGTGTGTGTGAAAGTGAGGTGGTGTGTGTGTGAAAGTGAGGTGAGGTGTGTGTGAAAGGGAGGTAAGGTGTGTGTGAAAATGATGTGAGATGTGTGTGAAAGGGAGGTAAGGTGTGTGTGTGAAAGTGAGGTAAGGTGTGTGTGTAAGAGAGGTGAGGTGCGTGTGAAAGTGAGGTAAGGTGTGTGTGAAAGTGAGGTGAGGTGTGTGTAAAAGTGAGGAAAGGTGTGTGTGAAAGTGAGCAAGGTGTGTGTGAAAGTGAGGTAAGGTGTGTGTGAAAGTGAGGTAAGGTGTGTGTGAAAGTGAGGTGAGGTGTGTGTGAAAGAGAGGTGAGGTGTGTGTGAAAGTAAGGTAAGGTGTGGGTGAAAGTGAGGTGAGGTGTGTGTAAAAGTGAGGTAAGGTGTGTGTGAAAGTGAGGTGAGGTGTGTGTGTAAGTGAGGTGAGGTGTGTGTGAAACAGAGGTGAGGTGTGTGTGAAAGTAAGGTGAGGTGTGTGTGAATGTGAGGTGAGGTGTGTGTGAAAGTGAGGTGAGGTGTGTGTGAAAGTGAGGTGAGGTGTGTGTGAAAGTGAGGTGAGGTGTGTGTTAAAGTGAGGTGAGGTGTGTGTGAATGTAAGGTAAGGTGTGTGTGTAAGAGAGGTAAGGTGTGTGTGAAAGTGGGGTGAGGTGTGTGTGAAAGTGAGATCAGGCGTGAGTGAAACAGAGATCAGGTGTGTGTGAAAGAGAGGTCAGGTGTGTGTGAAAGTGAGGTAAGGTGTGTGTGAAAGTGAGGTAAGGTGTGTGTGAAAGTGAGGTGAAATGTGTGTAAAAGTGAGGTGAGGTGTGTGTGAAAGTGAGGTAGGTGTGAGTGAAAGAGAGGTGAGGTGTGTGTGAAAGAGAGGTGAGGTGTGTGTGAAAGTAAGGTAAGGTGTGGGTGAAAGTGAGGTGAGGTGTGTGTAAAAGTGAGGTAAGGTGTGTGTGAAAGTGAGGTGAGGTGTGTGTGTAAGTGAGGTGAGGTGTGTGTGAAACAGAGGTGAGGTGTGTGTGAAAGTAAGGTGAGGTGTGTGTGAAAGTGAGGTGAGGTGTGTGTGAAAGTGAGGTGAGGTGTGTGTGAAAGTGAGGTGAGGTGTGTGTGAAAGTTAGGTGAGGTGTGTGTTAAAGTGAGGTGAGGTGTGTGTGAGAGTAAGGTAAGGTGTGTGTGTAAGAGAGGTAAGGTGTGTGTGAAAGTGGGGTGAGGTTGGTGTGAAAGAGAGGTGAGGTGTGTGTGAAAGTGAGGTGAGGTGTGTGTGAAAATGATGTGGGGTGTGTGTGAAAGTGTGGTAAGGTGTGTGTGAAAGTGAGGTGAGGTGTGTCTGAGAGTGAGGTGAGGTGAGGTGTGTGTGAAAGTGAGGTAAGGTGTGTGTGAAAGTGAGGTGAGGTGTGTGTGGAAGTGAGGTGAGGTGTGTGTGTAAGAGAGGTGAGGCGTGTGTGAAAGTGAGGTAAGGTGTGTATGAAAGAGAGGTGAGGTGCGTGAAAGTGAGGTGAGGTGTGAAAGTGAGGTGAGGTGTGAGGGTGAGGTAAGGTGTGTGTGAAAGTGAGGTAATGTGTGTGTGAAAGTGAGGTGAGGTGCGTGTGAAAATGATGTGAGGTATGTGTGAAAGTGTGGTAAGGTGTGTGTGAAAGTGAGGTGAGGTGTGTGTGAAAGTGAGGTGAGGTGTGTGTGTGAAAGAGAGGTCAGGTGTGTGTGAAAGAGAGGTCAGGTGTGTGTGAAAGAGAGGTGATGTTTGGGTGAAAGTGAGGAGAGGTGTGTGTGAAAGTGAGGTGAGGTGTGTGCGAAAGTGAGGTGAGGTGTGTGTGAAAGACAGGT
This sequence comes from Eledone cirrhosa, assembly GCA_964016885.1. Lineage (NCBI taxonomy): Eukaryota > Metazoa > Mollusca > Cephalopoda > Octopoda > Eledonidae > Eledone > Eledone cirrhosa. Next base: position 218,782,295 of record OZ024743.1, read on the forward strand.
CAGGTGTGTGTGAAACAGAGGTAAGGTGTGTGTGAAAGTGAGGTAAGGTGTGTGTCAAAGTGAGGTAAGGTGTGTGTGAAAGTGAGGTGAGGTGTGTGTGAAAGTGAGGTAAGGTGTGTGTGAGAGTGAGGTGAGGTATGTGTGAGAGTGAGGTGAGGTGTGTCTGAAAGTGATGTAAGGTGTGTGTGAAAGTGAGGTGAGGTGTGTGTGGAAGTGAGGTGAGGTGTGTGTGAAAGTGAGGTAAGGTGTGTGTAAAAGTGAGGAAAGGTGTGTGTGAAAGTGAGCAAAAATGTGTGTGAAATTGAGGTGAGGCGTGTGTGAAAGTGAGGTAAGGTGTGTGTGAAAGTGAGGTAAGGTGTGTGTGAAAGTGAGGTGAAATGTGTGTAAAAGTGAGGTGAGGTGTGTGTGAAAGTGAGGTAGGTGTGAGTGAAAGAGAGGTGAGGTGTGTGTGAAAGACAGGTCAGGTGTGTGTGAAACAGAGGTAAGGTGTGTGTGAAAGTGAGGTAAGGTGTGTGTCAAAGTGAGGTGAGGTGTGTGTGAAAGTGAGGTGAGGTATGTGTGAGAGTGAGGTGAGGTGTGTCTGAAAGTGATGTAAGATGTGTGTGAAAGAGAGGTAAGGTGTGTGTGAAAGTAAGGTGAGTTGTGTGTGAAAGTGAGGTGAGGTGTGTGTGAAAGTGAGGTGAGGTGTGTGTGAAAGTGAGGTAAGGTGTGTGTGAGAGTGAGGTGAGGTATGTGTGAGAGTGAGGTGAGGTGTGTGTGAAAGTGATGTAAGGTGTGTGTAAAAGTGAGGGGAGGTGTGTGTGAAAGTGAGGTAAGGTGTGTGTAAAAGTGAGGAAAGGTGTGTGTGAAAGTGAGCAAAGGTGTGTGTGAAATTGAGGTGAGGCGTGTGTGAAAGTGAGGTAAGGTGGGTGTGAAAGTGAGGTAAGGTGTGTGTGAAAGTGAGGTGAAATGTGTGTAAAAGTGAGGTGAGGTGTGTGTGAAAGTGAGGTAGGTGTGAGTGAAAGAGAGGTGAGGTGTGTGTGAAAGAGAGGTGAGGTGTGTGTGAAAGTAAGGTAAGGTGTGGGTGAAAGTGAGGTGAGGTGTGTGTAAAAGTGAGGTAAGGTGTGTGTGAAAGTGAGGTGAGGTGTGTGTGTAAGTGAGGAGAGGTGTGTGTGAAACAGAGGTGAGGTGTGTGTGAAAGTAAGGTGAGGTGTGTGTGAAAGTGAGGTGAGGTGTGTGTGAAAGTGAGGTGAGGTGTGTGTGAAAGTGAGGTGAGGTGTGTGTGAAAGTTAGGTGAGGTGTGTGTTAAAGTGAGGTGAGGTGTGTGTGAAAATGATGTGGGGTGTGTGTGAAAGTGTGGTAAGGTGTGTGTGAAAGTGAGGTGAGGTGTGTGTGAAAGTGGGGTGAGGTTGGTGTGAAAGAGAGGTGAGGTGTGTGTGAAAGTGAGGTGAGGTGTGTGTGAAAATGATGTGGGGTGTGTGTGAAAGTGTGGTAAGGTGTGTGTGAAAGTGAGGTGAGGTGTGTGTGAAAGTAAGATCAGGCGTGAGTGAAACAGAGGTCAGGTGTGTGTGAAAGAGAGGTCAGGTGTGTGTGAATGTGAGGTAAGGTGTGTGTGAAAGAGAGGTGAGGTGTGTGTGAAAGAGAGGTCAGGTTTGTGTGAAAGAGAGGTCAGGTGCGTGTGAAAGAGAGGTGATGTTTGGGTGAAAGTGAGGTAAGGTGTGTGTGTAAGAGAGGTGAGGTGTGTGTGAAAGAGAGGTGAGGTGTGTGTGAAAGTGAGGTGAGGTGTGTGTGAAAGTGAGGGGAGGTGTGTGTGAAAGTGAGGTGAGGTGTGTGTGAAAGTGAGGTAAGGTGTGTGAAAGTGAGGTGAGGTGTGTGTGAAAGTGAGGTAAGGTGTGTGTGTAAGAGAGGTGAGGTGTGTGTGAAAGTTAGGTAAAGTCTGTGTGAAAGTGAGGTGAGGTGTGTGTGAAAGTGAGGTAAGGTGTGTGTGAAAGTGAGGTGAGGTGTGTGTGAGAGTGAGGAAAGGTGTGTGTGAAAGTGAGGTGAGGTGTGTGTGAAAGAGAGGTAAGGTGTGTGTGAAAGTGAGGTGAGGTGTGTGTGAAAGTGAGGCAAGGTGTGTCTGAGAGTGAGGTGAGGTGTGTGTGAAAGTGAGGTAAGGTGTGTGTGAAAGTGAGGTGAGGTGTGTGTGAAAGTGAGGTGAGGTGTGTGTGAAAGTGAGGAAAGGTGTGTCTGAGAGTGAGGTGAGGTGAGGTGTGTGTGAAAGTGAGGTAAGGTGTGTGTGAAAGTGAGGTGAGGTGTGTGTGGAAGTGAGGTGAGGTGTGTGTGTAAGAGAGGTGAGGCGTGTGTGAAAGTGAGGTAAGGTGTGTATGAAAGAGAGGTGAGGTGCGTGAAAGTGAGGTGAGGTGTGAAAGTGAGGTGAGGTGTGAGGGTGAGGTAAGGTGTGTGTGAAAGTGAGGTAATGTGTGTGTGAAAGTGAGGTGAGGTGCGTGTGAAAATGATGTGAGGTATGTGTGAAAGTGTGGTAAGGTGTGTGTGAAAGTGAGGTGAGGTGTGTGTGAAAGTGAGGTGAGGTGTGTGTGTGAAAGAGAGGTCAGGTGTGTGTGAAAGAGAGGTCAGGTGTGTGTGAAAGAGAGGTGATGTTTGGGTGAAAGTGAGGAGAGGTGTGTGTGAAAGTGAGGTGAGGTGTGTGCGAAAGTGAGGTGAGGTGTGTGTGAAAGACAGGTGAGGTGTGTGTGAAAGACAGGTCAGGTGTGTGTGAAACAGAGGTAAGGTGTGTGTGAAAGTGAGGTAAGGTGTGTGTCAAAGTGAGGTGAGGTGTGTGTGAAAGTGAGGTGAGGTGTGTGTGAAAGTGAGGTAAGGTGTGTGTGAGAGTCAGGTGAGGTATGTGTGAGAGTGAGGTGAGGTGTGTCTGAAAGTGATGTAAGGTGTGTGTGAAAGTGAGGGGAGGTGTGTGTGGAAGTGAGGTGAGGTGTGTGTGAAAGTGAGGTAAGGTGTGTGTAAAAGTGAGGAAAGGTGTGTGTGAAAGTGAGCAAAGGTGTGTGTGAAATTGAGGTGAGGCGTGTGTGAAAGTGAGGTAAGGTGTGTGTGAAAGTGAGGTAAGGTGTGTGTGAAAGTGAGGTGAAATGTGTGTAAAAGTGAGGTGAGGTGTGTGTGAAAGTGAGGTAGGTGTGAGTGAAAGAGAGGTGAGGTGTGTGTGAAAGAGAGGTGAGGTGTGTGTGAAAGTAAGGTAAGGTGTGGGTGAAAGTGAGGTGAGGTGTGTGTAAAAGTAAGGTGAGGTGTGTGTGAAAGTAAGGTAAGGTGTGTGTGTAAGAGAGGTAAGGTGTGTGTGAAAGTGGGGTGAGGTGTGTGTGAAAGTGAGGTGAGGTGTGTGTGAAAGTGAGGTGAGGTGTGTGTGAAAGTGAGGTGAGGTGTGTGTGAAAGTGAGGTGAGGTGTGTGTGAAAGTTAGGTGAGGTGTGTGTTAAAGTGAGGTGAGGTGTGTGTGAAAGTAAGGTAAGGTGTGTGTGTAAGAGAGGTAAGGTGTGTGTGAAAGTGGGGTGAGGTTGGTGTGAAAGAGAGGTGAGGTGTGTGTGAAAGTGAGGTGAGGTGTGTGTGAAAATGATGTGGGGTGTGTGTGAAAGTGTGGTAAGGTGTGTGTGAAAGTGAGGTGAGGTGTGTGTGAAAGTAAGATCAGGCGTGAGTGAAACAGAGGTCAGGTGTGTGTGAAAGAGAGGTCAGGTGTGTGTGAATGTGAGGTAAGGTGTGTGTGAAAGAGAGGTGAGGTGTGTGTGAAAGAGAGGTCAGGTTTGTGTGAAAGAGAGGTCAGGTGCGTGTGAAAGAGAGGTGATGTTTGGGTGAAAGTGAGGTAAGGTGTGTGTGTAAGAGAGGTGAGGTGTGTGTGAAAGAGAGGTGAGGTGTGTGTGAAAGTGAGGTGAGGTGTGTGTGAAAGTGAGGGGAGGTGTGTGTGAAAGTGAGGGGAGGTGTGTGTGAAAGTGAGGTGAGGTGTGTGTGTAAGAGAGGTGAGGTGTGTGAAAGTGAGGTGAGGTGTGTGTGAAAGTGAGGTAAGGTGTGTGTGTAAGAGAGGTGAGGTGTGTGTGAAAGAGAGGTGAGGTGTGTGTGAAAGTGAGGTGAGGTGTGTGTGTAAGAGAGGTGAGGTGTGTGAAAGTGAGGTGAGGTGTGTGTGAAAGTGAGGTGAGGTGTGTGTGTAAGAGAGGTGAGGTGTGTGTGAAAGAGAGGTGAGGTGTGTGTGAAAGTGAGGTGAGGTGTGTGTGAAAGTGAGGGGAGGTGTGTGTGAAAGTGAGGGGAGGTGTGTGTGAAAGTGAGGTGAGGTGTGTGTGAAAGTGAGGTAAGGTGTGTGAAAGTGAGGTGAGGTGTGTGTGAAAGTGAGGTAAGGTGTGTGTGTAAGAGAGGTGAGGTGTGTGTGAAAGTTAGGTAAGGTCTGTGTGAAAGTGAGGTGAGGTGTGTGTGAAAGTGAGGTAAGGTGTGTGTGAAAGTGAGGTGAGTTGTGTGTGAGAGTGAGGAAAGGTGTGTGTGAAAGTGAGGTGAGGTGTGTGTGAAAGAGAGGTAAGGTGTGTGTGAAAGTGAGGTGAGGTGTGTGTGAAAGTGAGGCAAGGTGTGTCTGAGAGTGAGGTGAGGTGTGTGTGAAAGTGAGGAAAGGTGTGTGTGAAAGTGAGGTGAGGTGTGTGTGAAAGTGAGGTGAGGTGTGTGTGAAAGTGAGGAAAGGTGTGTCTGAGAGTGAGGTGAGGTGAGGTGCGTGTGAAAGTGAGGTAAGGTGTGTGTGAAAGTGAGGTGAGGTGTGTGTGGAAGTGAGGTGAGGTGTGTGTGTAAGAGAGGTGAGGTGTGTGTGAAAGTGAGGTGAGGTGTGTGTGAAAGTGAGGAAAGGTGTGTCTGAGAGTGAGGTGAGGTGAGGTGCGTGTGAAAGTGAGGTAAGGTGTGTGTGAAAGTGAGGTGAGGTGTGTGTGGAAGTGAGGTGAGGTGTGTGTGTAAGAGAGGTGAGGCGTGTGTGAAAGTGAGGTAAGGTGTGTATGAAAGAGAGGTGAGGTGCGTGAAAGTGAGGTGAGGTGTGAAAGTGAGGTGAGGTGTGAGGGTGAGGTAAGGTGTGTGTGAAAGTGAGGTAATGTGTGTGTGAAAGTGAGGTGAGGTGCGTGTGAAAATGATGTGAGGTATGTGTGAAAGTGTGGTAAGGTGTGTGTGAAAGTGAGGTGAGGTGTGTGTGAAAGTGAAATGAGGTGTGTGTGTGAAAGAGAGGTCAGGTGTGTGTGAAAGAGAGGTCAGGTGTGTGTGAAAGAGAGGTGATGTTTGGGTGAAAGTGAGGAGAGGTGTGTGTGAAAGTGAGGTGAGGTGTGTGCGAAAGTGAGGTGAGGTGTGTGTGAAAGACAGGTCAGGTGTGTGTGAAACAGAGGTAAGGTGTGTGTGAAAGTGAGGTAAGGTGTGTGTCAAAGTGAGGTGAGGTGTGTGTGAAAGTGAGGTGAGGTGTGTGTGAAAGTGAGGTAAGGTGTGTGTGAGAGTGAGGTGAGGTATGTGTGAGAGTGAGGTGAGGTGTGTGTGAAAGTGATGTAAGGTGTGTGTGAAAGTGAGGGGAGGTGTGTGTGAAAGTGAGGTGAGGTGTGTGTGGAAGTGAGGTGAGGTGTGTGTGAAAGTGAGGTAAGGTGTGTGTAAAAGTGAGGAAAGGTGTGTGTGAAAGTGAGCAAAGGTGTGTGTGAAATTGAGGTGAGGCGTGTGTGAAAGTGAGGTAAGGTGTGTGTGAAAGTGAGGTAAGGTGTGTGTGAAAGTGAGGTGAAATGTGTGTAAAAGTGAGGTGAGGTGTGTGTGAAAGTGAGGTAGGTGTGAGTGAAAGAGAGGTGAGGTGTGTGTGAAAGAGAGGTGAGGTGTGTGTGAAAGTAAGATCAGGCGTGAGTGAAACAGAGGTCAGGTGTGTGTGAAAGAGAGGTCAGGTGTGTGTGAATGTGAGGTAAGGTGTGTGTGAAAGAGAGGTGAGGTGTGTGTGAAAGAGAGGTCAGGTTTGTGTGAAAGAGAGGTCAGGTGTGTGTGAAACAGAGGTAAGGTGTGTGTGAAAGTGAGGTAAGGTGTGTGTCAAAGTGAGGTGAGGTGTGTGTGAAATTGAGGTGAGGTGTGTGTGAAAGTGAGGTGAGGTGTGTGTGTAAGTGAGGTGAAGTGTGTGTGAAACAGAGGTGAGGTGTGTGTGAAAGTGAGGTGAGGTGTATGTGAAAGAGAGGTAAGGTGTGTGTGAAAGTAAGTTGAGTTGTGTGTGAAAGTGAGGTGAGGTGTTTGTGAAAGTGAGGTGAGGTGTGTGTGAAAGTGAGGTAAGGTGTGTGTGAGAGTGAGGTGAGGTATGTGTGAGAGTGAGGTGAGGTGTGTGTGAAAGTGATGTAAGGTGTGTGTGAAAGTGAGGGGAGGTGTGTGTGAAAGTGAGGTAGGTGTGAGTGAAAGAGAGGTGAGGTGTGTGTGAAAGAGAGGTGAGGTGTGTGTGAAAGTAAGATCAGGCGTGAGTGAAACAGAGGTCAGGTGTGTGTGAAAGAGAGGTCAGGTGTGTGTGAATGTGAGGTAAGGTGTGTGTGAAAGAGAGGTGAGGTGTGTGTGAAAGAGAGGTCAGGTTTGTGTGAAAGAGAGGTCAGGTGCGTGTGAAAGAGAGGTGATGTTTGGGTGAAAGTGAGGTAAGGTGTGTGTGTAAGAGAGGTGAGGTGTGTGTGAAAGAGAGGTGAGGTGTGTGTGAAAGACAGGTCAGGTGTGTGTGAAAGTGAGGTAAGGTGTGTGTGAGAGTGAGGTGAGGTATGTGTGAGAGTGAGGTGAGGTGTGTGTGAAAGTGATGTAAGGTGTGTGTGAAAGTGAGGGGAGGTGTGTGTGAAAGTGAGGTAAGGTGTGTGTAAAAGTGAGGAAAGGTGTGTGTGAAAGTGAGCAAAGGTGTGTGTGAAATTGAGGTGAGGCGTGTGTGAAAGTGAGGTAAGGTGGGTGTGAAAGTGAGGTAAGGTGTGTGTGAAAGTGAGGTGAAATGTGTGTAAAAGTGAGGTGAGGTGTGTGTGAAAGTGAGGTAGGTGTGAGTGAAAGAGAGGTGAGGTGTGTGTGAAAGAGAGGTGAGGTGTGTGTGAAAGTAAGGTAAGGTGTGGGTGAAAGTGAGGTGAGGTGTGTGTGTGTAAGAGAGGTGAGGTGTGTGTGAAAGTGAGGTGAGGTGTGTGTGAAAGTGAGGTAAGGTCTGTGTGAAAGTGAGGTGAGGTGTGTGTGAAAGTGAGGTGAGGTGTGTGTGAAAGTGAGGTAAGGTGTGTGAGAAAGTCAGGTGAGGTGTGTGTGAGAGTGAGGAAAGGTGTGTGTGAAAGTGAGGTGAGGTGTGTGTGAAAAAGAGGTAAGGTGTGTGTGAAAGTAAGGTGAGTTGTGTGTGAAAGTGAGGTGAGGTGTGTGTGAAAGTGAGGTGAGGTGTGTGTGAAAGTGAGGTAAGGTGTGTGTGAGAGTGAGGTGAGGTATGTGTGAGAGTGAGGTGAGGTGTGTGTGAAAGTGATGTAAGGTGTGTGTGAAAGTGAGGGGAGGTGTGTGTGAAAGTGAGGTAAGGTGTGTGTAAAAGTGAGGAAAGGTGTGTGTGAAAGTGAGCAAAGGTGTGTGTGAAATTGAGGTGAGGCGTGTGTGAAAGTGAGGTAAGGTGGCTGTGAAAGTGAGGTAAGGTGTGTGTGAAAGTGAGGTGAAATGTGTGTAAAAGTGAGGTGAGGTGTGTGTGAAAGTGAGGTAGGTGTGAGTGAAAGAGAGGTGAGGTGTGTGTGAAAGAGAGGTGAGGTGTGTGTGAAAGTAAGGTAAGGTGTGGGTGAAAGTGAGGTGTGTGTAAAAGTGAGGTAAGGTGTGTGTGAAAGTGAGGTGAGGTGTGTGTGTAAGTGAGGTGAGGTGTGTGTGAAACAGAGGTGAGGTGTGTGTGAAAGTAAGGTGAGGTGTGTGTGAAAGTGAGGTGAGGTGTGTGTGAAAGTGAGGTGAGGTGTGTGTGAAAGTGAGGTGAGGTGTGTGTGAAAGTGAGGTGAGGTGTGTGTTAAAGTGAGGTGAGGTGTGTGTGAAAGTAAGATAAGGTGTGTGTGTAAGAGAGGTAAGGTGTGTGTGAAAGTGGGGTGAGGTGTGTGTGAAAGAGAGGTGATGTGTGTGTGTAAGTGAGGTGAGGTGTGTGTGAAAATGATGTGGGGTGTGTGTGAAAGTGTGGTAACATGTGTGTGAAAGTGAGGTGAGGTGTGTGTGAAAGTAAGATCAGGCGTGAGTGAAACAGAGGTCAGGTGTGTGTGAAAGAGAGGTCAGGTGTGTGTGAATGTGAGGTAAGGTGTGTGTGAAACAGAGGTGAGGTGTGTGTGAAAGAGAGGTCAGGTTTGTGTGAAAGAGAGGTCAGGTGCGTGTGAAAGAGAGGTGATGTTTGGGTGAAAGTGAGGTAAGGTGTGTGTGTAAGAGAGGTGAGGTGTGTGTGAAAGAGAGGTGAGGTGTGTGTGAAAGTGAGGTGAGGTGTGTGTGAAAGTGAGGGGAGGTGTGTGTGAAAGTGAGGTGAGGTGTGTGTGAAAGTGAGGTAAGGTGTGTGAAAGTGAGGTAAGGTGTGTGAAAGTGAGGTGAGGTGTGTGTGAAAGTGAGGTAAGGTGTGTGTGTAAGAGAGGTGAGGTGTGTGTGAAAGTTAGGTAAGGTCTGTGTGAAAGTGAGGTGAGGTGTGTGTGAAAGTGAGGTAAGGTGTGTGTGAAAATGAGGTGAGGTGTGTGTGAGAGTGAGGAAAGGTGTGTGTGAAAGTGAGGTGAGGTGTGTGTGAAAGAGAGGTAAGGTGTGTGTGAAAGTGAGGTGAGGTGTGTGTGAAAGTGAGGCAAGGTGTGTCTGAGAGTGAGGTGAGGTGTGTGTGAAAGTGAGGTAAGGTGTGTGTGAAAGTGAGGTGAGGTGTGTGTGAAAGTGAGGTGAGGTGTGTGTGAAAGTGAGGAAAGGTGTGTCTGAGAGTGAGGTGAGGTGTGTGTGAAAGTGAGGTAAGGTGTGTGTGAAAGTGAGGTGAGGTGTGTGTGGAAGTGAGGTGAGGTGTGTGTGTAAGAGAGGTGAGGCGTGTGTGAAAGTGAGGTAAGGTGTGTATGAAAGAGAGGTGAGGTGCGTGAAAGTGAGGTGAGGTGTGACAGTGAGGTGAGGTGTGAGGGTGAGGTAAGGTGTGTGTGAAAGTGAGGTAATGTGTGTGTGAAAGTGAGGTGAGGTGCGTGTGAAAATGATGTGAGGTATGTGTGAAAGTGTGGTAAGGTGTGTGTGAAAGTGAGGTGAGGTGTGTGTGAAAGTGAGGTGAGGTGTGTGTGTGAAAGAGAGGTCAGGTGTGTGTGAAAGAGAGGTCAGGTGTGTGTGAAAGAGAGGTGATGTTTGGGTGAAAGTGAGGAGAGGTGTGTGTGAAAGTGAGGTGAGGTGTGTGCGAAAGTGAGGTGAGGTGTGTGTGAAAGACAGGTCAGGTGTGTGTGAAACAGAGGTAAGGTGTGTGTGAAAGTGAGGTAAGGTGTGTGTCAAAGTGAGGTGAGGTGTGTGTGAAAGTGAGGTGAGGTGTGTGTGAAAGTGAGGTAAGGTGTGTGTGAGAGTGAGGTGAGGTATGTGTGAGAGTGAGGTGAGGTGTGTGTGAAAGTGATGTAAGGTGTGTGTGAAAGTGAGGGGAGGTGTGTGTGAAAGTGAGGTAAGGTGTGTGTGAAAGAGAGGTAAGGTGTGTGTAAAAGTGAGGAAAGGTGTGTGTGAAAGTGAGCAAAGGTGTGTGTGAAATTGAGGTGAGGCGTGTGTGAAAGTGAGGTAAGGTGGGTGTGAAAGTGAGGTAAGGTGTGTGTGAAAGTGAGGTGAAATGTGTGTAAAAGTGAGGTGAGGTGTGTGTGAAAGTGAGGTAGGTGTGAGTGAAAGAGAGGTGAGGTGTGTGTGAAAGAGAGGTGAGGTGTGTGTGAAAGTAAGGTAAGGTGTGGGTGAAAGTGAGGTGAGGTGTGTGTAAAAGTGAGGTAAGGTGTGTGTGAAAGTGAGGTGAGGTGTGTGTGTAAGTGAGGTGAGGTGTGTGTGAAACAGAGGTGAGGTGTGTGTGAAAGTAAGGTGAGGTGTGTGTGAAAGTGAGGTGAGGTGTGTGTGAAAGTGAGGTGAGGTGTGTGTGAAAGTGAGGTGAGGTGTGTGTGAAAGTGAGGTGAGGTGTGTGTTAAAGTGAGGTGAGGTGTGTGTGAAAGTAAGGTAAGGTGTGTGTGTAAGAGAGGTAAGGTGTGTGTGAAAGTGGGGTGAGGTGTGTGTGAAAGAGAGGTGAGGTGTGTGTGTAAGTGAGGTGAGGTGTGTGTGAAAATGATGTGGGGTGTGTGTGAAAGTGTGGTAACATGTGTGTGAAAGTGAGGTGAGGTGTGTGTGAAAGTAAGATCAGGCGTGAGTGAAACAGAGGTCAGGTGTGTGTGAAAGAGAGGTCAGGTGTGTGTGAATGTGAGGTAAGGTGTGTGTGAAAGAGAGGTGAGGTGTGTGTGAAAGAGAGGTCAGGTTTGTGTGAAAGAGAGGTCAGGTGCGTGTGAAAGAGAGGTGATGTTTGGGTGAAAGTGAGGTAAGGTGTGTGTGTAAGAGAGGTGAGGTGTGTGTGAAAGAGAGGTGAGGTGTGTGTGAAAGTGAGGTGAGGTGTGTGTGAAAGTGAGGGGAGGTGTGTGTGAAAGTGAGGTGAGGTGTGTGTGAAAGTGAGGTAAGGTGTGTGAAAGTGAGGTGAGGTGTGTGTGAAAGTGAGGTAAGGTGTGTGTGTAAGAGAGGTGAGGTGTGTGTGAAAGTTAGGTAAGGTCTGTGTGAAAGTGAGGTGAGGTGTGTGTGAAAGTGAGGTAAGGTGTGTGTGAAAATGAGGTGAGGTGTGTGTGAGAGTGAGGAAAGGTGTGTGTGAAAGTGAGGTGAGGTGTGTGTGAAAGAGAGGTAAGGTGTGTGTGAAAGTGAGGTGAGGTGTGTGTGAAAGTGAGGCAAGGTGTGTCTGAGAGTGAGGTGAGGTGTGTGTGAAAGTGAGGTAAGGTGTGTGTGAAAGTGAGGTGAGGTGTGTGTGAAAGTGAGGTGAGGTGTGTGTGAAAGTGAGGAAAGGTGTGTGTGAAAGTGAGGTGAGGTGTGTGTGGAAGTGAGGTGAGGTGTGTGTGTAAGAGAGGTGAGGCGTGTGTGAAAGTGAGGTAAGGTGTGTATGAAAGAGAGGTGAGGTGCGTGAAAGTGAGGTGAGGTGTGACAGTGAGGTGAGGTGTGAGGGTGAGGTAAGGTGTGTGTGAAAGTGAGGTAATGTGTGTGTGAAAGTGAGGTGAGGTGCGTGTGAAAATGATGTGAGGTATGTGTGAAAGTGTGGTAAGGTGTGTGTGAAAGTGAGGTGAGGTGTGTGTGAAAGTGAGGTGAGGTGTGTGTGTGAAAGAGAGGTCAGGTGTGTGTGAAAGAGAGGTCAGGTGTGTGTGAAAGAGAGGTGATGTTTGGGTGAAAGTGAGGAGAGGTGTGTGTGAAAGTGAGGTGAGGTGTGTGCGAAAGTGAGGTGAGGTGTGTGTGAAAGACAGGTCAGGTGTGTGTGAAACAGAGGTAAGGTGTGTGTGAAAGTGAGGTAAGGTGTGTGTCAAAGTGAGGTGAGGTGTGTGTGAAAGTGAGGTGAGGTGTGTGTGAAAGTGAGGTAAGGTGTGTGTGAGAGTGAGGTGAGGTATGTGTGAGAGTGAGGTGAGGTGTGTGTGAAAGTGATGTAAGGTGTGTGTGAAAGTGAGGGGAGGTGTGTGTGAAAGTGAGGTGAGGTGTGTGTAAAAGTGAGGTAAGGTGTGTGTAAAAGTGAGGAAAGGTGTGTGTGAAAGTGAGCAAAGGTGTGTGTGAAATTGAGGTGAGGCGTGTGTGAAAGTGAGGTGAGGTGTGTGTGAAAGTGAGGTAAGGTGTGTGTGAGAGTGAGGTGAGGTATGTGTGAGAGTGAGGTGAGGTGTGTGTGAAAGTGATGTAAGGTGTGTGTGAAAGTGAGGGGAGGTGTGTGTGGAAGTGAGGTGAGGTGTGTGTGAAAGTGAGGTAAGGTGTGTGTAAAAGTGAGGAAAGGTGTGTGTGAAAGTGAGCAAAGGTGTGTGTGAAATTGAGGTGAGGCGTGTGTGAAAGTGAGGTAAGGTGTGTGTGAAAGTGAGGTAAGGTGTGTGTGAAAGTGAGGTGAAATGTGTGTAAAAGTGAGGTGAGGTGTGTGTGAAAGTGAGGTAGGTGTGAGTGAAAGAGAGGTGAGGTGTGTGTGAAAGAGAGGTGAGGTGTGTGTGAAAGTAAGGTAAGGTGTGTGTGAAAGTAAGGTAAGGTGTGGGTGAAAGTGAGGTGAGGTGTGTGTAAAAGTGAGGTAAGGTGTGTGTGAAAGTGAGGTGTGTGTGTAAGTGAGGTGAGGTGTGTGTGAAACAGAGGTGAGGTGTGTGTGAAAGTAAGGTGAGGTGTGTGTGAAAGTGAGGTGAGGTGTGTGTGAAAGTGAGGTGAGGTGTGTGTGAAAGTGAGGTGAGATGTGTGTGAAAGTGAGGTGAGGTGTGTGTTAAAGTGAGGTGAGGTGTGTGTGAAAGTAAGGTAAGGTGTGTGTGTAAGAGAGGTAAGGTGTGTGTGAAAGTGGGGTGAGGTGTGTGTGAAAGAGAGGTGAGGTGTGTGTGAAAGTGAGGTGAGGTGTGTGTGAAAATGATGTGGGGTGTGTGTGAAAGTGTGGTAAGGTGTGTGTGAAAGTGAGGTGAGGTGTGTGTGAAAGTAAGGTAAGGTGTGGGTGAAAGTGAGGTGAGGTGTGTATGAAAGAGAGGTGAGGTGCGTGAAATTGAGGTGAGGTGTGAAAGTGAGGTGAGGTGTGAGGGTGAGGTAAGGTGTGTGTGAAAGTGAGGTAATGTGTGTGTGAAAGTGAGGTGAGGTGCGTGTGAAAATGATGTGAGGTATGTGTGAAAGTGTGGTAAGGTGTGTGTGAAAGTGAGGTGAGGTGTGTGTGAAAGTGAGGTGAGGTGTGTGTGTGAAAGAGAGGTCAGGTGTGTGTGAAAAAGAGGTCAGGTGTGTGTGAAAGAGAGGTGATGTTTGGGTGAAAGTGAAGTGAGGTGTGTGTGAAAGACAGGTCAGGTGTGTGTGAAACAGAGGTGAGGTGTGTGTGAAAGTGAGGTAAGGTGTGTGTGAAAGAGAGGTGAGGTGTGTGAAAGTGAGGTGAAGTGTGTGTGAAAGAGAGGTGAGGTGTGTGTGAAAGTGAGGTGAGGTGTGTGTGAAAGAGAGGTCAGGTCTGTGTGAAAGAGAGGTGAGGTGTGTGTGAAAGTGAGGTGAGGTGTGTGTGTGAAAGAGAGGTCAGGTGTGTGTGAAAAAGAGGTCAGGTGTGTGTGAAAGAGAGGTGATGTTTGGGTGAAAGTGAGGTAAGGTGTGTGTGAAAGTGAGGTGAGGTGTGTGTAAAAGTGAGGAAAGGTGTGTGTGAAAGTGAGCAAGGTGTGTGTGAAAGTGAGGTAAGGTGTGTGTGAAAGTGAGGTAAGGTGTGTGTGAAAGTGAGGTGAGGTGTGTGTGAAAGAGAGGTGAGGTGTGTGTGAAAGTAAGGTAAGGTGTGGGTGAAAGTGAGGTGAGGTGTGTGTAAAAGTGAGGTATGGTGTGTGTGAAAGTGAGGTGAGGTGTGTGTGTAAGTGAGGTGAGGTGTGTGTGAAACAGAGGTGAGGTGTGTGTGAAAGTAAGGTGAGGTGTGTGTGAAAGTGAGGTGAGGTGTGTGTGAAAGTGAGGTGAGGTGTGTGTGAAAGTGAGGTGAGGTGTGTGTGAAAGTGAGGTGAGGTGTGTGTTAAAGTGAGGTGAGGTGTGTGTGAAAGTAAGGTAAGGTGTGTGTGTAAGAGAGGTAAGGTGTGTGTGAAAGTGGGGTGAGGTGTGTGTGAAAGTGAGATCAGGCGTGAGTGAAACAGAGATCAGGTGTGTGTGAAAGAGAGGTCAGGTGTGTGTGAATGTGAGGTGAGGTGTGTGTGAAAGAGAGGTGAGGTGTGTGTGAAAGAGAGGTGAGGTGTGTGTGAAAGTGAGGTGAGGTGTGTGTAAAAATGATGTGGGGTGTGTGTGAAAGTGTGGTAAGGTGTGTGTGAAAGTGAGGTGAGGTGTGTGTGAAAGTGAGATCAGGCGTGAGTGAAACAGAGATCAGGTGTGTGTGAAAGAGAGGTCAGGTGTGTGTGAAAGTGAGGTGAGGTGTGTGTGAAAGAGAGGTGAGGTGTGTGTGAAAGAGAGGTCAGGTGTGTGTGAAAGAGAGGTCAGGTGCGTGTGAAAGAGAGGTGATGTTTGGGTGAAAGTGAGGTTAGGCGTGTGTGTAAGAGAGGTGAGGTGTGTGTGAAAGTGAGGGGAGGTGTGTGTGAAAGTGAGGTGAGGTGTGTGTGAAAGTGAGGTAAGGTGTGTGAAAGTGAGGTGAGGTGTGTGTGAAAGTGAGGTAAGGTGTGTGTGTAAGAGAGGTGAGGTGTGTGTGAAAGTGAGGTAAGGTGTGTGTGTAAGAGAGGTGAGGTGTGTGTGAAAGTGAGGTAAGGTCTGTGTGAAAGTGAGGTGAGGTGTGTGTGAAAGTTAGGTAAGGTGTGTGTGAAAGTGAGGTGAGGTGTGTGTGAGAGTGAGGAAAGGTGTGTGTGAAAGTGAGGTGAGGTGTGTGTGAAAGTGAGGCAAGGTGTGTCTGAGAGTGAGGTGAGGTGTGTGTGAAAGTGAGGTAAGGTGTGTGTGAAAGTGAGGTGAGGTGTGTGTGAAAGTGAGGTGAGGTGTGTGTGAAAGTGAGGAAAGGTGTGTCGGAGAGTGAGGTGAGGTGTGTGTGAGAGTGAGGTGAGGTGTGTGTGAAAGTGAGGTGAGGTGTGTGTGGAAGTGAGGTGAGGTGTGTGTGTAAGAGAGGTGAGCCGTGTGTGAAAGTGATGTAAGGTGTGTGTGGAAGTGAGGTAATGTGTGTGTGAAAGTGAGGTGAGGTGCGTGTGAAAATGATGTGAGGTACGTGTGAAAGTGTGGTAAGGTGTGTGTGAAAGAGAGGTCAGGTGTGTGTGAAAGAGAGGTCAGGTGTGTGTGAAAGAGAGGTGATGTTTGGGTGAAAGTGAGGAGGGGTGTGTGTGAAAGTGAGGTGAGGTGTGTGCGAAAGTGAGGTGAGGTGTGTGTGAAAGACAGGTCAGGTGTGTGTGAAAAAGAGGTAAGGTGTGTGTGAAAGTGAGGTAAGGTGTGTGTCAAAGTGAGGTGGTGTGTGTGTGAAAGTGAGGTGAGGTGTGTGTGAAAGGGAGGTAAGGTGTGTGTGAAAATGATGTGAGATGTGTGTGAAAGGGAGGTAAGGTGTGTGTGTGAAAGTGAGGTAAGGTGTGTGTGTAAGAGAGGTAAGGTGTGTGTGAGAGTGAGGTGAGGTATGTGTGAGAGTGAGGTGAGGTGTGTGTGAAAGTGAGGTAAGGTGTGTGTAAAAGTGAGGGGAGGTGTGTGTGAAAGTGAGGTGAGGTGTGTGTGGAAGTGAGGTGAGGTGTGTGTGAAAGCGAGGTAAGGTGTGTGTAAAAGTGAGGAAAGGTGTGTGTGAAAGTGAGCAAAGGTGTGTGTGAAATTGAGGTGAGGCGTGTGTGAAAGTGAGGTAAGGTGTGTGTGAAAGTGAGGTAAGGTGTGTGTGAAAGTGAGGTGAAATGTGTGTAAAAGTGAGGTGAGGTGTGTGTGAAAGTGAGGTAAGGTGTGTGTGAAAGTGAGGTGAAATGTGTGTAAAAGTGAGGTGAGGTGTGTGTGAAAGTGAGGTAGGTGTGAGTGAAAGAGAGGTGAGGTGTGTGTGAAAGAGAGGTGAGGTGTGTGTGAAAGTAAGGTAAGGTGTGGGTGAAAGTGAGGTGAGGTGTGTGTAAAAGTGAGGTAAGGTGTGTGTGAAAGTGAGGTGAGGTGTGTGTGTAAGTGAGGTGAGGTGTGTGTGAAACAGAGGTGAGGTGTGTGTGAAAGTAAGGTGAGGTGTGTGTCAAAGTGAGGTGAGGTGTGTGTGAAAGTGAGGTGAGGTGTGTGTGAAAGTGAGGTGAGATGTGTGTGAAAGTGAGGTGAGGTGTGTGTTAAAGTGAGGTGAGGTGTGTGTGAAAGTAAGGTAAGGTGTGTGTGTAAGAGAGGTAAGGTGTGTGTGAAAGTGGGGTGAGGTGTGTGTGAAAGAGAGGTGAGGTGTGTGTGAAAGTAAGGTAAGGTGTGGGTGAAAGTGAGGTGAGGTGTGTATGAAAGAGAGGTGAGGTGCGTGAAATTGAGGTGAGGTGTGAAAGTGAGGTGAGGTGTGAGGGTGAGGTAAGGTGTGTGTGAAAGTGAGGTAATGTGTGTGTGAAAGTGAGGTGAGGTGCGTGTGAAAATGATGTGAGGTATGTGTGAAAGTGTGGTAAGGTGTGTGTGAAAGTGAGGTGAGGTGTGTGTGAAAGTGAGGTGAGGTGTGTGTGTGAAAGAGAGGTCAGGTGTGTGTGAAAAAGAGGTCAGGTGTGTGTGAAAGAGAGGTGATGATTGGGTGAAAGTGAGGTGAGGTGTGTGTGAAAGACAGGTCAGGTGTGTGTGAAACAGAGGTAAGGTGTGTGTGAAAGTGAGGTAAGGTGTGTGTCAAAGTGAGGTCAAGTGTGTGTGAAAGAGAGGTCAGGTGTGTGTGAAAGTGAGGTGAGGTGTGTGTGAAAGTGAGGTATGTGTGAAAGTGAGGTGAGGTGTGTGTGAAAGTGAGGTGAGGTGTGTGTGAAAGTGAGGTGGTGTGTGTGTGAAAGTGAGGTGAGGTGTGTGTGAAAGGGAGGTAAGGTGTGTGTGAAAATGATGTGAGATGTGTGTGAAAGGGAGGTAAGGTGTGTGTGTGAAAGTGAGGTAAGGTGTGTGTGTAAGAGAGGTGAGGTGCGTGTGAAAGTGAGGTAAGGTGTGTGTGAAAGTGAGGTGAGGTGTGTGTAAAAGTGAGGAAAGGTGTGTGTGAAAGTGAGCAAGGTGTGTGTGAAAGTGAGGTAAGGTGTGTGTGAAAGTGAGGTAAGGTGTGTGTGAAAGTGAGGTGAGGTGTGTGTGAAAGAGAGGTGAGGTGTGTGTGAAAGTAAGGTAAGGTGTGGGTGAAAGTGAGGTGAGGTGTGTGTAAAAGTGAGGTAAGGTGTGTGTGAAAGTGAGGTGAGGTGTGTGTGTAAGTGAGGTGAGGTGTGTGTGAAACAGAGGTGAGGTGTGTGTGAAAGTAAGGTGAGGTGTGTGTGAATGTGAGGTGAGGTGTGTGTGAAAGTGAGGTGAGGTGTGTGTGAAAGTGAGGTGAGGTGTGTGTGAAAGTGAGGTGAGGTGTGTGTTAAAGTGAGGTGAGGTGTGTGTGAAAGTAAGGTAAGGTGTGTGTGTAAGAGAGGTAAGGTGTGTGTGAAAGTGGGGTGAGGTGTGTGTGAAAGTGAGATCAGGCGTGAGTGAAACAGAGATCAGGTGTGTGTGAAAGAGAGGTCAGGTGTGTGTGAAAGTGAGGTGAGGTGTGTGTAAAAGTGAGGTGAGGTGTGTGTGAAAGTGAGATAGGTGTGAGTGAAAGAGAGGTGAGGTGTGTGTGAAAGAGAGGTGAGGTGTGTGCGAAAGTAAGGTGAGGTGTGTGTGAAAGTGAGGTGAGGTGTGTGTAAAAGTGAGGTAAGGTGTGTGTGAAAGTGAGGTGAGGTGTGTGTGAAAGTGAGGTGAGGTGTGTGTGTAAGTGAGGTGAGGTGTGTGTGAAACAGAGGTGAGGTGTGTGTGAAAGTGAGGTGAGGTGTGTGTGAAAGTGAGGTGAGGTGTGTGTAAAAGTGAGGTGAGGTGTGTGTGAAAGTAAGGTAAGGTGTGTGTGAAAGTGAGGTGAGGTGAGTGTGAAAGTGAGGTAAGGTGTGTGTGAAGGTGAGGTGAGGTCTGAAAGTGAGGTGAGGTTTGAAAGTGAGGTAAGGTGTGTGTGAAAGTGAGGTGAGGTGTGTGTGAAAGAGAGGTGAGGTGTGTGTGAAAGTGAGGTGGAGTGTGTGTGAAAGTGAGGTGGAGTGTGTGTGAAAGTGAGGTGAGGTGTGTGTGAAAGAGAGGTAAGGTGTGTGTGAAAGAGAGGTGAGGTGTGTGTGAAAGTGAGGTGAGGTGTGTGTGAAAGAGAGGTGAGGTGTGTGTGAAAGTGAGGTGAGGTGTGTGTGTGAAAGAGAGGTCAGGTGTGTGTGAAAGAGAGGTGATGTTTGGGTGAAAGTGAGGAGAGGTGTGTGTGAAAGTGAGGTGAGGTGTGTGCGAAAGTGAGGTGAGGTGTGTGTGAAAGACAGGTCAGGTGTGTGTGAAACAGAGGTAAGGTGTGTGTGAAAGTGAGGTAAGGTGTGTGTCAAAGTGAGGTGAGGTGTGTGTGAAAGAGAGGTCAGGTGTGTGTGAAAGTGAGGTGAGGTGTGTGTGAAAGTGAGGTATGTGTGAAAGTGAGGTGAGGTGTGTGTGAAAGTGAGGTGAGGTGTGTGTGAAAGTGAGGTGGTGTGTGTGTGAAAGTGAGGTGAGGTGTGTGTGAAAGGGAGGTAAGGTGTGTGTGAAAATGATGTGAGATGTGTGTGAAAGGGAGGTAAGGTGTGTGTGAAAGCGAGGTGAGGTGTGTGTAAAAGTGAGGAAAGGTGTGTGTGAAAGTGAGCAAGGTGTGTGTGAAAGTGAGGTAAGGTGTGTGTGAAAGTGAGGTAAGGTGTGTGTGAAAGTGAGGTGAGGTGTGTGTGAAAGAGAGGTGAGGTGTGTGTGAAAGTAAGGTAAGGTGTGGGTGAAAGTGAGTGAGGTGTGTGTAAAAGTGAGGTAAGGTGTGTGTGAAAGTGAGGTGAGGTGTGTGTGTAAGTGAGGTGAGGTGTGTGTGAAAGAGAGGTCAGGTGTGTGTGAAAGAGAGGTCAGGTGTGTGTGAAAGTGAGGTGAGGTGTGTGTTAAAGTGAGGTGAGGTGTGTGTGAAAGTAAGGTAAGGTGTGTGTGTAAGAGAGGTAAGGTGTGTGTGAAAGTGAGGTGAGGTGTGTGTAAAAGTGAGGAAAGGTGTGTGTGAAAGTGAGCAAGGTGTGTGTGAAAGTGAGGTAAGGTGTGTGTGAAAGTGAGGTAAGGTGTGTGTGAAAGTGAGGTGAGGTGTGTGTGAAAGAGAGGTGAGGTGTGTGTGAAAGTAAGGTAAGGTGTGGGTGAAAGTGAGGTGAGGTGTGTGTAAAAGTGAGGTAAGGTGTGTGTGAAAGTGAGGTGAGGTGTGTGTGTAAGTGAGGTGAGGTGTATGTGAAAGAGAGGTCAGGTGTGTGTGAAAGAGAGGTCAGGTGTGTGTGAAAGTGAGGTGAGGTGTGTGTTAAAGTGAGGTGAGGTGTGTGTGAAAGTAAGGTAAGGTGTGTGTGTAAGAGAGGTAAGGTGTGTGTGAAAGAGAAGTGAGGTGTGTGTGAAAGTGAGGTCAGGTGTGTGTAAAAATGATGTGGGGTGTGTGTGAAAGTGTGGTAAGGTGTGTGTGAAAGTGAGGTGAGGTGTGTGTGAAAGTGAGATCAGGCGTGAGTGAAACAGAGGTCAGGTGTGTGTGAAAGAGAGGTCAGGTGTGTGTGAATGTGAGGTGAGGTGTGTGTGAAAGAGAGGTGAGGTGTGTGTGAAAGAGAGGTCAGGTGTGTGTGAAAGAGAGGTCAGGTGCGTGTGAAAGAGAGGTGATGTTTGGGTGAAAGTGAGGTAAGGCGTGTGTGTAAGAGAGGTGAGGTGTGTGTGAAAGAGAGGTGAGGTGTGTGTGAAAGTGAGGTGAGGTGTGTGTGAAAGTGAGGGGAGGTGTGTGTGAAAGTGAGGTGAGGTGTGTGTGAAAGTGAGGTAAGGTGTGTGAAAGTGAGGTGAGGTGTGTGTGAAAGTGAGGTAAGGTGTGTGTGTAAGAGAGGTGAGGTGTGTGTGAAAGTGAGGTATGTGTGAAAGTGAGGTGAGGTGTGTGTGAAAGTGAGGTGAGGTGTGTGTGAAAGTGAGGTGGTGTGTGTGTGAAAGTGAGGTGAGGTGTGTGTGAAAGGGAGGTAAGGTGTGTGTGAAAATGATGTGAGATGTGTGTGAAAGGGAGGTAAGGTGTGTGTGAAAGTGAGGTGAAATGTGTGTAAAAGTGAGTGAGGTGTGTGTGAAAGTGAGGTAGGTGTGAGTGAAAGAGAGGTGAGGTGTGTGTGAAAGAGAGGTGAGGTGCGTGTGAAAGTAAGGTAAGGTGTGGGTGAAAGTGAGGTGAGGTGTGTGTAAAAGTGAGGTAAGGTGTGTGTGAAAGTGAGGTGAGGTGTGTGTGTAAGTGAGGTGAGGTGTGTGTGAAACAGAGGTGAGGTGTGTGTGAAAGTAAGGTGAGGTGTGTGTGAAAGTGAGGTGAGGTGTGTGTGAAAGTGAGGTGAGGTGTGTGTGAAAGTGAGGTGAGGTGTGTGTGAAAGTGAGGTGAGGTGTGTGTTAAAGTGAGGTGAGGTGTGTGTGAAAGTAAGGTAAGGTGTGTGTGTAAGAGAGGTAAGGTGTGTGTGAAAGTGGGGTGAGGTGTGTGTGAAAGAGAGGTGAGGTGTGTGTGAAAGTGAGGTGAGGTGTGTGTGAAAATGATGTGGGGTGTGTGTGAAAGTGTGGTAAGGTGTGTGTGAAAGTGAGGTGAGGTGTGTGTGAAAGTAAGATCAGGCGTGAGTAAAACAGAGGTCAGGTGTGTGTGAAAGAGAGGTCAGGTGTGTGTGAATGTGAGGTAAGGTGTGTGTGAAAGAGAGGTGAGGTGTGTGTGAAAGAGAGGTCAGGTTTGTGTGAAAGAGAGGTCAGGTGCGTGTGAAAGAGAGGTGATGTTTGGGTGAAAGTGAGGAAAGGTGTGTGTGTAAGAGAGGTGAGGTGTGTGTGAAAGAGAGGTGAGGTGTGTGTGAAAGTGAGGTGAGGTGTGTGTGAAAGTGAGGGGAGGTGTGTGTGAAAGTGAGGTGAGGTGTGTGTGAAAGTGAGGTAAGGTGTGTCAAAAGTGAGGTGAGGTGTGTGTGAAAGTGAGGTAAGGTGTGTGTGTAAGAGAGGTGAGGTGTGTGTGAAAGTTAGGTAAGGTCTGTGTGAAAGTGAGGTGAGGTGTGTGTGAAAGTGAGGTAAGGTGTGTGTGAAAGTGAGGTGAGAGTGAGGAAAGGTGTGTGTGAAAGTGAGGTGAGGTGTGTGTGAAAGAGAGGTAAGGTGTGTGTGAAAGTGAGGTGAGGTGTGTGTGAAAGTGAGGCAAGATGTGTCTGAGAGTGAGGTGAGGTGTGTGTGAAAGTGAGGTAAGGTGTGTGTGAAAGTGAGGTGAGGTGTGTGTGAAAGTGAGGTGAGGTGTGTGTGAAAGTGAGGAAAGGTGTGTCTGAGAGTGAGGTGAGGTGTGTGTGAAAGTGAGGTAACGTGTGTGTGAAAGTGAGGTGAGGTGTGTGTGGAAGTGAGGTGAGGTGTGTGTGTAAGAGAGGTGAGGCGTGTGTGAAAGTGAGGTAAGGTGTGTATGAAAGAGAGGTGAGGTGCGTGAAAGTGAGGTGAGGTGTGAAAGTGAGGTGAGGTGTGAGGGTGAGGTAAGGTGTGTGTGAAAGTGAGGTAATGTGTGTGTGAAAGTGAGGTGAGGTGCGTGTGAAAATGATGTGAGGTATGTGTGAAAGTGTGGTAAGGTGTGTGTGAAAGTGAGGTGAGGTGTGTGTGAAAGTGAGGTGAGGTGTGTGTGTGAAAGAGAGGTCAGGTGTGTGTGAAAGAGAGGTCAGGTGTGTGTGAAAGAGAGGTAATGTTTGGGTGAAAGTGAGGAGAGGTGTGTGTGAAAGTGAGGTGAGGTGTGTGCGAAAGTGAGGTGAGGTGTGTGCGAAAGTGAGGTGAGGTGTGTGTGAAAGACAGGTCAGGTGTGTGTGAAACAGAGGTAAGGTGTGTGTCAAAGTGAGGTGAGATGTGTGTGAAAGTGAGGTGAGGTGTGTGTGAAAGTGAGGTAAGGTGTGTGTGAGAGTGAGGTGAGGTATGTGTGAGAGTGAGGTGAGGTGTGTGTGAAAGTGATGTAAGGTGTGTGTGAAAGTGAGGGGAGGTGTGTGTGAAAGTGAGGTGAGGTGTGTGTGGAAGTGAGGTGAGGTGTGTGTGAAAGTGAGGTAAGGTGTGTGTAAAAGTGAGGAAAGGTGTGTGTGAAAGTGAGCAAAGGTGTGTGTGAAATTGAGGTGAGGCGTGTGTGAAGGTGAGGTAAGGTGTGTGTGAAAGTGAGGTAAGGTGTGTGTGAAAGTGAGGTGAAATGTGTGTAAAAGTGAGGTGAGGTGTGTGTGAAAGTGAGGTAGGTGTGAGTGAAAGAGAGGTGAGGTGTGTGTGAAAGAGAGGTGAGGTGTGTGTGAAAGTGAGGTGAGGTGTGTGTGAAAGTGAGGTGAGATGTGTGTGAAAGTGAGGTGAGGTGTGTGTTAAAGTGAGGTGAGGTGTGTGTGAAAGTAAGGTAAGGTGTGTGTGTAAGAGAGGTAAGGTGTGTGTGAAAGTGGGGTGAGGTGTGTGTGAAAGAGAGGTGAGGTGTGTGTGAAAGTGAGGTGAGGTGTGTGTGAAAATGATGTGGGGTGTGTGTGAAAGTGTGGTAAGGTGTGTGTGAAAGTGAGGTGAGGTGTGTGTGAAAGTAAGGTAAGGTGTGGGTGAAAGTGAGGTGAGGTGTGTATGAAAGAGAGGTGAGGTGCGTGAAATTGAGGTGAGGTGTGAAAGTGAGGTGAGGTGTGAGGGTGAGGTAAGGTGTGTGTGAAAGTGAGGTAATGTGTGTGTGAAAGTGAGGTGAGGTGCGTGTGAAACTGATGTGAGGTATGTGTGAAAGTGTGGTAAGGTGTGTGTGAAAGTGAGGTGAGGTGTGTGTGAAAGTGAGGTGAGGTGTGGGTGTGAAAGAGAGGTCAGGTGTGTGTGAAAGAGAGGTCAGGTGTGTGTGAAAGAGAGGTGATGTTTGGGTGAAAGTGAGGTGAGGTGTGTGTGAAAGACAGGTCAGGTGTGTGTGAAAGTGAGGTGAGGTGTGTGTGAAAGTGAGGTATGTGTGAAAGTGAGGTGAGGTGTGTGTGAAAGTGAGGTGAGGTGTGTGTGAAAGTGAGGTGGTGTGTGTGCGAAAGTGAGGTGAGGTGTGTGTGAAAGGGAGGTAAGGTGTGTGTGAAAATGATGTGAGATGTGTGTGAAAGGGAGGTAAGGTGTGTGTGTGAAAGTGAGGTAAGGTGTGTGTGTAAGAGAGGTGAAGTGCGTGTGAAAGTGAGGTAAGGTGTGTGTGAAAGTGAGGTGAGGTGTGTGTAAAAGTGAGGAAAGGTGTGTGTGAAAGTGAGGTAAGGTGTGTGTGAAAGTGAGGTAAGGTGTGTGTGAAAGTGAGGTGAGGTGTGTGTGAAAGAGAGGTGAGGTGTGTGTGAAAGTAAGGTAAGGTGTGGGTGAAAGTGAGGTGAGGTGTGTGTAAAAGTGAGGTAAGGTGTGTGTGAAAGTGAGGTGAGGTGTGTGTGTAAGTGAGGTGAGGTGTGTGTGAAACAGAGGTGAGGTGTGTGTGAAAGTAAGGTGAGGTGTGTGTGAAAGTGAGGTGAGGTGTGTGTGAAAGTGAGGTGAGGTGTGTGTGAAAGTGAGGTGAGGTGTGTGTGAAAGTGAGGTGAGGTGTGTGTTAAAGTGAGGTGAGGTGTGTGTGAAAGTAAGGTAAGGTGTGTGTGTAAGAGAGGTAAGGTGTGTGTGAAAGTGGGGTGAGGTGTGTGTGAAAGTGAGATCAGGCGTGAGTGAAACAGAGATCAGGTGTGTGTGAAAGAGAGGTCAGGTGTGTGTGAATGTGAGGTGAGGTGTGTGTGAAAGAGAGGTGAGGTGTGTGTGAAAGAGAGGTGAGGTGTGTGTGAAAGTGAGGTGAGGTGTGTGTAAAAATGATGTGGGGTGTGTGTGAAAGTGTGGTAAGGTGTGTGTGAAAGTGAGGTGAGGTGTGTGTGAAAGTGAGATCAGGCGTGAGTGAAACAGAGATCAGGTGTGTGTGAAAGAGAGGTCAGGTGTGTGTGAAAGAGAGGTCAGGTGGGTGTGAAAGAGAGGTGATGTTTGGGTGAAAGTGAGGTTAGGCGTATGTGTAAGAGAGGTGAGGTGTGTGTGAAAGAGAGGTGAGGTGTGTGTGTGAAAGTGAGGTGAGGTGTGTGTGAAAGTGAGGGGAGGTGTGTGTGAAAGTGAGGTGAGGTGTGTGTGAAAGTGAGGTAAGGTGTGTGAAAGTGAGGTGAGGTGTGTGTGAAAGTGAGGTAAGGTGTGTGTGTAAGAGAGGTGAGGTGTGTGTGAAAGTGAGGTAAGGTGTGTGTGTAAGAGAGGTGAGGTGTGTGTGAAAGTGAGGTAAGGTCTGTGTGAAAGTGAGGTGAGGTGTGTGTGAAAGTGAGGTAAGGTGTGTGTGAAAGTGAGGTGAGGTGTGTGTGAGAGTGAGGAAAGGTGTGTGTGAAAGTGAGGTGAGGTGTGTGTGAAAGTGAGGCAAGGTGTGTCTGAGAGTGAGGTGAGGTGTGTGTGAAAGTGAGGTAAGGTGTGTGTGAAAGTGAGGTGAGGTGTGTGTGAAAGTGAGGTGAGGTGTGTGTGAAAGTGAGGAAAGGTGTGTCTGAGAGTGAGGTGAGGTGTGTGTGAAAGTGAGGTAAGGTGTGTGTGAAAGTGAGGTGAGGTGTGTGTGGAAGTGAGGTGAGGTGTGTGTGTAAGAGAGGTGAGGCGTGTGTGAAAGTGATGTAAGATGTGTGTGAAAGAGAGGTGAGGTGTCTGTGAAAGTGAGGTGAGGTGTGTATGAAAGAGAGGTGAGGTGTGTGAAGTGAGGTGAGGTGTGAAAGTGAGGTGAGGTGTGTGGGTGAGGTAAGGTGTGTGTGAAAGTGAGGTAATGTGTGTGTGAAAGTGAGGTGAGGTGCGTGTGAAAATGATGTGAGGTACGTGTGAAAGTGTGGTAAGGTGTGTGTGAAAGAGAGGTCAGGTGTGTGTGAAAGAGAGGTCAGGTGTGTGTGAAAGAGAGGTGATGTTTGGGTGAAAGTGATGAGGGGTGTGTGTGAAAGTGAGGTGAGGTGTGTGCGAAAATGAGGTGAGGTGTGTGTGAAAGACAGGTCAGGTGTGTGTGAAAAAGAGGTAAGGTGTGTGTGAAAGTGAGGTAAGGTGTGTGTCAAAGTGAGGTGAGGTGTGTGTGAAAGTGAGGTGAGGTGTGTGTGAAAGAGAGGTGAGGTGTGTGTGAAAGTGAGGTATGTGTGAAAGTGGGGTGAGGTGTGTGTGAAAGTGAGGTAAGGTGTGTGTGTAAGAGAGGTAAGGTGTGTGTGAAAGTGGGGTGAGGTGTGTGTGAAAGTGAGATCAGGCGTGAGTGAAACAGAGATCAGGTGTGTGTGAAAGAGAGGTCAGGTGTGTGTGAAAGTGAGGTGAGGTGTGTGTAAAAGTGAGGTGAGGTGTGTGTGAAAGTGAGATAGGTGTGAGTGAAAGAGAGGTGAGGTGTGTGTGAAAGAGAGGTGAGGTGTGTGCGAAAGTAAGGTGAGGTGTGTGTGAAAGTGAGGTGAGGTGTGTGTAAAAGTGAGGTAAGGTGTGTGTTAAAGTGAGGTGAGGTGTGTGTGAAAGTGAGGTGAGGTGTGTGTGTAAGTGAGGTGAGGTGTGTGTGAAACAGAGGTGAGGTGTGTGTGAAAGTGAGGTGAGGTGTGTGTGAAAGTGAGGTGAGGTGTGTGTAAAAGTGAGGTGAGGTGTGTGTGAAAGTAAGGTAAGGTGTGTGTGAAAGTGAGGTGAGGTGAGTGTGAAAGTGAGGTAAGGTGAAGGTGAGGTGAGGTCTGAAAGTGAGGTGAGGTTTGAAAGTGAGGTAAGGTGTGTGTGAAAGTGAGGTGAGGTGTGTGTGAAAGAGAGGTGAGGTGTGTGTGAAAGTGAGGTGGAGTGTGTGTGAAAGTGAGGTGAGGTGTGTGTGAAAGAGAGGTAAGGTGTGTGTGAAAGAGAGGTGAGGTGTGTGTGAAAGTGAGGTGAGGTGTGTGTGAAAGAGAGGTGAGGTGTGTGTGAAAGTGAGGTGAGGTGTGTGTGAAAGTGAGGTGAGGTGTGTGTGTGAAAGAGAGGTCAGGTGTGTGTGAAAGAGAGGTGATGTTTGGGTGAAAGTGAGGGGAGGTGTGTGTGAAAGTGAGGTGAGGTGTGTGCGAAAGTGAGGTGAGGTGTGTGTGAAAGACAGGTCAGGTGTGTGTGAAACAGAGGTAAGGTGTGTGTGAAAGTGAGGTAAGGTGTGTGTCAAAGTGAGGTGAGGTGTGTGTGAAAGAGAGGTCAGGTGTGTGTGAAAGTGAGGTGAGGTGTGTGTGAAAGTGAGGTATGTGTGAAAGTGAGGTGAGGTGTGTGTGAAAGTGAGGTGAGGTGTGTGTGAAAGTGAGGTGAGGTGTGTGTGTAAGTGAGGTGAGGTGTGTGTGAAACAGAGGTGAGGTGTGTGTGAAAGTGAGGTGAGGTGTGTGTGAAAGTGAGGTGAGGTGTGTGTAAAAGTGAGGTGAGGTGTGTGTGAAAGTAAGGTAAGGTGTGTGTGAAAGTGAGGTGAGGTGAGTGTGAAAGTGAGGTAAGGTGTGTGTGAAGGTGAGGTGAGGTCTGAAAGTGAGGTGAGGTTTGAAAGTGAGGTAAGGTGTGTGTGAAAGTGAGGTGAGGTGTGTGTGAAAGAGAGGTGAGGTGTGTGTGAAAGTGAGGTGGAGTGTGTGTGAAAGTGAGGTGGAGTGTGTGTGAAAGTGAGGTGAGGTGTGTGTGAAAGAGAGGTAAGGTGTGTGTGAAAGAGAGGTGAGGTGTGTGTGAAAGTGAGGTGAGGTGTGTGTGAAAGAGAGGTGAGGTGTGTGTGAAAGTGAGGTGAGGTGTGTGTGTGAAAGAGAGGTCAGGTGTGTGTGAAAGAGAGGTGATGTTTGGGTGAAAGTGAGGAGAGGTGTGTGTGAAAGTGAGGTGAGGTGTGTGCGAAAGTGAGGTGAGGTGTGTGTGAAAGACAGGTCAGGTGTGTGTGAAACAGAGGTAAGGTGTGTGTGAAAGTGAGGTAAGGTGTGTGTCAAAGTGAGGTGAGGTGTGTGTGAAAGAGAGGTCAGGTGTGTGTGAAAGTGAGGTGAGGTGTGTGTGAAAGTGAGGTATGTGTGAAAGTGAGGTGAGGTGTGTGTGAAAGTGAGGTGAGGTGTGTGTGAAAGTGAGGTGGTGTGTGTGTGAAAGTGAGGTGAGGTGTGTGTGAAAGGGAGGTAAGGTGTGTGTGAAAATGATGTGAGATGTGTGTGAAAGGGAGGTAAGGTGTGTGTGAAAGTGAGGTGAGGTGTGTGTAAAAGTGAGGAAAGGTGTGTGTGAAAGTGAGCAAGGTGTGTGTGAAAGTGAGGTAAGGTGTGTGTGAAAGTGAGGTAAGGTGTGTGTGAAAGTGAGGTGAGGTGTGTGTGAAAGAGAGGTGAGGTGTGTGTGAAAGTAAGGTAAGGTGTGGGTGAAAGTGAGTGAGGTGTGTGTAAAAGTGAGGTAAGGTGTGTGTGAAAGTGAGGTGAGGTGTGTGTGTAAGTGAGGTGAGGTGTGTGTGAAAGAGAGGTCAGGTGTGTGTGAAAGAGAGGTCAGGTGTGTGTGAAAGTGAGGTGAGGTGTGTGTTAAAGTGAGGTGAGGTGTGTGTGAAAGTAAGGTAAGGTGTGTGTGTAAGAGAGGTAAGGTGTGTGTGAAAGTGAGGTGAGGTGTGTGTAAAAGTGAGGAAAGGTGTGTGTGAAAGTGAGCAAGGTGTGTGTGAAAGTGAGGTAAGGTGTGTGTGAAAGTGAGGTAAGGTGTGTGTGAAAGTGAGGTGAGGTGTGTGTGAAAGAGAGGTGAGGTGTGTGTGAAAGTAAGGTAAGGTGTGGGTGAAAGTGAGGTGAGGTGTGTGTAAAAGTGAGGTAAGGTGTGTGTGAAAGTGAGGTGAGGTGTGTGTGTAAGTGAGGTGAGGTGTGTGTGAAAGAGAGGTCAGGTGTGTGTGAAAGAGAGGTCAGGTGTGTGTGAAAGTGAGGTGAGGTGTGTGTTAAAGTGAGGTGAGGTGTGTGTGAAAGTAAGGTAAGGTGTGTGTGTAAGAGAGGTAAGGTGTGTGTGAAAGAGAAGTGAGGTGTGTGTGAAAGTGAGGTCAGGTGTGTGTAAAAATGATGTGGGGTGTGTGTGAAAGTGTGGTAAGGTGTGTGTGAAAGTGAGGTGAGGTGTGTGTGAAAGTGAGATCAGGCGTGAGTGAAACAGAGGTCAGGTGTGTGTGAAAGAGAGGTCAGGTGTGTGTGAATGTGAGGTGAGGTGTGTGTGAAAGAGAGGTGAGGTGTGTGTGAAAGAGAGGTCAGGTGTGTGTGAAAGAGAGGTCAGGTGCGTGTGAAAGAGAGGTGATGTTTGGGTGAAAGTGAGGTAAGGCGTGTGTGTAAGAGAGGTGAGGTGTGTGTGAAAGAGAGGTGAGGTGTGTGTGAAAGTGAGGTGAGGTGTGTGTGAAAGTGAGGGGAGGTGTGTGTGAAAGTGAGGTGAGGTGTGTGTGAAAGTGAGGTAAGGTGTGTGAAAGTGAGGTGAGGTGTGTGTGAAAGTGAGGTAAGGTGTGTGTGTAAGAGAGGTGAGGTGTGTGTGAAAGTGAGGTATGTGTGAAAGTGAGGTGAGGTGTGTGTGAAAGTGAGGTGAGGTGTGTGTGAAAGTGAGGTGGTGTGTGTGTGAAAGTGAGGTGAGGTGTGTGTGAAAGGGAGGTAAGGTGTGTGTGAAAATGATGTGAGATGTGTGTGAAAGGGAGGTAAGGTGTGTGTGAAAGTGAGGTGAAATGTGTGTAAAAGTGAGTGAGGTGTGTGTGAAAGTGAGGTAGGTGTGAGTGAAAGAGAGGTGAGGTGTGTGTGAAAGAGAGGTGAGGTGCGTGTGAAAGTAAGGTAAGGTGTGGGTGAAAGTGAGGTGAGGTGTGTGTAAAAGTGAGGTAAGGTGTGTGTGAAAGTGAGGTGAGGTGTGTGTGTAAGTGAGGTGAGGTGTGTGTGAAACAGAGGTGAGGTGTGTGTGAAAGTAAGGTGAGGTGTGTGTGAAAGTGAGGTGAGGTGTGTGTGAAAGTGAGGTGAGGTGTGTGTGAAAGTGAGGTGAGGTGTGTGTGAAAGTGAGGTGAGGTGTGTGTTAAAGTGAGGTGAGGTGTGTGTGAAAGTAAGGTAAGGTGTGTGTGTAAGAGAGGTAAGGTGTGTGTGAAAGTGGGGTGAGGTGTGTGTGAAAGAGAGGTGAGGTGTGTGTGAAAGTGAGGTGAGGTGTGTGTGAAAATGATGTGGGGTGTGTGTGAAAGTGTGGTAAGGTGTGTGTGAAAGTGAGGTGAGGTGTGTGTGAAAGTAAGATCAGGCGTGAGTAAAACAGAGGTCAGGTGTGTGTGAAAGAGAGGTCAGGTGTGTGTGAATGTGAGGTAAGGTGTGTGTGAAAGAGAGGTGAGGTGTGTGTGAAAGAGAGGTCAGGTTTGTGTGAAAGAGAGGTCAGGTGCGTGTGAAAGAGAGGTGATGTTTGGGTGAAAGTGAGGAAAGGTGTGTGTGTAAGAGAGGTGAGGTGTGTGTGAAAGAGAGGTGAGGTGTGTGTGAAAGTGAGGTGAGGTGTGTGTGAAAGTGAGGGGAGGTGTGTGTGAAAGTGAGGTGAGGTGTGTGTGAAAGTGAGGTAAGGTGTGTCAAAAGTGAGGTGAGGTGTGTGTGAAAGTGAGGTAAGGTGTGTGTGTAAGAGAGGTGAGGTGTGTGTGAAAGTTAGGTAAGGTGTGTGTGAAAGTGAGGTGAGAGTGAGGAAAGGTGTGTGTGAAAGTGAGGTGAGGTGTGTGTGAAAGAGAGGTAAGGTGTGTGTGAAAGTGAGGTGAGGTGTGTGTGAAAGTGAGGCAAGATGTGTCTGAGAGTGAGGTGAGGTGTGTGTGAAAGTGAGGTAAGGTGTGTGTGAAAGTGAGGTGAGGTGTGTGTGAAAGTGAGGTGAGGTGTGTGTGAAAGTGAGGAAAGGTGTGTCTGAGAGTGAGGTGAGGTGTGTGTGAAAGTGAGGTAACGTGTGTGTGAAAGTGAGGTGAGGTGTGTGTGGAAGTGAGGTGAGGTGTGTGTGTAAGAGAGGTGAGGCGTGTGTGAAAGTGAGGTAAGGTGTGTATGAAAGAGAGGTGAGGTGCGTGAAAGTGAGGTGAGGTGTGAAAGTGAGGTGAGGTGTGAGGGTGAGGTAAGGTGTGTGTGAAAGTGAGGTAATGTGTGTGTGAAAGTGAGGTGAGGTGCGTGTGAAAATGATGTGAGGTATGTGTGAAAGTGTGGTAAGGTGTGTGTGAAAGTGAGGTGAGGTGTGTGTGAAAGTGAGGTGAGGTGTGTGTGTGAAAGAGAGGTCAGGTGTGTGTGAAAGAGAGGTCAGGTGTGTGTGAAAGAGAGGTAATGTTTGGGTGAAAGTGAGGAGAGGTGTGTGTGAAAGTGAGGTGAGGTGTGTGCGAAAGTGAGGTGAGGTGTGTGCGAAAGTGAGGTGAGGTGTGTGTGAAAGACAGGTCAGGTGTGTGTGAAACAGAGGTAAGGTGTGTGTCAAAGTGAGGTGAGATGTGTGTGAAAGTGAGGTGAGGTGTGTGTGAAAGTGAGGTAAGGTGTGTGTGAGAGTGAGGTGAGGTATGTGTGAGAGTGAGGTGAGGTGTGTGTGAAAGTGATGTAAGGTGTGTGTGAAAGTGAGGGGAGGTGTGTGTGAAAGTGAGGTGAGGTGTGTGTGGAAGTGAGGTGAGGTGTGTGTGAAAGTGAGGTAAGGTGTGTGTAAAAGTGAGGAAAGGTGTGTGTGAAAGTGAGCAAAGGTGTGTGTGAAATTGAGGTGAGGCGTGTGTGAAGGTGAGGTAAGGTGTGTGTGAAAGTGAGGTAAGGTGTGTGTGAAAGTGAGGTGAAATGTGTGTAAAAGTGAGGTGAGGTGTGTGTGAAAGTGAGGTAGGTGTGAGTGAAAGAGAGGTGAGGTGTGTGTGAAAGAGAGGTGAGGTGTGTGTGAAAGTGAGGTGAGGTGTGTGTGAAAGTGAGGTGAGATGTGTGTGAAAGTGAGGTGAGGTGTGTGTTAAAGTGAGGTGAGGTGTGTGTGAAAGTAAGGTAAGGTGTGTGTGTAAGAGAGGTAAGGTGTGTGTGAAAGTGGGGTGAGGTGTGTGTGAAAGAGAGGTGAGGTGTGTGTGAAAGTGAGGTGAGGTGTGTGTGAAAATGATGTGGGGTGTGTGTGAAAGTGTGGTAAGGTGTGTGTGAAAGTGAGGTGAGGTGTGTGTGAAAGTAAGGTAAGGTGTGGGTGAAAGTGAGGTGAGGTGTGTATGAAAGAGAGGTGAGGTGCGTGAAATTGAGGTGAGGTGTGAAAGTGAGGTGAGGTGTGAGGGTGAGGTAAGGTGTGTGTGAAAGTGAGGTAATGTGTGTGTGAAAGTGAGGTGAGGTGCGTGTGAAACTGATGTGAGGTATGTGTGAAAGTGTGGTAAGGTGTGTGTGAAAGTGAGGTGAGGTGTGTGTGAAAGTGAGGTGAGGTGTGGGTGTGAAAGAGAGGTCAGGTGTGTGTGAAAGAGAGGTCAGGTGTGTGTGAAAGAGAGGTGATGTTTGGGTGAAAGTGAGGTGAGGTGTGTGTGAAAGACAGGTCAGGTGTGTGTGAAACAGAGGTAAGGTGTGTGTGAAAGTGAGGTAAGGTGTGTGTCAAAGTGAGGTGAGGTGTGTGTGAAAGAGAGGTCAGGTGTGTGTGAAAGTGAGGTGAGGTGTGTGTGAAAGTGAGGTATGTGTGAAAGTGAGGTGAGGTGTGTGTGAAAGTGAGGTGAGGTGTGTGTGAAAGTGAGGTGGTGTGTGTGTGAAAGTGAGGTGAGGTGTGTGTGAAAGGGAGGTAAGGTGTGTGTGAAAATGATGTGAGATGTGTGTGAAAGGGAGGTAAGGTGTGTGTGTGAAAGTGAGGTAAGGTGTGTGTGTAAGAGAGGTGAAGTGCGTGTGAAAGTGAGGTAAGGTGTGTGTGAAAGTGAGGTGAGGTGTGTGTAAAAGTGAGGAAAGGTGTGTGTGAAAGTGAGGTAAGGTGTGTGTGAAAGTGAGGTAAGGTGTGTGTGAAAGTGAGGTGAGGTGTGTGTGAAAGAGAGGTGAGGTGTGTGTGAAAGTAAGGTAAGGTGTGGGTGAAAGTGAGGTGAGGTGTGTGTAAAAGTGAGGTAAGGTGTGTGTGAAAGTGAGGTGAGGTGTGTGTGTAAGTGAGGTGAGGTGTGTGTGAAACAGAGGTGAGGTGTGTGTGAAAGTAAGGTGAGGTGTGTGTGAAAGTGAGGTGAGGTGTGTGTGAAAGTGAGGTGAGGTGTGTGTGAAAGTGAGGTGAGGTGTGTGTGAAAGTGAGGTGAGGTGTGTGTTAAAGTGAGGTGAGGTGTGTGTGAAAGTAAGGTAAGGTGTGTGTGTAAGAGAGGTAAGGTGTGTGTGAAAGTGGGGTGAGGTGTGTGTGAAAGTGAGATCAGGCGTGAGTGAAACAGAGATCAGGTGTGTGTGAAAGAGAGGTCAGGTGTGTGTGAATGTGAGGTGAGGTGTGTGTGAAAGAGAGGTGAGGTGTGTGTGAAAGAGAGGTGAGGTGTGTGTGAAAGTGAGGTGAGGTGTGTGTAAAAATGATGTGGGGTGTGTGTGAAAGTGTGGTAAGGTGTGTGTGAAAGTGAGGTGAGGTGTGTGTGAAAGTGAGATCAGGCGTGAGTGAAACAGAGATCAGGTGTGTGTGAAAGAGAGGTCAGGTGTGTGTGAAAGAGAGGTCAGGTGGGTGTGAAAGAGAGGTGATGTTTGGGTGAAAGTGAGGTTAGGCGTATGTGTAAGAGAGGTGAGGTGTGTGTGAAAGAGAGGTGAGGTGTGTGTGTGAAAGTGAGGTGAGGTGTGTGTGAAAGTGAGGGGAGGTGTGTGTGAAAGTGAGGTGAGGTGTGTGTGAAAGTGAGGTAAGGTGTGTGAAAGTGAGGTGAGGTGTGTGTGAAAGTGAGGTAAGGTGTGTGTGTAAGAGAGGTGAGGTGTGTGTGAAAGTGAGGTAAGGTGTGTGTGTAAGAGAGGTGAGGTGTGTGTGAAAGTGAGGTAAGGTCTGTGTGAAAGTGAGGTGAGGTGTGTGTGAAAGTGAGGTAAGGTGTGTGTGAAAGTGAGGTGAGGTGTGTGTGAGAGTGAGGAAAGGTGTGTGTGAAAGTGAGGTGAGGTGTGTGTGAAAGTGAGGCAAGGTGTGTCTGAGAGTGAGGTGAGGTGTGTGTGAAAGTGAGGTAAGGTGTGTGTGAAAGTGAGGTGAGGTGTGTGTGAAAGTGAGGTGAGGTGTGTGTGAAAGTGAGGAAAGGTGTGTCTGAGAGTGAGGTGAGGTGTGTGTGAAAGTGAGGTAAGGTGTGTGTGAAAGTGAGGTGAGGTGTGTGTGGAAGTGAGGTGAGGTGTGTGTGTAAGAGAGGTGAGGCGTGTGTGAAAGTGATGTAAGATGTGTGTGAAAGAGAGGTGAGGTGTCTGTGAAAGTGAGGTGAGGTGTGTATGAAAGAGAGGTGAGGTGTGTGAAGTGAGGTGAGGTGTGAAAGTGAGGTGAGGTGTGTGGGTGAGGTAAGGTGTGTGTGAAAGTGAGGTAATGTGTGTGTGAAAGTGAGGTGAGGTGCGTGTGAAAATGATGTGAGGTACGTGTGAAAGTGTGGTAAGGTGTGTGTGAAAGAGAGGTCAGGTGTGTGTGAAAGAGAGGTCAGGTGTGTGTGAAAGAGAGGTGATGTTTGGGTGAAAGTGATGAGGGGTGTGTGTGAAAGTGAGGTGAGGTGTGTGCGAAAATGAGGTGAGGTGTGTGTGAAAGACAGGTCAGGTGTGTGTGAAAAAGAGGTAAGGTGTGTGTGAAAGTGAGGTAAGGTGTGTGTCAAAGTGAGGTGAGGTGTGTGTGAAAGTGAGGTGAGGTGTGTGTGAAAGAGAGGTGAGGTGTGTGTGAAAGTGAGGTATGTGTGAAAGTGGGGTGAGGTGTGTGTGAAAGTGAGGTAAGGTGTGTGTGTAAGAGAGGTAAGGTGTGTGTGAAAGTGGGGTGAGGTGTGTGTGAAAGTGAGATCAGGCGTGTGTGAAAGAGAGGTCAGGTGTGTGTGAAAGTGAGGTGAGGTGTGTGTAAAAGTGAGGTGAGGTGTGTGTGAAAGTGAGATAGGTGTGAGTGAAAGAGAGGTGAGGTGTGTGTGTAAGTGAGGTGAGGTGTGTGTGAAACAGAGATCAGGTGTGTGTGAAAGAGAGGTCAGGTGTGTGTGAAAGTGAGGTGAGGTGTGTGTGTAAGTGAGGTGAGGTGTGTGTGAAACAGAGATCAGGTGTGTGTGAAAGAGAGGTCAGGTGTGTGTGAAAGTGAGGTGAGGTGTGTGTAAAAGTGAGGTGAGGTGTGTGTGAAAGTGAGATAGGTGTGAGTGAAAGAGAGGTGAGGTGTGTGTGAAAGAGAGGTGAGGTGTGTGCGAAAGTAAGGTGAGGTGTGTGTGAAAGTGAGGTGAGGTGTGTGTAAAAGTGAGGTAAGGTGTGTGTTAAAGTGAGGTGAGGTGTGTGTGAAAGTGAGGTGAGGTGTGTGTGTAAGTGAGGTGAGGTGTGTGTGAAACAGAGGTGAGGTGTGTGTGAAAGTGAGGTGAGGTGTGTGTGAAAGTGAGGTGAGGTGTGTGTAAAAGTGAGGTGAGGTGTGTGTGAAAGTAAGGTAAGGTGTGTGTGAAAGTGAGGTGAGGTGAGTGTGAAAGTGAGGTAAGGTGAAGGTGAGGTGAGGTCTGAAAGTGAGGTGAGGTTTGAAAGTGAGGTAAGGTGTGTGTGAAAGTGAGGTGAGGTGTGTGTGAAAGAGAGGTGAGGTGTGTGTGAAAGTGAGGTGGAGTGTGTGTGAAAGTGAGGTGAGGTGTGTGTGAAAGAGAGGTAAGGTGTGTGTGAAAGAGAGGTGAGGTGTGTGTGAAAGTGAGGTGAGGTGTGTGTGAAAGAGAGGTGAGGTGTGTGTGAAAGTGAGGTGAGGTGTGTGTGAAAGTGAGGTGAGGTGTGTGTGTGAAAGAGAGGTCAGGTGTGTGTGAAAGAGAGGTGATGTTTGGGTGAAAGTGAGGGGAGGTGTGTGTGAAAGTGAGGTGAGGTGTGTGCGAAAGTGAGGTGAGGTGTGTGTGAAAGACAGGTCAGGTGTGTGTGAAACAGAGGTAAGGTGTGTGTGAAAGTGAGGTAAGGTGTGTGTCAAAGTGAGGTGAGGTGTGTGTGAAAGAGAGGTCAGGTGTGTGTGAAAGTGAGGTGAGGTGTGTGTGAAAGTGAGGTATGTGTGAAAGTGAGGTGAGGTGTGTGTGAAAGTGAGGTGAGGTGTGTGTGAAAGTGAGGTGGTGTGTGTGTGAAAGTGAGGTGAGGTGTGTGTGAAAGGGAGGTAAGGTGTGTGTGAAAATGATGTGAGATGTGTGTGAAAGGGAGGTAAGGTGTGTGTGAAAGTGAGGTGAGGTGTGTGTAAAAGTGAGGAAAGGTGTGTGTGAAAGTGAGCAAGGTGTGTGTGAAAGTGAGGTAAGGTGTGTGTGAAAGTGAGGTAAGGTGTGTGTGAAAGTGAGGTGAGGTGTGTGTGAAAGAGAGGTGAGGTGTGTGTGAAAGTAAGGTAAGGTGTGGGTGAAAGTGAGGTGAGGTGTGTGTAAAAGTGAGGTAAGGTGTGTGTGAAAGTGAGGTGAGGTGTGTGTGTAAGTGAGGTGAGGTGTGTGTGAAAGAGAGGTCAGGTGTGTGTGAAAGAGAGGTCAGGTGTGTGTGAAAGTGAGGTGAGGTGTGTGTTAAAGTGAGGTGAGGTGTGTGTGAAAGTAAGGTAAGGTGTGTGTGTAAGAGAGGTAAGGTGTGTGTGAAAGTGAGGTGAGGTGTGTGTAAAAGTGAGGAAAGGTGTGTGTGAAAGTGAGCAAGGTGTGTGTGAAAGTGAGGTAAGGTGTGTGTGAAAGTGAGGTAAGGTGTGTGTGAAAGTGAGGTGAGGTGTGTGTGAAAGAGAGGTGAGGTGTGTGTGAAAGTAAGGTAAGGTTTGGGTGAAAGTGAGGTGAGGTGTGTGTAAAAGTGAGGTAAGGTGTGTGTGAAAGTGAGGTGAGATGTGTGTGTAAGTGAGGTGAGGTGTGTGTGAAAGAGAGGTCAGGTGTGTGTGAAAGAGAGGTCAGGTGTGTGTGAAAGTGAGGTGAGGTGTGTGTTAAAGTGAGGTGAGGTGTGTGTGAAAGTAAGGTAAGGTGTGTGTGTAAGAGAGGTAAGGTGTGTGTGAAAGTGGGGTGAGGTGTGTGTGAAAGAGAGGTGAGGTGTGTGTGAAAGTGAGGTCAGGTGTGTGTAAAAATGATGTGGGGTGTGTGTGAAAGTGTGGTAAGGTGTGTGTGAAAGTGAGGTGAGGTGTGTGTGAAAGTGAGATCAGGCGTGAGTGAAACAGAGGTCAGGTGTGTGTGAAAGAGAGGTCAGGTGTGTATGAATGTGAGGTGAGGTGTGTGTGAAAGAGAGGTGAGGTGTGTGTGAAAGAGAGGTCAGGTGTGTGTGAAAGAGAGGTCAGGTGCGTGTGAAAGAGAGGTGATGTTTGGGTGAAAGTGAGGTAAGGCGTGTGTGTAAGAGAGGTGAGGTGTGTGTGAAAGAGAGGTGAGGTGTGTGTGAAAGTGAGGTGAGGTGTGTGTGAAAGTGAGGGGAGGTGTGTGTGAAAGTGAGGTGAGGTGTGTGTGAAAGTGAGGTAAGGTGTGTGAAAGTGAGGTGTGTGTGAAAGTGAGGTAAGGTGTGTGTGTAAGAGAGGTGAGGTGTGTGTGAAAGTGAGGTAT
This sequence comes from Eledone cirrhosa, assembly GCA_964016885.1. Taxonomy (NCBI): domain Eukaryota; kingdom Metazoa; phylum Mollusca; class Cephalopoda; order Octopoda; family Eledonidae; genus Eledone; species Eledone cirrhosa. The sequence continues at coordinate 218,818,492 of OZ024743.1, forward strand.
GTGTGAAAGTGAGGTGAGGTGTGTGTGAAAGTGAGGTGAGGTGTGTGTGAAAGTGAGGTGGTGTGTGTGTGAAAGTGAGGTGAGGTGTGTGTGAAAGGGAGGTAAGGTGTGTGTGAATATGATGTGAGATGTGTGTGAAAGGGAGGTAAGGTGTGTGTGAAAGTGAGGTGAAATGTGTGTAAAAGTGAGGTGAGGTGTGTGTGAAAGTGAGGTGAGGTGTGTGTGTAAGTGAGGTGAGGTGTGTGTGAAACAGAGGTGAGGTGTGTGTGAAAGTAAGGTGAGGTGTGTGTGAAAGTGAGGTGAGGTGTGTGTGAAAGTGAGGTGAGGTGTGTGTGAAAGTGAGGTGAGGTGTGTGTGAAAGTGAGGTGAGGTGTGTGTTAAAGTGAGGTGAGGTGTGTGTGAAAGTAAGGTAAGGTGTGTGTGTAAGAGAGGTAAGGTGTGTGTGAAAGTGGGGTGAGGTGTGTGTGAAAGAGAGGTGAGGTGTGTGTGAAAGTGAGGTGAGGTGTGTGTGAAAATGATGTGGGGTGTGTGTGAAAGTGTGGTAAGGTGTGTGTGAAAGTGAGGTGAGGTGTGTGTGAAAGTAAGATCAGGCGTGAGTGAAACAGAGGTCAGGTGTGTGTGAAAGAGAGGTCAGGTGTGTGTGAATGTGAGGTAAGGTGTGTGTGAAAGAGAGGTGAGGTGTGTGTGAAAGAGAGGTCAGGTTTGTGTGAAAGAGAGGTCAGGTGCGTGTGAAAGAGAGGTGATGTTTGGGTGAAAGTGAGGTAAGGTGTGTGTGTAAGAGAGGTGAGGTGTGTGTGAAAGAGAGGTGAGGTGTGTGTGAAAGTGAGGTGAGGTGTGTGTGAAAGTGAGGGGAGGTGTGTGTGAAAGTGAGGTGAGGTGTGTGTGAAAGTGAGGTAAGGTGTGTGAAAGTGAGGTGAGGTGTGTGTGAAAGTGAGGTAAGGTGTGTGTGTAAGAGAGGTGAGGTGTGTGTGAAAGTTAGGTAAGGTCTGTGTGAAAGTGAGGTGAGGTGTGTGTGAAAGTGAGGTGAGGTGTGTGTGAAAGTGAGGTGAGGTGTGTGTGAAAGTGAGGTGAGAGTGAGGAAAGGTGTGTGTGAAAGTGAGGTGAGGTGTGTGTGAAAGAGAGGTAAGGTGTGTGTGAAAGTGAGGTGAGGTGTGTGTGAAAGTGAGGCAAGGTGTGTCTGAGAGTGAGGTGAGGTGTGTGTGAAAGTGAGGTAAGGTGTGTGAAAGTGAGGTGAGGTGTGTGTGAAAGTGAGGTAAGGTGTGTGTGTAAGAGAGGTGAGGTGTGTGTGAAAGTGAGGTGAGGTGTGTGTGAAAGTGAGGTAATGTGTGTGTGAAAGTGAGGTGAGGTGTGTGTGAAAGTGAGGTGAGGTGTGTGTGAAAGTGAGGAAAGGTGTGTCTGAGAGTGAGGTGAGGTGTGTGTGAAAGTGAGGTAAGGTGTGTGTGAAAGTGAGGTGAGGTGTGTGTGGAAGTGAGGTGAGGTGTGTGTGTAAGAGAGGTGAGGCGTGTGTGAAAGTGAGGTAAGGTGTGTATGAAAGAGAGGTGAGGTGCGTGAAAGTGAGGTGAGGTGTGAAAGTGAGGTGAGGTGTGAGGGTGAGGTAAGGTGGGTGTGAAAGTGAGGTAATGTGTGTGTGAAAGTGAGGTGAGGTGCGTGTGAAAATGATGTGAGGTATGTGTGAAAGTGTGGTAAGGTGTGTGTGAAAGTGAGGTGAGGTGTGTGTGAAAGTGAGGTGAGGTGTGTGTGTGAAAGAGAGGTCAGGTGTGTGTGAAAGAGAGGTCAGGTGTGTGTGAAAGAGAGGTAATGTTTGGGTGAAAGTGAGGAGAGGTGTGTGTGAAAGTGAGGTGAGGTGTGTGCGAAAGTGAGGTGAGGTGTGTGCGAAAGTGAGGTGAGGTGTGTGTGAAAGACAGGTCAGGTGTGTGTGAAACAGAGGTAAGGTGTGTGTCAAAGTGAATTGAGATGTGTGTGAAAGTGAGGTGAGGTGTGTGTGAAAGTGAGGTAAGGTGTGTGTGAGAGTGGGGTGAGGTATGTGTGAGAGTGAGGTGAGGTGTGTGTGAAAGTGATGTAAGGTGCGTGTGAAAGTGAGGGGAGGTGTGTGTGAAAGTGAGGTGAGGTGTGTGTGAAAGTGAGGTAAGGTGTGTGTAAAAGTGAGGAAAGGTGTGTGTGAAAGTGAGCAAAGGTGTGTGTGAAATTGAGGTGAGGCGTGTGTGAAAGTGAGGTAAGGTGTGTGTGAAAGTGAGGTAAGGTGTGTGTGAAAGTGAGGTGAAATGTGTGTAAAAGTGAGGTGAGGTGTGTGTGAAAGTGAGGTAGGTGTGAGTGAAAGAGAGGTGAGGTGTGTGTGAAAGAGAGGTGAGGTGTGTGTGAAAGTAAGGTAAGGTGTGGGTGAAAGTGAGGTGAGGTGTGTGTAAAAGTGAGGTAAGGTGTGTGTGAAAGTGAGGTGAGGTGTGTGTGTAAGTGAGGTGAGGTGTGTGTGAAACAGAGGTGAGGTGTGTGTGAAAGTAAGGTGAGGTGTGTGTGAAAGTGAGGTGAGGTGTGTGTGAAAGTGAGGTGAGATGTGTGTGAAAGTGAGGTGAGGTGTGTGTTAAAGTGAGGTGAGGTGTGTGTGAAAGTAAGGTAAGGTGTGTGTGTAAGAGAGGTAAGGTGTGTGTGAAAGTGGGGTGAGGTGTGTGTGAAAGAGAGGTGAGGTGTGTGTGAAAGTGAGGTGAGGTGTGTGTGAAAATGATGTGGGGTGTGTGTGAAAGTGTGGTAAGGTGTGTGTGAAAGTGAGGTGAGGTGTGTGTGAAAGTAAGGTAAGGTGTGGGTGAAAGTGAGGTGAGGTGTGTATGAAAGAGAGGTGAGGTGCGTGAAATTGAGGTGAGGTGTGAAAGTGAGGTGAGGTGTGAGGGTGAGGTAAGGTGTGTGTGAAAGTGAGGTGAGGTGTGTGTGAAAGTGAGGTGAGGTGTGGGTGTGAAAGAGAGGTCAGGTGTGTGTGAAAGAGAGGTCAGGTGTGTGTGAAAGAGAGGTGATGTTTGGGTGAAAGTGAGGTGAGGTGTGTGTGAAAGACAGGTCAGGTGTGTGTGAAACAGAGGTAAGGTGTGTGTGAAAGTGAGGTAAGGTGTGTGTGAAAGTGAGGTGAGGTGTGTGTGAAAGAGAGGTGAGGTGTGTGTGAAAGTAAGGTAAGGTTTGGGTGAAAGTGAGGTGAGGTGTGTGTAAAAGTGAGGTAAGGTGTGTGTGAAAGTGAGGTGAGATGTGTGTGTAAGTGAGGTGAGGTGTGTGTGAAAGAGAGGTCAGGTGTGTGTGAAAGAGAGGTCAGGTGTGTGTGAAAGTGAGGTGAGGTGTGTGTTAAAGTGAGGTGAGGTGTGTGTGAAAGTAAGGTAAGGTGTGTGTGTAAGAGAGGTAAGGTGTGTGTGAAAGTGGGGTGAGGTGTGTGTGAAAGAGAGGTGAGGTGTGTGTGAAAGTGAGGTCAGGTGTGTGTAAAAATGATGTGGGGTGTGTGTGAAAGTGTGGTAAGGTGTGTGTGAAAGTGAGGTGAGGTGTGTGTGAAAGTGAGATCAGGCGTGAGTGAAACAGAGGTCAGGTGTGTGTGAAAGAGAGGTCAGGTGTGTATGAATGTGAGGTGAGGTGTGTGTGAAAGAGAGGTGAGGTGTGTGTGAAAGAGAGGTCAGGTGTGTGTGAAAGAGAGGTCAGGTGCGTGTGAAAGAGAGGTGATGTTTGGGTGAAAGTGAGGTAAGGCGTGTGTGTAAGAGAGGTGAGGTGTGTGTGAAAGAGAGGTGAGGTGTGTGTGAAAGTGAGGTGAGGTGTGTGTGAAAGTGAGGGGAGGTGTGTGTGAAAGTGAGGTGAGGTGTGTGTGAAAGTGAGGTAAGGTGTGTGAAAGTGAGGTGTGTGTGAAAGTGAGGTAAGGTGTGTGTGTAAGAGAGGTGAGGTGTGTGTGAAAGTGAGGTATGTGTGAAAGTGAGGTGAGGTGTGTGTGAAAGTGAGGTGAGGTGTGTGTGAAAGTGAGGTGGTGTGTGTGTGAAAGTGAGGTGAGGTGTGTGTGAAAGGGAGGTAAGGTGTGTGTGAATATGATGTGAGATGTGTGTGAAAGGGAGGTAAGGTGTGTGTGAAAGTGAGGTGAAATGTGTGTAAAAGTGAGGTGAGGTGTGTGTGAAAGTGAGGTGAGGTGTGTGTGTAAGTGAGGTGAGGTGTGTGTGAAACAGAGGTGAGGTGTGTGTGAAAGTAAGGTGAGGTGTGTGTGAAAGTGAGGTGAGGTGTGTGTGAAAGTGAGGTGAGGTGTGTGTGAAAGTGAGGTGAGGTGTGTGTGAAAGTGAGGTGAGGTGTGTGTTAAAGTGAGGTGAGGTGTGTGTGAAAGTAAGGTAAGGTGTGTGTGTAAGAGAGGTAAGGTGTGTGTGAAAGTGGGGTGAGGTGTGTGTGAAAGAGAGGTGAGGTGTGTGTGAAAGTGAGGTGAGGTGTGTGTGAAAATGATGTGGGGTGTGTGTGAAAGTGTGGTAAGGTGTGTGTGAAAGTGAGGTGAGGTGTGTGTGAAAGTAAGATCAGGCGTGAGTGAAACAGAGGTCAGGTGTGTGTGAAAGAGAGGTCAGGTGTGTGTGAATGTGAGGTAAGGTGTGTGTGAAAGAGAGGTGAGGTGTGTGTGAAAGAGAGGTCAGGTTTGTGTGAAAGAGAGGTCAGGTGCGTGTGAAAGAGAGGTGATGTTTGGGTGAAAGTGAGGTAAGGTGTGTGTGTAAGAGAGGTGAGGTGTGTGTGAAAGAGAGGTGAGGTGTGTGTGAAAGTGAGGTGAGGTGTGTGTGAAAGTGAGGGGAGGTGTGTGTGAAAGTGAGGTGAGGTGTGTGTGAAAGTGAGGTAAGGTGTGTGAAAGTGAGGTGAGGTGTGTGTGAAAGTGAGGTAAGGTGTGTGTGTAAGAGAGGTGAGGTGTGTGTGAAAGTTAGGTAAGGTCTGTGTGAAAGTGAGGTGAGGTGTGTGTGAAAGTGAGGTGAGGTGTGTGTGAAAGTGAGGTGAGGTGTGTGTGAAAGTGAGGTGAGAGTGAGGAAAGGTGTGTGTGAAAGTGAGGTGAGGTGTGTGTGAAAGAGAGGTAAGGTGTGTGTGAAAGTGAGGTGAGGTGTGTGTGAAAGTGAGGCAAGGTGTGTCTGAGAGTGAGGTGAGGTGTGTGTGAAAGTGAGGTAAGGTGTGTGAAAGTGAGGTGAGGTGTGTGTGAAAGTGAGGTAAGGTGTGTGTGTAAGAGAGGTGAGGTGTGTGTGAAAGTGAGGTGAGGTGTGTGTGAAAGTGAGGTAATGTGTGTGTGAAAGTGAGGTGAGGTGTGTGTGAAAGTGAGGTGAGGTGTGTGTGAAAGTGAGGAAAGGTGTGTCTGAGAGTGAGGTGAGGTGTGTGTGAAAGTGAGGTAAGGTGTGTGTGAAAGTGAGGTGAGGTGTGTGTGGAAGTGAGGTGAGGTGTGTGTGTAAGAGAGGTGAGGCGTGTGTGAAAGTGAGGTAAGGTGTGTATGAAAGAGAGGTGAGGTGCGTGAAAGTGAGGTGAGGTGTGAAAGTGAGGTGAGGTGTGAGGGTGAGGTAAGGTGGGTGTGAAAGTGAGGTAATGTGTGTGTGAAAGTGAGGTGAGGTGCGTGTGAAAATGATGTGAGGTATGTGTGAAAGTGTGGTAAGGTGTGTGTGAAAGTGAGGTGAGGTGTGTGTGAAAGTGAGGTGAGGTGTGTGTGTGAAAGAGAGGTCAGGTGTGTGTGAAAGAGAGGTCAGGTGTGTGTGAAAGAGAGGTAATGTTTGGGTGAAAGTGAGGAGAGGTGTGTGTGAAAGTGAGGTGAGGTGTGTGCGAAAGTGAGGTGAGGTGTGTGCGAAAGTGAGGTGAGGTGTGTGTGAAAGACAGGTCAGGTGTGTGTGAAACAGAGGTAAGGTGTGTGTCAAAGTGAATTGAGATGTGTGTGAAAGTGAGGTGAGGTGTGTGTGAAAGTGAGGTAAGGTCTGTGTGAGAGTGGGGTGAGGTATGTGTGAGAGTGAGGTGAGGTGTGTGTGAAAGTGATGTAAGGTGCGTGTGAAAGTGAGGGGAGGTGTGTGTGAAAGTGAGGTGAGGTGTGTGTGAAACTGAGGTAAGGTGTGTGTAAAAGTGAGGAAAGGTGTGTGTGAAAGTGAGCAAAGGTGTGTGTGAAATTGAGGTGAGGCGTGTGTGAAAGTGAGGTAAGGTGTGTGTGAAAGTGAGGTAAGGTGTGTGTGAAAGTGAGGTGAAATGTGTGTAAAAGTGAGGTGAGGTGTGTGTGAAAGTGAGGTAGGTGTGAGTGAAAGAGAGGTGAGGTGTGTGTGAAAGAGAGGTGAGGTGTGTGTGAAAGTAAGGTAAGGTGTGGGTGAAAGTGAGGTGAGGTGTGTGTAAAAGTGAGGTAAGGTGTGTGTGAAAGTGAGGTGAGGTGTGTGTGTAAGTGAGGTGAGGTGTGTGTGAAACAGAGGTGAGGTGTGTGTGAAAGTAAGGTGAGGTGTGTGTGAAAGTGAGGTGAGGTGTGTGTGAAAGTGAGGTGAGATGTGTGTGAAAGTGAGGTGAGGTGTGTGTTAAAGTGAGGTGAGGTGTGTGTGAAAGTAAGGTAAGGTGTGTGTGTAAGAGAGGTAAGGTGTGTGTGAAAGTGGGGTGAGGTGTGTGTGAAAGAGAGGTGAGGTGTGTGTGAAAGTGAGGTGAGGTGTGTGTGAAAATGATGTGGGGTGTGTGTGAAAGTGTGGTAAGGTGTGTGTGAAAGTGAGGTGAGGTGTGTGTGAAAGTAAGGTAAGGTGTGGGTGAAAGTGAGGTGAGGTGTGTATGAAAGAGAGGTGAGGTGCGTGAAATTGAGGTGAGGTGTGAAAGTGAGGTGAGGTGTGAGGGTGAGGTAAGGTGTGTGTGAAAGAGAGGTGAGGTGTGTGTGAAAGTGAGGTGAGGTGTGGGTGTGAAAGAGAGGTCAGGTGTGTGTGAAAGAGAGGTCAGGTGTGTGTGAAAGAGAGGTGATGTTTGGGTGAAAGTGAGGTGAGGTGTGTGTGAAAGACAGGTCAGGTGTGTGTGAAACAGAGGTAAGGTGTGTGTGAAAGTGAGGTAAGGTGTGTGTCAAAGTGAGGTGAGGTGTGTGTGAAAGAGAGGTCAGGTGTGTGTGAAAGTGAGGTGAGGTGTGTGTGAAAGTGAGGTATGTGTGAAAGTGAGGTGAGGTGTGTGTGAAAGTGAGGTGAGGTGTGTGTGAAAGTGAGGTGGTGTGTGTGTGAAAGTGAGGTGAGGTGTGTGTGAAAGGGAGGTAAGGTGTGTGTGAAAATGATGTGAGATGTGTGTGAAAGGGAGGTAAGGTGTGTGTGTGAAAGTGAGGTAAGGTGTGTGTGTAAGAGAGGTGAGGTGCGTGTGAAAGTGAGGTAAGGTGTGTGTGAAAGTGAGGTGGGGTGTGTGTAAAAGTGAGGAAAGGTGTGTGTGAAAGTGAGCAAGGTGTGTGTGAAAGTGAGGTAAGGTGTGTGTGAAAGTGAGGTAAGGTGTGTGTGAAAGTGAGGTGAGGTGTGTGTGAAAGAGAGGTGAGGTGTGTGTGTAAGTAAGGTAAGGTGTGGGTGAAAGTGAGGTGAGGTGTGTGTAAAAGTGAGGTAAGGTGTGTGTGAAAGTGAGGTGAGGTGTGTGTGTAAGTGAGGTGAGGTGTGTGTGAAACAGAGGTGAGGTGTGTGTGAAAGTAAGGTGAGGTGTGTGTGAAAGTGAGGTGAGGTGTGTGTGAAAGTGAGGTGAGGTGTGTGTTAAAGTGAGGTGAGGTGTGTGTGAAAGTAAGGTAAGGTGTGTGTGTAAGAGAGGTAAGGTGTGTGTGAAAGTGGGGTGAGGTGTGTGTGAAAGTGAGATCAGGTGTGTGTGAATGTGAGGTGAGGTGTGTGTGAAAGAGAGGTGAGGTGTGTGTGAAAGAGAGGTGAGGTGTGTGTGAAAGTGAGGTGAGGTGTGTGTAAAAATGATGTGGGGTGTGTGTGAAAGTGAGATCAGGCGTGAGTGAAACAGAGATCAGGTGTGTGTGAAAGAGAGGTCAGGTGTGTGTGAATGTGAGGTGAGGTGTGTGTGAAAGAGAGGTGAGGTGTGTGTGAAAGAGAGGTGAGGTGTGTGTGAAAGTGAGGTGAGGTGTGTGTAAAAATGATGTGGGGTGTGTGTGAAAGTGTGGTAAGGTGTGTGTGAAAGTGAGGTGAGGTGTGTGTGAAAGTGAGATCAGGCGTGAGTGAAACAGAGATCAGGTGTGTGTGAAAGAGAGGTCAGGTGTGTGTGAAAGAGAGGTCAGGTGGGTGTGAAAGAGAGGTGATGTTTGGGTGAAAGTGAGGTTAGGCGTATGTGTAAGAGAGGTGAGGTGTGTGTGAAAGAGAGGTGAGGTGTGTGTGAAAGTGAGGTGAGGTGTGTGTGAAAGTGAGGGGAGGTGTGTGTGAAAGTGAGGTGAGGTGTGTGTGAAAGTGAGGTAAGGTGTGTGAAAGTGAGGTGAGGTGTGTGTGAAAGTGAGGTAAGGTGTGTGTGTAAGAGAGGTGAGGTGTGTGTGAAAGTGAGGTAAGGTGTGTGTGTAAGAGAGGTGAGGTGTGTGTGAAAGTGAGGTAAGGTCTGTGTGAAAGTGAGGTGAGGTGTGTGTGAAAGTGAGGTAAGGTGTGTGTGAAAGTGAGGTGAGGTGTGTGTGAGAGTGAGGAAAGGTGTGTGTGAAAGTGAGGTGAGGTGTGTGTGAAAGTGAGGTGAGGTGTGTGTGAAAGTGAGGCAAGGTGTGTCTGAGAGTGAGGTGAGGTGTGTGTGAAAGTGAGGTAAGGTGTGTGTGAAAGTGAGGTGAGGTGTGTGTGAAAGTGAGGTGAGGTGTGTGTGAAAGTGAGGAAAGGTGTGTCTGAGAGTGAGGTGAGGTGTGTGTGAAAGTGAGGTAAGGTGTGTGTGAAAGTGAGGTGAGGTGTGTGTGGAAGTGAGGTGAGGTGTGTGTGTAAGAGAGGTGAGGCGTGTGTGAAAGTGATGTAAGGTGTGTGTGAAAGAGAGGTGAGGTGTCTGTGAAAGTGAGGTGAGGTGTGTATGAAAGAGAGGTGAGGTGTGTGAAGTGAGGTGAGGTGTGAAAGTGAGGTGAGGTGTGTGGGTGAGGTAAGGTGTGTGTGAAAGTGAGGTAATGTGTGTGTGAAAGTGAGGTGAGGTGCGTGTGAAAATGATGTGAGGTACGTGTGAAAGTGTGGTAAGGTGTGTGTGAAAGAGAGGTCAGGTGTGTGTGAAAGAGAGGTCAGGTGTGTGTGAAAGAGAGGTGATGTTTGGGTGAAAGTGATGAGGGGTGTGTGTGAAAGTGAGGTGAGGTGTGTGCGAAAATGAGGTGAGGTGTGTGTGAAAGACAGGTCAGGTGTGTGTGAAAAAGAGGTAAGGTGTGTGTGAAAGTGAGGTAAGGTGTGTGTCAAAGTGAGGTGAGGTGTGTGTGAAAGTGAGGTGAGGTGTGTGTGAAAGTGAGGTGAGGTGTGTGTGAAAGTGAGGTATGTGTGAAAGTGGGGTGAGGTGTGTGTGAAAGTGAGGTGAGGTGTGTGAAAGTGAGGTGGTGTGTGTGTGAAAGTGAGGTGAGGTGTGTGTGAAAGGGAGGTAAGGTGTGTGTGAAAATGATGTGAGATGTGTGTGATAGGGAGGTAAGGTGTGTGTGTGAAAGTGAGGTAAGGTGTGTGTGTAAGAGAGGTGAGGTGCGTGTGAAAGTGAGGTAAGGTGTGTGTGAAAGTGAAGTGAGGTGTGTGTAAAAGTGAGGAAAGGTGTGTGTGAAAGTGAGCAAGGTGTGTGTGAAAGTGAGGTAAGGTGTGTGTGAAAGTGAGGTGAGGTGTGTGTAAAACTGAGGTGAGGTGTGTGTGAAAGTGAGGTAGGTGTGAGTGAAAGAGAGGCGAGGTGTGTGTGAAAGACAGGTGAGGTGTGTGTGAAAGTAAGGTGAGGTGTGTGTGAAAGTGAGGTGAGGTGTGCGTAAAAGTGAGGTAAGGTGTGTGTGAAAATGATGTGAGATGTGTGTGAAAGTGAGGTTAGGTGTGTGTGTGAAAGTGAGGTAAGGTGTGTGTAAAAGTGAGGAAAGGTGTGTGTGAAAGTGAGCAAGGTGTGTGTGAAAGTGAGGTAAGGTGTGTGTGAAAGTGAGGTAAGGTGTGTGTGAAAGTGAGGTGAGGTGTGTGTAAAAGTGAGGTGAGGTGTGTGTGAAAGTGAGATAGGTGTGAGTGAAAGAGAGGTGAGGTGTGTGTGAAAGAGAGGTGAGGTGTGTGCGAAAGTAAGGTGAGGTGTGTGTGAAAGTGAGGTGAGGTGTGTGTAAAAGTGAGGTAAGGTGTGTGTGAAAGTGAGGTGAGGTGTGTGTGAAAGTGAGGTGAGGTGTGTGTGTAAGTGAGGTGAGGTGTGTGTGAAACAGAGGTGAGGTGTGTGTGAAAGTGAGGTGAGGTGTGTGTGAAAGTGAGGTGAGGTGTGTGTAAAAGTGAGGTGAGGTGTGTGTGAAAGTAAGGTAAGGTGTGTGTGAAAGTGAGGTGAGGTGAGTGTGAAAGTGAGGTAAGGTGTGTGTGAAGGTGAGGTGAGGTCTGAAAGTGAGGTGAGGTTTGAAAGTGAGGTAAGGTGTGTGTGAAAGTGAGGTGAGGTGTGTGTGAAAGAGAGGTGAGGTGTGTGTGAAAGTGAGGTGGAGTGTGTGTGAAAGTGAGGTGAGGTGTGTGTGAAAGAGAGGAAAGGTGTGTGTGAAAGAGAGGTGAGGTGTGTGTGAAAGTGAGGTGAGGTGTGTGTGAAAGAGAGGTCAGGTGTGTGTGAAAGTGAGGTGAGGTGTGTGTGAAAGTGAGGTGAGGTGTGTGTGTGAAAGAGAGGTCAGGTGTGTGTGAAAGAGAGGTCAGGTGTGTGTGAAAGAGAGGTGATGTTTGGGTGAAAGTGAGGAGAGATGTGTGTGAAAGTGAGGTGAGGTGTGTGCGAAAGTGAGGTGAGGTGTGTGTGAAAGACAGGTCAGGTGTGTGTGAAACAGAGGTAAGGTGTGTGTGAAAGTGAGGTAAGGTGTGTGTCAAAGTGAGGTGAGGTGTGTGTGAAAGAGAGGTCAGGTGTGTGTGAAAGTGAGGTGAGGTGTGTGTGAAAGTGAGGTATGTGTGAAAGTGAGGTGAGGTGTGTGTGAAAGTGAGGTGAGGTGTGTGTGAAAGTGAGGTGGTGTGTGTGTGAAAGTGAGGTGAGGTGTGTGTAAAAGTGAGGAAAGGTGTGTGTGAAAGTGAGCAAGGTGTGTGTGAAAGTGAGGTAAGGTGTGTGTGAAAGTGAGGTAAGGTGTGTGTGAAAGTGAGGTGAGGTGTGTGTGAAAGAGAGGTGAGGTGTGTGTGAAAGTAAGGTAAGGTGTGGGTGAAAGTGAGGTGAGGTGTGTGTAAAAGTGAGGTAAGGTGTGTGTGAAAGTGAGGTGAGGTGTGTGTGTAAGTGAGGTGAGGTGTGTGTGAAAGAGAGGTCAGGTGTGTGTGAAAGAGAGGTCAGGTGTGTGTGAAAGTGAGGTGAGGTGTGTGTTAAAGTGAGGTGAGGTGTGTGTGAAAGTAAGGTAAGGTGTGTGTGTAAGAGAGGTAAGGTGTGTGTGAAAGTGGGGTGAGGTGTGTGTGAAAGAGAGGTGAGGTGTGTGTGAAAGTGAGGTCAGGTGTGTGTAAAAATGATGTGGGGTGTGTGTGAAAGTGTGGTAAGGTGTGTGTGAAAGTGAGGTGAGGTGTGTGTGAAAGTGAGATCAGGCGTGAGTGAAACAGAGGTCAGGTGTGTGTGAAAGAGAGGTCAGGTGTGTGTGAATGTGAGGTGAGGTGTGTGTGAAAGAGAGGTGAGGTGTGTGTGAAAGAGAGGTCAGGTGTGTGTGAAAGAGAGGTCAGGTGCGTGTGAAAGAGAGGTGATGTTTGGGTGAAAGTAAGGTAAGGCGTGTGTGTAAGAGAGGTGAGGTGTGTGTGAAAGAGAGGTGAGGTGTGTGTGAAAGTGAGGTAAGGTGTGTGTGAAAGTGAGGGGAGGTGTGTGTGAAAGTGAGGTGAGGTGTGTGTGAAAGTGAGGTAAGGTGTGTGAAAGTGAGGTGAGGTGTGTGTGAAAGTGAGGTAAGGTGTGTGTGTAAGAGAGGTGAGGTGTGTGTGAAAGTGAGGTATGTGTGAAAGTGAGGTGAGGTGTGTGTGAAAGTGAGGTGAGGTGTGTGTGAAAGTGAGGTGGTGTGTGTGTGAAAGTGAGGTGAGGTGTGTGTGAAACGGAGGTAAGGTGTGTGTGAAAGTGAGCTCAGGTGTGTGTGAAACAGAGGTAAGGTGTGTGTGAAAGTGAGGTAAGGTGTGTGTGAAAGTGAGGTGAGGTGTGTGTGAAAGTGAGGTGAGGTGTGTGTGAAAGTGAGGACAGGTGTGTGTGAAAGTGAGCTCAGGTGTGTGTGAAAGTGAGGTGAGGTGTGTGTGAAAGTGCGGTGAGGTGTGTGTGAAAGTGAGGTAAGGTGTGTCGTAAAGAGAGGTGAGGTGTGTGTGAAAGTGAGGTGAGGTGTGTGTGAAAGTGAGGTGTGTGTGAAGGTGAGGTGAGGTGTGTGTGAAAGTGCGGTGAGGTGTGTGTGCAAGTGAGGTAAGGTGTGTGTGAAAGTGAGGTAAGGTGTGTGTGAAAGTGAGGTGAAGTGTGTGTGAAAGAGACGTGAGGTGTGTGTGAAAGTGAGGTGAGGTGTGATAGTGAGGTAACGTGTGAAAGTGAGGTAATGTGTGTGTGAAAGTGAGGTAAGGTGTGTGTGAAAGTGAGGTGAGGTGCGTGTGAAAGTGAGGTAAGGTTTGTGTGAAAGTGAGGTGAGGTATATGTGAAAGTGAGGTGAGGTGTGTGTGAAAGTGAGGTGAGGTGTGTGTGAAAGTGAGGTGAGGTGTGTGTGAAAGTGAGGGGAGGTGTGTGTAAAAGTGAGGTAAGGTGTGTGTGAAAGTGAGGTGAGGTGTATGTGAAAGTGAGGTGAGGTGTGTGTGAAAGTGAGGGGAGGTGTGTGTGAAAGTGAGGTAAGGTGTGTGTGAAAGTGAGGAGAGGTGTGTGTGAAAGTGAGGGGACTTGTGTGTAAAAGTGAGGTAAGGTGTGTGTGAAAGTGAGGTGAGGTGTGTGTGCAACTGAGGTGAGGTGTGTGTGAAAGAGAGGTAAGGTGTGTGTGAAAGTGAGGTGAGGTGTGTGTGAAAGTGAGGTAAGGTGTGTGTGAAAGAGAGGTAAGGTGTGTGTGAAAGTGAGGTGAGGTGTGAAATTGTGGTAAGGTGTGTGTGAAAGTGAGGTGAGGTGTGTGTAAAAGTGAGGTAAGGTGTGTGTGAAAGAGATGTGAGGTGTGTGTGAAAGTGAGGTGAGGTGTGTGCGAAAGTGAGGTGAGGTGTGTGTGAAAGTGAGGTGAGGTGTGTGTGAAAGAGAGGTCAGGTGTGTGTGAAACAGAGGTCAGCTGTGTGTGAAAGTGAGGTAAGGTGTGTGTGAAAGTGAGGTGAGGTGTGTGTGAAAGTGAGGTGAGGTGTGTGTTAAAGTGAGGTGAGGTGTGTGTGAAAGTGAGGTGAGGTGTGTGTGAAAGTGAGGTGAGGTATGTGTGAAAGTGAGGTGAGGTGTGTGTGAAAGAGAGGTAAGGTGTGTGAAAGTGAGGTGAGGTGTGTGTGAAAGTGAGGTGAGGTGTGTGTGAAAGTGAGGGGAGATGTGTGTGAAAGTGAGGTAAGGTGTGTGTGAAAGAGAGGTGAGGTGTGTGTGAAAGTGAGGTAAGGTGTGTTTGAAAGTGAGGTCAGGTGTGTGTCAAAGTGAGCTCAGGTGTGTGTTAAACAGAGGTAAGGTGTGTGTGAAAGTAAGGTAAGGTGTGTGTGAAAGTGAGGTGAGGTGTGTGTGAAAGTGAGGTGAGGTGTTTGTGAAAGTGAGGTGAGGTGTGTGTGAAAGTGAGGTGAGGTGTGTGTGAAAGTGAGGGGAGGTGTGTGTGAAAGTGAGGTAAGGTGTGTGTGAAAGTGAGGTGAGGTGTGTGTGCAAGTGAGGTGTGTGTGAAAGAGAGGTAAGGTGTGTGTGAAAGTGAGGTGAGGTGTGTGTGAAAGTGAGGTAAGGTGTAGGTGAAAGTGAGGTAAGGTGTGTGTGAAAGTGAGGTGAGGGGTGTGTGAAAGTGAGGTGAGGTGTGTGTGAAAGTGAGGTGAGGTGTGTGTGAAAGTGAGGTCAGGTGTGTGTGAAAGTGAGCTCAGGTGTGTGTGAAACAGAGGTAAGGTGTGTGTGAAAGTGAGGTGAGGTGTGTGTGAAAGTAAGGTAAGGTGTGTGTGAAAGTGAGCTCAGGTGTGTGTGAAACAGAGGTGAGGTGTGTGTGAAAGTGAGGTGAGGTGTGTGTGAAAGTGAGGTGAGGTGTGTGTGAAAGTGAGGTGAGGTGTGTGTGAAAGTGAGGTGAGGTGTGTGTGAAAGTGCGGTGAGGTGTGTGTGAAAGTGAGGTAAGGTGTGTTGTAAAGAGAGGTGAGGTGTGTGTGAAAGTGAGGTGAGGTGTGTGTGAAAGTGAGGTGAGGTGTGTGTGAAAGTGAGGTAAGGTGTGTGTGAAAGTGAGGTCAGGTGTGTGTGAAAGTGAGCTCAGGTGTGTGTGAAACAGAGGTAAGGTGTCTGTGAAAGTGAGGTAAGGTGTGTGTGAAAGTGAGGTGAGGTGTGTGTGAAAGTGAGGTGAGGTGTGTGTGAAAGTGAGGTCAGGTGTGTGTGAAAGTGAGGTCAGGTGTGTGTGAAAGTGAGATCAGGTGTGTGTGAAACCGAGGTAAGGTGTGTGTGAAATGAGGTAAGGTGTGTGTGAAAGTGAGGTGAGGTGTGTGTGAAAGTGAGGTGAGGTGTGTGTGAAAGTGAGGTAAGGTGTGTGTGAAAGAGAGGTGAGGTGTGTGTGAAAGTGAGGTGAAGTGTGTGTGAAAGAGACGTGAGGTGTGTGTGAAAGTGAGGTGAGGTGTGTGTGAAAGTGAGGTGATGTGTGAAAGTGAGGTAAGGTGTGTGTGAAAGTGAGGTGAGGTGTCTGTGAAAGTGAGGGGAGGTGTGTGTAAAAGTGAGGTAAGGTGCGCGTGAAAGTGATGGAGGTGTGTGTAAAAGTGAGGTAAGGTGTGTGTGAAAGTGAGGTGAGGTGCGTGTGAAAGTGAGGTAAGGTGTGTGTGTAAGAGAGGTAAGGTGTGTGTGAAAGAGAGGTAAGGTGTGTGTGAAAGTGAGGTGAGGTGTGTGTGAAAGAGAGGTGAGGTGTGTGTGAAAGTGAGGTGAGGTGTGTGTGAAAGTGAGGTGAGGTGTGTGTGAAAGTGAGGTGAGGTGTGTGTGAAAGAGAGGTCAGGTGTCTGTGAAACAGAGGTAAGGTATGTGTGAAAATGATGAGAGATGTGTGTGAAAGTGAGGTAAGGTGTGTGTGAAAGTGAGGTGGGGTGTGTGTCAAAGTGAGGTGAGGCGTGTGTGAAAGAGAGGTGAGGTGTGTGTGAAAGTGAGGTGAGGTGTGTGTGAAAGTGAGGTGAGGTGTGTGTGAAAGTGAGGTGTGTGTGAAAGAGAGGTAAGGTGTGTGTGATAGTGAGGTGAGGTATGTGTGAAAGTGAGGTGAGGTGTGTGTGAAAGTGAGGGGTGGTGTGTGTGAAAGTGAGGTGACGTGTGTGAAAGTGAGGGGAGGTGTGTGTGAAAGTGAGGTGAGGTGTGTGTGAAAGTGAGGGGTGGTGTGTGTGAAAGTGAGGTGAGGTGTGTGTGAAAGTGAGGTAAGGTGTGGGTGAAAGTGAGGTAAGGTGTGTGTGAAAGTGAGGTGAGGGGTGTGTGAAAGTGAGGTGAGGTGTGTGTGAAAGTGAGGTGAGGTGTGTGTGAAAGTGAGGTCAGGTGTGTGTGAAAGTGAGCTCAGGTGTGTGTGAAACAGAGGTAAGGTGTGTGTGAAAGTGAGGTAAGGTGTGTGTGAAAGTGAGGTGAGGTGTGTGTGAAAGTGAGGTGAGGTGTGTGTGAAAGTGAGGACAGGTGTGTGTGAAAGTGAGCTCAGGTGTGTGTGAAACAGAGGTGAGGTGTGTGTGAAAGTGAGGTGAGGTGTGTGTGAAAGTGAGGTGAGGTGTGTGTGAAAGTGAGGTGAAGTGTGTGTGAAACTGAGGTGAGGTGTGTGTGAAAGTGAGGTGAGGTGTGTGTGAAAGTGCGGTGAGGTGTGTGTGAAAGTGAGGTAAGGTGTGTCGTAAAGAGAGGTGAGGTGTGTGTGAAAGTGAGGTGAGGTGTGTGTGAAAGTGAGGTGTGTGTGAAAGTGAGGTGTGTGTGAAAGTGAGGTGTGTGTGAAAGTGAGGTGTGTGTGAAAGTGAGGTGAGGTGTGTGTGAAAGTGCGGTGAGGTGTGTGTGCAAGTGAGGTAAGGTGTGTGTGAAAGTGAGGTAAGGTGTGTGTGAAAGTGAGGTGAAGTGTGTGTGAAAGTGAGGTGAAGTGTGTGTGAAAGAGACGTGAGGTGTGTGTGAAAGTGAGGTGAGGTGTGAAAGTGAGGTGACGTGTGAAAGTGAGGGGTGGTGTGTGTGAAAGTGAGGTGAGGTGTGTGTGAAAGTGAGGCAAGGTGTGTGTGAAAGTGAGGTGAGGTGTGTGTGAAAGTGAGGTGAGGTGTGTGTGAAAGTGAGGGGAGGTGTGTGTAAAAGTGAGGTAAGGTGTGTGTGAAAGTGAGGTGAGGTGTATGTGAAAGTGAGGTGAGGTGTGTGTGAAAGTGAGGTAAGGTGTGTGTGAAAGTGAGGTAAGGTGTGTGTGAAAGTGAGGAGAGGTGTGTGTGAAAGTGAGGGGACTTGTGTGTAAAAGTGAGGTAAGGTGTGTGTGAAAGTGAGGTGAGGTGTGTGTGCAACTGAGGTGAGGTGTGTGTGAAAGAGAGGTAAGGTGTGTGTGAAAGTGAGGTGAGGTGTGTGTGAAAGTGAGGTAAGGTGTGTGTGAAAGAGAGGTAAGGTGTGTGTGAAAGTGAGGTGAGGTGTGAAATTGTGGTAAGGTGTGTGTGAAAGTGAGGTGAGGTGTGTGTGAAAGTGAGGTGAGGTGTGTGTAAAAGTGAGGTAAGGTGTGTGTGAAAGAGATGTGAGGTGTGTGTGAAAGTGAGGTGAGGTGTGTGCAATAGTGAGGTAAGGTGTGTGTGAAAGAGAGGTGAGGTGTGTGTGAAAGAGAGGTCAGGTGTGTGTGAAACAGAGGTCAGCTGTGTGTGAAAGTGAGGTAAGGTGTGTGTGAAAGTGAGGTGAGGTGTGTGTGAAAGTGAGGTGAGGTGTGTGTTAAAGTGAGGTGAGGTGTGTGTGAAAGTGAGGTGAGGTGTGTGTGAAAGTGAGGTGAGGTATGTGTGAAAGTGAGGTGAGGTGTGTGTGAAAGAGAGGTAAGGTGTGTGAAAGTGAGGTGAGGTGTGTGTGAAAGTGAGGTGAGGTGTGTGTGAAAGTGAGGGGAGTTGTGTGTGAAAGTGAGGTAAGGTGTGTGTGAAAGAGAGGTGAGGTGTGTGTGAAAGTGAGGTAAGGTGTGTTTGAAAGAGAGGTGAGGTGTGTGTGAAAGTGAGGTGTGTGTGAAAGAGAGGTAAGGTGTGTGTGAAAGTGAGGTGAGGTGTGTGTGAAAGTGAGGTGAGGTGTGTGTGAAAGTGAGGTGAGGTGTGTGTAAAAGTGAGGTGAGGTGTGTGTGAAAGTGAGGTGAGGTGTGTGTGAAAGTGAGGTCAGGTGTGTGTGAAAGTGAGCTCAGGTGTGTGTTAAACAGAGGTAAGGTGTGTGTGAAAGTAAGGTAGGGTGTGTGTGAAAGTGAGGTGAGGTGTGTGTGAAAGTGAGGTGAGGTGTTTGTGAAAGTGAGGTGAGGTGTGTGTGAAAGTGAGGTGAGGTGTGTGTGAAAGTGAGGGGAGGTGTGTGTGAGAGTGAGGTAAGGTGTGTGTGAAAGTGAGGTGAGGTGTGTGTGCAAGTGAGGTGTGTGTGAAAGAGAGGTAAGGTGTGTGTGAAAGTGAGGTGAGGTGTGTGTGAAAGTGAGGTGAGGTGTGGGTGAAAGTGAGGTAAGGTGTGTGTGAAAGTGAGGTGAGGGGTGTGTGAAAGTGAGGTGAGGTGTGTGTGAAAGTGAGGTGAGGTGTGTGTGAAAGTGAGGTCAGGTGTGTGTGAAAGTGAGCTCAGGTGTGTGTGAAACAGAGGTAAGGTGTGTGTGAAAGTGAGGTAAGGTGTGTGTGAAAGTGAGGTGAGGTGTGTGTGAAAGTGAGGTGAGGTGTGTGTGAAAGTGAGGACAGCTGTGTGTGAAAGTGAGCTCAGGTGTGTGTGAAACAGAGGTGAGGTGTGTGTGAAAGTGAGGTGAGGTGTGTGTGAAAGTGAGGTGAGGTGTGTGTGAAAGTGAGGTGAGGTGTGTGTGAAACTGAGGTGAGGTGTGTGTGAAAGTGAGGTGAGGTGTGTGTGAAAGTGCGGTGAGGTGTGTGTGAAAGTGAGGTAAGGTGTGTTGTAAAGAGAGGTGAGGTGTGTGTGAAAGTGAGGTGAGGTGTGTGTGAAAGTGAGGTGAGGTGTGTGTGAAAGTGAGGTAAGGTGTGTGTGAAAGTGAGGTAAGGTGTGTGTGAAAGTGAGCTCAGGTGTGTGTGAAACAGAGGTAAGGTGTCTGTGAAAGTGAGGTAAGGTGTGTGTGAAAGTGAGGTGAGGTGTGTGTGAAAGTGAGGTGAGGTGTCTGTGAAATTGAGGTGAGGTGTGTGTGAAAGTGAGGTCAGGTGTGTGTGAAAGTGAGGTCAGGTGTGTGTGAAAGTGAGCTCAGGTGTGTGTGAAACAGAGGTAAGGTGTGTGTGAAAGTGAGGTAAGGTGTGTGTGAAAGTGAGGTGAGGTGTGGGTGAAAGTGAGGTAAGGTGTGTGTGAAAGTGAGGTGAGGTGTGTGTGAAAGTGAGGTGAGATGTGTGTGAAAGTGAGCTAAGGTGTGTGTGAAAGTGAGGGGAGGTGTGTGTGAAAGTGAGGTAAGGTGTGTGTGAAAGTGAGGTGAGGTGTGTGTGAAAGTGAGGTGAGGTGTGTGTGAAAGTGAGGTAAGATGTGTGTGGAAGTGAGATGAGGTGTGTGTGAAAGTGAGGTGAGGTGTGTGTGAAAGTGAGGTGAGGTGTGTGTGAAAGTGAGGTGAGGTGTGTGTGAAAGTGAGGTGAGGTGTGTGTGAAAGTGAGGTGAGGTGTGTGTGAAAGTGAGGTGAGGTGTGTGTGAAAGTGAGGTGAGGTGTGTGTGAAAATGAGGTGAGGTGTGTGTGAAAGTGAGGTGAGGTGTGTGTGAAAGTGAGGTAAGGTGTGTGTGGAAGTGAGATGAGGTGTGTGTGAAAGTGAGGTGAGGTGTGTGTGAAAGTGAGGTGAGGTGTGTGTGAAAATGAGGTGAGGTGTGTGTGAAAGTGAGGTGAGGTGTGTGTGAAAGTGAGGTGAGGTGTGTGTGAAAGTGAGGTAAGGTGTGTGTGGAAGTGAGATGAGGTGTGTGTGAAAGTGAGGTGAGGTGTGTGTGAAAGTGAGGTGAGGTGTGTGTGAAAGTGAGGTAAGATGTGTGTGGAAGTGAGATGAGGTGTGTGTGAAAGTGAGGTGAGGTGTGTGTGAAAGTGAGGTGAGGTGTGTGTGAAAGTGAGGTGAGGTGTGTGTGAAAATGAGGTGAGGTGTGTGTGAAAGTGAGGTGAGGTGTGTGTGAAAGTGAGGTAAGGTGTGTGTAAAAGTGAGGAAAGGTGTGTGTGAAAGTGAGGAAAGGTGTGTGTGAAAGTGAGGTGAGGTGTGTGTGAAAGGGAGATAGGTGTGTGGGAAAGTGAGGTGAGGTGTTTGCGAAAGTGAGGGGAGGTGTGTGTGAAAGTGAGGGGAGGTGTGTGTGAAAGTGAGGTGAGGTGTGTGTGAAAGAGAGGTGAGGTGTGTGTGAAAGTGAGGTGAGGTGTGTGTGTAAATGAGAGATCAGGTGTGTGTGAAAGAGAGGTCAGGTGTGTGTGAAAGTGAGGTGAGGTGTGTGTGAAAGTGAAGTGAGGTGTTTGTGAAAGTGAGGTAAGGTGTGTGTGAAAGAGAGGTGAGGTGTGTGTGAAAGTGAGGTGAGGTGTGTGCGAAAGTGAGGTGAGGTGTGTGTGAAAGAGAGGTGAGGTGTGTGTGAAAGTGAGGTGAGGTGTGTGTGAAAGTGAGGTGAGGTGTGTGTGAAAGTAAGGTAAGGTGTGAAAGTGAGGTGAGGTGTGAAAGTGAGGTAAGGTGTGTGTGAAAGTGAGGTAAGGTGTGTGTAAAGTGAGGAAAGGTGTGTGTGAAAGTGAGGAAAGACTTGTGTGAAAGTGAGGTGAGGTGTGTGTGAAACTGAGGTAAGGTGTGTGTAAAAGTGAGGTAAGGTGTGTGTGAAAGTGAGGTGAGGTGTGTGTTAAAGAGAGGTGAGGTGTGTGTGAAAGTGAGGTGAGGTGTGTGTGAAAGTGAGGTGAGGTGTGTGTGAAAGTGAGGTGAGGTGTGTGTGAAAGTAAGGTGAGGTGTGAAAGTGAGGTAAGGTGTGTGTGAAAGTGAGGTGGGGTGTGTGTGAAAGTGAGGTGAGGTGTGTGTGAAAGTGTGGAGAGGTGCGTGTGAAAGTGAGGTGAGGTGTGTGTCAAAATAATATGAGGTGTGTGTGAAAGTGTGGTAAGGTGTGTGTGTAAATGAGAGATTAGGTGTGTGTGAAAGTGAGATCAGGCATGAGTGAAAGAGATGTCAAGTGTGTGTGAAAGAGAGGTCAGGTGTGTGTGAAAGTGAGGTGAGGTGTGTGTGAAAGAGAGGTGAGGTGTGTGTGAAAGTGAGGTGAGGTGTGTGTGAAAGTGAGGTGAGGTGTGTGTGAAAGTGAGGTGTGTGTGAAAGAGAGGTAAAGTGTGTGTGAAAGTGAGGTGAGGTGTGTGTGAAAGTGAGGTGAGGTGTGTGTGAAAGTTAGGTGAGGTGTTTGTGAAAGTGAGGTAAGGTGTGTGTGAAAGAGAGGTGAGGTGTGTGTGAAAGTGAGGTGAGGTGTGTGCGAAAGTGAGGTGAGGTGTGTGTGAAAGAGAGGTGAGGTGTGTGTGAAAGTGAGGTGAGGTGTGTGTGAAAGTGAGGTGAGGTGTTTTTGAAAGTGAGGTGAGGTGTGTGTGAAAGAGAGGTGAGGTGTGTGTGAAAGTGAGGTGAGGTGTGTGCGAAAGTGAGGTGAGGTGTGTGTGAAAGAGAGGTGAGGTGTGTGTGAAAGTGAGGTGAGGTGTTTGTGAAAGTGAGGTAAGGTGTGTGTGAAAGAGAGGTGAGGTGTGTGTGAAAGTGAGGTGAGGTGTGTGCGAAAGTGAGGTGAGGTGTGTGTGAAAGAGAGGTAAGGTGTGTGTGAAAGTGAGGTGAGGTGTGTGTGAAAGTGAGGTGAGGTGTGTGTGAAAGTGAGGTGAGGTGTGTGTGAAAGTGAGGTTAGGTGTGTGTGAAAGAGAGGTAAGGTGTGTGTGAAGGTGAGGTGAGGTGTGTGTGAAGTGAGGTAAGGTGTGTGTGAAGGTGAGGTGAGGTGTGTGTCAAAGTGAGGTGAGGTGTGTGTGAAGGTGAGGTGAGGTGTGTGTGAAAGTGAGGTAAGGTGTGTGTGAAAGTGAGGTAAGGTGTGTGTAAAGTGAGGAAAGGTGTGTGTGAAAGTGAGGTAAGGTGTGTGTGTGAAAGTGAGGTAAGGTGTGTGTAAAGTGAGGTAAGGTGTGTGTGAAAGTGAGGTGTGTGTGAAAGTGAGCTGAGGTGTGTGTAAAAGTGAGGTGAGGTGTGTGTGAAAGTGAGGGGAGGTGTATGTGAAAGTAAGGTAAAGTGTGTGTGAAAGTGAGGTGAGGTGTGTGTGAAAGAGAGGTAAGGTGTGTGTGAAAGTGAGGTGAGGTGTGTGTGAAAGTGAGCTGAGGTGTGCGTGAAACTGAGGTAAGGTGTGTGTGAAAGTGAGGTGAGGTGTGTGTGAAAGTGAGGTGATGTGTGTGAAAGTGAGGTGAGGTGTGTGTGAAAGTGAGGTCATGTGTGTGTGAAAGTGAGCTCAGGTGTGTGTTAAACAGAGGTAAGGTGTGTGTGAAAGTAAGGTAAGGTGTGTGTGAAAGTGAGGTGAGGTGTGTGTGAAAGTGAGGTGAGGTGTGTGTGAAAGTGAGGTGAGGTGTGTGTGAAAGTGAGGTAAGGTGTGTGTGAAAGAGAGGTGAGGTGTGTGTGAAAGTGAGGTGAAGTGTGTGTGAAAGAGACGTGAGGTGTGTGTGAAAGTGACGTGAGGTGAGGTGTGAAAGTGAGGTAAGGTGTGTGTGAAAGTGAGGTGAGGTGTGTGTGAAAATGAGGTGAGTTGTGTGTGAAAGTGAGGAAAGGTGTGTGTGAAAGAGAGGTGAGGTGTGTATGAAAGTAAGGTGAGGTGTGTGTGGAAGTGAGGTGAGGTGTGTGTGAAAGTAAGGTGAGGTGTGTGTGGAAGTGAGGTGAGGTGTGTGTGAAAATGAGGTGAGTTGTGTGTGAAAGTGAGGAAAGGTGTGTGTGAAAGAGAGGTGAGGTGTGTATGAAAGTAAGGTGAGGTGTGTGTGGAAGTGAGGTGAGGTGTGTGTGAAAGTAAGGTGAGGTGTGTGTGGAAGTGAGGTGAGGTGTGTGTGAAAGTGAGGTGAGGTGTGTCTGAATATGAGGTGAGGTGTGTGTGAAAGTGAGGTAAGGTGTGTGTAAAAGTGAGGAAATGTGTGTGTGAAAGAGAGGTGAGGTGTGAAATTGTGGTAAGCTGTGTGTGAAAGTGAGGTGAGGTGTGTGTGAAAGTGAGGTGAGGTGTGTGTGTAAATGAGAGATCAGGTGTGTGTGAAAGTGAGATCAGGCGTGAGTCAAAGAGAGGTCAGGTGTGTGTGAAAGAGATGTCAGGTGTGTGTGTAAGTGAGGTGAGGTGTGTGTGAAAGTGAGGTGAGGTGTGTGTGAAAGAGAGGTCAGGTGTGTGTGAAAGAGAGGTGATGTTTGGGTGAAACTGAGGTGAGGTGTGTGTGAAAGTGAGGTGAGGTGTGTGTGAAAGTGAGGTGAGGTGTGTGTGAAAGAGAGGTAAGGTGTGTGTGTAAGAGAGGTAAGGTGTGTGTTAAAGTGAGGTAAGGTGTGTGTGGAAGTGAGGTAAGGTGTGTGTGAAAGTGAGGTGAGGTGTGTGTGAAAGTGAGGTGAGGTGTGTGTGAAAGTGAGGTAAGGTGTGTGTGAAAGTGAGGGGAGGTGTGTGTGAAAGTGAGGTAAGGTGTGTGTGAAAGTGAGGTGAGGTGTGTGTGAAAGTGAGTTGAGGTGTGTGTGAAAGTGAGGTAAGGTGTGTGTGGAAGTGAGATGAGGTGTGTGTGAAAGTGAGGTGAGGTGTGTGTGAAAATGAGGTGAGGTGTGTGTAAAAGTGAGGAAAGGTGTGTGTGAAAGTGAGGAAAGGTGTGTGTGAAAGTGAGGTGAGGTGTGTGTGAAAGGGAGATAGGTGTGTGTGAAAGTGAGGTGAGGTGTTTGTGAAAGTGAGGGGAGGTGTGTGTGAAAGTGAGGGGAGGTGTGTGTGAAAGTGAGGTGAGGTGTGTGTGAAAAGAGAGGTGAGGTGTGTGTGAAAGTGAGGTGAGGTGTTTGTGAAAGTGAGGTAAGGTGTGTATGAAAGAGAGGTGAGGTGTGTGTGAAAGTGAGGTGAGGTGTGTGCGAAAGTGAGGTGAGGTGTGTGTGAAAGAGAGGTGAGGTGTGTGTGAAAGTGTGGTAAGGTGAGTGTGAAAGTGAGGTGAGGTGTGTGTGTAAATGAGAGATCAGGTGTGTGTGAAAGAGAGGTCAGGTGTGTGTGAAAGTGAGCTGAGGTGTGTGTGTGAAAGTGAGGTGAGGTGTGTGTGAAAGAGAGGTCAGGTGTGTGTGAAAGAGAGGTCAGGTGTGTGTGAAAGAGAGGTGATGTTTGGGTGAAAGTGAGGTGTGTGTGAAAGTGAGGTGAGGTGTTTGTGAAAGTGAGGTAAGGTGTGTGTGAAAGAGAGGTGAGGTGTGTGTGAAAGTGAGGTGAGGTGTGTGCGAAAGTGAGGCGAGGTGTGTGTGAAAGAGAGGTGAGGTGTGTGTGAAAGTGAGGTGAGGTGTGTGTGAAAGTGAGGTGAGGTGTGTGTGAAAGTAAGGTAAGGTGTGAAAGTGAGGTGAGGTGTGAAAGTGAGGTAAGGTGTGTGTGAAAGTGAGGTAAGGTGTGTGTAAAGTGAGGAAAGGTGTGTGTGAAAGTGAGGAAAGACTTGTGTGAAAGTGAGGTGAGGTGTGTGTGAAAGTGAGGTAAGGTGTGTAAAAGTGAGGTAAGGTGTGTGTGAAAGTGAGGTGAGGTGTGTGTTTAAGAGAGGTGAGGTGTGTGTGAAAGTGAGGTGAGGTGTGTGTGAAAGTGAGGTGAGGTGT
This sequence comes from Eledone cirrhosa, assembly GCA_964016885.1. Taxonomy (NCBI): domain Eukaryota; kingdom Metazoa; phylum Mollusca; class Cephalopoda; order Octopoda; family Eledonidae; genus Eledone; species Eledone cirrhosa. Next base: position 218,842,500 of record OZ024743.1, read on the forward strand.
GTGTGAAAGTGAGGTGAGGTGTGTGTGAAAGTAAGGTGAGGTGTGAAAGTGAGGTAAGGTGTGTGTGAAAGTGAGGTGAGGTGTGTGTGAAAGTGAGGTGAGGTGCGTGTGAAAGTGAGGTGAGGTGTGTGTCAAAATAATATGAGGTGTGTGTGAAAGTGTGGTAAGGTGTGAGTGTAAATGAGAGATTAGGTGTGTGTGAAAGTGAGATCAGGCGTGAGTGAAAGAGAGGTCAGGTGTGTGTGAAAGAGAGGTCAGGTGTGTGTGAAAGTGAGGTGAGGTGTGTGTGAAAGTGAGGTGAGGTGTGTGTGTAAATGAGAGATTAGGTGTGTGTGAAAGTGAGATCAGGCGTGAGTGAAAGAGAGGTCAGGTGTGTGTGAAAGAGAGGTCAGGTGTGTGTGAAAGAGAGGTCAGGTGTGTGTGAAAGAGAGGTGATCTTTGGGTGAAAGTGAGGTGAGGTGTGTGTGAAAGAGAGGTGAGGTGTGTGTGAAAGTGAGGTGAGGTGTGTGTGAAAGTGAGGTAAGGTGTGTGTGGAAGTGAGATGAGGTGTGTGTGAAAGTGAGGTGAGGTGTGTGTGAAAATGAGGTGAGGTGTGTGTAAAAGTGAGGAAAGGTGTGTGTGAAAGTGAGGAAAGGTGTGTGTGAAAGTGAGGTGAGGTGTGTGTGAAAGGGAGATAGGTGTGTGTGAAAGTGAGGTGAGGTGTTTGTGAAAGTGAGGGGAGGTGTGTGTGAAAGTGAGGGGAGGTGTGTGTGAAAGTGAGGTGAGGTTTGTGTGAAAAGAGAGGTGAGGTGTGTGTGAAAGTGAGGTGAGGTGTTTGTGAAAGTGAGGTAAGGTGTGTGTGAAAGAGAGGTGAGGTGTGTGTGAAAGTGAGGTGAGGTGTGTGCGAAAGTGAGGTGAGGTGTGTGTGAAAGAGAGGTGAGGTGTGTGTGAAAGTGTGGTAAGGTGAGTGTGAAAGTGAGGTGAGGTGTGTGTGTAAATGAGAGATCAGGTGTGTGTGAAAGAGAGGTCAGGTGTGTGTGAAAGTGAGCTGAGGTGTGTGTGTGAAAGTGAGGTGAGGTGTGTGTGAAAGAGAGGTCAGGTATGTGTGAAAGAGAGGTCAGGTGTGTGTGAAAGAGAGGTGATGTTTGGGTGAAAGTGAGGTGTGTGTGAAAGTGAGGTGAGGTGTTTGTGAAAGTGAGGTAAGGTGTGTGTGAAAGAGAGGTGAGGTGTGTGTGAAAGTGAGGTGAGGTGTGTGCGAAAGTGAGGCGAGGTGTGTGTGAAAGAGAGGTGAGGTGTGTGTGAAAGTGAGGTGAGGTGTGTGTGAAAGTGAGGTGAGGTGTGTGTGAAAGTAAGGTAAGGTGTGAAAGTGAGGTGAGGTGTGAAAGTGAGGTAAGGTGTGTGTGAAAGTGAGGTAAGGTGTGTGTAATGTGAGGAAAGGTGTGTGTGAAAGTGAGGAAAGACTTGTGTGAAAGTGAGGTGAGGTGTGTGTGAAAGTGAGGTAAGGTGTGTGTAAAAGTGAGGTAAGGTGTGTGTGAAAGTGAGGTGAGGTGTGTGTTTAAGAGAGGTGAGGTGTGTGTGAAAGTGAGGTGAGGTGTGTGTGAAAGTGAGGTGAGGTGTGTGTGAAAGTGAGGTGAGGTGTGTGTGAAAGTAAGGTGAGGTGTGAAAGTGAGGTAAGGTGTGTGTGAAAGTGAGGTGAGGTGTGTGTGAAAGTGAGGTGAGGTGCGTGTGAAAGTGAGGTGAGGTGTGTGTCAAAATAATATGAGGTGTGTGTGAAAGTGTGGTAAGGTGTGAGTGTAAATGAGAGATTAGGTGTGTGTGAAAGTGAGATCAGGCGTGAGTGAAAGAGAGGTCAGGTGTGTGTGAAAGAGAGGTCAGGTGTGTGTGAAAGTGAGGTGAGGTGTGTGTGAAAGTGAGGTGAGGTGTGTGTGTAAATGAGAGATTAGGTGTGTGTGAAAGTGAGATCAGGCGTGAGTGAAAGAGAGGTCAGGTGTGTGTGAAAGAGAGGTCAGGTGTGTGTGAAAGAGAGGTCAGGTGTGTGTGAAAGAGAGGTGATGTTTGGGTGAAAGTGAGGTGAGGTGTGTGTGAAAGTGAGGTGTGTGTGAAAGAGAGGTAAGGTGTGTGTGAAAGTGAGGTGAGGTGTGTGTGAAAGTGAGGTGAGGTGTGTGTGAAAGTGAGGTGAGGTGTGTGTGAAAGTGAGGTGAGGTGTTTGTGAAAGTGAGGTAAGGTGTGTGTGAAAGAGAGGTGAGGTGTGTGTGAAAGTGAGGTGAGGTGTGTGTGAAAGTGAGGTGAGGTGTGTGTGAAAGTGAGGTGAGGTGTGTGTGTAAATGAGAGATTAGGTGTGTGTGAAAGAGAGGTCAGGTGTGTGTGAAAGAGAGGTCAGGTGTGTGTGAAAGAGAGGTCAGGTGTGTGTGAAAGTGAGGTGAGGTGTGTGTGAAAGTGAGGTGAGGTGTGTGTGAAAGAGAGGTCAGGTGTGTGTGAAAGAGAGGTCAGGTGTGTGTGAAAGAGAGGTCAGGTGTGTGTGAAAGAGAGGTGATGTTTGGGTGAAAGTGAGGTGAGGTGTGTGTGAAAGTGAGGTGAGGTGTGTGTGAAAGTGAGGTGAGGTGTTTGTGAAAGTGAGGTGAGGTGTGTGTGAAAGTGAGGTGAGGTGTGTGTGAAAGTGAGGTGAGGTGTGTGTGAAAGTGAGGTGAAGTGTGTGTGAAAGTGAGGTGAGGTGTGTGTGAAAGTGAGGTGAGGTGTGTGTGAAAGAGAGGTCAGGTGTGTGTGAAAGTGAGGTCAGGTGTGTGTGAAAGAGAGGTCAGGTGTGTGTGAAAGAGAGGTCAGGTGTGAGTGAAAGTGGGGTGAGGTGTGTGTGAAAGTGAGGTGAGGTGTGTGTGAAAGAGAGGTCAGGTGTGTGTGAAAGAGAGGTCAGGTGTGTGTGAAAGAGAGGTGATGTTTGGGTGAAAGTGAGGTGAGGTGTGTGTGAAAGTGAGGTGAGGTGTGTGTGAAAGTGAGGTGAGGTGTTTGTGAAAGTGAGGTAAGGTGTGTGTGAAAGAGAGGTGAGGTGTGTGTGAAAGTGAGGTGAGGTGTGTGCGAAAGTGAGGTGAGGTGTGTGTGAAAGAGAGGTGAGGTGTGTGTGAAAGTGAGGTGAGGTGTGTGTTAAAGTGAGGTGAGGTGTGTGTGAAATTGAGGTGAAGTGTGTGTGAAAGTGAGGTGAGGTGTGTGTGAAAGTGAGGTGAGGTGTGTGTGAAAGAGAGGTAAGGTGTGTGAAAGTGAGGTGAGGTGTGTGTGAAAGTGAGGTGAGGTGTGTGTGAAAGTGAGGGGAGGTGTGTGAAAGTGAGGTGAGGTGTGTGTGAAAGTGAGGTGAGGTGTGTGTGAAAGTGAAGTGAGGTGTGTGTGAAAGTGAGGTGAGGTGTGTGAAAGTGAGGTGAGGTGTGTGTGAAAGTGAAGTGAGGTGTGTGTGAAAGTGAGGTGAGGTGTGTGAAAGTGAGGTAAGGTGTGTGTGAAAGTGAGGTAAGGTGTGTGTGTAAGTGAAGTGAGATGTGTGTGAAAGTGAGGTGAGGTGTGTGTGTAAGTGAAGTGAGATGTGTGTGAAAGTGAGGTGAGGTGTGTGTGAAAGTGAAGTGAGATGTGTGTGAAAGTGAGGTGAGGTGTGTGTGAAAGTGAGGTAAGGTGTGTGTGAAAGTGAGGTAAGGTGTGTGTGAAAGTGAGGAAAGGTGTGTGTGAAAGTGAGGAAAGGTGTGTGTGAAAGTGAGGTGAGGTGTGTGTAAAAGTGAGGTAAGGTGTGTGTGAAAGTGAGGTGAGGTGTGTGTTTAAGAGAGGTGAGGTGTGTGTGAAAGTGAGGTAAGGTCTGAAAGTGAGGTGAGGTGCGTGTGAAAGTGAGGTAAGGTGTGTGTGAAAGTGAGGTAAGGTGTGAAAGTGAGGTGAGGTGTGAAAGTGAGGTGAGGTGTGTGTGAAAGTGAGGTAAGGTGTGTGTGAAAGTGAGGTGAGGTGCGTGTGAAATTGAGGTGTGTGTGAAAGTGAGGTGAGGTGTGTGTGAAAGTGAAGTGAGGTGTGTGTGTAAGAGAGGTAAGGTGTGTGTGAAAGTGAGGTAAGGTGTGTGTGAATGTGAGGTGAGGTGTGTGTGAAAGTGAGGTAAGGTGTGTGTGAAAGTGAGGTGAGGTGTGTGTGAAAGTGAGGTGAAGTGTGTGTGAAAGTGAGGTAAGGTGTGTGTGAAAGAGAGGTAAGGTGTGTGTGAAAGTGAGGTGAGGTGTGTGTGAAAGTGAGGTGAGGTGTGTTTGAAAGAGAGGTGAGGTGTGTGTGAAAGTGAGGTGAGGTGTGTGTGAAAGTGAGATGAGGTGTGAAAGTGAGGTAAGGTGTGTGTGAAAGTGAGGTGAGGTGTGTGTGAAAGTGAGGTGAGGTGTGTGTGAAAGAGAGGTGAGGTGTGTGTGAAAGTGAGGTGAGGTGTGTGTGTAAGTGAGGTGAGGTGTGTGTGAAAGTGAGGAGAGGTGTGTGTGAAGGTGAGGTGAGGTGTGTGTGAAAGTGAGGTAAGGTGTGTGTGAAAGTGAGGTGAGGTGTGTGTGAAAGTGAGGTGAGGTGTGTGTGAAAGTGAAGTGAGGTGTGTGTGAAAGTGAGGTGAGGTGTGTGAAAGTGAGGTGAGGTGTGTGTGAAAGTGAAGTGAGGTGTGTGTGAAAGTGAGGTGAGGTGTGTGAAAGTGAGGTAAGGTGTGTGTGAAAGTGAGGTAAGGTGTGTGTGTAAGTGAAGTGAGATGTGTGTGAAAGTGAGGTGAGGTGTGTGTGTAAGTGAAGTGAGATGTGTGTGAAAGTGAGGTGAGGTGTGTGTGAAAGTGAAGTGAGATGTGTGTGAAAGTGAGGTGAGGTGTGTGTGAAAGTGAGGTAAGGTGTGTGTGAAAGTGAGGTAAGGTGTGTGTGAAAGTGAGGTGAGGTGCGTGTGAAATTGTGTGTGTGAAAGTGAGGTGAGGTGTGTGTGAAAGTGAAGTGAGGTGTGTGTGTAAGAGAGGTAAGGTGTGTGTGAAAGTGAGGTAAGGTGTGTGTGAAAGTGAGGTGAGGTGTGTGTGAAAGTGAGGTAAGGTGTGTGTGAAAGTGAGGTGAGGTGTGTGTGAAAGTGAGGTGAGGTGTGTGTGAAAGTGAGGTGAGGTGTGTGTGAAAGTGAGGTGAGGTGTGTGTGAAAGTGAGGTGAGGTGTGTGTGTAAGAGAGGTAAGGTGTGTGTGAAAGAGAGGTAAGGTGTGTGTGAAAGAGAGGTGAGGTGTGTGTGAAAGTGAGGTGAGGTGCGTGTGAAAGTGAGGTGAGGTGTGTGAAAGTGAGGTGAGATGTGTGTGAAAGTGAGGTAAGGTGTGTGTGAAAGTGAGGTAAGGTGTGTGTGAAAGTGAGGTGAGGTGTGTGTGAAAGTGAGGTGAGGTGTGTGTGAAAGTGAGGTGAGGCGTGTGTGTAAATGAGAGATTAGGTGTGTGTGAAAGTGAGGTGAGGTGTGTGTGAAAGTGAGGTAAGGTGTGTGTGAAAGTGAGGTAAGGTGTGTGTGAAAGTGAGGTAAGGTGTGTGTGAAAGTGAGGTGAGCTGTGTGTGAAAGTGAAGTGAGGTGTGTGTGAAAGTGAGGTGAGGTGTGTGTGAAAGTGAGGTGAGGTGTGTGTGAAAGTGAGGTGAGGTGTGTCTGAAAGTGAGGTGAGATGTGTCTGTAAATGAGAGATCAGGTATGTGTCAGAGTGAGATCAGGCGTGAGTGAAAGAGAGGTCAGGTGTTTGTGTGAAAGTGAGGTCAGTTGTGTATGAAAGGATGGGCAGCTGTGTGTGAAGGAGCGATCAGTTATGTGTGAAAGTGCGATCAGTTGTGTGTGAAAGTGAAATCAGGTGTGTGTGGAAGGGTGACCAGATTTATTGAAATATAGGCCACTTGTGAGGGAGTAAGGAATTGGTACTTGTGTGAAGGCGATGATACTTGTGTCTGAAACAAAAGCTTTCTGTATTTGAAAGATCGGTAATATATGAAGGAGAGGCAAGATGTGTTGTGTGGGAAAATGTAATGATCTGTACAAAAGAAAAGCCTGCATGTTAAAAATAAGATCATGCATCAAAATTAGGTACTTGTGAGCAAAAGAAAGGCATGTACATGACAGAAATTCTTGTCAATCGAGAGAGCACTATACATAGCTGAGAGGTTTGTATATGTGTGTATGTTTGTGTGTGTATGCGGTGTCGATGGTGGGGGCAGTACTCTGAAATCTCACGTGGATGCTTTATTAATGAATGTGAAAAAGAGACTTATGTCATGCAAAAGCGACGTTTCTTCAGTATGAAAAGGGAAGTCATTATATTTCTTATGTTTGGCTTCCTATGTGAAAATGCAGAAAAAAAAAAGGGGTGTTGAACAAGAGGTTCAGCATTGTATTTCTTTCAGTAGCAGGGGAAAAGAAATAAATAAGAAAAAAGAAAAATTGCACAAAAATAAATGTTTAAATTTAAAAAGATAAAAAATGGGAGAGAAAAAAGTAAAAGTGGCCACTTTTGTAGTGTGGAAAAAAGCATTGAATTTAGAAAGCAGATGGGTGTAAACAACGAGTTACATAGAAAAAATGGTACGAGATCTAACTACACTGCAGTGTGCGTGATGTCAGTATGGAGGGGGGGGGGGAAGAAGAAGAAGAAGAAGAAGAAGAAGAAGAAGAAGAAGAAGAAGAAGAAGAAGAAGAAGAAGAAGAAGAAAAATAAAAGAAGAAAGAAGTGTTAAAGAATAAAGAACTTTAACTCATGATGTAGTCTGCAAAAGTCACTTGGAAATCCTGAGGGTTTTTGTTGTTTGTTTAAATGTTTTTTTTTCCTTGTTGTTTTTTTTTGCATTGGACTATTTATTTTATGTTCTCTTGGAGAGAAATAATATAAATATTTCAATAGTAGCAGCAACAACTACACCAACAAGAGTAGTAACAACAACAGCAGTAACAATACCGACAATACCAACACCAATACCAATGACACAAACAATAGCAACATCAACAGCACCAACCCCAACAAGAGTAGCAACAACACCAACAGTAGCAGCAACAACAACAACAACACCAATACCAGCAGTACTAACTCCCACAAGAGTAACAACAACAAAAACAACATCAGCACCAACACCAACAACAACAACAGCACCAAAAACACCAGCCTCACCAATACCAACAGCAACACTAACAGTACTAATACCAAAAGTAACACCAACACCAGCAGAACTAACAACAACAATACCAACAGCACCAATACTAACAACAACAGCACCAACACCAACAAAACCAACACACACCAGCAGAACCAACAACAGCACCAATACCAACAACAACACCAACAAAAAAACCAACATCAGCAGCACCAATACCAACAACAGCATGTTTTATATTGTTATTGTTTTATGATTCATTTATTTATTTATTTATTTTGAAGACAAAAAAAAAACCGATTTTGAGAAAACCAGAAATCAATAAATCAATCGGGGTGTTATTCTATGGAGAACTGTGAAATCCTGTAAATATTACAGGTGAATGGAATAGGTAAGGAAAGTAAATACAATAACAACAGGTAAAAATATAAACTAATGATTAAATAGTGGGAGAAATAAAATGTAAGAGAAAAGAAGGGAAGGTAAGATCTGCTAGTGGTGGTGGTGGTGGAGTGAGGAAGAGGAGGAGGAGGAGGGGAGAAGAAGAAGTAAAAGAAAAAAAGAAGAAAAAGAAGAAACAGAAAAAGAAGAAGAAATGAATAGAAAAATATAAAAAAATGAATATGAAACCAGAAGACATGGAAAGAACTGGAAAGTATTGGAAATAATAGATATATATGTAGATGTATACATAGGAATATACAGCAAAACACATATATGTTCATGATTATATACACACACATAAACACACAGCATGTATGTGCATGTGTGTACATTGGTCCAACCTACCTTTACCAAGAACTGAATAAATAACAAGGAAATTCCATTTAGAATCAAAGGAATGAAAATTTTATATTTGAAAGTAGGTTATTCAGCAGAATATGTCGTGTGTGTGTGTGTGGCATACACTCATGTTTGCATACATGCATTCACACATGCTCATACATACATGCACACATACACACACACATGCATACACACACATATACTCACATGTCGCAATATAGTCCACATACACATGGTTATACACATTTGTGAGACAACTTACCTGACCATATATATATGTATAAATATATACATAACATACACACACATCTAAACATATAAACCTTTTTATTTCTTATATATATATATATATATGAGGTTGGTGTTAGGAAGGGCATCCAGCTGTAGAAATCAAGCCAGAATCAGTTCCCGTCCCACCCTTGCAAGCAGGGAAAAGCAGACGTAAAAAATGATGAAAAAATGATGATATATTTATATATATATCTGTATATATATATGCCTAAAAAGGACCTCATGACAAATATAACATATGGACAGAATACAGCTTGATGTACCTCACGGAGGTGGGGGAGGGGCACTCCCTTGTGTCAAATCTCAAGGTAGGGAACCTGGTTGAACCAAAGGTGGGGTTCTGTCTGTCTATGATGGTCAAGGATTGCAAGACAGAACTGACATGACAAGGGATGAAATGCTTGAAGGGTGAAGTGTGATGAAAAATTGTAGAATTGGGTGAAATTAAGGAAAAGTGGAGACATATGGAGAGATCATTGAATATGAAGAATGAATGGGATGGCAACTTGAATAAATATACAATATGCACTGGGTGGATATAATGAAAATGTGGCAGTGTGAAGGATTATTAAATAATTGTTTCTACATTTGGCAGTAGTCCAGCAACCTTTTTTTATGGGGGGGGGGGGGGGGGGGGGCAATTAAATCGTCCCCAGTGCATAGCTGGTACTTTATTTTATCAAACCCATAAGAATGAAAGGCAAAGCTAATCCTGGCGGGATTTGAACTCAGAACCCCGCCAAGGTTAGCTTTGCCTTTCATCATTACAGGATCGGATGTTGCAGCTACATTTAAATATAAATGTGTGTATGGAGGAAACTTCACATGGATAACATGATAAGTTGGATCATGGTAACGGTGTAAAGATGGAAGGTTTGATTGAAAACATTGTTTTGCCTTGAAGACAAGTTGAATGAAAAGAATGGATCAAACCTTTGCAGCAGTGTCTAGAGTATGATGTGCAGGGAATAATTTGTAGAAAATGAGTAGTGTGTTCATGAGAAGGGGAGTGTCCTTGAAACTGAAGGGAAAGCTGTATGCAGCATGTGTGAGAAGTGCCATGATTTAGAGGAGTATGTCATAGGTGGTGAACATAAAGCAGCAGTGAAGGGTGGAAAGAATGGAAATGTCCATCGGCTGACTATGAAGGAGTGATGCTAGAGCTGTGAAATCTTGCATGCATTTATTTCAACTCTTCTTATTAATAACTGCATTGTTTCTTTCCGGAGACTATGTTGAAAAATAAACATCATTTGATTATTTCATGAGTATTTGTTTCGACCGCGGATGGCCAACATAACCCCAACCCCATCCCCCCTTCCTGCGCCCCACCCACCAAACGCAATCCAAAACTTCAGAGTTGGTACCATGAATGTAGGCACCTTAAAAGGCCGCTCTAACGAGGTTATAGAAATGCTTGAACGTAAGGAGGTTGATGTTTGCTGTATCCAAGAGACCAGGTGGAGGGGCGGGTCTGCTAGATTAATTGTGGGTAAAAAACGATGCTATAAGCTTTTCTGGGTGGGAAATGACAATGGGCTGGGTGGGGTAGCAATCATGTTAGCAGAAAAATGGGTGGACAAGATAATAGACGTAAATAGAGTGAATGACAGAATAATTAAAATGTGACAGTAATATCTGCATACGCACCCCAACCCGGACTGCCTGGCACTATAAAAGACAGATTCTATGAGACACTGATGCTCACTACCTCCCAAATAACCGACAGTGACTATATAATTATTGCTGGCGACCTAAATGGTCACGTTGGACAACATTGTGACGGCTATGACGGAATCCACGGCGGCTATGGGTTTGGTACTAGAAATGAGGAAGGCTCCAGAATCCTGGAATTCTGTGACGCAAATAACCTAACTATCTGTAACACTAACTTCAAAAAATGAGACAATCACTTGATCACCTACAGATCAGGGGAACATACCAGCCAGGTAGATTATATCCTTACCAGAAGACGTGACAGAGTGTCTATTGTAAACACTAAATCCCTCCCCCATGAAGAATGCACCTCCCAACATAGACTGATAATTAGCGACCTCATAGTCAGGACGAGACGTACTCAACAACAGAAGAGGACTATCCTCAGGAGAAAAATATGGAAGCTAAAAGACCCCACAGCAGGTAATAAATTTAAAAGCATATTACTTGATGCTTTCGACAGTAAGGAAGAGCATTTAGAGTCGTACAATATAGAGGGACAGTGGGAATTCCTGAAAGCAAACCTGCTGATGGCGGCAGACGAAGTCTGTGGCTGGAGCAGGCCTATAGGCAGGAGGAGAGTAACGTGGTGGTGGAACAGTAAGGTGGAGGAGTCAATTAAGGCCATAAAGCAGGCTTGGTAAGTATAGCGGGATGGGGGAAGTAGAGAAGACTGTAGCAGGAGTTGCCTCCCTTATTGTGACACTCACATCACCAATAGATTAACGCTCTCTAGATAGGAAGTAGAACCCTTTCTGTAACTTCCGTTCCAACCCTATAAAGGGAATAACTTTAAGCTCCCTATCTCTCATTTGCCCTTTCGGCTCCTGGCCTTTGGCGAGGCGTCTTCGGCGAGGCGTCTTCGGCGAGGTGTCTTCGGCCAGGCGCGTTCGCCTGGCAACCAAACGGTCACAAATAACTTTGCTTCATTCTATACTGTTCTATATATCCACAAATTGTTAATTAAATATTATACACACAAACCACGTCTCTTGTTATACTTATACAACCCAATATTAGATTATCAAGTGGCCAGGAGGGAAGCTAGGAGACAAGTGTACTTCGCAAGAAGGGAAGCAGAGGAAAGAAAGTTCAAGCATGTTCTACGACGCGAGGACCAAAAACGTGAGGTGTTCAGGATTGCTAGGCAATATGTCAAGGAAAACCGTGATATTGTCGGGGAGAAGTGTGTCCTTAATGATGATGGTGTACTTGCCATCACTGACGCTGATAAGAAGGTAGCTTGGAAGTGTCACTACGAAAGGCTACTAAATGAGGAGAATAAATGGGAGAAAGACAGTCTCCCCCACATCGATCCAATAGAGGGACCAGCAGTGTTAGTCGAAGGTAGTATAATAAGTAAGGCAATCAAAGATATGAAGATGGGTAAGGCGGCTGGGCCTTCGGAAATAGTTGCTGAAATGCTGAAAGTTTCTGGAACGGTGGGACACTCCATGGTCACCCGGATAGTAAACCAAGTCATACAGAATGGGGTTGTTCCGAAGGACTGGCGTAGCAGCATCATCATTAACTGCTACAAGGGTAAAGGAGATGACCTAGATAGGAGCAACTATAGAGGCATTAAATTAATCGACCAGGTCATGAAGGTCACAGAAAAAGTAATAGCGCAACTAATCAGAGAGAGAATTGATCTAGATGAAATGCAGTTCAGGTTTGTGTCAGTACCACAGACGCTCTTTTCATTGTACAACAACTACAGGAGAAGTACCTAGCTAAAAGTAAACCCCTATACCCAGCTTTTGTCGACTTGGAGAAAGCCTTCGATAGAGTCCCCCGTTCCATTATCTGGTGGGCTCTTAGAAAACTAGGTGTTGATGAATGGCTTGTGAGAGCTATACAAGCCATGTATAAAGAAACAGTCAGCAGGGTTAGAATTAACAACGAATATAGTGAAGAGTTTAGCGTAAAAGTTGGTGTTCATCAGGGCTCCGTTCTTAGCCCCCTACTATTTATTATTGCCCTTCAGGCTATAACAGTGGAGTTGTCTAAGACTAAAGTTCTAGTTTGTAGGAAGGAAAATAGGGCACCGGTCCCATCCGGGAAATGGCCATGCTCAGTGTGTAGGAAAGGAGTAGGTAGAAACTCCATTTTATGTCCCAAATGCAAAGTATGGGTGCATAAAAGATGTAGTGGGATCACAGGTAAGCTAACTAAGAACATAGATTTTATATGTGGCCGGTGCTCTGGTGCAATAAGTAGCAGCAAATGCCCACAGAATACTAGCTCATTCCATTGCACAGATGGTTCTATAGAAATAGTGGACACCTTCCGTTACTTGGGTGACAAAATCAGCAGTGGTGGAGGGTGCTCTGAAAGTACAGTAGCTAGAGTCAGAACTGGATGGAAAAAGTTCAGAGAGCTTATACCACTATTAGTCGCTAAAGGGTTCTCTCTAAAAATGAAAGGCAGGCTGTATGATGACTGCATACGAACAGCAATGTTACATGGCAGTGAGACCTGGGCATTGTGTGCAGAGGATATACGCAGACTGGAGAGGAACGAAGCTTGCATGCTCCGCTAGATGTGTAATAGTAATATACGTGAACGGCAAAGCATAAACGAACTAAGGGAAAAATTAGAAATAAGAGGGATCAGTGGTTGTTTACTCGAGAGAAGACTACGTTGGTATGGTCACGTGATGCGCATGAAAGACGACAGCTGTATAAAAAAAGTGCAGGGCAATAAAAATAGACGGTAGCCACGGAGTAGGCAGACCCAGAAAAACCTGGGACTACTTGATAAATTCCGACCTCACACACTTACACCTCTCCAAGACAATGTCACTGGACCGAGATCTTTGGTGCTACACAGTTATACAGAAGACCCGCCTTACCTAAGTACAAAGTGAAACCTACTACAGTCAGTAGGCACCTCTAACAAAATACACCCCCACCCCATCCACACCACCCCTTTCAATGTAAAGCTATGTTGGTACCACAACATCCAGTCCGAAATGAATGAGGTCGTGTAGGTGTCACGACAAAAAAACACAGTCCACGCTGTAATGTGGCCGTGTAGGTAACACGGTAAAAACCTCCCAGTCCACACTGTGAATGTGGTTGGTGTTAGGAAGGGCATCCAACCGTAGAAAACCCGCCAGACAGTCCTATGCGAGCAAGACAACTACTCTTGCCTCAAGTGGGAAAACTCCCATCCAAACCCATGCAAGCGTGGAAGATGGACATTAAACGATGATGATGATTACGATGATATATCTTGGTCAGATTATGAACTTTTCAGCCAACCCTCTTAAGTACGTTAAAACAGTACCCCGTTTCAGAAAACAATGATTTTAACATCATAACCCATAAGGAGACCAGATCCATGATTTGTATAATGATGAGAGTCAAGATAAGGATAGTGTCAGTGTTGAGAGTGTGTGTGTGTTTGCACACGTGCATGTAGTAAAATGGATAAAAATGATTGTAAATTGAAACTGCATAGCTAAAAAATAAACCACACACAGCCCTGTTATTGGTTTGCATGAACCAGATTAAATGAAAGTACACCATCCTACCCTTGCTAGCAGGGAAAGCTGACATTAAAATGACAATGGTGATGATGATACTTGAAAACAATAAAAGGCTAAATAACAAAACAAATGAAATTTACTTTCTCTGATGTGTGTGAAAGTATTGTTGATGAAGACATTGCTATTTTCTCAATATAACATACATACATAGAGCGAAAAAGATGAAAGAAAATCGTAGTTAGTGTAGCATAAATAAACCGATTTACCTGTCAACAACTGGTTGAGCAACATGCTTAAAGATAACATCTTGCTGAATATCTTGGTTAAATACATTTCGGAACCTGAAATAATTATAGAATGTATAATACAAGCATGCAAAATAGGGAAAAATTTTGTAGTTAATCTGAGATGAGGCTATAGTAGAAGGGACACTTGTCCAAAGGTGCCACACTAGATGTCAAACCCTGAACTCTGTGGTAGAAAAGTTGCCATGAGGACAAAGCACCATGTTTTTTTACATGTATACATATTCATGCATAACTGTGTGGTTAAGAAGTTTACTTTTCTACCACAGAGTTCAGGGTTTGACACCTAGTGTGGCACCTTTGGACAAGTGTCCCTTCTACTATAGCCTCAAGCAAACCAATGCCTTCTTAGTGAATTTGGTAAACAGAATCAGCAAGGAAGTCCATGATATATATATATATATATGTGTGTGTGTGTGTGTGTGTTAATTTTAGGTTTAATCAATACATATAAAATATATATCAATAATGTTTCTCAGTACAAAGCTCAAAAAAAATGTCTATGGGATTGTAGGCCATTAAAACATCTTGAAGTATGTATTTTTATGTTTATACAGTGAAATTCCGTTATAATGAAATTCACAGGGTATAAAAAAAATTTGTTGTAACAAAAAATTCTTTCTAATGAGATCGATCGAAACAAATCAAGCGTTTGTTTGTTACCTCAGAGATTAAAAAATGTTGTTATACTGAAAAATTTGTTATAATGGTATTCAATATAACGGAATTTTACCTGTATATTATTTGTTCTGTATATATGTACAAATACTAGCTGTTCCTCAATTGATATATCCTGTTATATATTTATAGTTTAAACTGATATATATATATATATATATCATCATTGTTTAATGCCCATCTTCCACACTAGCATGGGATAGACGGGTTTGTCCCATTTAGAGGCAAGTTGAGTCAGGTGACCGTGTCTCGCTCATATAGGACTATTTCTGGCTGGTGTTCTATGGCTGGATGCCCTTCCTAGTGCCAACCACATTTACAATGTTTGCTGGGTGCTTTTTACCATGTCTTTTACACGACCACTTTACAGTGTGGGCTGGGTGCTTTTTGTTGTGACACCTACACAACCACTTACAGAGTGGGTTGGATGTTTTGTGTACCAACGTAGCATACGCACATATATATCATGATAATTGTATATATATACGTGTGTGTGTGTGTGTGTGTATATATATATATCTATATATATATATCTATATATATATATCTATATATATATATCTATATATATATATCTATATATATCTATATATATATATCTATATATATATATCTATATATATATATATATATATATATATATATATATATATATATATATATATATATATATATATATATATATCTATATATATATATATATACACATATATATACATGGCTTAGTGGTTAGAGCATTGGCCTTGCAATCGAAAGGTTGTGAGTTCAATTCTCAGACCGGGTGATGTGTTGTTTCCTTGAGCAAGACACTTTATTTCACATTGCTCCAGTTTACTCAGCTGTAGAAATGAGATGATAGGGACTGGGGTCCTTATCATTCCATTGCAAAGTGGTCGTGAAGGTGCCACGGCAAAAAAGCACCCAGCACTCACTGTAAATGAGGTTGGTGTTAGGAAGGGCATCCAGCTGTAGAAATCAAGCCAGCATCAGTTCCCGTCCCACCCTTGCAAGCAAGGAAAAAGCGGACGTAAAATGAAATGATGATGATATATTGGGGAAATGCTGGATGTAGGTGAGAAGATGGTAGTATTGTAGAAAAATAAAAAGGGGCATGTGAGATGTGGATGAGAAGATGAAATGATGATAGTATTGTACCAAAATAAATAGGGGTGTAATGGGTGTGGGTTACGGAATGAAATGATGTAGAAACATAAAGGTGAATATGTTTTATGTGAGGGAAGAGATGGAAAAATAGTAGTAATGTAGAAAAATAAGCAGAGGTTTGTTAGATGCGGGTGAGGAATTTAAATAATGGTAGTAATGTAGAAAAGTATACAGAGACATGTTGGTTGTGAGTGAAGAATTTAAATAATTGCTTCTACTTTTGGCCCAAGGCCAGCAATTAAGCAGTGCATTACTGGTACTTTATTTTATCAACCCCGTAAGGATAAAAAGCAAAGTTAACCTCGGCGGGATTTGAACTCTGATCGTAAAGGGACGTAACTCTAAGCTGCAATGCATGGCGTCCGACCTTCTACCAATAATGGTAGTAATTTAGATAAGTATATAGGGGCATGTTGGATCATCATCATCATTGTTTAATGTTCATTTTCCACGCTTGCATGGGTTAGGCTGGTTGTCATGTTAGGAGACAAGTTAGGTCCAGAGACCATGTCTTGCTCGTACGGATCTGCATTTTGGCTAGGTTTCTACGGCTGGATGTCCTTCCCTACACTAACCATGTTACAGTGTGGACTGGGCGCTTTTTATCGTGTCACCTGTTTGACCACCTTACAGTGGGGACTGGGTGCTTTTTGTCGTGATACAAAGATGATCACTTTACAGGGTGAGCAGGGTGCTTTTTATTGTGGCACTGAAATGACTACCTTACAATGTGAACTGGGCTCTTTTTGTTGTGTCACCAACACGACCACCTTACAGTATCGATTGGGTTGTCATGCCACCAGTATGAATACCTTACAGAGAGATTGGGCACTTTGTGTTGCATCACTAACATGACCACTTAACAGTGTAGACTGGGTATGTTTTATTGTATCGAAGGAAAATGAAGCGAAACATTTTGGATGTGGTGAAGAGAGTGTTGTATAAAAAAATCAAGGCAGGCATGTTGGATGTAACTGATGAAAGGAAATATGGAAGTAATGTAGAAATATTAAGGGTACATTTTGGATGTATAAAAAATAAAAGGTGCAGAGCATTCAAAGTCAATGGAAGCCTTGGAGTGGGGAGACCCAGGAAGACTTGGGATGAGGTGATAAAAGCTGACCTTGCTCAATTGCACCTCTCAAAGATGATGACACAGAATCGGGATCTCTGGCGTTATGCAGCAACCCCACCCTCCCATATATCTCTCATGTGGACAGGCAGTAGCATACATCCAGTGAAAACTCCAGCCCACATCGTAAAGTGGTTGTGATGGCAACAAGACAAAAATCGCCCAACCCACACTGTAAAGTGGTTGTGTAGGTCACACGACAAAAAGCACCCACCCACACTGTAAAGTGGTCATGTAGGTGACACAACAAAAAGCACCCACCCCAAACTGTAAAGTGGTCATGTAGGTGTCACGAAAAGAAACACTCAGTGCACACTGTAAATGTGGTTGGCATTAGGAAGGGCATCCAGCCATAGAAACCAAGCAAAAAATAGCTCTGTGTGAGCAAGACAAGGTCACCTGACCTAGCTTGCCTCAGCCTGTCAAACCCATGCTAGCGTGGAAAAATGTACGGTAAACGGTGATGATGATGATAATGTGGGATGTGAGTGAAGAGCAATGTATAAAAATCAAGACAGCCTTAATATTGAAATGTGGTAATGCTGGTGTCACAATAAAATGCACACAGCCCAGTGTAAGGTGGTCATGCTGGTGACACAACAAAAAGCACCCAGTCCATCCTGTAAGGTGGCCATGCTGGTGTCAATAAAATCACCCAGGCCACACTGTAAAGTGGTAGTACTAGTGCCACAGTAAAATGTGCTCAGTCCACATCGTAAAGTGGTCATGCTGGTGACACAACAAAAAGCACCCAGTCCATCTTGTAAGGTGGTGAAGCAGGTGTCATCATCATCACTGTTTAACGTCTTATTTTCCAAGCATACATGGGTCAGACAGGCTGTCCATGTTATGAGGCAACACTTTACCTTGCTCAAATAGACCTGTATTTTGGCTGATTTTTTTACAGCTGGATTCCCTTCCTAACACCAACGGCGTTTACTGTGTGGAACTGGAGGGAGGGGGCGTCCCGCTATGAGAGGGTCAGGCCAATTAGCCACAACATAGTCCACACTGTAAATGTAGTTGGCGTTAGGAAGGGCATCCAGCCATAGAAACCAAGCCAAAATCAGTTCTGTATGAGCAAGACACTGTCATCTGATCTGGCTTGTCTCAAAGGGACAACTCATCAACCCAATCTAGCATAGAAAAATGGATGTTAAATGTTGATGATGATGATGATATTTAGATATGTACATACTTATACAATGGGTATCAGGTGCTTTTTATGTGGGCACCAGTATTATTTGGCTAAGAAACATTTAACTATTTCCAAACAAATGACAGAATATAGATTCAAAATGCTCACTTGAATTTATAGGTTTCTTTTTTGTTATTTACAAACCCATCTGCGAACTCCTTAGGGATAACAAACTGGACAGTTGAGCTGCCATTAGCTTGATCATCTTCAATTTCAAAAAGCTGGAAATAAAGAAAACAATAAATAAATAAATGACACCTACTAAGCATACATGGTTCTGCTGCAAAACATTTTGTTTTTTAACTATTGATAAGATCCCAGACCTCATTTGATTACCAAGTGGGGTGGAACTTGTCAAATCAAACCAAGGAAACAATGTTTCTATTGGTTTTTCCATTGCTGATACAATCTACCAGTCACAACTCCTGACAGAAGGAACAATGTGTCTTGCTCAAGGACATAAGGCAACCTCTCAATTGTAAATCCAATTCCCTTGTGAAGGTGCGTGGCTTCACACTGTCTCGCATACATGATATATTTAGTTTTAAAATGTTGATTTACTGAGATTATCTTTCTACGGTGGATTGGCAGTATCGGTAGAGGGTCGGACGCCATGCTTTCCAGCATAGTTACGTCCCTTTACGATCTGAGTTCAAATCCCGCCGAGGTTGACTTTGCCTTTCATCCTTACGGGGTCGATAAAATAAAGTACCAGTAATGAACTGGGTAATTGCTGGCCTTGTGCCTAAAAGTAGAAACAATTATCTTTCTAATAGTAGATATAATCTCCTTCGAGGTGTGTTTAAAAAATCTAAAAGCAACAAGGGAGATAACACCTATAATATTAGCCAATCAAAATTTTTGGAAAATAAAGACAATGCTTGTTAATCTTGTTTTTTAAAACCAATTGGTGAAAGTAATGGCCATGTTTCTATCTTATTAAATCTCATCAGTGAAATATACTCAGCTCAATCAGCAATATATATATATATATAAACTATATATTATGATCGCTGCAGCCTGATGATATCCATTGTTCCATCATACCAGTAACTGAAGCAGGTTGGTTGTTGACTCAGAAGGCTGAGGTATAATTTTAAATGATGTGCTTGAATTTAATTTATGGGTGGTGTGGTATGGTTTAGTTGGTAAAGTTGATTGTAGAATTATGTTTTGTGTTTGTGTAAGTTTATGAATGGCATGGGTTTGGTTTAGATTTGTTTACATTCTAGTTAAGATATATACAGTCTTAGTTATACATACATATATACACAAACATACATGCATATGAAATTGAAAATCTGTTTGTATAGAAAGCCATGCAATGAAAGTGGGTTAGATTGCCAAGTTAATAATCAAAGGGGAATTAAGAGAAAGCAAAATAAAAGGACAAGGGACAAGTGATTGAAAGTTACCTTAGCAATTTATTGTATATATATATATATATATATATATATATATATATATATATATATATATATATATACAGAGAGAGCGAATGAGAGAGAGAATGTTGTTCATTAATATCAACTATAGTACAGAGGGAAAATATCTGAGCGGATAATTCATCATAGTAAAGGAGACACATGCAGCTTCTAAGTATGCTGATTAATAAACATGTGTTCCATAACAATACTCTACTTATATCAGATACCATCTTTAAAGCATCCTGATTATATGTGTGTGTGTGTATGTGTGTATAACTAAGACCATATATACCTTAACCTTTTCATTACAAACCCAGCCAAAACTGGCTTTGGTTATATGATATAAAGTCACCCATTTTAAAGGTTTCCAATTTAAATTGGAATCTTATAATATAATGTTATATAAGAACCTTACATTAAGTTACTATCTTAGTAATGAAATAACTAATAATTTAGGTAAATCCCTAAAAGTTCTTCATTAATTAATTGGTGGATTGGCAGTATCGGTAGAGGGTCGGACGCATGCTTTCCAGCATGGTTGCATCCCTTTATGATCCGAGTTCAAATCCCGCCGAGGTTGACTTTGCCTTTCATCCTTACGTGGTCGATAAAATAAAGTACCAGTAATGCACTGAGTAATTGCTGGCCTTGTGCCTAAAGTAGAAACAATTAATTAATTGAAATAGCATGTATTTCATTAGAAATATGGTCATGAGTAAGGCAAGCCCTGCTCCAACAGGTGTCTTGGACACCACAGGCTGGGGAAAATAGTTATTTGATAATTCCCGGTATTTTAGGATTTTATTCCATTTGGCTACATAAGCAGTTACCCTCACATTTACTGTGGCATCCAGGATGTGGGATGGAGTAAAAGAGTCACTGATTCAACTATTGTTTGGTTTTGTTTGGTTTTTTTGTACAGATGTAGAACAGTGAGTAAATTATTCTCTAAAACCTTTCTATTTTTCTTTGCCAACCAGTGTATAATATTGTGCCTCTTCTTAGTGGTTCTTCCATAACCACCTTGGCAAATATGGTGAATCTTTGCTTTGCCGAGGAAGTCAGAAAACATCAAAATATGTCCATGGTTGTCTCCAGTGCCAGATTAAGTTAGGGCAATGGTTCCCAAAGTGGTATCTGAGGTTCCGTGAAAAAAAGGTAGACGAGTATATTTACGTTATGACCATATAGCTATTAGACTTTGGGGTCCCACCACCACAAAAAAGTTTCTGAACAAAAACAGGTTCCACGTTTGAATATGTTTGGGAAACCTTGGGTTTTGGGCAAGGTGTGTAGTATATACTGTAAAGAGGGCCCTAAATTTTGAAAATCGTTGACAAAAAGGTTAATGGCAGTGTAGTAGTAGAGTTTAAAGCATTTAGTACAGGGCCTTTAAAATATGGGACATGTAACAAATGTTACTTGAGGTTAACGCGGCACTGGCTGTCACCTAAACTTGTTAAACTAGTTAACACAATAACCGCATGATTATTTCTAGCTGTTCCCTATATTAAATATGTTAACACTTACTTGACTACTGTTTTTCAGGTGGCGTCTCTGAGTAAATTAATTTTATAAATTATTATATTATATTAGCTTAGCAGACAGGCGCCAAACAATGAGAACACATCTCTAATCTAAGTAGACAAAAATCATTTCTAAATAATAAATTATATATAACACCGAAAGTTAAATTTATTAAATCCGTCTTTGTTTATCATCACCAGATGACTTCTTCGTCACTCGACATTTCAGGAATGATACAAAGGATACGTGAAATTAAATATCATTTTAGTATATGAAAATAATTATTATTATTCAACATATAGTAATAATAATAATTTGTTTATTTGCTACACGGCCAACAAAGAGAGATCTATACAATAGAGTTCAATAAACTATATTTTGGGAACATATATATATATATACACGTATGTGTGTGTTTTAGAGAGAGAGAGAGAGGGGGGGGGGATAGAGAAATAAAAACAAAAGCTTTTAAATGAAATGGATGAAAACAATAGACAATATCCTTGTTGTTATCTATTTCAAAATATACACAAACAGATTGATTAAAACCTCGGGTGTTTAAAGAAACGTTATTGAAACAATTGCAAAGAAGTCAACCGTATGAAGAGCCAACGATATGGCGAATACTAAACAAATATTCTTGAAGCAAAACGAAACACAAAAATGTACACAAAAATACGTCTATATAAACAAATATATATATATATAATATATATGTATGTATGTATATAGGCATATATGTGTGTATGTGACTACATAAATTTGTGTTTGTATACAATATATATTTACCCCAGTTCCACATTTCGTAGGTTTAAGTCGAGCATAAATTTGAATAGTTTCTTTCACCATAATTTTAGCTACCCGTTATGTTTTTTCTTTAAGTTTTTATACAAGGTACTAAAGGAAATTGTCAAATATTAAGAAGACATGAATGCGTGGTAATTTACGTGTAGTTTGTTTACAAGCTACACCGCGACCGTTGCCCAGGAGCTCGGTTAACACCGGTTCAATGGAAAGGTAACTCTTACCTGAAACTTAACTTTACGTGTAACCTGATTCAGACGCTTTCTTTTTTCTTTGACTCAATTTGGATTTACGAGGGTCGGCCCAAGTTCATAGGCTGACCAAGATACTCTCATGGTTTATTTTTCAACATAGTCGTTGGAAAGAAACGATGCAGTTATTAATAAGAAGAGTTGAAATTAATGCATGCCAAATTTTTCAGCTCTTGTATCACTCCTTCATAGTCAGCCTATGAACTTTTCGGCCGAGTCTCGTATATATTTATCTATCTACGAGGTTCGGCTGAAAACTTAATAGGCTGACCAAGAGACTCTCATGGAATGACCAAATGAGGTTTATTTTTCAACATAGTCCCTGGAAAGAAACAACGCACTTATTAGTAATAAAAAAAAAATGTTGAAATTAACGCATGTAAGATTTCACAGTTCTAGCATCACTCCTTCATACTCAGCCTATGAACTTTTCAGCCGATCTTCGTATTTCACCCAATTTTTTTTCTAGTACCCTATAGAGAAAATTAATGAATTTTAGAGATGACGAGGGAAAATTACTAAACTTTTAGTGAACATTTTATTAAACGGCTTCAATTTGAAGGAAGTCTAAAGCTTAGTTTATTTTTAGGTCGCCCTATTATATGTAAACTGTTATGAAGTAAATAATTAAACATAAACGATAAAAACGGTTCAAAACTATATATCTATATAAGTTGTGTTATAAGATATATCTTGGGAGCTACTTATCGCTATTTTATATCTTTTACACTCGGTATTATGTTGTTGACAGCGTGTTTAGAACCGTCATGTTTAACAGACCCTCTCTCATTAAACTATTTATGGAACGATATTGTTTTGATAAATTCATCAATTTGAAATATAAACCGCATTATTATTTTCATCATTGTATCTTTCAAGTAAATTGAGATATTTAAAGGGCGGGGACGTTGTGTGTGACTGCCGCATCGAACCACAAACTACACAGCACCTCCTGATATTCCCCCTGCTTTAACCCCACCTTCACAGCATTGGACTTGGCAGAGTTTTATGAGAAAGGATAGCAATGTGTTCAGTTGTGGTGGAACCACATCTAGCCAAGCTTTGTAACTGACACTCTTGTGGACACGACATGAAGAAGTCAAGTACAGTGGAACCTCTGTTCACGAACGCCTCTCAGTACGAACAATTTTTCTGAACATAAAACATCTCGGCTCACGAACAATGTCTCGAGTAACAAACACGCAAACCGACAACAAGCTTGGATTATCCGCGGTAAAGCGTCACTTGCTATGTAGTTAGTTACTATGATGATATATGTCTGTCTTTCACACTTTCCTCTATCATACTGTATTTTTCTCTCAACATTTCATATAAGAAAAATTGTTTCGGCTTACGAACATTTCAGGTAACGAGCGGCCTTCAGGAACAAATCAAGTTAGTGAACTGAAGTTCCACTGTTTTGGGATCGATATAATCGACTTTGCTCTCTTCCCAATATTACTGCCCTTGTCTCTATAATAGAAATCAATACTATGTGAGTGATAAAGTGGCAAACAAAATGCCTTCTGATATCTATTTGTTTATGCTACTGTTAATTTGCCCTTCGTTCTCTCTTGCATTAATAAAATGTAGTATTGAGATACAACCTTTACCTAAACCAGTAACCTTTGTTAGAAACTGAAGCGAAGAACCATGCTTATTTTTCTACCCACATTCATGGCGTCACCATTTGAACTATCAAATTTTGTGCCATTTGAAGAATTGGTAAAAAAAAAACGTGGTGTTCGATAAAAGATTAACCACCGAATGAGAACAGCCAGTACAATAACACCAAGAGAAACAGCAATAGTCACAAATAAGGCAACTAAATGTGGACCCTCGGTCAGAGAGGTAACTAAACACTTTCTGTCAATCCTTTTATTCCTCTCTTTTACTTTCTTTCTTACTGCTCCAACAAAACTCCTACTACAAACATTGTCATACCTAATAACATGCATAGCATCATCATTGGCTACTGCTACAAGGACAATGGAGATACACTGGACAGAGGAAACTACACAAATATCAAGTTGAACCAGGTCATGGAAGTTACTGAAAGAGTTCTTACACAATTAATTTAGGTTACAATTAACATAGATGAAATGCAGGTTTGTGTTATGCCTAGAAGAGGTACCACAGATGCCCTCTTCTTTGTGAGACAGCTCCAGGAGAAGTTCTTAGCTAAGAGTATGCCTCTCTACTAACCCTTTGTTGACTTGGAAAAAGCTTTTGACAAGGTTACCTACTCCATAATCTGGTGGCTTTTTAGGAAACTAGGGGTAGAAGAATGGCTTGTAAAAGATGGTACAAGCCATGTACAGTGGAGCAGTCAGAAGGTTAGTCAACAATGAATATAATGACAAATTTAGTGTGCAGGTGAGGGTCCACAGGGCTCTGTTCTTAACCCCCCCCCCATCCCTGTTTATTATTGTCCTTCAGACCATAACAGAAGAGTTTAAAACTGACTTCCCATGGGGACTCTTATATGCTGATGATCTAGTTCTTATAGCTGAAACTGAGGCAGAATTAAAGAAGAAATTCCAGATATGGAATCAAAAGGCCTTAGAGTCCACCTAGCAAAGACCATAATCCCAATAAAAAAAGAAAACAGGGCCCTGATTTCTTCAGGGAAATGGTGTTGCTCACATGCAGGAAAGAAGTATGTAGAAATTCCATCTTATGTGCACATTGTGGGTTATAGGCACACGAAAGATGTAGTGGGATTGCAGGCAAGCTAGCAAAAAATTATAGGCTGTGTATGTGGCCGATGCACAGTAGCAGTAAGCAACAAGAACCCACAGGAAACAAGCCCTGTTAAATTTTAAGATGGTTCCCGAGAAATAGACGACAGCTTCTGCTACCTTGGGGACCAAATTAGCCATGGGGGTGAGTGTCCTTAAGGAACAGCAACTATAGTAAGGACCTGTTGAAAAAAGTTCAGGATGTTACTACCACCGTTTGCTACAAAGAATTTCTCTCTCAGCGTGAAAAGGCAAATTGTACAATGCTTGCATGCAGACAGCAAGGCTATATGGTAGTGAAACTTAGGCTTTGTGTATGAAAGACTTACAAAGATTAGAAAGAAATGAAATGAGCATGCTCCAACAGATATGTAATAATAATTATACATGAGTGATGTAGTATGAATGAGCTGAGAGAAAAACTGGGTATAAGGGCATTGGTTGCAGCATTCAAGAGAGGAGACTATGATGGCATGGACATGTAATGCATATGGAGGATGACAGCTGTAGAAAGAAATGTAGTGCACTGGAAGTTCAAGGAACCCTTAAAAGGAGAAGACCTAGGAAAACATGGGATAATGTGATAAAGGTTGACATCATGCAGCTGAACCTCACAAAGCAGATGACTCAGGATTGAGAAAACTAGCAATATTCCTTAATACGGGGAACTCACTTTCCCATGCAAGTGGAATGAAGCAATACAAAAAGGATAGCTAACCACATACCTTCCGCCACCCTAAACCTGAAGAAGCAGAGTGGTGGTATAACACTCAGGACCCACCTCCCACCTGCCAGTATACTCCTGAATTCCTTGCAAGAATACTTCTAATCCCCTTCCCCACCCTAGATCTGAAGAAGCAGGGGGTAGGAACAACTCTCAATTCCTCATCTCCTTGTATACTCCTTCCCCACCCTACACCTGAAGAAGCAGGGAGAAGAAACAATTCTCAGATCCTTGCTTGCTAGTATACTCCTGCGTTCTTCACCCAACCCATGGTAACATGGAAAGCTTTAAAGAACCTTGACTGAATCACTTTCCCTGCTGAACCTTTGCACATGGAACACTTTCCCAACCCAGGAAAGCTTAACACACCTCAAAATATCAGACACCCCCCACCCACTTGTACCAAACAGTATATAAACATTCCTTTAAGGCCATTAAAGAAAGCTGGGCACACCCCACAATATACCTGACACCATCCACTTGCTTCAAAGCCACCACCACAACCCCTTCCCACCAGCAATTCAAAGTCTGTACCCCACCAATACCTCACCAGCAAGACCAAGTACACTGAACACCCTAGTGCAGAAATAAGGCAACAAACTTCTCCTTTGATTTGTTGATATATTATAATTCACTAAGAGAAATAAATATTCCTCACATCAAGATCACTGCTGGGTTTAGTTCTTGTTTCTTTAGTTCATTCTGCTAGAATTTTGTGAAATCTATACTTTAACCTTTAATTAAAATTGGTAAACTTGACATTCCACAAAACTGTTACTAATATTTAGAATTGTTAGAAAATTGGACAAAATGCTTTGCAGCATTTAGTTATGGCCCTTTACCTTCTGAGTTCAATCTTGCTGAAGTTAACTTTCATCATTCTAGGATTGATAGTCGAGTACCAGAGTCAAATTAATCAAGTACTCCATCTATGATTGTATAGCAAGCATTGTTCAGTGAAATAGAAGTTTCTGGGGATCAGAGATCATAACTTGGTTGTTTATGCCAATAATACCTTTAGGACAGGCATTAATATTACAAAATCTCATTTTCTCATGGTTTTATGCTTTAACTCTCTGCTTAGTCAAATGAAACAATCATTTATTCATATATATTCGCATATAGTGGAAGTAAATTTGTTTAAAGGGAGATTCAAAACAATTAGTTTTCAAATCTTGAGGCTGGTTTTCACAAATGAAAATTTATTAAACAACATTAACTAAAACAAGCACACACACACAGTACACATGACACACACGGCACACGTTCAACACATACACATGACACACACACAACACATACAACACATACACAACTCACACATACATGACATACACACTCAGTGCACACACACACGCAACACATAAACATAACATGCACACACACTACAAACACAACACACATACACACACTCACATGCATACATTCCTTCTATCTGTATCTCTTTTTCTTTCTTTCTCTCTCTCTTTACCTCTCACCATGTTTCTCATATTTTCTAAATCAGTTTCCTTGGGTCTTCAAGGAGACATCAGAAATTTCTAGAAAATAATTACAATTTTCACAATGTTAAAATAATTAAATTCATATATTGTTAAAGAAAAGTAAATTATATTCATATTTACATTCATTAGACCAAAATGAAACTACTACTTGACGAGAAAGGTATTCTTTGTAGTAGCACATTTTGTAGTTTTGTTTAAAGATGGAAGCATGTAGTATTCCCTATCCAATCTTAGGTCAAGCAACAGTAAATTTACATTAAATTATATTCTTATTTTGAATTTGATTTATTACAATTTGATAAAAGTAATTATTTCTTGAATACATGCTTAGAAAGAAATGGGTTGTATTGATTTTGTAACCAAAATGATTAATAAGAGACACTCAAGTTACAGAGAAATATTTAGATAAGACTAATTGTTGAAAAGCAAGATATGATAAAAGTATAGAAAATTATGTACTAAACTGTTGTTGTTTAGGATCAGATCATCCCAGGTGGAGCAGATCAAGGGTGTTTCCATTCATTTTATTTTGATCTCAAAATTATAATGTTTATAATAAAGCAAAAAACAAAACATTTGTGATCAAAGACACAGACATGACTATTCCATATTGTACTTAATCCATAATATATATTGGTCTTGATCGAATATGTCCTTCCTTTTCTAAGACGGTTAGGATGATTTGAGGGAGATTTAGCCACTACATTTAGCAGAACAAACTACTACATAAAGGTTCTCCACTCTATGTCAGTGCATGATAAACCTTCAGTAGTGATGCATATCTTGTAAACTTGTACAGAGTTAAAAAAAAAGGACAGGCTTTGCATGTCACCCATTATAACATCACCATCTGGTCCTTTACTATAAGGGAAAACGGATGTTATATGATGATAATGAAATATTTCCATTTTTAGCATAACTTCTATAGCTTGATGTACTCTCTAATGCCAACCACTTTACAATGTGTACTTGGCACAAAGACCACCACTTTTATGTATGTTGTCTCTTTCTCTTAATGTTGTGGCAATGTTGTAAAGAAAAGAAAATTTTCATCATCCCTTGTGCAATCATTCATCTTTTGAATAGCAAAAATGTTTTACAGATTTTGAAGGTTCCAGATATTTCAGCCATTTGCCTTGTATAGATTGTGTTTTTCATCTCAAGTATCCATTAGAACCTTTTCAGTGAAGTGGTCTATTTTTATTTTGTTTGAGCATTGAGTAGAGTTTTCCAATATTCCTGGGAGAGATATTTGTATCAGCTTTTATTTCATGTTTCTCCTCTAGAACAGTGGCTATCCTAACAATGTTATTTTCATGCTCATAAACCTTGCTGAGATGGTTGCTGACCTTTTTCTTCTGTTACTTCAGTGTTACTATCCAGGTTTCATATGATGTTAATATGTATTTTAAGTCCCCACCATTATCCTTGCTTGAGAAATATAGCCTATCCACATTACCATTGATGTTAACATTTCCATTAACACTGGGCAGCTTGTGAGTCCTTATATCCATCTCATTCAGTTTTTACAATGATCAGTTCAGCAGGCCAAATGTTGGCATTAGGATGGACACAGCAAAAGTATTATAGTTGTATGTTGAAACTTCTGATAACCATATTTTCTTTACTTAGCTGTATCCCATAACTTATCCCATAACTTATTGGTTTAGCAATTTGAGATCAATACATACCAAACTGTTTTTTCTTAAATGTGTACTTGTGTCAATCTGGTTGACTAATTCCCTTAACCCTTTAGCATTTGAATCGGCCATATCCGGCCAGAATTCTCTCATTTCTTTCTGTTCAAACCAGCTGTAACTGGCCGCTCATACTTATGATAAGGTATTGTTCTCAAAATAAATAACATCAAAATCTCGTAGATTCGATATTATGTGAGATAATTATGTAAAGTAAAGACTTTACCACAAAAATACAATAGAGTCATGTAAATGATAAAGAATTAAAGAATGTGCCCCAGCATGGCCACAGTCTAATGACTGAAAATAATAAAGGATGTAAGCTTTAGGAGAGAGGTAAGTGGGAACTGGAGATTTTCATATCTTTTCCAAGAATATTAAAGATATAATGGAAGTGAAATGGCACCTGATGATAAACATGCTCCAAACTATTAGGACTGCTGGAATTTACAATTAACTAATTTAATAGTGAGCTATCTGAAACTGCCCCTGGGCCTATGATATAAACCATTTGTTTTAACATTTTTATATTTATCTAAAAAAAAACTCCCATCATAATTTTATATAAGAACCTTCAAGTTATGCTCCAAATACCAGTTTAATAATGAGTAAGTTAATTAAATTACTAATACTAATTTGCTTCAAGTTTTTGATTATTTTCAAAATTATTTGAAAATCATAGGCAGTGTATTTCATTAAGTATACTAGCAGAAGAACCACCCTTCGCGCGGTTTTCTGCTAGTATATATAGTGTGTATATTGATATATGCACATAGATATAATACGTAAATTGATAATATGCACATAAACTGAACAAAGACTGTGTTACACTTACTTCTGTAATCAGTAAAGTAATCCATGATACATTTTTAAAAAAAGACGATAATGGAGATGGAAAAGTAATGAAACTGTTGACGGAAAATGTTCATGAATCTTCACTTGAGAATGTCGATGGGAAGCTTCAAGCAATGAATTTGAAAATAGATGCTGCTGGTATGAATGAATGAATTACATTTACCAATATGAAGAGTTGACCTTCGCTATATTGTTGTTTTACTGTATTCACATATAGACTTCTTAAGTTTTTGTAGTGTCCCTTTTCTAGCAGTTAAAAAGAAACTGAAATGCATTTCAACTTAAAGAGAATGATAGCTGTTTCACATCACTGTAGAATTTCTTTGTAGACACAGTTGTCAGCAAACAGACCCCCCTTTCATTTAATATTCTTATATTTTCAGTACAGACCAGCCTTCGCGCATGCGCACTTCGGACCAGCCTTCGTCCATGCACAGTACAGACCAGCCTTCATGCATTCGCACTTCGGACCAGACTTCACGCATGCGCAGTATGGACCAGCCTTCGCGCATGCGCAGTATGGACCAGCCTATGCACATGCGCACTTCGGACCAGATTTTGTGCAAGTGCACTTCGGACCAAACTTCGCATGTGCAGTATGGACCAGCCTTCGCGCATGCGCAATTCGGACCAGCCTTCACGCATGCGCACTTCAGACTAGCCTTCGTGCATGAGCAGTACGGACCAACCTTCGCGCATGCGCACTTCGGACCAGCCTTCGCGCATGCGTACTTCGGACCAGACTTCGCGCATGCGCAGTACGGATAGCCTTTGCACATGCGCACTTATGACCAGCCTTCGCTCATGCGCATTTCGGACCAGCCTTCGCGCATGTGCACTCGGACCACTCTTCGCACATGCACACTTTGGACCAGCCTTCGCGCATGCGCTCTTCGGACCAGCCTTCTCGCATGCGCGGTACGGACCAGCCTTCGCCGATGCACACTACGAACCAGCCTTCGCGCATGCGCAGTACAGACCAGTCTTCGCTCATGCGCAGTACAGACCAGCCTTCGCGTATGCGCACTTCAGACCAGCCTTCGTGCATGCGCACTTCGGACCACTCTTCGTACATGCGCACTTTTGACCAGCCTTCGCACATGCACAGTACGGACCAGCCTTCGCGCATACGCAGTATCAACCAGCTTTCGTGCATGCGCTTCGGACAAGCCGTCGTGCATGCGCAGTATGGACCAGCCTTTGCACCAGACTTTGCGCATGCACACTTCAGACCAGATTTCGCCCATGCGCACTTAGGTCCAGCCTTCGCACATGTGCACTTCGAACCAGACTTCACCTATCTAATCAATGGACGTACAACAGTGCTTAATCTAAACTATAATAAAGTAAGAAGCTCAGGACTACGTACGGTTTATAATTTTTATCCCCTTAGTAAAATAAGTTGGATTACTTTGAATAAAAAATTAATGAATATTACATAATTTATCTACTAAATTTCGTGGCTGTTCATTAAATATATTTTATTACTTATTTAAAGATTCACTTCTTTAAAATTTTCAAATGTCAACACTTTTGGTTAGCGATCGTTTAAATAAATATTCATATATTTCTGTCATTAATTTTCTCCTAATGCAGTTTATATATAATATCGTCTTTTTTTAATGTATCATGGATTACGTTACTGATTACATAAAACAGTGTAACACAGTCTTCGTTCAAGTTCTGTGTATATTGTCAATTACGATTTTATTTGATCATATCTACATGCATATATACTTGCGTATAATATCAATATACACACTATACATGCTAGCAGATATATAATTTCGTCTTTTTTTAATGTATCATGGATTTCGTTACTGATTACAGAAGATAGTGTAACACAGTCTTCGTTCAATTTTTGTGTATATTGTCAATTACGGTTTTATTTGATGTATCATATCTACATGCATATTATACTTGCGTATAATATCAATGTACACACTACACAAGCTAGCAGAAAACCACCCGATAGTGTGGTTTTTCTGCTAATTATATTAAATGAGTTTTTAAAAAAAAGAGTTAATAAATAAATAAAACGTTATACTTGTTTTACCCTCCCATTTCCAATTAAATCGAATGCTATCATGACTGTATTTGTGTGTGTTAATGTATGTATGTTTGTGTGAAAGTATGTGTGAATGTATGTGTATTTGTGTGAATTATGTCCGTGAGTGTATTTTTATAAGTTTGTGTTTGCGTGATTATAGTTATATACTCATAATAGTTATATACTCATACATATAGATGTATGTATGTGCACACTCATACGCGTCAGTGTGTAGAAAATCATTATCTCTCTCATCAGACACTCTCTCTTTCTATAGATATATGGTAGTTGAAGTGGTGGTGGTGGCGACGATATACCGGAGGTGCAACTTTGAAAAGAAGTCAATTTTAGATTATTTTTACGAAATTATTTGTTTATTTAGCACATAAATTATGTAATATTCATTCATTATTTATTCAAAGTAATCCAACTTATTTTACTAACTGGATTAAAAGAAATAAACCGTATGCAGTCCTTGCTTTATTATAGTTTAGATGGCCCTGAAAGAGTTAGAGAAATAAAATAACTAATCAACAGATACATTTGAAAATATTTTACATCTGTTCTAATTATAACTCATCAAAAATGTTATTGTAAAAAAAATGCAAATGTCTTTTGTGGTTATGAAAATGGAAAAGGCAAGGGCTCTAGTGTCCCAGAAGAATGGAAGGAGGAGCGGCAGTGGTATTGAGCCTGTGCTCCATGGACAAGATCACAAAAGCATTCTTGCGGACAATGGCCAGCGACACCAGCTGCAACAGCCACTTCACCTCATGGGGCTCCCTCATCAGACGGGCTGCTAACATTCTAATGATTTAGAAGAATAGGAAGAGACTTTATCTTAGACTGTTCTAACCCTTTTAGCCGTTTCTAACAACACACAGGGACACAATGTTTCTAAACCAGATACACACAGCAGAACATACAGAGATGTTACTAAATACTATTAAGTGTTTAGTTAATCACTACTTTTCCATTTACCAATAGTTCTTCCAAATTAAATAGTATATGTATGTATGGTCCCATAACTCCTGATAGAGGTGTAGGGGTGCTGTATTGACATACACTGTTTCTTGGGCATTTTTTAAAGCCTGGTGGAGCCCATCCCTCTACAGGCCAGAGTACAGAAGATTTCTTCCAGAGAGAGGAAGAATCGACCCCAAGACTAGACTGGTGCTTTTTTTATCGACCTCGAAAGGATGAAAGGCAAAGTTGACCTCAGCGGGATTTGAACTCAGAGAGCAGAAAGCCGGAATGAATACCATAAAGCATTCTATCCAACATTCTAACGACTCTGCCAATTCACCGCCTTTAAATACTATATAACATATGCAATATAAAGTCAATATTTGTATATTAAAATCCACAATTATACAGTAACAAAAGAGCCTGTCGTTGCTAGACACACCTGAACTTTGCTATTTTAGGGGAGAGTAAGATTTAAACTATATGCTGAAATGCTCCAGGAGCTAAATCTATGTATCAAATTTGAATGAAATCGGATGGAGACCATGGAAATGCATAGACTGCATACAGACAGACAGACATTTTCGTTTTTATATATATAGACTAGCAGAAAACCACCCACCGGCTGGTTTTCTGCTAGTATATATATTACACACACAGAAATGTATATATATTTCTGTGTGTATATATATATATATTACACACACAGAAATGTATATATATTTCTGTGTGTATATATATATATTACACACACAGAAATGTATATATATTTCTGTGTGTGTATATATATATATATTACACACACAGAAATGTATATATATTTCTGTGTGTATATATATATATATTACACACACAGAAATGTATATATATTTCTGTGTGTATATATATATATTACACACACAGAAATGTATATATATTTCTGTGTGTGTATATATATATATATTACACACACAGAAATGTATATATATTTCTGTGTGTATATATATATATTTCTGTGTGTGTATATATATATATATTACACACACACAGAAATGTATATATGTTTCTGTAGCACTCCCGCTATCCCCCTCTTGTAGTCTGTCTCTTTCTTTCACTCTCACTCTCTATCTACCCATGCGCAAAAAACATTCACACGCGCGCACGTGTTTTAGCTTCCATTCACTCTCTCTCTCTCCCTCTCTCTCTCCCGCTATCCCCCTCTTGTAGTCTTCTCTTTCTTTCACTCTCACTCTCTCTCTACGCATGCGCAAAAAACATTCGCATGTGCGCACGTGTTTCCACTGTCGGACAGACAGACAGAGAAATTGCTGGTTATATATTATAAGGAGATTACATATACATATGTAACTATGTATATCATCATCATCATCCCCATTATATATATATATAATATGGGACGAAGCCGAAAAAAATTTTGTTTGGCAGCTCTAATTGCACCTTAATTTTATTCAAAAAATTGTATACTAACATATTCGAATACCAGGCACTATTGGAATCAACAATAGCAGCGTCCTGAGGGTCATTACAAAATACAAATTCGCGAGAATTAGTGTTTAAGGCTTGGAAGGTGGTAAAAAAATCCACAAAATCTTCCATTCGTTTTTAAAAAAAATTTATTTTTAATAATATTTAAATAACTGGCGATTAGAAAAAAATATTCCTATGAAATTTTAATCAAACCATTAGGTGTGAATAAGGAAATATTTTTTTATTGTCAAAACAAATGTTCAAAAGTTAAACTTCAATTTTTTGAATTATTTCCAATTTTTTCATGAAATTGAACACTGGACATTGGCTGCTGGAAATGGAAATTAAATCGTATTTAATTGTATTTAAATTTCTAACCTTATTTTATTATTTATATTTTTTCAATAAGAAATTAAAAAAAACAACAAAAAAATTTGAAGAAAAAAATTGAACAAATCAAACGTAGGTTATGGAACTGCGCAATCTGATTAATAAATTACCTCATCAGCAGCAACCTTCTTCAAATGGTCCTTATTATCAGCAGCAACAACCACAAATTCAATGGCAACCTTCTTTGCATGGTGTCAAGTCAGAACCGCCTCGAACTGGTTACTTCTGGCTTGTGCAAGGTGTCTCTATAGCAACCAGCGATTCCCTCGGCCTCAGTGACCAAAGTCAGTGGAGAGGGGAAGGTAATGTTTCTGTAGCACGTGTTTTAGCGTCTATTCACTCTCTCTCTCTCTCCCTCTCGCTATCCCCCTCTCGTAGTCTGTCTCTTTCTTTCACTCTCACTCTCTCTCTACGCACGTGTTTCCACTGTCGGACAGACAGACAGAGAAATTGCTGGTTATATATATAAGTAGATGTCTTAAGCCTTACACATAATTACCACCAAACACTTTTCAGATGTGAGTATTGTTACAATAGAAAGAAATTGTTATTCTGACCAATTTCTCCATATTCGCTTACTCAGCAAATAAATTTCCCAAAAGATTTTATATATAATTTAATTATCCTTCTATTCATCAATATTGCTTATAAATTAGACAGCCAATAATATATAAAACATAATCCAATGAAATCCACTAGAAACTTATGGGAATATCCACTACCAACAGCAAATTTCTATGCAATCAACATTTTCTTATAATGATTGGTAAGCCTAACCTAATCTATTGCCTGCTTTATGGGAATATCAAGTACCTATAACAAATATATTTTACATTCACTACACTTTCTCATAATAGTTGGTAAAACCCAATAAATCACCCAGTTAAACATCACCATGTAGTCCTTGCACTTACATCACTGGAGCCAGGTCTTCAATCTGAGGATAGTTGCTCCATTCCTTCTGCTCGTCTTAAAGGCCCTTTTGAATGAACTATAAAAGTAGTATAACATATGATAAATAAGTATAGAAAAGGTAAAAAAAAATAACGAAGCAAATGACACAGTACAATGAAGAAATATATTAGTTTTATGCTTGAAAAGAGTCTTGACGTTTCAGACGTTAGTCCTTCATCAGAAAATAGAATGAGAAATTAAAGAAGAAATAGAAAGATAGAGGAGGGTGAAGAGTGGAAGAAATGAAATGAGATTTCTTTGGGAAAAAGCACGTCTATTCAAGTTGCCATCACTTGGAAAACTATTGAATTTGGCGTTGGTATAAGTTCAGTTCATTGGATTCCTACGTTGGATTTTTACCCGGACTCTACCTAAACTTCCACCTGGATATCTTTTCGGATCACTAGATTTTTTCATTGCTTTGTAATAAGTAATATCTATATACATTTGCCCTTATAACTGCTTCATATAAGTCAGATAATGTTAAGCTAACTACCATATATACTTGAATATAAGTCAACTCAAATGTAAGTCCACCCCCAATTTACCATCAATTTTTTTGGTTACATATTCCTCTGCTAATATTAGAGTATATACAGTAGTTGTTGTTTCTATCGTAAATATTTTAGAATAGTTTTATACACAAAGAATTTTTTTATTTCCACTTCTGATTATGTTAAGAATAGTTTGGTCAGTAGACTGTCTTAACCCTTTAGCATTTACATTACTCTATATTTCCTATTGCATTTTACAGTAAAGGCTTTACCTCACATAATTATCTC
Organism: Eledone cirrhosa; assembly: GCA_964016885.1. Lineage (NCBI taxonomy): Eukaryota > Metazoa > Mollusca > Cephalopoda > Octopoda > Eledonidae > Eledone > Eledone cirrhosa. The sequence goes on from OZ024743.1 coordinate 218,878,486, forward strand.
ACATAATATTGAATCTATGAGATTTTGACATTATTTACTTTGAGAACAATACCTTAACATCAGTAAGAGGTGGTAAAATTCTAGCCGGATACGGCCAGTTTAAATGCTAAACAGTTAAAATATGCAGCTACCTATAAAAGTCTATGAAATATTTATCTTCTAATAGATTAAGTTAACTACTTCCTACTCTTAGATAGTTTGGCATATTTCTACCTAATTGTCATCTTGCATAAGCTTCATATGTCTGTATCAGTACAATTTTCTCTTTTGTGAACTTCATCTGATTTCTTTCAAATCACTTGTGCTTTGTCTGTCTTTCATATTAACATTACACATTCACCAGAGCACACTCACTCAATTTCTTTCCAGCTTTCACAAATCCTCTGCACTCTACACTCATATTTCACTTTCATGTAATATCTTATTCATACACAAGCTATATACAATCTGACTTTCATTCACTGGCACTTCTTCACCCAATGATCATCAGCGATATTCATCACATACCCATACTAGCACAGTCTTCGCTTTCACACTGCTTCCAGCTCACCCATGCTTCTCCATTCAGGCACATTGAAATTCATATCCAATGGAGTATGTTCACTTCATTTCTTTTCACCCTTTGCAACCTCACACTTCACATGAAAGCATCTTACAGTCTACCTTTGCATATGACCATGTAATCTCTTATTTCACATGCAAGCATCATACAGCCTATTTTTTGCCTATGACCATGCAACCTAACACTTCATATGCAGGTATCATAGTCTACCCTTTGCATATGACCATGCAATCCCTCACTTCACATGCAGGCATTGTACATTCTACTCTTCATTCAGAAAGAAAATTCCTTCTGCTGTCAATAGAGATAGTAGTTCTCAGAACTTTTCTGGGCCTGTTTTTATTCTAGTTACTATGATTTCAGAGTAACCCCTCCAATGCTAATTAGATTACCTAAGTAACAGAAACTAGCAACAACTTCTATTGTCTAAAGTCTAAAGTATGTCTTAAGCCAGAAGGTTCGTTAGGCCAGTGCTTATTCTGATTTCATAGCGTGGAGCGACTGAGAGTACAAAACTCCCCTCTGGATAGGACGCCAGTCCATCGCAAGATTAAATCCCCTGTTATTATTGGTACTCATTTTCAGCTGAGTGTACTGGAGCAATATAAAATGAAGTATTTTGCTCAAGAACACAACATGCAATCCAGCCCAGGAATCGAACCCACAACATTATGATTGTAAGTCCAACACCCTTACCACAAGTCCACATGCCTCCACACTTCCATAGCTCCATCCTGAAATTGGAAACAGTATATTTCACTGGTACTCTTACTACCAACTATTCCTGTGCTTCTGTCATTGCCACAAAGTTATCTTTTCTGTTAGCCTGCCTAAAATATTATTGTGTAACCATATTTTACATTGTGTACATCATATAGAGTTCCTTCCAACTCCTTTGCTACATACCAAGTTTGACCACTTCCCATATACTCTCAAATATAAAAATATAAGATTAGGAAAATGTGACCAAAAAATCAATGGTAGAAGAGGCTTGACTTATATTTAGGGTCAATATTTTTACGATTTTCACCAACTTCAAATTCTATATAAATAAGGTTGGGATTTTTGCACATTTCTCAGACATAAAATAGTGGTGTCAGCTTATATTTGCATCAGCTTATATTTGAGTATACACAGTATATTCATGCCTTAAGTATATATTCTTCAGAGAACATCTGTGGTGCATTTTATCATTCTAATTAATTATACTAACACTCTGTCTGTTATGTTCATAACATGATCCATCAGTTTTATGTCTTTGTAGTTGCTGATGTTTAGATCATCAAATTTTCCATTATAACAATCATTATAGAACTACACCAGTTATTGGATATAACACCATCATATATTTATTGATTGGCTATGCTCAGCTCAGCACTTACTTCTCCAGATGATTTCAGTATCTCAGTGATTATCTCTGATGGTCCAATAACTTTACCATTTTTCATCTCCATGTCTGCTTCTTTGACTCTATAACTGCCAACTTTGATAGCTGGTCCTCTGTTGAGTTTTCTGGGACTAGATCCACATCCATCCACTCATGTTCAACATTTATCAACCTCTCATAATAATATTTCTAGGTCTCTTTCTACTGAACATCACTGAGGCTAAGTGTGCCAGTGTCATTCTGAACATACTTCTCCCAGATGACATCATGATTCACACACACACACACACACACACACACACACACACACACACACACACACACACACAGACTGACTGACACACACACACACACACACACACACACACACACACACACACACACACACACACACACACACACCACACACATCTTTGAAATGTGGAACATCTCATGCTGGCAAGACAATAAATTTCACATTTGCTCTTACTGATTACTTCTGTGCATCTGCTTCATATAAAATCTAACTTCTCCATTAACTTGCCTGCAATCAAACTACATCTCTTGTGCATCCATTGATTATACTGTGTGCACTTTATGGAGTTTCTGCTCACCCCTTTTCAACATATCATGCAAGGCCACTTCCCTAATGATATCAGCTTCCTGTCCTCCTCCCTACTAATTAAAACTTTAGTCTTTACTAAGTTTATTTTTAGGCCTTTCAATTCTAAGTTTTTCTTCCGTGCCTGGAATTTTGCTGCTAACTCTGCCATGGATTTAGCTATAAGGACTAGTTCATTAGCATACAGGATTTCCCATGGCATGCCGGTTTTAAACTCCTCCATAATTGGCTTGAAGAACAATAATAAGCAGAGCCAGACAAAGGATTTATATATATATATATATATATATATAGTAATAATAATAAATATGAAGACTAAAATCCAAAGAGGGCTCGATAAGGATAAATATATTGTTTCAGAAGATCCCGTTAAGGATGAAAGCAGCGATTCTTTGCTTAAACTTTAATCTGTTATTTTAATAAATATATATGTGTGAGTGTGTGTGTTTTATATTGAATAATGATAATAATATTCAATTCATTTGCAAGCAAACAACCTCATTATGCTATGTTTTAGATAACCACTGCCATCCTTTTGAGACTGTTCGCTTGCAAACTAATCGAATATTATTATTATTATTTGGGTGGTGGATTGGCAGTATTGGTAGAGGGTCGGACGCCATGCTTTGACGCATAGAGTTACGGCCCTTTACGGTCTGAGATCAAATCCCGCCGAGGTTAACTTTGCCTTTCATCCTTACAGGGTCGATAAAATAAAGTACCAGTTATACACTGGGATAATTGCTGGCCTTGTGCCAAAAGTAGAAACAATTATTATTATTTGATAAGGGCGGTGGAGTGGCAGTATCGGTAGAGGGTCAGACGCTATAATTTGCAGCATAGAGTTACGTCCCTTTATGATCTGAGTTCAAATCCCGCCGAGGTTAACTTTGCCTTTCATCCTTACGGGGTCGATAAAATAAAGAACCAGTCACGCACTGGGATCGATTTAATTGACTTTCCCCTCCCCCAAAATTGCTGGCCTTGTGCCTATATAAGAAACAATTATTATTATTTGATATAAAACTTTCAAATACATTTATGTATCCAGCTATGTGAAAGTGAGAAACCCAATTCTAATTATATATATAATTAGAGTGAAATAACCCACTATTATTTTTGGTAAGGTGTGTAAAGCTCAATACATTATTAGAGTTGACAGCATGCAGGTAGCATGTTGAATCAAAGGTATACTCCTGTGGGTTAGGATACTTGCAGTCGCTCATGTGTATGCATAATTTAAAATATTATAATTCTCAATGCAGTCAGTTATTTCTAATCAGCAATTTTTTTCTCTCTCAATTGCAACATTACTAGTGCACAACTTCACCTCTACTGCTTATACTAATAGATATAAATCACTTTCTCAATATTTTTTATATTTGTTCTCTTCACCTTTTGTAAGCTTGCTTATAACTTTGTATATTTTTTACCTATATTCTTGTTGATGTTCTAAGTAACCAATTCCTCCATCTACTGTGTCTCCTGACAAAATGTAGATTTGTGTTGGAAAACCATTTAAATTATTAATTGTAACTGTTGGATTGATTGATTATATGTACTGGCACTGCACTTATCTCTATAGAAACTGTTTTGAGAAGCAAAGTGACCTATCTTTGCATCTCCACTCTTGTCCGGACTGAATCTCCCTTCATGATGCTCACTTGCTTCATGTCTGGCCAGAGAACATAGCAAAACTCACACACTCATGTGCACAAGTCAAACCATGCATTCATACTTGATCATGGCTCAGAGAACAAGGGAGAGACACGCCCTGCACTTCCGACATGATGTCACTGGCCCACACTTCCGGCTCCTTAGCCCCACAAAAACAATTGTTGAGATTGAGGATGAATTCGGAATGGCAAACTTTGGTTTTCATTTTGTATTAAGTATATATATATATATATATATATATATATATATATATATATAGTGAGGAAGGCTTAAGGTAGGGAGGGCTTACCAGTTGAATCTGTTGCCCACAAATTCCCTAGTGCTGGTGTCAAAATAAAATGAACCCAATACACACTGAAAAGTGATTGATGTTAGAAAAGGCTTCCAGTCATAGAATCCATGCCTAAAACGGTTATAAGGACCCTTTGATCATGAGACAGCAACTTCTCTAGTACTGGTGCCACAAAAAAATTCACTCAGTACATATTGTAGGGTGGTTAGTGCTTAGAAAGGCATCTAACTGTAGAAATCATTAAAAAAAAAGTTGAGGGGAGATTTCAGTTGTGTAAAGAGAATGACAATCTCTCTAGTGTTGGTGACATGATAAAATGCAGGAACATCTGTAAGAGAGATGCAGCCCCCTGCTTGTTTGTGTGTGTGTATAAGGCAGTTGTGCCAGTGCCACAACAAAAAAGAACTCAAACTACCCTGTAAGGAGGTAGTGATGGTGCCATAAGAATGTTTCCCAGTACTCACTTTAGAAAACGAAGCCAAAACACAGACCTGTGCAAGCTAGAAGTGGTCAGTTGACCTGGCTAGACACTTATGATAATTAGCCATAGAAAACAAAGTAGAAGAACTGTACAAGCTAGAAGTGGTCAGCTGACCTGGCTAAACTAACATGACAACTAGCCATAGAAAACAAAGTGAAAAACACATCTGTATAAACTAAAAGTGGTCAGCTGACCTGGCTAGACTTACATGACAACTCATCTAACTCATACAAGCATAGAAGATGGATGGTAAACAGTGATGATGATGATGAATACACACACACACACACATACACAATTGTGTATGTGTGTGTGATTTCATCATCATAGTAACTAGAATAAAAACAGGCCCAGAAAAGTTCAGGAACTACTATTTCTATTAACAGCAAAAGAATTTCTCTCTGACTGTATGATGTCTGCATGTGAAGTGTGATTTTGTATTTAAGTGAAACCAGAGGAACGCCAGACAGTAATCTTTTCTTTTTACAATTTATATAATTAATCTACCCTAATAAATTACACACAGTTAAAACGATGTTTCAGCATGAAAAATGCCGCAATTGCTAGGAGACATATTTAGCAGCAAGATGAAATTCTAAGGACATCTAAGGTTTCATTATGATTACATTTTGTCTGTTAATATTTTTTTAACTTTGAAAAAAGCAATTTTTTCATGCAAAACTATCATTTTAACTATATGCATATTTTTTACAAGGAAGATCAATAATATCAGTGCTAACATGCTATCTTAAAGAAACTGCTTTGGCAAGGAAGGGCACATTGGACAATGTAGTTCCACATATGCAAGAGGATGGGATAGTCACAACTGAAATTTCTTTTATGTGCCCCACCCTAGATCTACCTCTCCAAGGTTGGTGTTAGGAAGGGCATCCAGCTGTAGAAATCAAACCAGAATCTGTTCCCGTCCCACCCTTGCAAGCAGGGAAAAGCAGACGTAAAATGAAATGATGATGAATGATGATATATATATATATATATATATGTATATATATATATATATATATATATATATACATATATATATGAAGTATGTCAGAAAAGTAACAGGACGTAGTGTGCTGTATGAGCTATGAGTGAGGTAGGGATTTGCAGATTGCATCACCATATGATGTAATATCAGGGGACTATATAACTGTAATCTCAGCTCTCTGCAGCCATTGTATGTTTTTTTACATACTTTTGTTAACAGCTCTTCAATTTTAGTCTGTCGTGTGATGGTCACAGAGCGACGAACCAGCCTGAAGTTTCTGGTTCAGCTAGGAAAAACTCTGTTAGAAGCACTCAGAATACTGCAGCAAGTGTACAGAGATGAGACGATGTCACGATCACAGATTTTCAAATGGTGCAAAAGGTTCAAAGTGGGGCATGGGGGCGTGGAAGATGACCCCAGGAATGGATGGCCTTCAATGAGCAGGACTGAGGCCAACTTTGAGAGCATGAAGCATTTGGTACATGGCAATTGTCAGCTGACTGTTTGACTGATTGCAAGTGAGCTGGACTTGAACTGCGATAACGTTTGGAAAATTATCACTGAAGATTTGGGCAGGCAGAAGATCTGCGTGAAGATTCCCGAAGCATCCAGCAGTTCTTGGCCAAGAAAACCCTCATCATGCTGGAGCAACCTCCCTACTCACCAGACCTGGCTCCGTTTTATTTTTTCCGTTTCAACAAATTCAAGGGGGTCATCAATCAGACCTGTTTTCCAGACATGGAAGCCATCAAGAGGGCCATGACAACAGAGCTGCAGAGAATCCCAGGAGAATACTTCTAGGAGTGCATGGAGGCATGGCAGAGAATGATGGAAAAGTGCATTAGACTCAAGGGAGATTATTTCAAAGGGGAAAACTTAAAGTTTCGATTTGAAATATTTTATGTGACCTCACTCCTGTTTCTTTCTGTCAAACTTTGTGTATATATATATATGTGTATATACATATGTATGTATCTATATCTATATATATATATGTATATATATATATATATAGAGAGAGAGAGAGAAGAAGAAGAGAGAGAGATACGTACATGCAGACACTCACACATATATTAACCCTTTAGCGTTTATATTACTCTGTATTTACTATTGTATTTTCACAGTAAAGGCTTTATCTCATATAATTATCTCACACAGCATCAAAGCTACGAGATTTTTATGATGTTATTTAATACCTTAACACCAGTATGAGCAGCCGGTTATGGCCAGTTTGAACAGAAAGAAGTGAGAGAATTCTGGCTGGATTTGGCTGGTTTAAATGCTAAAGGGTTAATTCCATACAATAATATATTTCTAACTTTGCTCTAAAACCAATTTTAAAGTTGTAACATCAACAGTAAGCATTCAAGCCTCACACAGGAAGAACCACTAATTTAGATTGTATCAGTCAATATCCAAAATTATTTCAGAATAGAAGGAAACAGGTGAGGATCAACTTCCGGATATATTTCATTTGTAGCACATGAATTTCTCACTTCCCTTCCTCGATAAAATGCCTGAGATCGAAACATCAGTCACTACACTTCCTCCATAATTAATAATCTTGTGCTATAGATTTGGCAAGTAGTTTGCAAGAAAAATGATGTATCACATTACAGTGTGCATGAATTTATATAATTATGTAGGTTTTCTTGTGTGTTGCATAATTTTCAACATTCGTACACACACACACACACATATATATATAATGTATGTATAACATGTGTGAGTGAGAGACTATATTTGTATATATGTATATATGTGTGTGTGCTTTCTGTGTGTATATATATGTGTGTGTCTGTGTGTGTGTATATATATATGTACATATATATATATATATATATATATATATATATATATATATATATATATATATATATATATATATGTATATATGTATGTATATATATATATGTGTGTGTGTGTGTATACATGTATATGTATATATATATAGAAAGAGAGGGTGGAAGAACAACTAAGTTGGATAGGAAACATAGCTTAAGGAAAGTAGACATATAGTCTACATATATTTCATCCATTTTACGCTGACAAATTCAATATCCATAATATTGAATCAATCAATATATATCCACTTCAAGTTCACTAATTACATTGCTGCTCATACAAATTTTATTATATCAACTGGAGAAATAATATCTGACCACGAATATTTCCCAATTTCTCAGAAAGCTGATATAATCTAAAATTGCCGAAAGCTTGTGCAAGTGAGCATTAAGCAGGAAAACTGGTGAACATGACTTTAATTATTTGGAGTTGTTAGTTCGATGTGTTCAGCCTAAGTTGACCTAAGATAGTAACATATCCAGGGTTGGCACCAAACTTCCCAAAGTTCAAACTCACTTCTCAGTGTCTTGCCATGATTCACTTGTTAATTGAATTGAATTTCCCTTTTTCTTTCTTGACAAGAATTAATTATTAACCCTTCCAGTGCCAAACCCCCTGAAACCAGCTTTGGTTGTTTTATAAAACAAATCTGTTTATTTTAAAGTGTTTATCTTAATCTATGAAATAACTCCATCATATTTTTTTTATACCATGCACCAACACCAGCTTATATTACAGGATCCCTCCAAATTCTTGATTATTTTCAAAATGATTTAAAAATCATAGACAATGGTCAGCCTAAGAACTTTCAACCAACCCTCATATATAAAGGAATCTACTTCCAGTACATATTTCTGTAGCATACTGCTAAGGAAGTGTATAATTGTCTGTTTTTATGTTTCTCAATAAAAACATTTCTATATCCAGCGGAATAACATATGGAATTTATTTTGATTATACACCTTAATTCATTTTCACTTCATTCCATTAACATTACTCTTTTACCTGCTCCAGCCATCTTACTGAGGCCATGCTGGGGCACCACCCTCGGCATTATATATTTCTTATGAGATTTTGTTCCACTGAGGTCAGTTTTACCTTTTATCCTTATGGAGTCGATAAAATAAAGTACCAGTAATGTACTGGGGTTGATTTAATCAACTTTCCCCTCCCCTCAAAACTTTTGGCCTTGTGTCTAAATCAGAAACCATTCATATTTCTCATGTGTGTGTATATGAGTGCATGCATATGTGTGATGTGTTTAAGAGGGTATATATGTTTAAGTGTGTAGATGCAGTACGGCAAAATGGTTAAGAGGTTGTTCTTTACAATCATAAGGTCCTGAGTTCAATCCCACAGGAGGGGGGACATTCTCAGGAAAGTGTCGTTTATCATAGCCTCATGTCAACCCAAGCCTTATGAGTGAAACTGGGTGAATAGAAACTGTTTGAATGGCCTGTACTTGTAATTCAAATGGCCGGTCATGTCACATACTATGTCATATTGAATTATCCCTGAGAATTATATTAAAGGTACATGTGCCTGAAGAATGCTCAGCCACTTGCATATGAAGCTTTTGAGCATATTGTTCCATTGATAAAAAAAACTACTGATTTACTCATTGTCAAATCTGACATAGCTCCATTTTATATATACCGTATACACTCAAACATATTTAAGTATATATACAGTAAGTGTGTTGAAACAGAAATTTGTGCTCCTTAACGTGCTGTGAAAATATATTGGTACATATACCATGCTGTGATGAGTGTGTCCTGGAAACATATACATATACACCAGGTCTAAACATAAAAGAACCAAACTCCCACTGTCATTGCCTCCGTCTCTCCTCATCCCTCACTATTATGAACAAATGGGGGCCCACGCACAGGTCACCCCATGGCCCAGGTGGACAGAATAGAGAAGGTATTTCCCCGGAGGATGGTGAGGGAGACGTGCTTGAAGAACCATTCCAGCTTGGAGGGTTGGCTGAAAAGTTCAAAGGCTGAACAGGAGACTCTCATGGAATGACTAAATAAGGTTTATTTTTCAACATAGTCCCTGGAAAAAACCCAATGCAATTATTAATAAGAAGAGTTGAAATTAATGCATGCAAGATTTCGCAGTTCTAGCATCAATCCTTCATAGTCAGCCTATGAACTTTTCAGCCAACTGTCATACATGGAAATATTCACATACATATACACATGGACTGGTGTATACAAATATACATAAACACATGCATACTTACATAGAATATGTAAAGACATATATATTCAGCCAGCATCTTTTAAGTATTTCCTATTGAGTGGCTAATTAGCAGCAGATTTTACCTTCAGTAATAAAATGTGTAACTTTCCTGTGTCACATGAATGATTATTAAGGTGTTGTAATATACACACACACATATATATATATATATATATGTACATACACAGACATCCATACATGCATATATATATATTATATACATGTAGATATATTTATTTATATTGAATACATGCACTTATATATAATAATAATAATAATAATAATAATAATAATAATAGGTATGTAAAAATATCCAAGGTATAGAGCAACTCAAGTCCATAGGGGGAGTTTGAATATAATTAAGACAAGTTACTTCAATGGCACCATACCAGGTACATACGTTTTGTTAGCCCTAAGGACCAACTTATCTAACCTGTGCTGATGAAAATAAACTGAAAAATATTTAATCAAAAATAAAAATACCGAACAAAGAGAGAAGAGCCCCAAATTAAGGGCAGATAATCTGGATTGTCTAGAGGAGACAATTTGACTGAAAAGACATGAGTAAATGGTAAATTAGATAATAATTATGAGGGGAATTGAAAAAAATCACTATTTTAAGAAAGATATTAAGGAAGCCAGTTCTTTAAAAGGTACTTAGAAATGTGAGAACATCGCAATAAAAACTCTATTCATGTGTTATATGGGTTGTTATTGTTGTGGAAATTATTCAGTATCTACCATTTCTCATCATTGCATAATCTGCTGCAGATCTTGAGCCCATTTATATATGGTTGAGATTTTTCTAGTATCTTCCATTTGATGGAGAAGTCAATGTTCCTGTCTTTGAGTTGCCATATCTTATTTGCCAAATGTTTTATGTTTCCTTTATTTAGGTATGTGAAGGTCATTTCATGAATAAGGAAGCGATTTTTAAACTGGCTCTCTGGCATACCGACATATTTCCAATATTCATTTTGGTGATGTTGATTTTATGGAGAGACCTCAGCTTCATGTATTATCACTGGGATGTTGCATTGTTGATCCAGCAGACTCAGGCTTTTTACAAGAACATCCATATACTTTTGGGCTCTGTTGTCTATGCAGGAGGCATGAGCTCATGTTCCTGGCACAGGAATATCCAATTTTGATCATTTGACCATATGACAGTTAAACATCTGGAGATATTTGTGTCCTAGGGGAAAGTGTGTATCTATCAGGGCAAAAAATTTCTTTCAAACATTAGTTTTGACATTTAACGAGAAAGGAGGAGAGAACCAGATTTTTGCTTTATTTCTAGGTTTTATTCTTCTTAGTATTTGGGGAGTGGCCTGCAATGTAGGAAATATTCTTGGAGAAGCTGCTATTGCATAAAGCCATTTTCGATATGGCAGCCCTTACACAATAACAGATTCTCCGAGCATATTTCCTATAGTGTGATAGAACAATAGCTAGCAGAGTCAGTGGCATTGCTTTACATGGTAATGGAACATGCTGTAGCATGTTTTCAAAGATCTGGATGTATCCTTAAAGAGTGAGAGGGAAAAATTGAAGTGCTTATAGTGTATAAGGGATGCATTGTTTGAGAGTAATGCAAATGACTATGTCAAAACCAGTGAGCACACATATTTTCACACATGGTATGTATGTATGCATTGTAGCAGGCCTAGTTAACGTTCAGGGCTACTGGTAATATGTAATTAAGTAGAACCTATAACATGGTCAAGTTGTCAGTGACTAAACCAGCACCCTAACCTTAATTGCAGCTATGACTAATCCACATAGAGGAATTGAACTTTAGTTGTGTATGTGGTGTAGAAGGATATGGACAAAGAGATGGTTTTAAACACACCTACCATATATACTTGAATATAAACCAATCTGAATATAAGTCATCCCCTATTGTATGTCTGAAAAATGGGCAAAAATTCAAACCCCATTTATAAGCCAAGGCAGCTAATCAACACATTCTTTAGCTGGCATATATAAGCCCCCCCCCCCCCCCCCATTTTACCATAAATTTTTTGGGGGAGGTCATATATTCCTCAGCTTATATGAAAATAAAATAACATTAAATAATGTACTTTGAGGTACACAATTCCTGAAAAAGATAAGATGGGATTGTCATGGTTGAACACTTTGATGATACATCTGTGATCAAAGGTGAAATGTCCAATGTTCGATATCTTCATAATGGTTTCTGATTTAGGCACAAGTATTGGGAGAGATGGGAAAGTCAATTAAATCAACCCCAGTGCATTACTGATACTATAGTATATTGACCCTGTAAGAATGAAAAGCAAATCTAACCTTGATGGGATTTAAATTAGGAATGTGAAGAGCTGTAACCCTATGCTGCAGAGCATGTTGTCTGATGCTCTACTGATACTGCCAATTCACAGCTATATAATGATATATATTTATATATTGACTTGAGCCAATATCATATCAAAGATTTGAACTGTATACTTCTTCGAATTAGGAGAAATGTAACATTTGCAGTCAGTTTTTGCTATTTAATCGCATGTAGACTCATCTGCTTTGAACCACAGTGTTAAGGTCTTAACTTTGTAACAAAGGTTAATTAGAAGAAGGTTAATAATAAGAAAATCTTATCAGTTGCTTGGTCATGTGAAAGTCTTAGAAATTTCGAGAAAGACTTCTGAGAAATTGTTTAAAAGTGTACATTTAACTTGTTCAAACGTCTTACAGATCTAACTATCCATTAATGTGTATTGTAAAGACTGATGTAATGGCTTTACTCTAATGCAACTTGATAGCCATCATTCAATAGGCCCTTGTGTGGTGTGTGTGTGTGTGTGTGTGTGTGTGCATGTATATATGTGTGTATGCTTGAATGTATGCATGTGTGTCTGTATATATGTGTATTTATATATGTGTGTATTTATATATGTGTGTATTTATATATATGTGTATGTATGCAGGTATGTATGTAATCATGTATTCGTGTATGTATGTGTATATATGTGTATATATGTATATGTGTGTATATATATGTGTATGTATGTATGTATGTGTGTATGTAAATATGTATGTTGATGTACAAATATATGTATGAGTGTAGATATGTATGTAACTGTGTATGAATGTATGTGTGTATCTATGTGTATGGATAGATGGATGCATTTATGTGTCTGTATGTATGTGTATGTATAGATGCATAGACACATGTCTGTCTATATGTATGTGTACATGTAGATGCATTTATGTATGTGTGTCTGTATGTATGTGTATGTATGTGTATGTATAGATGCCTATATGTCTGTCTGTATGTATATGATAGTTGTATGTATGTGTATGTATATTTGTGGTATATACACTGGAGATTGTAAATGTGTGTGTGTTGAAGAATGTCTCTGCCCAATAATCTCGATGTTGTGAACTCCACAAGTGATTTACATGAGTAAAGGCCACCATGAAATTATTGCAGGTTATAGCTAGGTTACTACACATTAAAACCATTCCAGTAAGCGCTCAATACAACTTATCAACAAGTTTTCAATCAAATCGTTCTTTTAATGTAATTAAACACCTACCAAAAGTAAGCGCCTGCTTTAACGAAATCAATAGTTCCTGCTATCGAGTGGCATTCTTTAATAGATGGAATAAATTACTGTTGCAGATAAGAAGATTCTTTTCAACGCTAAATTTGATAATATTGATACAAAGCAATACCAATTCCAATTCCTGCAAATAAAATAAATAATAGACTTTGAAATTATGACTTGGACAAGATCTGTCAGCTAAACAAAACCATAATTCAGGGGAAATTTTTATTGGGGTTGGATATAATCGATTGAACCAACACAAGTTTATTACTGATATTCATTTGATTGATTCTCAATACATGAAAGGTGGGATTTAAGATCAAAACTATGAGAGTATCCGAAATAGATACTAAAATATTCACCGTTCCAGTTCTACTATATATTAGCTACTCTGAAGACTTATGAAGTCTTAAATATCATAATGTCAGTTTGGCAAGAAAGTCATATTGGATGAAATAAAAAATGGCGGTGGTGGTGGTAGTAGTAGTAGAATAACTGATAACCAGTATTTATTGCTTCTGTTGCAGAATTGCAGCTAACTTTGGTTTTGATAACATGTTGAATAACAGATTGATGAATCAGTAGTTCAAATTATTCCAATGATAGAATTGGTAAATCAATGCAAGGAAATGTGGATGGGTCTATCCTTTGCTACTGTCAACATCGACAAGAAAGCCAAACGTCAGTGTGTAATTTTATTGTACACCAAGTTACATACTGTCTTGTTACTCTTGCCATCAGAAATATAATAAATCTGTGATAGGCTCATTGGTAACTTGTAACCAAAGATACTATTGATTGGCAGTGTTGGTAGAGCATCGGACACCCTGCTTTATGACATAGAGTTACGGCCCTTTACGCTCTGAGTGAAATCCTGCTGATGTTAGCTTTTCCTTTTATTCTTATGGAATCGATAATAAAGTACCAGTCATGCACTGGGTTGATTTAATCAGTTTTCCCCTCCCCCAAATTGTTGGCCTTCTGCCTAAATGATTGTTTACTCATATTAATATACGAGGGTTGGCTGAAAAATTCATAGGCTGACTATGAAGGAGCAATGCTAGAGCTGAGAAATCTTGCATGCAGATTTAGGAAATACTTATAAGATTCTGGCTGAATAGAAATGATTTTACATATTCTATGTAAGTATGCATGTGTTTATGAATATTTGTATACATCAGTACATGTGTATATGTATGTAAATATATCTATGTGTGAGTGTATGCGAGGGTTGGCTGAATGGTTCATAGGCTGACTACGAAGGATTGATGCTAGAGCTGTGAAATCATGCAGTCATTAATTTCAACTCTTCTTATTAATAAATGCATTTTTTCTTCCAGGGACTATGTTGAAAAATAAACCTCATTTAGTCATTCCATGAGAGTATCTTGTTCAATCAACCCTCGTAATATAAAATTAATAATTTATAATTTAGGTACATGCGAATAATCAATGGGGGAGAAAAAGTTGAGTATGCAAACACCAGTACATAACTGGTACTATACTTGATCAATCCTAGTATGATGAAAAGCAAAGTTGACGTTCATGAGATTTGAACTCAGAATCTAAAAGTCTGTAACTAAAAGCTACAAAGTATTTTACCTGACACTTTAATATAAACATTAGCTACATTACATTGAGAGAAATATATACATTAACTACATTACACTGAGTAAGATATATATTAACTACATTACAGTAAGATATATATTAACTACATTACACTATGTAAGATATATATTAACTACATTACAGTAAGATATATATTAACTACATTACAGTAAGATATATATTAACTACATTACAGTAAGATATATATTAACTACATTACACTGTGTAAGATATATTAGGAAAGGCGTAGGTAGAAACTCCATTTTATGTCCTAAATGCAAAGTATGGGTGCATAAAAGATGTAGTGGGATCACAGGTAAGCTAACTAAGAACATAGATTTTACATGTGGCCGGTGTTCTGGTGCAATAAGTAGCAGCAAGTGCCCACAAAATACTAGCTCTTTCAATTGCGCAGAGGGTTCTATAGAAATAGTGGACAGCTTCCGTTACCTGGGCGATAAAATCAGCAGTGGGGGAGGGTGCTCTGAAAGTACTGTAGCTAGAGTCAGAACTGGTTGGAAAAAGTTCAGAGAGCTTATACCACTATTAGCTGCTAAAGGGTTCTCCCTAAAAATGAAAGGCAGGTTGTACGATGCCTGCATACGAACAGCAATGTTGCATGGCAGTGAGACCTGGGCATTGTGTGCAGAGGATATACGCAGACTAGAGAGGAACGAAGCTTGCATGCTCCGCTGGATGTGTAACAGTAATATACGTGAACGGCAAAGCATAAACGAACTAAGGAAAAAATTAGAGATAAGAGGGATCAGATGTTGTTTACTCGAGAGAAGGCTACGTTGGTATGGACACGTGATGCGCATGAAAGTCGATAGCTGTATAACAAAGTGCAGGGCAATAAACATAGACGGTAGTCACGGAATAGGCAGACCTAGAAAAACCTGGGACGAGCTGATAAACTCCGACATCACACACTTACACCTCTCCAAGACAATGTCACTGGACCGAGACCTTTGGCGGTACTCAGTAACAGAGAAGACCCGCCTTGCCAGTAGGCATCTCTAACAAAATACACCCCGTCCCGCCACCACCCCCACCCCATCCACACCACCCCGTTCTATGTAAAGTTATGTTGGTGCCGCGCCATCCAGGCCGAAACAAATGAGATCGTGTAGGTGTCATGACAAAAAAACACACAGTCCACGCTGTAATGTGGCCGTGTAGGCAACATGGTAAAAACCTCCCAGACCCACACTGTAAATGTGGTTGGTGTTAGGAAGGGCATCCAACTGTAGAAAACCTGCCAGACAGTCCTATGTGAGCAAGACAATCACTCTTGCCTCAAGTGGGACTACCCCCGTCCAAACCCATGCAAGCGTGGAACACGGACGTTAAACGTTGATGATGATGATGATGATGATTACACTGTGTAAGATATATATTAACAAAATTACACTGTGTAAGATATATATTAACTACATTACAGTAAAATATATATTAACCACATTACAGTAAGATATATATTAACTACATTGCAGTAAGAAATATATTAACCACATTACAGTAAGATATATATTAACTACATTACAGTAAGATATATATTAACTACATTACAGTAAGATATATATTAACTACATTACAGTAAGATATATATTAACTATATTACACTGAGTAAGATATATCTTAACTACATTGCAGTAAGATATATATTAACTACATTACAGTAAGATATATATTAACTACATAACAGTAAGATATATATTAACTACATTACAGTAAGATATATATTAACTATATTACACTGAGTAAGATATATATTAACTACATTGCAGTAAGATATATATTAACTACATTACAGTAAGATATATATTAACTACATTACAGTAAGATATATATTAACTACATTACAGTAAGATATATATTAACTACATTACACTGTGTAAGATATATATTAACTACATTACACTGTGTAAGATATATATTAACTACATTACACTGTGTAAGATATATATTAACTACATTACAGTAAGATATATATTAACTACATTACAGTAAGATATATATTAACTATATTACACTGAGTAAGATATATATTAACTACATTACAGTAATATATATATTAACTACATTACAGTAAGATATATATTAACTACATCGCAGTAAGATATATATTAACCACATTACAGTAAAATATACATTAACTACATTACAGTAAGATATATATTAACTACATTACAGTAAGATATATATTAACTACATTACAGTAAGATATACATTAACTACATTACAGTAAGATATATATTAACTACATTGCAGTAAGATATATATTAACTACATTACAGTAAGATATATATTAATTACGTTACATTAAGATATACATTAACTACATTACAGTAGGATATATATTAACTACATTGCAGTAAGATATATATTAACTACATTACGCTAAGATATATATTAACTACATTGCAGTAAGATATATATTAACTACATTACAGTAAGATATATATTAACTACATTACAGTAAGATATATATTAACTGCATTGCAGTAAGATATATATTAACCACATTACAGTAAGATATACATTAACTACATTGCAGTAAGATATATATTAACTACATTGCAGTAAGATATATATTAACTACATTACAGTAAGATATATATTAACTACATTACAGTAAGATGTATATTAACTACATTGCAGTAAGATATATATTAACTACATTACAGTAAGATATATATTAACTACATTACATTAAGATATATATCAACCACATTACAGTAAAATATACATTAACTACATTACAGTAAGATATATATTAACTACATTACAGTAAGATATATATTAACTACATTACAGTAAGATGTATATTAACTACATTACATTAAGATATATATTAACTACATTGCAGTAAGATATATATTAACTACATTACAGTAAGATATATATTAACTACATTACAGTAAGATATATATTAACTACATTACATTAAGATATATATTAACCACATTACAGTAAAATATACATTAACTACATTACAGTAAGATATATATTAACTACATTACAGTAAGATGTATATTAACTACATTACATTAAGATATATATTAACTACATTGCAGTAAGATATATATTAACTACATTGCAGTAAGATATATATTAACTACATTGCAGTAAGATATATATTAACTACATTACAGTAAGATATATATTAACTACATTACATTAAGATATATATCAACCACATTACAGTAAAATATACATTAACTACATTACAGTAAGATATATATTAACTACATTACAGTAAGATATATATTAACTACATTACAGTAAGATGTATATTAACTACATTACATTAAGATATATATTAACTACATTGCAGTAAGATATATATTAACTACATTACAGTAAGATATATATTAACTACATTACAGTAAGATATATATTAACTACATTACATTAAGATATATATTAACCACATTACAGTAAAATATACATTAACTACATTACAGTAAGATATATATTAACTACATTACAGTAAGATGTATATTAACTACATTACATTAAGATATATATTAACTACATTGCAGTAAGATATATATTAACTACATTGCAGTAAGATATATATTAACTACATTGCAGTAAGATATATATTAACTACATTACAGTAAGATATATATTAACTACATTACAGTAAGATGTATATTAACTACATTGCAGTAAGATATATATTAACTACATTACAGTAAGATATATATTAACTACATTACATTAAGATATATATTAACCACATTACAGTAAAATATACATTAACTACATTACAGTAAGATATATATTAACTACATTACAGTAAGATATATATTAACTACATTACAGTAAGATGTATATTAACTACATTACATTAAGATATATATTAACTACATTGCAGTAAGATATATATTAACTACATTACAGTAAGATATATATTAACTACATTACAGTAAGATATATATTAACTACATTACACTTAGTAAGATATATATTAACTACATTACAGTAAGATATACATTAACTACATTACAGTAAGATATATATTAACTAGATTACAGTACAATATACATTAACTACATTGCAGTAAGATATATATTAACTACATTACAGTAAGATATATATTAACTACATTGCAGTAAGATATATATTAACTACATTACAGTAAGATATATATTAACTACATTGCAGTCAGATATATATTAACTAGATTACAGTACAATATACATTAACTACATTACAGTAAGATATACATTAACTACATTACATTAAGATATATATTAACTACATTACAGTAAGATATATATTAACTACATTGCAGTAAGATATATATTAACTAGATTACAGTACAATATACATTAACTCCATTACAGTAAGATATATATTAACTACATTACATTAAGATATACATTAACTACATTATAGTAAGATATATATTAACTACATTACATTAAGGTACATATTAACGACATTACAGTAAGATATATATTAACTAGATTACACTAAGGTATATATTAACTACATTACAGTAAGCTATATATTAACTACATTACAGTAAGATATATATTAACTACATTACAGTAAGATATATATTAACTACATTGCAGTAAGATATATATTAACTACATTACAGTAAGATATATATTAACTACATTACAGTAAGATATATATTAACTGCATTGCAGTAAGATATATATTAACCACATTACAGTAAGATATACATTAACTACATTGCAGTAAGATATATATTAACTACATTGCAGTAAGATATATATTAACTACATTACAGTAAGATATATATTAACTACATTACAGTAAGATGTATATTAACTACATTGCAGTAAGATATATATTAACTACATTACAGTAAGATATATATTAACTACATTACATTAAGATATATATTAACCACATTACAGTAAAATATACATTAACTACATTACAGTAAGATATATATTAACTACATTACAGTAAGATATATATTAACTACATTACACTTAGTAAGATATATATTAACTACATTACAGTAAGATATACATTAACTACATTACAGTAAGATATATATTAACCACATTACAGTAAGATATACATTAACTACATTGCAGTAAGATATATATTAACTACATTACAGTAAGATATATATTAACTACATTACAGTAAGATGTATATTAACTACATTACAGTAAGATATATATTAACTACATTACAGTAAGATATATATTAACTACATTACAGTAAGATGTATATTAACTACATTACATTTATATATTAACTACATTGCAGTAAGATATATATTAACTACATTACAGTAAGATATATATTAACTACATTACAGTAAGATATATATTAACTACATTACACTTAGTAAGATATATATTAACTACATTACAGTAAGATATACATTAACTACATTACAGTAAGATATATATTAACTACATCGCAGTAAGATATATATTAACCACATTACAGTAAAATATACATTAACTACATTACAGTAAGATATATATTAACTACATTACATTAAGATATATATTAACTACATTGCAGTAAGATATATATTAACTACATTGCAGTAAGATATATATTAACTAGATTACAGTACAATATACATTAACTACATTGCAGTAAGATATATATTAACTACATTACAGTAAGATATATATTAACTACATTGCAGTAAGATATATATTAACTACATTACAGTAAGATATATATTAACTACATTGCAGTCAGATATATATTAACTAGATTACAGTACAATATACATTAACTACATTACAGTAAGATATACATTAACTACATTACATTAAGATATATATTAACTACATTACAGTAAGATATATATTAACTACATTGCAGTAAGATATATATTAACTAGATTACAGTACAATATACATTAACTCCATTACAGTAAGATATATATTAACTACATTACATTAAGATATACATTAACTATATTACATTAAGATATATATTAACTACATTACAGTAAGATATATATTAACTACATTACAGTAAGATATATATTAACTACATTGCAGTAAGATATATATTAACTACATTGCAGTAAGATATATATTAACTACATTGCAGTAAGATATATATTAACTACATTACAGTAAGATATACATTAACTACATTGCAGTAAGATATATATTAACTACATTACAGTAAGATATATATTAACTATATTACACTGAGTAAGGTATATATTAACTACATTACAGTAAGATATATATTAACTACATTACACTAAGGTATATATTAACTACATTGCAGTAAGATATATATTAACTTCATTACAGTAAGATATATATTAACTACATTACAGTAAGATATATATTAACTACATTGCAGTAAGATATATATTAACTACATTGCAGTAAGATATATATTAACTACATTACAGTAAGATATATATTAACTACATTGCAGAAAGATATACATTAACTACATTACAGTAAGATATATATTAACTACATTACAGTAAGATATATATTAACTATATTACACTGAGTAAGATATATATTAACTACATTACAGTAAGATATATATTAACTATATTACACTGAGTAAGATATATATTAACTACATTACAGTAAGATATATATTAACTACATTACACTAAGATATATATTAACTACATTGCAGTAAGATATATATTAACTACATTACAGTAAGATATATATTAACTACATTACAGTAAGATATATATTAACTACATTACAGTAAGATGTATATTAACTACATTGCAGTAAGATATATATTAACTACATTACAGTAAGATATATATTAACTACATTACATTAAGATATATATTAACCACATTACAGTAAAATATACATTAACTACATTACAGTAAGATATATATTAACTACATTACAGTAAGATATATATTAACTACATTACAGTAAGATGTATATTAACTACATTACATTAAGATATATATTAACTACATTGCAGTAAGATATATATTAACTACATTACAGTAAGATATATATTAACTACATTACAGTAAGATATATATTAACTACATTACACTTAGTAAGATATATATTAACTACATTACAGTAAGATATATATTAACTACATTACACTTAGTAAGATATATATTAACTACATTACAGTAAGATATATATTAACTACATTACAGTAAGATGTATATTAACTACATTGCAGTAAGATATATATTAACTACATTACAGTAAGATATATATTAACTACATTACATTAAGATATATATCAACCACATTACAGTAAAATATACATTAACTACATTACAGTAAGATATATATTAACTACATTACAGTAAGATATATATTAACTACATTACATTAAGATATATATTAACCACATTACAGTAAAATATACATTAACTACATTACAGTAAGATATATATTAACTACATTACAGTAAGATGTATATTAACTACATTACATTAAGATATATATTAACTACATTGCAGTAAGATATATATTAACTACATTGCAGTAAGATGTATATTAACTACATTGCAGTAAGATATATATTAACTACATTACAGTAAGATATATATTAACTACATTACATTAAGATATATATTAACCACATTACAGTAAAATATACATTAACTACATTACAGTAAGATATATATTAACTACATTACATTAAGATATATATTAACTACATTGCAGTAAGATATATATTAACTACATTACAGTAAGATATATATTAACTACATTACAGTAAGATATATATTAACTACATTACACTTAGTAAGATATATATTAACTACATTACAGTAAGATATACATTAACTACATTACAGTAAGATATATATTAACTAGATTACAGTACAATATACATTAACTACATTGCAGTAAGATATATATTAACTACATTACAGTAAGATATATATTAACTACATTGCAGTAAGATATATATTAACTACATTACAGTAAGATATATATTAACTACATTGCAGTCAGATATATATTAACTAGATTACAGTACAATATACATTAACTACATTACAGTAAGATATACATTAACTACATTACATTAAGATATATATTAACTACATTACAGTAAGATATATATTAACTACATTGCAGTAAGATATATATTAACTAGATTACAGTACAATATACATTAACTCCATTACAGTAAGATATATATTAACTACATTACATTAAGATATACATTAACTACATTATAGTAAGATATATATTAACTACATTACATTAAGGTACATATTAACGACATTACAGTAAGATATATATTAACTAGATTACACTAAGGTATATATTAATTACATTACAGTAAGATATATATTAACTACATTACAGTAAGATATATATTAACTACATTACAGTAAGATATATATTAACTACATTGCAGTAAGATATATATTAACTACATTACACTAAGATATATATTAACTACATTGCAGTAAGATATATATTAACTACATTACAGTAAGATATATATTAACTACATTACAGTAAGATATATATTAACTGCATTGCAGTAAGATATATATTAACCACATTACAGTAAGATATACATTAACTACATTGCAGTAAGATATATATTAACTACATTGCAGTAAGATATATATCAACTACATTACAGTAAGATATATATTAACTACATTACAGTAAGATATATATTAACTACATTACACTTAGTAAGATATATATTAACTACATTACAGTAAGATATACATTAACTACATTACAGTAAGATATATATTAACTACATCGCAGTAAGATATATATTAACCACATTACAGTAAAATATATATTAACTACATTACAGTAAGATATATATTAACTACATTACATTAAGATATATATTAACTACATTGCAGTAAGATATATATTAACTACATTGCAGTAAGATATATATTAACTAGATTACAGTACAATATACATTAACTACATTGCAGTGAGATATATATTAACTACATTACAGTAAGATATATATTAACTACATTGCAGTAAGATATATATTAACTACATTACAGTAAGATATATATTAACTACATTGCAGAAAGATATACATTAACTACATTACAGTAAGATATATATTAACTATATTACACTGAGTAAGATATATATTAACTACATTACAGTAAGATATATATTAACTACATTACACTAAGGTATATATTAACTACATTGCAGTAAGATATATATTAACTACATTACAGTAAGATTTATATTAACTACATTACAGTAAGATATATATTAACTATATTACACTGAGTAAGATATATATTAACTACATTACAGTAAGATATATATTAACTACATTACACTAAGATATATATTAACTACATTGCAGTAAGATATATATTAACTACATTACAGTAAGATATATATTAACTACATTACAGTAAGATATATATTAACTACATTACACTAAGATATATATTAACTACATTGCAGTAAGATATATATTAACTACATTACAGTAAGATATATATTAACTACATTACAGCAAGATATATATTAACTATATTACACTGAGTAAGATATATATTAACTACATTACAGTAAGATGTATATTAACTACATTGCAGTAAGATATATATTAACTACATTACAGTAAGATATATATTAACTACATTACATTAAGATATATATTAACCACATTACAGTAAAATATACATTAACTACATTACAGTAAGATATATATTAACTACATTACAGTAAGATATATATTAACTACATTACAGTAAGATGTATATTAACTACATTACATTAAGATAAATATTAACTACATTGCAGTAAGATATATATTAACTACATTACAGTAAGATATATATTAACTACATTACAGTAAGATATATATTAACTACATTACACTTAGTAAGATATATATTAACTACATTACAGTAAGATATACATTAACTACATTACAGTAAGATATATATTAACTACATTACAGTAAGATATATATTAACCACATTACAGTAAAATATACATTAACTACATTACCGTAAGATATATATTAACTACATTACATTAAGATATATATTAACTACATTGCAGTAAGATATATATTAACTAGATTACAGTACAATATACATTAACTCCATTACAGTAAGATATATATTAACTACATTGCAGTAAGATATATATTAACTACATTACAGTAAGATATATATTAACTACATTGCAGAAAGATATACATTAACTACATTACAGTAAGATATATATTAACTATATTACACTGAGTAAGATATATATTAACTACATTACAGTAAGATATATATTAACTACATTACACTAAGGTATATATTAACTACATTGCAGTAAGATATATATTAACTACATTACAGTAAGATTTATATTAACTACATTACAGTAAGATATATATTAACTATATTACACTGAGTAAGATATATATTAACTACATTACAGTAAGATATATATTAACTACATTACACTAAGATATATATTAACTACATTGCAGTAAGATATATATTAACTACATTACAGTAAGATATATATTAACTACATTACAGTAAGATATATATTAACTACATTACACTAAGATATATATTAACTACATTGCAGTAAGATATATATTAACTACATTACAGTAAGATATATATTAACTACATTACAGCAAGATATATATTAACTATATTACACTGAGTAAGATATATATTAACTACATTACAGTAAGATGTATATTAACTACATTGCAGTAAGATATATATTAACTACATTACAGTAAGATATATATTAACTACATTACATTAAGATATATATTAACCACATTACAGTAAAATATACATTAACTACATTACAGTAAGATATATATTAACTACATTACAGTAAGATATATATTAACTACATTACAGTAAGATGTATATTAACTACATTACATTAAGATATATATTAACTACATTGCAGTAAGATATATATTAACTACATTACAGTAAGATATATATTAACTACATTACAGTAAGATATATATTAACTACATTACACTTAGTAAGATATATATTAACTACATTACAGTAAGATATACATTAACTACATTACAGTAAGATATATATTAACTACATTACAGTAAGATATATATTAACCACATTACAGTAAAATATACATTAACTACATTACCGTAAGATATATATTAACTACATTACATTAAGATATATATTAACTACATTGCAGTAAGATATATATTAACTACATTGCAGTAAGATATATATTAACTAGATTACAGTACAATATACATTAACTACATTGCAGTAAGATATATATTAACTACATCACAGTAAGATATATATTAACTACATTGCAGTAAGATATATATTAACTACATTACAGTAAGATATATATTAACTACATTGCAGTCAGATATATATTAACTAGATTACAGTACAATATACATTAACTACATTACAGTAAGATATACATTAACTACATTACATTAAGATATATATTAACTACATTACAGTAAGATATATATTAACTACATTGCAGTAAGATATATATTAACTAGATTACAGTACAATATACATTAACTCCATTACAGTAAGATATATATTAACTACATTACATTAACATATACATTAACTACATTGCAGTCAGATATATATTAACTACATTACAGTAAGATATATATTAACTAGATTACAGTACAATAAACATTAACTACATTACAGTAAGATATATATTAACTACATTGCAGTAAGATATATATTAACTAGATTACAGTACAATATACATTAACTACATTACAGTAAGATATACATTAACTACATTACAGTAAGATATATATTAACTACATTGCAGTAAGATATATATTAACTACATTGCAGTAAGATATATATTAACTACATTGCAGTAAGATATATATTAACTACATTGCAGTAAGATATATATTAACTACATTACAGTAAGATATATATTAACTACATTACAGTAAGATATATATTAACTACATTACACTAAGATATATATTAACTACATTACAGTAAGCTATATATTAACTACATTGCAGTAAGATATATATTAACTACATTACAGTAAGATATACATTAACTATATTACATTAAGATATACATTAACTACATTACAGTAAGATATATATTAACTACATTACAGTAAGATATATATTAACTACATTACAGTAAGATATATATTAACTACATTGCAGTAAGATATATATTAACTACATTGCAGTAAGATATATATTAACTACATTACAGTAAGATATATATTAACTACATTGCAGAAAGATATACATTAACTACATTACAGTAAGATATATATTAACTACATTACAGTAAGATATATATTAACTATATTACACTGAGTAAGATATATATTAACTACATTACAGTAAGATATATATTAACTACATTACACTACGGTATATATTAACTACATTGCAGTAAGATATATATTAACTACATTACAGTAAGATATATATTAACTACATTACAGTAAGATATATATTAACTATATTACACTGAGTAAGATATATATTAACTACATTACAGTAAGATATATATTAACTACATTACAGTAAGATATATATTAACTATATTACACTGAGTAAGATATATATTAACTACATTACAGTAAGATATATATTAACTATATTACACTGAGTAAGATATATATTAACTACATTACAGTAAGATATATATTAACTACATTACACTAAGATATATATTAACTACATTGCAGTAAGATATATATTAACTACATTACAGTAAAATATATATTAACTACATTACAGTAAGATATATATTAACTATATTACACTGAGTAAGATATATATTAACTACATTACAGTAAGATGTATATTAACTACATTGCAGTAAGATATATATTAACTACATTACAGTAAGATATATATTAACTACATTACATTAAGATATATATTAACCACATTACAGTAAATTATACATTAACTACATTACAGTAAGATATATATTAACTACATTACAGTAAGATATATATTAACTATATTACACTTAGTAAGATATATATTAACTACATTACAGTAAGATATATATTAACTACATTACAGTAAGATATATATTAACTACATTACAGTAAGATGTATATTAACTACATTGCAGTAAGATATATATTAACTACATTACAGTAAGATATATATTAACTACATTACATTAAGATATATATATACCACATTACAGTAAAATATACATTAACTACATTACAGTAAGATATATATTAACTACATTACAGTAAGATATATATTAACTACATTACATTAAGATATATATTAACCACATTACAGTAAAATATACATTAACTACATTACAGTAAGATATATATTAACTACATTACAGTAAGATGTATATTAACTACATTACATTAAGATATATATTAACTACATTGCAGTAAGATATATATTAACTACATTGCAGTAAGATATATATTAACTACATTGCAGTAAGATATATATTAACTACATTACAGTAAGATATATATTAACTACATTACAGTAAGATGTATATTAACTACATTGCAGTAAGATATATATTAACTACATTACAGTAAGATATATATTAACTACATTACATTAAGATATATATTAACCACATTACAGTAAAATATACATTAACTACATTACAGTAAGATATATATTAACTACATTACATTGAGATATATATTAACTACATTGCAGTAAGATATATATTAACTACATTACAGTAAGATATATATTAACTACATTACAGTAAGATATATATTAACTACATTACACTTAGTAAGATATATATTAACTACATTACAGTAAGATATACATTAACTACATTACAGTAAGATATATATTAACTAGATTACAGTACAATATACATTAACTACATTGCAGTAAGATATATATTAACTACATTACAGTAAGATATATATTAACTACATTGCAGTAAGATATATATTAACTACATTACAGTAAGATATATATTAACTACATTGCAGTCAGATATATATTAACTAGATTACAGTACAATATACATTAACTACATTACAGTAAGATATACATTAACTACATTACATTAAGATATATATTAACTACATTACAGTAAGATATATATTAACTACATTGCAGTAAGATATATATTAACTAGATTACAGTACAATATACATTAACTCCATTACAGTAAGATATATATTAACTACATTACATTAAGATATACATTAACTACATTATAGTAAGATATATATTAACTACATTACATTAAGGTACATATTAACGACATTACAGTAAGATATATATTAACTAGATTACACTAAGGTATATATTAACTACATTACAGTAAGATATGTATCAACTACATTACAGTAAGATATATATTAACTACATTACAGTAAGATATATATTAACTACATTGCAGTAAGATATATATTAACTACATTACACTAAGATATATATTAACTACATTGCAGTAAGATATATATTAACTACATTACAGTAAGATATATATTAACTACATTACAGTAAGATATATATTAACTGCATTGCAGTAAGATATATATTAACCACATTACAGTAAGATATACATTAACTACATTGCAGTAAGATATATGTTAACTACATTGCAGTAAGATATATATCAACTACATTACAGTAAGATATATATTAACTACATTACAGTAAGATATATATTAACTACATTACACTTAGTAAGATATATATTAACTACATTACAGTAAGATATACATTAACTACATTACAGTAAGATATATATTAACTACATCGCAGTAAGATATATATTAACCACATTACAGTAAAATATACATTAACTACATTACAGTAAGATATATATTAACTACATTACATTAAGATATATATTAACTACATTGCAGTAAGATATATATTAACTACATTGCAGTAAGATATATATTAACTAGATTACAGTACAATATACATTAACTACATTGCAGTAAGATATATATCAACTACATTACAGTAAGATATATATTAACTACATTGCAGTAAGATATATATTAACTACATTACAGTAAGATATATATTAACTACATTGCAGTCAGATATATATTAACTAGATTACAGTACAATATACATTAACTACATTACAGTAAGATATACATTAACTACATTATATTAAGATATATATTAACTACATTACAGTAAGATATATATTAACTACATTGCAGTAAGATATATATTAACTAGATTACAGTACAATATACATTAACTCCATTACAGTAAGATATATATTAGCTACATTACATTAATATATACATTAACTATATTACATTAAGATATATATTAACTACATTACAGTAAGATATATATTAACTACATTACAGTAAGATATATATTAACTACATTGCAGTAAGATATATATTAACTACATTGCAGTAAGATATATATTAACTACATTGCAGTAAGATATATATTAACTACATTACAGTAAGATATATATTAACTACATTGCAGAAAGATATACATTAACTACATTACAGTAAGATATATATTAACTATATTACACTGAGTAAGATATATATTAACTACATTACAGTAAGATATATATTAACTACATTACACTAAGGTATATATTAACTACATTGCAGTAAGATATATATTAACTACATTACAGTAAGATTTATATTAACTACATTACAGTAAGATATATATTAACTATATTACACTGAGTAAGATATATATTAACTACATTACAGTAAGATATATATTAACTACATTACACTAAGATATATATTAACTACATTGCAGTAAGATATATATTAACTACATTACAGTAAGATATGTATTAACTACATTACAGTATGATATATATTAACTATATTACACTGAGTAAGATATATATGAACTACGTTACAGTAAGATGTATATTAACTACATTGCAGTAAGATATATATTAACTACATTACAGTAAGATATATATTAACTACATTACATTAAGATATATATTAACCACATTACAGTAAAATATACATTAACTACATTACAGTAAGATATATATTAACTACATTACAGTAAGATATATATTAACTACATTACACTTAGTAAGATATATATTAACTACATTACAGTAAGATATATATTAACTACATTACACTACGGTATATATTAACTACATTGCAGTAAGATATATATTAACTACATTACAGTAAGATATATATTAACTACATTACAGTAAGATATATATTAACTATATTACACTGAGTAAGATATATATTAACTACATTACAGTAAGATATATATTAACTATATTACACTGAGTAAGATATATATTAACTACATTACAGTAAGATATATATTAACTATATTACACTGAGTAAGATATATATTAACTACATTACAGTAAGATATATATTAACTACATTACACTAAGATATATATTAACTACATTGCAGTAAGATATATATTAACTACATTACAGTAAAATATATATTAACTACATTACAGTAAGATATATATTAACTATATTACACTGAGTAAGATATATATTAACTACATTACAGTAAGATGTATATTAACTACATTGCAGTAAGATATATATTAACTACATTACAGTAAGATATATATTAACTACATTACATTAAGATATATATTAACCACATTACAGTAAAATATACATTAACTACATTACAGTAAGATATATATTAACTACATTACAGTAAGATATATATTAACTATATTACACTTAGTAAGATATATATTAACTACATTACAGTAAGATATATATTAACTACATTACAGTAAGATATATATTAACTACATTACAGTAAGATGTATATTAACTACATTGCAGTAAGATATATATTAACTACATTACAGTAAGATATATATTAACTACATTACATTAAGATATATATATACCACATTACAGTAAAATATACATTAACTACATTACAGTAAGATATATATTAACTACATTACAGTAAGATATATATTAACTAC
This sequence comes from Eledone cirrhosa, assembly GCA_964016885.1. NCBI lineage: Eukaryota > Metazoa > Mollusca > Cephalopoda > Octopoda > Eledonidae > Eledone > Eledone cirrhosa. The sequence goes on from OZ024743.1 coordinate 218,910,663, forward strand.
ATTACATTAAGATATATATTAACCACATTACAGTAAAATATACATTAACTACATTACAGTAAGATATATATTAACTACATTACAGTAAGATGTATATTAACTACATTACATTAAGATATATATTAACTACATTGCAGTAAGATATATATTAACTACATTGCAGTAAGATATATATTAACTACATTGCAGTAAGATATATATTAACTACATTACAGTAAGATATATATTAACTACATTACAGTAAGATGTATATTAACTACATTGCAGTAAGATATATATTAACTACATTACAGTAAGATATATATTAACTACATTACATTAAGATATATATTAACCACATTACAGTAAAATATACATTAACTACATTACAGTAAGATATATATTAACTACATTACATTGAGATATATATTAACTACATTGCAGTAAGATATATATTAACTACATTACAGTAAGATATATATTAACTACATTACAGTAAGATATATATTAACTACATTACACTTAGTAAGATATATATTAACTACATTACAGTAAGATATACATTAACTACATTACAGTAAGATATATATTAACTAGATTACAGTACAATATACATTAACTACATTGCAGTAAGATATATATTAACTACATTACAGTAAGATATATATTAACTACATTGCAGTAAGATATATATTAACTACATTACAGTAAGATATATATTAACTACATTGCAGTCAGATATATATTAACTAGATTACAGTACAATATACATTAACTACATTACAGTAAGATATACATTAACTACATTACATTAAGATATATATTAACTACATTACAGTAAGATATATATTAACTACATTGCAGTAAGATATATATTAACTAGATTACAGTACAATATACATTAACTCCATTACAGTAAGATATATATTAACTACATTACATTAAGATATACATTAACTACATTATAGTAAGATATATATTAACTACATTACATTAAGGTACATATTAACGACATTACAGTAAGATATATATTAACTAGATTACACTAAGGTATATATTAACTACATTACAGTAAGATATGTATCAACTACATTACAGTAAGATATATATTAACTACATTACAGTAAGATATATATTAACTACATTGCAGTAAGATATATATTAACTACATTACACTAAGATATATATTAACTACATTGCAGTAAGATATATATTAACTACATTACAGTAAGATATATATTAACTACATTACAGTAAGATATATATTAACTGCATTGCAGTAAGATATATATTAACCACATTACAGTAAGATATACATTAACTACATTGCAGTAAGATATATGTTAACTACATTGCAGTAAGATATATATCAACTACATTACAGTAAGATATATATTAACTACATTACAGTAAGATATATATTAACTACATTACACTTAGTAAGATATATATTAACTACATTACAGTAAGATATACATTAACTACATTACAGTAAGATATATATTAACTACATCGCAGTAAGATATATATTAACCACATTACAGTAAAATATACATTAACTACATTACAGTAAGATATATATTAACTACATTACATTAAGATATATATTAACTACATTGCAGTAAGATATATATTAACTACATTGCAGTAAGATATATATTAACTAGATTACAGTACAATATACATTAACTACATTGCAGTAAGATATATATCAACTACATTACAGTAAGATATATATTAACTACATTGCAGTAAGATATATATTAACTACATTACAGTAAGATATATATTAACTACATTGCAGTCAGATATATATTAACTAGATTACAGTACAATATACATTAACTACATTACAGTAAGATATACATTAACTACATTATATTAAGATATATATTAACTACATTACAGTAAGATATATATTAACTACATTGCAGTAAGATATATATTAACTAGATTACAGTACAATATACATTAACTCCATTACAGTAAGATATATATTAGCTACATTACATTAATATATACATTAACTATATTACATTAAGATATATATTAACTACATTACAGTAAGATATATATTAACTACATTACAGTAAGATATATATTAACTACATTGCAGTAAGATATATATTAACTACATTGCAGTAAGATATATATTAACTACATTGCAGTAAGATATATATTAACTACATTACAGTAAGATATATATTAACTACATTGCAGAAAGATATACATTAACTACATTACAGTAAGATATATATTAACTATATTACACTGAGTAAGATATATATTAACTACATTACAGTAAGATATATATTAACTACATTACACTAAGGTATATATTAACTACATTGCAGTAAGATATATATTAACTACATTACAGTAAGATTTATATTAACTACATTACAGTAAGATATATATTAACTATATTACACTGAGTAAGATATATATTAACTACATTACAGTAAGATATATATTAACTACATTACACTAAGATATATATTAACTACATTGCAGTAAGATATATATTAACTACATTACAGTAAGATATGTATTAACTACATTACAGTATGATATATATTAACTATATTACACTGAGTAAGATATATATGAACTACGTTACAGTAAGATGTATATTAACTACATTGCAGTAAGATATATATTAACTACATTACAGTAAGATATATATTAACTACATTACATTAAGATATATATTAACCACATTACAGTAAAATATACATTAACTACATTACAGTAAGATATATATTAACTACATTACAGTAAGATATATATTAACTACATTACAGTAAGATGTATATTAACTACATTACATTAAGATATATATTAACTACATTGCAGTAAGATATATATTAACTACATTACAGTAAGATATATATTAACTACATTACAGTAAGATATATATTAACTACATTACACTTAGTAAGATATATATTAACTACATTACAGTAAGATATACATTAACTACATTACAGTAAGATATATATTAACTACATTACAGTAAGATATATATTAACCACATTACAGTAAAATATACATTAACTACATTACCGTGAGATATATATTAACTACATTACATTAAGATATATATTAACTACATTGCAGTAAGATATATATTAACTACATTGCAGTAAGATATATATTAACTAGATTACAGTACAATATACATTAACTACATTGCAGTAAGATATATATTAACTACATCACAGTAAGATATATATTAACTACATTGCAGTAAGATATATATTAACTACATTACAGTAAGATATATATTAACTACATTGCAGTCAGATATATATTAACTAGATTACAGTACAATATACATTAACTACATTACAGTAAGATATACATTAACTACATTACATTAAGATATATATTAACTACATTACAGTAAGATATATATTAACTACATTGCAGTAAGATATATATTAACTAGATTACAGTACAATATACATTAACTCCATTACAGTAAGATATATATTAACAACATTACATTAAGATATACACTAACTACATTGCAGTCAGATATATATTAACTACATTACAGTAAGATATATATTAACTAGATTACAGTACAATAAACATTAACTACATTACAGTAAGATATATATTAACTACATTACATTAAGATATATATTAACCACATTACAGTAAAATATACATTAACTACATTACAGTAAGATATATATTAACTACATTACAGTAAGATATATATTAACTACATTACAGTAAGATGTATATTAACTACATTACATTAAGATATATATTAACTACATTGCAGTAAGATATATATTAACTACATTACAGTAAGATATATATTAACTACATTACAGTAAGATATATATTAACTACATTACACTTAGTAAGATATATATTAACTACATTACAGTAAGATATATATTAACTACATTACACTTAGTAAGATATATATTAACTACATTACAGTAAGATATATATTAACTACATTACAGTAAGATATATATTAACTACATTACAGTAAGATGTATATTAACTACATTGCAGTAAGATATATATTAACTACATTACAGTAAGATATATATTAACTACATTACATTAAGATATATATCAACCACATTACAGTAAAATATACATTAACTACATTACAGTAAGATATATATTAACTACATTACAGTAAGATATATATTAACTACATTACATTAAGATATATATTAACCACATTACAGTAAAATATACATTAACTACATTACAGTAAGCTATATATTAACTACATTACAGTAAGATGTATATTAACTACATTACATTAAGATATATATTAACTACATTGCAGTAAGATATATATTAACTACATTGCAGTAAGATATATATTAACTACATAGCAGTAACATATATATTAACTACATTACAGTAAGATATATATTAACTACATTACAGTAAGATGTATATTAACTACATTGCAGTAAGATATATATTAACTACATTACAGTAAGATATATATTAACTACATTACATTAAGATATATATTAACCACATTACAGTAAAATATACATTAACTACATTACAGTAAGATATATATTAACTACATTACAGTAAGATATATATTAACTACATTACAGTAAGATGTATATTAACTACATTACATTACGATATATATTAACTACATTGCAGTAAGATATATATTAACTACATTACAGTAAGATATATATTAACTACATTACAGTAAGATATATATTAACTACATTACACTTAGTAAGATATATATTAACTACATTACAGTAAGATATACATTAACTACATTACAGTAAGATATATATTAACTACATTACAGTAAGATATATATTAACCACATTACAGTAAAATATACATTAACTACATTACCGTAAGATATATATTAACTACATTACATTAAGATATATATTAACTACATTGCAGTAAGATATATATTAACTACATTGCAGTAAGATATATATTAACTAGATTACAGTACAATATACTTTAACTACATTGCAGTAAGATATATATTAACTACATCACAGTAAGATATATATTAACTACATTGCAGTAAGATATATATTAACTACATTACAGTAAGATATATATTAACTACATTGCAGTCAGATATATATTAACTAGATTACAGTACAATATACATTAACTACATTACAGTAAGATATACATTAACTACATTACATTAAGATATATATTAACTACATTACAGTAAGATATATATTAACTACATTGCAGTAAGATATATATTAACTAGATTACAGTACAATATACATTAACTCCATTACAGTAAGATATATATTAACTACATTACATTAAGATATACACTAACTACATTGCAGTCAGATATATATTAACTACATTACAGTAAGATATATATTAACTAGATTACAGTACAATAAACATTAACTACATTACAGTAAGATATATATTAACTACATTACATTAAGATATATATTAACCACATTACAGTAAAATATACATTAACTACATTACAGTAAGATATATATTAACTACATTACAGTAAGATATATATTAACTACATTACAGTAAGATGTATATTAACTACATTACATTAAGATATATATTAACTACATTGCAGTAAGATATATATTAACTACATTACAGTAAGATATATATTAACTACATTACAGTAAGATATATATTAACTACATTACACTTAGTAAGATATATATTAACTACATTACAGTAAGATATATATTAACTACATTACACTTAGTAAGATATATATTAACTACATTACAGTAAGATATATATTAACTACATTACAGTAAGATATATATTAACTACATTACAGTAAGATGTATATTAACTACATTGCAGTAAGATATATATTAACTACATTACAGTAAGATATATATTAACTACATTACATTAAGATATATATCAACCACATTACAGTAAAATATACATTAACTACATTACAGTAAGATATATATTAACTACATTACAGTAAGATATATATTAACTACATTACATTAAGATATATATTAACCACATTACAGTAAAATATACATTAACTACATTACAGTAAGCTATATATTAACTACATTACAGTAAGATGTATATTAACTACATTACATTAAGATATATATTAACTACATTGCAGTAAGATATATATTAACTACATTGCAGTAAGATATATATTAACTACATTGCAGTAAGATATATATTAACTACATTACAGTAAGATGTATATTAACTACATTGCAGTAAGATATATATTAACTACATTACAGTAAGATATATATTAACTACATTACATTAAGATATATATTAACCACATTACAGTAAAATATACATTAACTACATTACAGTAAGATATATATTAACTACATTACATTAAGATATATATTAACTACATTGCAGTAAGATATATATTAACTACATTACAGTAAGATATATATTAACTACATTACAGTAAGATATATATTAACTACATTACACGTAGTAAGATATATATTAACTACAGTACAGTAAGATATACATTAACTACATTACAGTAAGATATATATTAACTGGATTACAGTACAATATACATTAACTACATTGCAGTAAGATATATATTAACTACATTACAGTAAGATATATATTAACTACATTGCAGTAAGATATACATTAACTACATTATAGTAAGATATACATTAACTACATTACATTAAGATATATATTAACTACATTACAGTAAGATATATATTAACTACATTGCAGTAAGATATATATTAACTAGATTACAGTACAATATACATTAACTCCATTACAGTAAGATATATATTAACTACATTACATTAAGATATACATTAACTACATTATAGTAAGATATATATTAACTACATTACATTAAGATACATATTAACGACATTACAGTAAGATATATATTAACTAGATTACACTAAGGTATATATTAACTACATTACAGTAAGATATATATTAACTACATTACAGTAAGATATATATTAACTACATTACAGTAAGATATATATTAACTACATTGCAGTAAGATATATATTAACTACATTACACTAAGATATATATTAACTACATTGCAGTAAGATATATATTAACTACATTACAGTAAGATATATATTAACTACATTACAGTAAGATATATATTAACTGCATTGCAGTAAGATATATATTAACCACATTACAGTAAGATATACATTAACTACATTGCAGTAAGATATATATTAACTACATTGCAGTAAGATATATATCAACTACATTACAGTAAGATATATATTAACTACATTACAGTAAGATATATATTAACTACATTACACTTAGTAAGATATATATTAACTACATTACAGTAAGATATACATTAACTACATTACAGTAAGATATATATTAACTACATCGCAGTAAGATATATATTAACCACATTACAGTAAAATATACATTAACTACATTACAGTAAGATATATATTAACTACATTACATTAAGATATATATTAACTACATTGCAGTAAGATATATATTAACTACATTGCAGTAAGATATATATTAACTAGATTACAGTACAATATACATTAACTACATTGCAGTAAGATATATATTAACTACATTACAGTAAGATATATATTAACTACATTGCAGTAAGATATATATTAACTACATTACAGTAAGATATATATTAACTACATTGCAGTCAGATATATATTAACCAGATTACAGTACAATATACATTAACTACATTACAGTAAGATATACATTAACTACATTACATTAAGATATATATTAACTACATTACAGTAAGATATATATTAACTACATTGCAGTAAGATATATATTAACTAGATTACAGTACAATATACATTAACTCCATTACAGTAAGATATATATTAACTACATTACATTAAGATATACATTAACTATATTACATTAAGATATATATTAACTACATTACACTAAGATATATATTAACTACATTACAGTAAGATATATATTAACTACATTGCAGTAAGATATATATTAACTACATTGCAGTAAGATATATATTAACTACATTGCAGTAAGATATATATTAACTACATTACAGTAAGATATATATTAACTACATTACACTAAGGTATATATTAACTACATTGCAGTAAGATATATATTAACTACATTACAGTAAGATTTATATTAACTACATTACAGTAAGATATATATTAACTATATTACACTGAGTAAGATATATATTAACTACATTACAGTAAGATATATATTAACTACATTACACTAAGATATATATTAACTACATTGCAGTAAGATATATATTAACTACATTACAGTAAGATATATATTAACTACATTACAGTAAGATATATATTAACTATATTACACTGACTAAGATATATATTAACTACATTACAGTAAGATGTATATTAACTACATTGCAGTAAGATATATATTAACTACATTACAGTAAGATATATATTAACTACATTACATTAAGATATATATTAACCACATTACAGTAAAATATACATTAACTACATTACAGTAAGATATATATTAACTACATTACAGTAAGATATATATTAACTACATTACAGTAAGATGTATATTAACTACATTACATTAAGATATATATTAACTACATTGCAGTAAGATATATATTAACTACATTACAGTAAGATATATATTAACTACATTACAGTAAGATATATATTAACTACATTACACTTAGTAAGATATATATTAACTACATTACAGTAAGATATACATTAACTACATTACAGTAAGATATATATTAACTACATTACAGTAAGATATATATTAACCACATTACAGTAAAATATACATTAACTACATTACCGTAAGATATATATTAACTACATTACATTAAGATATATATTAACTACATTGCAGTAAGATATATATTAACTACATTGCAGTAAGATATATATTAACAAGATTACAGTACAATATACATTAACTACATTGCAGTAAGATATATATTAACTACATCACAGTAAGATATATATTAACTACATTGCAGTAAGATATATATTAACTACATTACAGTAAGATATATATTAACTACATTGCAGTCAGATATATATTAACTAGATTACAGTACAATATACATTAACTACATTACAGTAAGATATACATTAACTACATTACATTAAGATATATATTAACTACATTACAGTAAGATATATATTAACTACATTGCAGTAAGATATATATTAACTAGATTACAGTACAATATACATTAACTCCATTACAGTAAGATATATATTAACTACATTACATTAAGATATACATTAACTACATTGCAGTCAGATATATATTAACTACATTACAGTAAGATATATATTAACTAGATTACAGTACAATAAACATTAACTACATTACAGTAAGATATATATTAACTACATTGCAGTAAGATATATATTAACTAGATTACAGTACAATATACATTAACTACATTACAGTAAGATATACATTAACTACATTACAGTAAGATATATATTAACTACATTGCAGTAAGATATATATTAACTACATTGCAGTAAGATATATATTAACTACATTGCAGTAAGATATATATTAACTACATTGCAGTAAGATATATATTAACTACATTACAGTAAGATATATATTAACTACATTACAGTAAGATATATATTAACTACATTACACTAAGATATATATTAACTACATTACAGTAAGCTATATATTAACTACATTGCAGTAAGATATATATTAACTACATTACAGTAAGATATACATTAACTACATTACATTAAGATATACATTAACTACATTACAGTAAGATATATATTAACTACATTACAGTAAGATATATATTAACTACATTACAGTAAGATATATATTAACTACATTACAGTAAGATATATATTAACTACATTACACTAAGGTATATATTAACTACATTGCAGTAAGATATATATTAACTACATTACAGTAAGATATATATTAACTACATTACAGTAACATATATATTAACTATATTACACTGAGTAAGATATATATTAACTACATTACAGTAAGATATATATTAACTACATTACACTAAGATATATATTAACTACATTGCAGTAAGATATATATTAACTACATTACAGTAAGATATATATTAACTACATTACAGTAAGATATATATTAACTATATTACACTGAGTAAGATATATATTAACTACATTACAGTAAGATGTATATTAACTACATTGCAGTAAGATATATATTAACTACATTACAGTAAGATATATATTAACTACATTACATTAAGATATATATTAACCACATTACAGTAAAATATACATTAACTACATTACAGTAAGATATATATTAACTACATTACAGTAAGATATATATTAACTACATTACAGTAAGATGTATATTAACTACATTACATTAACATATATATTAACTACATTGCAGTAAGATATATATTAACTACATTACAGTAAGATATATATTAACTACATTACAGTAAGATATATATTAACTACATTACACTTAGTAAGATATATATTAACTACATTACAGTAAGATATACATTAACTACATTACAGTAAGATATATATTAACTACATTACAGTAAGATATATATTAACCACATTACAGTAAAATATACATTAACTACATTACAGTAAGATATATATTAACTACATTACATTAAGATATATATTAACTACATTGCAGTAAGATATATATTAACTACATTGCAGTAAGATATATATTAACTAGATTACAGTACAATATATTAACTACATTGCAGTAAGATATATATTAACTACATCACAGTAAGATATATATTAACTACATTGCAGTAAGATATATATTAACTACATTACAGTAAGATATATATTAACTACATTGCAGTCAGATATATATTAACTAGATTACAGTACAATATACATTAACTACATTACAGTAAGATATACATTAACTACATTACATTAAGATATATATTAACTACATTACAGTAAGATATATATTAACTACATTGCAGTAAGATATATATTAACTAGATTACAGTACAATATACATTAACTCCATTACAGTAAGATATATATTAACTACATTACATTAAGATATACATTAACTACATTGCAGTCAGATATATATTAACTACATTACAGTAAGATATATATTAACTAGATTACAGTACAATAAACATTAACTACATTACAGTAAGATATATATTAACTACATTGCAGTAAGATATATATTAACTAGATTACAGTACAATATACATTAACTACATTACAGTAAGATATACATTAACTACATTACAGTAAGATATATATTAACTACATTGCAGTAAGATATATATTAACTACATTGCAGTAAGATATATATTAACTACATTGCAGTAAGATATATATTAACTACATTGCAGTAAGATATATATTAACTACATTACAGTAAGATATATATTAACTACATTACAGTAAGATATATATTAACTACATTACACTAAGATATATATTAACTACATTACAGTAAGCTATATATTAACTACATTGCAGTAAGATATATATTAACTACATTACAGTAAGATATACATTAACTACATTACATTAAGATATACATTAACTACATTACAGTAAGATATATATTAACTACATTACAGTAAGATATATATTAACTACATTACAGTAAGATATATATTAACTACATTACAGTAAGATATATATTAACTACATTACACTAAGGTATATATTAACTACATTGCAGTAAGATATATATTAACTACATTACAGTAAGATATATATTAACTACATTACAGTAACATATATCTTAACTATATTACACTGAGTAAGATATATATTAACTACATTACAGTAAGATATATATTAACTACATTACACTAAGATATATATTAACTACATTGCAGTAAGATATATATTAACTACATTACAGTAAGATATATATTAACTACATTACAGTAAGATATATATTAACTATATTACACTGAGTAAGATATATATTAACTACATTACAGTAAGATGTATATTAACTACATTGCAGTAAGATGTATATTAACTACATTACAGTAAGATATATATTAACTACATTACATTAAGATATATATTAACCACATTACAGTAAAATATACATTAACTACATTACAGTAAGATATATATTAACTACATTACAGTAAGATATATATTAACTACATTACAGTAAGATGTATATTAACTACATTACATTAACATATATATTAACTACATTGCAGTAAGATATATATTAACTACATTACAGTAAGATATATATTAACTACATTACAGTAAGATATATATTAACTACATTACACTTAGTAAGATATATATTAACTACATTACAGTAAGATATACATTAACTACATTACAGTAAGATATATATTAACTACATTACAGTAAGATATATATTAACCACATTACAGTAAAATATACATTAACTACATTACAGTAAGATATATATTAACTACATTACATTAAGATATATATTAACTACATTGCAGTAAGATATATATTAACTACATTGCAGTAAGATATATATTAACTAGATTACAGTACAATATATTAACTACATTGCAGTAAGATATATATTATCTACATCACAGTAAGATATATATTAACTACATTGCAGTAAGATATATATTAACTACATTACAGTAAGATATATATTAACTACATTGCAGTCAGATATATATTAACTAGATTACAGTACAATATACATTAACTACATTACAGTAAGATATACATTAACTACATTACATTAAGATATATATTAACTACATTACAGTAAGATATATATTAACTACATTGCAGTAAGATATATATTAACTAGATTACAGTACAATATACATTAACTCCATTACAGTAAGATATATATTAACTACATTACATTAAGATATACATTAACTACATTGCAGTCAGATATATATTAACTACATTACAGTAAGATATATATTAACTAGATTACAGTACAATAAACATTAACTACATTACAGTAAGATATATATTAACTACATTGCAGTAAGATATATATTAACTAGATTACAGTACAATATACATTAACTACATTACAGTAAGATATACATTAACTACATTACAGTAAGATATATATTAACTACATTGCAGTAAGATATATATTAACTACATTGCAGTAAGATATATATTAACTACATTGCAGTAAGATATATATTAACTAGATTACACTAAGATATATATTAACTACATTACAGTAAGATATATATTAACTACATTACAGTAAGATATATATTAACTACATTGCAGTAAGATATATATTAACTATATTACAGTAAGATATATATTAACTACATTACAGTAAGATATATATTAACTACATTACACTAAGATATATATTAACTACATTACAGTAAGCTATATATTAACTACATTGCAGTAAGATATATATTAACTACATTACAGTAAGATATACATTAACTACATTACATTAAGATATACATTAACTACATTACAGTAAGATATATATTAACTACATTACAGTAAGATATATATTAACTACATTACAGTAAGATATATATTAACTACATTACACTTAGTAAGATATATATTAACTACATTACAGTAAGATATAGATTAACTACATTACAGTAAGATATATATTAACTACATTGCAGTAAGACATATATATTAACCACATTACAGTAAGATATATATTAACTACATTACAGTAAGATATACATTAACTACATTACAGTAAGATATATATTAACTACATTGCAGTAAGATATATATTAACTACATTACACTGAGTAAGATATATATTAACTACATTACATTAAGATATATATTAACTACATTGCAGTAAGATATATATTAACTACATTACATTAAGATATATATTAACTACATTGCAGTAAGATATATATTACCTACATTGCAGTAATATATATATTAACTACATTGCAGTAACATATATATTAACTACACTGCAGTAAGATATATATTAACTACATTGCAGTAAGATATATATTAACTACGTTACATTAAGATATATATTAACTACATTGCAGTAAGATATATATTAACTACATTACAGTAAGATATATATTAACTACATTGCAGTAAGATATATATTAACTACATTACATTAAGATATATATTATCTACATTGCAGTAAGAAATATATTAACTACATTACAGTAAAATATATATTAACTACATTGCAGTAAGATATATATTAACTACATTGCATTAAGATATATATCAATTACATTACATTAAGATATATATTAACTACACTGCAGTAAGATATATATTAACTACATTGCAGTAAGATATATATTAACTACATTACATTAAGATATATATTAACTACATTGCAGTAAGATATATATTAACTACATTACAGTAAGATATATATTAACTACATTGCAGTAAGATATATATTAACTACATTACATTAAGATATATATTATCTACATTGCAGTAAGAAATATATTAACTACATTACAGTAAAATATATATTAACTACATTGCAGTAAGATATATATTAACTAGATTACACTACAATATACATTAACTACATTACAGTAAGATATACATTAACTACATTACATTAAGATATATATTAACTACATTACAGTAAGATATATATTAACTACATTACAGTAAGATATATATTAACTACATTGCAGTAAGATATATATTAACTACATTGCAGTAAGATATATATTAACTACATTGCAGTAAGATAAATATTAACTAGATTACACTAAGGTATATATTAACTACATTACAGTAAGATATATATGAACTACATTACAGTAAGATATATATTAACTACATTACAGTAAGATATATATTAACTACATTACACTAAGGTATATATTAACTACATTGCAGTAAGATATATATTAACTACATTACAGTAAGATATATATTAACTACATTACAGTAACATATATATTAACTATATTACACTGAGTAAGATATATATTAACTACATTACAGTAAGATATATATTAACTACATTACACTAAGATATATATTAACTACATTGCAGTAAGATATATATTAACTACATTACAGTAAGATATATATTAACTACATTACAGTAAGATATATATTAACTATATTACACTGAGTAAGATATATATTAACTACATTACAGTAAGATGTATATTAACTACATTGCAGTAAGATATATATTAACTACATTACAGTAAGATATATATTAACTACATTACATTAAGATATATATTAACCACATTACAGTAAAATATACATTAACTACATTACAGTAAGATATATATTAACTACATTACAGTAAGATATATATTAACTACATTACAGTAAGATGTATATTAACTACATTACATTAACATATATATTAACTACATTGCAGTAAGATATATATTAACTACATTACAGTAAGATATATATTAACTACATTACAGTAAGATATATATTAACTACATTACACTTAGTAAGATATATATTAACTACATTACAGTAAGATATACATTAACTACATTACAGTAAGATATATATTAACTACATTACAGTAAGATATATATTAACCACATTACAGTAAAATATACATTAACTACATTACAGTAAGATATATATTAACTACATTACATTAAGATATATATTAACTACATTGCAGTAAGATATATATTAACTACATTGCAGTAAGATATATATTAACTAGATTACAGTACAATATATTAACTACATTGCAGTAAGATATATATTAACTACATCACAGTAAGATATATATTAACTACATTGCAGTAAGATATATATTAACTACATTACAGTAAGATATATATTAACTACATTGCAGTCAGATATATATTAACTAGATTACAGTACAATATACATTAACTACATTACAGTAAGATATACATTAACTACATTACATTAAGATATATATTAACTACATTACAGTAAGATATATATTAACTACATTGCAGTAAGATATATATTAACTAGATTACAGTACAATATACATTAACTCCATTACAGTAAGATATATATTAACTACATTACATTAAGATATACATTAACTACATTGCAGTCAGATATATATTAACTACATTACAGTAAGATATATATTAACTAGATTACAGTACAATAAACATTAACTACATTACAGTAAGATATATATTAACTACATTGCAGTAAGATATATATTAACTAGATTACAGTACAATATACATTAACTACATTACAGTAAGATATACATTAACTACATTACAGTAAGATATATATTAACTACATTGCAGTAAGATATATATTAACTACATTGCAGTAAGATATATATTAACTACATTGCAGTAAGATATATATTAACTAGATTACACTAAGATATATATTAACTACATTACAGTAAGATATATATTAACTACATTACAGTAAGATATATATTAACTACATTGCAGTAAGATATATATTAACTATATTACAGTAAGATATATATTAACTACATTACAGTAAGATATATATTAACTACATTACACTAAGATATATATTAACTACATTACAGTAAGCTATATATTAACTACATTGCAGTAAGATATATATTAACTACATTACAGTAAGATATACATTAACTACATTACATTAAGATATACATTAACTACATTACAGTAAGATATATATTAACTACATTACAGTAAGATATATATTAACTACATTACAGTAAGATATATATTAACTACATTACACTTAGTAAGATATATATTAACTACATTACAGTATGATATAGATTAACTACATTACAGTAAGATATATATTAACTACATTGCAGTAAGACATATATATTAACCACATTACAGTAAGATATATATTAACTACATTACAGTAAGATATACATTAACTACATTACAGTAAGATATATATTAACTACATTGCAGTAAGATATATATTAACTACATTACACTGAGTAAGATATATATTAACTACATTACATTAAGATATATATTAACTACATTGCAGTAAGATATATATTAACTACATTACATTAAGATATATATTAACTACATTGCAGTAAGATATATATTACCTACATTGCAGTAATATATATATTAACTACATTGCAGCAACATATATATTAACTACACTGCAGTAAGATATATATTAACTACATTGCAGTAAGATATATATTAACTACGTTACATTAAGATATATATTAACTACATTGCAGTAAGATATATATTAACTACATTACAGTAAGATATATATTAACTACATTGCAGTAAGATATATATTAACTACATTACATTAAGATATATATTATCTACATTGCAGTAAGAAATATATTAACTACATTACAGTAAGATATATATTAACTATATTACACTGAGTAAGATATATATTAACTACATTACAGTAAGATGTATATTAACTACATTGCAGTAAGATATATATTAACTACATTACAGTAAGATATATATTAACTACATTACATTAAGATATATATTAACCACATTACAGTAAAATATACATTAACTACATTACAGTAAGATATATATTAACTACATTACAGTAAGATATATATTAACTACATTACAGTAAGATGTATATTAACTACATTACATTAACATATATATTAACTACATTGCAGTAAGATATATATTAACTACATTACAGTAAGATATATATTAACTACATTACAGTAAGATATATATTAACTACATTACACTTAGTAAGATATATATTAACTACATTACAGTAAGATATACATTAACTACATTACAGTAAGATATATATTAACTACATTACAGTAAGATATATATTAACCACATTACAGTAAAATATACATTAACTACATTACAGTAAGATATATATTAACTACATTACATTAAGATATATATTAACTACATTGCAGTAAGATATATATTAACTACATTGCAGTAAGATATATATTAACTAGATTACAGTACAATATATTAACTACATTGCAGTAAGATATATATTAACTACATCACAGTAAGATATATATTAACTACATTGCAGTAAGATATATATTAACTACATTACAGTAAGATATATATTAACTACATTGCAGTCAGATATATATTAACTAGATTACAGTACAATATACATTAACTACATTACAGTAAGATATACATTAACTACATTACATTAAGATATATATTAACTACATTACAGTAAGATATATATTAACTACATTGCAGTAAGATATATATTAACTAGATTACAGTACAATATACATTAACTCCATTACAGTAAGATATATATTAACTACATTACATTAAGATATACATTAACTACATTGCAGTCAGATATATATTAACTACATTACAGTAAGATATATATTAACTAGATTACAGTACAATAAACATTAACTACATTACAGTAAGATATATATTAACTACATTGCAGTAAGATATATATTAACTAGATTACAGTACAATATACATTAACTACATTACAGTAAGATATACATTAACTACATTACAGTAAGATATATATTAACTACATTGCAGTAAGATATATATTAACTACATTGCAGTAAGATATATATTAACTACATTGCAGTAAGATATATATTAACTAGATTACACTAAGATATATATTAACTACATTACAGTAAGATATATATTAACTACATTACAGTAAGATATATATTAACTACATTGCAGTAAGATATATATTAACTATATTACAGTAAGATATATATTAACTACATTACAGTAAGATATATATTAACTACATTACACTAAGATATATATTAACTACATTACAGTAAGCTATATATTAACTACATTGCAGTAAGATATATATTAACTACATTACAGTAAGATATACATTAACTACATTACATTAAGATATACATTAACTACATTACAGTAAGATATATATTAACTACATTACAGTAAGATATATATTAACTACATTACAGTAAGATATATATTAACTACATTACACTTAGTAAGATATATATTAACTACATTACAGTAAGATATAGATTAACTACATTACAGTAAGATATATATTAACTACATTGCAGTAAGACATATATATTAACCACATTACAGTAAGATATATATTAACTACATTACAGTAAGATATACATTAACTACATTACAGTAAGATATATATTAACTACATTGCAGTAAGATATATATTAACTACATTATACTGAGTAAGATATATATTAACTACATTACATTAAGATATATATTAACTACATTGCAGTAAGATATATATTAACTACATTACATTAAGATATATATTAACTACATTGCAGTAAGATATATATTACCTACATTGCAGTAATATATATATTAACTACATTGCAGTAACATATATATTAACTACACTGCAGTAAGATATATATTAACTACATTGCAGTAAGATATATATTAACTACGTTACATTAAGATATATATTAACTACATTGCAGTAAGATATATATTAACTACATTACAGTAAGATATATATTAACTACATTGCAGTAAGATATATATTAACTACATTACATTAAGATATATATTATCTACATTGCAGTAAGAAATATATTAACTACATTACAGTAAAATATATATTAACTACATTGCAGTAAGATATATATTAACTACATTGCATTAAGATATATATCAATTACATTACATTAAGATATATATTAACTACACTGCAGTAAGATATATATTAACTACATTGCAGTAAGATATATATTAACTACATTACATTAAGATATATATTAACTACATTGCAGTAAGATATATATTAACTACATTACAGTAAGATATATATTAACTACATTGCAGTAAGATATATATTAACTACATTACATTAAGATATATATTATCTACATTGCAGTAAGAAATATATTAACTACATTACAGTAAAATATATATTAACTACATTGCAGTAAGATATATATTAACTAGATTACACTACAATATACATTAACTACATTACAGTAAGATATACATTAACTACATTACATTAAGATATATATTAACTACATTACAGTAAGATATATATTAACTACATTACAGTAAGATATATATTAACTACATTGCAGTAAGATATATATTAACTACATTGCAGTAAGATATATATTAACTACATTGCAGTAAGATAAATATTAACTAGATTACACTAAGGTATATATTAACTACATTACAGTAAGATATATATGAACTACATTACAGTAAGATATATATTAACTACATTACAGTAAGATATATATTAACTACATTGCAGTAAGATATATATTAACTACATTACACTAAGATATATATTAACTACATTGCAGTAAGATATATATTAACTACTTTACAGTAAGATATATATTAACTACATTACAATAAGATATATATTAACTACATTACAGTAAGATATATATTAACTACATTACAGTAAGATATATATTAACTACATTACAGTAAGATATATATTAACTACATTACAGTAAGATATATATCAACTACATTACAGTAAGATATATATTAACTACATTACACTAAGATATATATTAACTACATTGCAGTAAGATTTATATTAACTACATTACAGTAAGATATATATTAACTACATTACAGTACAATATACATTATCTACATTACAGTAAGATATATATTAACTACATTACAGTAAGATATACATTAACTACATTACAGTACAATATACATTAACTACATTGCAGTAAGATATATATTAACTAACTTTCATTAAGTAAGATATACATTAACTAGATTTATGTTTTCGTGTTTTTATTTATGTATATAAATTATCTAGTTTCCATTGTTACAATCATTTTCTTTTTAGCTGAAATGTGTCCTCATATTGAAAAGATTCCTCATGCCTGCTCTAAGTGTTCATTCAACTTGCAAGAAATGATAACCATATCTCCCTTACACCCTATTGTATTAAGTAAGGAGAAGACCCTTTTGTTAATCAAGTCCTAGTATCATGGGATGATCTCAGCTCATATGCCTGCTCTAAATTTTCGCTCAACTTCCTAGAAATGATAACCAAATCTCTCTTACACCCTATTGGATATATTTCATAGTGTTGTCTTAGAATTATGGGATGGCCTTTGATCATAGAAACTGCTTGATCATGGTTTACAGGTAGTGTTGAATTATCCCCAAACTATATACCTGGTATGAAGTTTGCAACAAAGTTGACTGTACTAGTGGTAGCTGATACCAGGTGGTGGAGATAAATCAGGCAATGAATTATGTTTAACACTCAATATAGTGGTTTGCTTGGCAGCAATATCAGTAAAGTTGAGAAGAAAATGCCATACAGTATTTCGTTATGCCTTGGGACATTTATTAGGATTAATCAAAATTAATTAGAATAAACAGATTCATAAACGTTATTCCAATTTATTTACTTTGCAATTCTCTTTCATTTTTTTCTTTCTCCCCTCCTCTCTCTCTCAATGTTTTTTTTTTTTTATAAAAGTTCCATATTGAGAGATTTCTCATCAAATCTGAAAATAAATTAATGTTCTAAAAATATCTTGACTCAAAGTAGTGTGGGCTGGAGAGAATAGTATTTCATTATATCAGGAAATAGAATAAAATGTTAAGTTAAATATTTGAAGTCAATGGTTACATTCACATCCACTTGTTTAGATTCTAAATATATCAAGCACATAGATAAATATATAAAAAGGAATTTTAATAAATAAATAATGATTTCTAACATAGGCCATGGACACATGATTGCTTTTTATTTCCATGATCCTTTGCAACCACTGCAAAGGCACATGAACAATGTATCATTAACACCACTGTTCTTATTTTGAAAATGGGACTGTGAAGGCCTTAAAACATTTATAGACTTATAGATTCAGGAATGCTATTGTTCCAGATCAAATAAGGAAATATGAAAAATCCTTAATGAAAAAAATACCTAAGCACAGGTGTGTTTCAATATATATATATATATAAAACATGAGAAGAAAGAAGAATACTGCGTGGTTGCACATGGGTTACATATGATAAAAATAGTCCTTCGTCAGTGATTTTCCAACCATCGCATTAAAAATCATATATATAATAATAATAATAATAATAATAATAATAATAATAATAATAATAATAATGTGGAGTATGCCAGGCAAACGAGCCAGTGGGAAATTAAGGTGAAGTGGTCGAGAGAACGGAGGAACCACCCGAAGCATACAATGATCTGAATACTGAGATAAATAATACCTGGAACAGAGATACGGCCACTGAGGAGATGAATGCTGACGGGCTAGGACAAGATTCGGTTGACATCCTAAATTTAGTGGTAGATGAATTGAACAATGATAGTGGGAGACCTATGAACCTAAGATTTGTAGACAGGAAAAAGTTAAAAGAAACAACAGCTAAGGTAAACAAAGTCATCCCATACCTTGAGGCGAGGAGCCTTCACCAGTGCAACAATATCCTCAAAGCAACAGCAAATAGGGTGAGGAAACTACTTGGTATAAAAGCGAGAGGAAACAACAGACAAGAAAGAGCAGAGCCGTGGTGGAAGAAGCGACTGAGTGGGCAAATCGGGGAAATGAGAAATGACATAGGAAAGCTTGAGTCACTACTGAATGGGACACTAAAAAACATAGACACTAAAAATAGACTGGAAATAAAGTACAAAACTAGGAGGAAAAAGCTAAATATTATCATAGAGGAACTGAAGCAACGCATTGTAGCAAAGAGTGCAAAAATCAGGCGATACGAGAACAGAGTCAGTCAGTATAAACAGAACCGCATGTTCGACAACAACCAGAAGATGCTGTTTGGACAGCTTGAAGGGAAAGAAAGAGGCAACGACTTGATCCCTGAGGCGGAACAAACTAAAACATTCTGGAGAGGAATATGGGAGCAGGATGTTAGACATAATGACCAGGCAGTGTGGATTGAGACAGTACAGAAGGAGATCAGTGAACAGGCACACCAACAAACTGATTTGAGTATCACAGTTGAAACTCTTAAGGGGCAGGCCAAAAAACTAACCAACTGGAGATCACCAGGCCCAGATGGTGTGCAGGGGTATTGGATTAAAAATATAACATCCCTCCACCCGAAACTGACAACCATGTTCAATGACTGCTTGATGTCAGGTGAAGTACCAGAGTGGTTGACAAAAGGTACCACAGTTCTGATAATGAAAGACCGAATCAAGGGTAATGATGTTACCAACTATAGACCTATCACATGTCTGTCCGTAATGTGGAAACTGTTGACGAGCATTATGTCTGAGGAAATCTACCATCACCTCCACACAAACAACTTGTTACCGGATGAACAGAAAGGATGCCGAAAGAAGTCACGTGGTACAAAGGACCAGTTACTTATTGATAAGATGGTAATGGGGAATTGCAAGAGGAGACACACTGATCTTGCCATGGGATGGATAGACTACAGAAAGGCATTTGACATGGTGCCTCATTCTTGGATCACCAAAAGCCTGGAGATCTTCAGGGTGGCAGATAACATCAGACAGTTGTTGGGCAAAAGTATGAGGTCCTGGGAAACAGAGTTGACATCAACTGGAGAATCCTTGGGAAGCGTGAAGATCAAGAGAGATATCTTCCAGGGAGATAGCCTGTCCCCTCTGTTGTTTGTCCTTGCCCTGATGCCCCTGACCAGTGTACTGCGAAAAGTGAGAGCAGGATACGGGTTGGGAAAGGGAGGGCTTACCATCAATCACCTCCTCTTCATGGACGATCTTAAGCTCTTCGGGAAGAGTGAGAAGGAGTTGGATGTGCTTGTTGACACTGTCCGTATTTTCAGCAGTGATATATGTATGCAATTTGGTATTAGTAAGTGTGGAGTCATTGTGATGAGGAGGGGTAGGTTGAGCAGAAGTATCGGAATCCAGATACCAACAGGTGAGATGATAAAGGAAATTGACTCTGAGGAAGGATACAAGTATTTGGGCGTTCTGGAGGCTGATGGCATAAAGAACAAAAAAATGAAGGAATTGTTAAGAACTGAATACATTCGGACAGTAAGGAGCGTATTGAAGTCACATCTGAACAGCAGAAATGCCATAAGCGCAGTAAATTCCCGAGCTGTGTCTATTATTAGTACAGTGCGGGAATTCTGATATGGAATGTTGCTGAACAAAAAGAAATGGATAGGAAGACTAGGAAGCTATTGACTATCTACAACATGTTCCACAAGAGGAGTGATGTCGATAGACTCTACTTAAGGAGATCTGAGGGTGGAAGAGGTCTTATCAGCATAGAGGACTGTGTTCAGATGGAGAAAAACAACCTACACAAATACGTGACTGATAGTAAGGAGCCAATGCTCAGAACTGTACTGAAGTAGGGGACAATAGGCCAGGGGATGTCCAAGGAGGAAATAACATCAAGGAGAAAGAGCAGCCTTCAGGAAAAATCCCTTCATAGTACCTTCTTTGAGAAAACTGAATTTAGAGATCCACAGACATGGAACTGGTTGAAAAGAGGAGACCTTAAAAAGGCTACAGAAGGAATGTTAATGGCTGCGCAGGAGCAGGCCCTCAAAACGAAGTGGTTGAAACACCGTATTTAGAAGGAGGAGGCTAGCCCACTGTGCAGGATCTGTGGAGAGAGAGAGGAGACTGTGGCTCACATTGTATCCGAGTGTAAACACCTAGCCCAGACCCACTATAAGGGCTGGAGACATGATGTGATGGGCAGGGTGATCCACTGGCACCTGTGCAAAGTAAACAATTTACCACATTCTGAGAAATGGTATGAGCATAATCCAGAGGCAGTGATAGAAAACGATCAGGTGAAGGTGCTGTGGGATTTTAGGATACAGACGGACAAGAAACTGGAACACAATAGACCTGACCTGGTGGTTGTGGACAAAGAAAAAAGATCGTGCCTGATTGTGGATGTGGCCTTCCCATTCAACACGAGAGTGCAAGAGAAGGAGAGGGAGAAAATTAACCGATACCAGGACTTAAAGTGGGAGGTAAAAAGGATTTGGAACTGCCATGAAGTCAAAGTGATCCTGATTGTCATAGGCGCACTAGGGACTATCTCCAAAAGTTTCCAGGGATGGTTAAAGAAAATCGGCCCCTTCACGCTCTTTGGAACGCTTCAAAAGGCATGCTTGCTAGGAACAGCAAGAACCCTCCGATACGTCCTGAATATCTGAGGCTGCAGGTAGTGGCTTGATATTCATTCCAACAAACTTTCCAGTTAACTAACATCAATGACTGAGACTCAAGGAGTAATAACAATAATAATAATAATAATAATAATAATAATAATAATAATAATAATAATAATAACGAAGAAATATTGTAAGAAAAAAATTGTAAGAAAAAAGTTACTAACTGATATAGAAATTGATCAGATCAAGCTAGTAGCACAAAGTCAGCGAAGGGAAAATGAAGCATGTGTCAGTGAAAACGAGGTAAACTGTAACACTTCGAATCCCAGAGTTGGGGCGGAATCACTGGCAACAGAACAAATTAAAGAAAGGAGCGAAAAAGTGGAGGGAGTGCATGCTCAGGATGAAACTCCAAATGAAAATAATGAGATCGTAAATGATAAAGAAATGAATGAGAATGAACTTGCCAACTTGAAGGATGAAATTATGATCGAATGGATGAAAATGAAAGAATCTGACATGGGGGAACGAGACACCCTCCCTAAGATCCAGAACTCCAAACAGAACCAAAAGATAATACACAAGACTAACATAATTCTCAAAAACATTATCATCACAAACAAAATAAACATTACTGACTTAAATCATCTCTATTATGCATCGGCTAAAGTCACCACTCACTTATGTGGAGTGAAGATGAAAAAACAAAGGAATTCCCACAAGAAATCTACTTGGCAAGATAACATCAATCGCCAAATAACCCTTCTCCGATCTGACATAGAAATTTTAACAAACTATAAAGTAGGTGAACATGTTAAACAAACTAAACTTAGAAAATTAAAAAAAAAAGTACAGTATAAGATCAACATGTGACATAGACATGCTGATAGAAACAATCAAGCAAAAAGTGTCGGCCAAAGCTGCTCGTATAAGGCGCTTTGAAAAACGATCTAGATTCTATAAGGACAATAATATGTTCAAAAACAACCAAAGAAACTTCTACAGAAAAATTGGTAAGTCAACAATAACTGCTAAATCAATACCACCCAAGGAGGAAGTGCAAGAATTCTGGGAAAAGATCTGGGCCGAAGAAAAAGTTCATAACATACATGCCCCATGGATAGACAGACAAATGAAAGAAACAGCTCACCTTGAAGAACAAACATGGGAAAATATAACAGTTGAACAGCTGCGCTTGGCTCTAAGAAAAACCAGCAAATGGAAATCACCAGGAAAAGACAAAATACAAAACTTTTGGATAAATGCCTTCACAGAGTCTCATGAGCTGTTAGCCCAACTTTACAATGAAATAGTTAAGGAGCCAGAAAAGATACCATCATGGCTAGTTAACGGCATTACATTCCTGCTACCGAAGAATGATGAGACAAACAATCCCAAAAATTACAGACCGATAACCTGCTTGACCACAATGTATAAAATTTTAACATCAGTCCTAACTGAATACACATATGACCACCTGATAACAAATGACCTATTTCCCATTGAGCAGAAAGGGTGTAAACGAGGCTCATATGGCTGTAAGGATCAGCTTCTGGTTAACAAAATGATACTGGAAGATTGTCATAATAGACACAAAAATCTATCGATTGCTTGGATAGATTATAAAAAAGCATTTGATAGTTTGCCACACAGTTGGATTGAAAAATGTTTAGAGATTTTCAAAATATCCCCCGTTGTCAGGAGGTTTTTGTCATTCAGTATGAGGACATGGAGAACGACACTCCTTTTGAATAGTGAAACAAAATCACTGGAAGCTGGAGAAGTTAACATTAATTGTGGAATTTTTCAGGGTGACTCTTTATCACCGCTTTTATTCTGCATCGCACTTATACCATTAAGTAAAATGCTCAATGAAACAAAACATGGATATAGAGTCTATGACAAAACCATTAATCACCTGTTCTACATGGATGACCTGAAACTATTTGCAAAAAATGATGAACAATTGCAAGGGCTATTATCCACTGTGAAGCAGTTCAGTGATGACATTAAAATGGAGTTTGGACTGGATAAATGCGCCAAAGCAACGTTCACCAGAGGAAAGCTGCTGAAGAGTTCAGACATTAATCTTGATCGGGGGAACGTGATAAGAGAGCTTGATCAAGAACAAACTTACAAATATCTCGGTGTTTGTGAAGGAGACGGAATCAAGCACTCGACAATGAGGGAAAGGATAAGGAAGGAATGTTACCGCAGAGTCAGAGCAATCTTAAGAACGGAATTGAATGCAAGGAATAGGATCGATGCCATAAACACGCTTGCCATACCAGTAGTAACCTACAGTTACAATGTCATCAACTGGTCAAGCACAGAGATCCGTAGGCTCGATACAAAAATCCGAAAATTCTTAACCATGCACAGAATGCATCACCCTAAGGCAGACATAGATAGAATATATCTCCCTAGGAAAGAAGGAGGACGTGGGTTAATCCAGTTAGACATTGCGTTGAAAACTGCAACAATTGGATTATCCACATATCTAAGGGAATCACATGATTGGATGATCAAACTCGTTTTGAAACACGAAAGCACCAAAAGATCATATTCCATTACAAAAGATGCACAAAGATACAGTAATGGACTACAAATTTCAGAAGTCCCATTTACTGCTGAAATGGAAAACACAGAAAAAGCAAAGCAGGTAAAAGTAACTGCAAAGAAAGAACTGCTACAGAAACTGGCTAAGAAATGGCAAGAAAAGCCTCTGTATGGAAAATACCCAGAGCGAGCTAACAATCCTGATGTTGACAAAACTTTAACCCATCAGTGGTTGGCATCCTCTGGACTGAAATCGGAGACTGAAGGACTGATTATATCCGCACAAGATCAGTGTCTGCCAACAAAAAATTACCAAGCCAACATAATAAAAAATGGGTGCAGCCCACTATGCCGTGTATGCAAAAAACAACCAGAGACCATTGACCATATAATTTCAATGTGCAGTCCTATAGCTCCAACCGAATACGTAAACAGGCATGACAGAGCTGCACAATACATACATTGGATAATGTGTAA
This sequence comes from Eledone cirrhosa, assembly GCA_964016885.1. Classification (NCBI taxonomy): domain Eukaryota; kingdom Metazoa; phylum Mollusca; class Cephalopoda; order Octopoda; family Eledonidae; genus Eledone; species Eledone cirrhosa. The sequence continues at coordinate 218,938,732 of OZ024743.1, forward strand.
GCATTTTGACCTGCCCCATCAAAAGAATTGGTGGGAGCATCAACCACCTCCCATACTTGAAAAAGATCACATCTCAATCTTGTGGAACTTTAGAATCCAAACAGACCGAAAAATAGATGCAAATAGACCTGATATAATATTGAAGGACTTTCAAAGGAGGGTATGCCTGCTAATTGATATGTCTGTTCCAATAGACAAGAATGTATCTATAAAAACATTTGAAAAATTGAGCAAGTATAAGGACCTGGAGATAGAAATTGGAAAAATGTGGAAATTGAGAACTAAAACAATACCAGTGGTTGTAGGCGCTCTGGGAATGATACCTAAGGGGTCTAACGACTACTTATCGCAAATCCCAGGAAACCCGCGTATAGGAGAAATACAAAAGATAGTACTAATGGGAACTGCCCATATACTAAGGAAGATCCTGTCAATATAAGTACATCACAAGTCTAAACACTAAGGATGCATGTGTGAATATGTGTGTTCTTTCTTGAACATGGCGGACCTTGTTGTCTCTTGAGGTCACTGGTTGTGACTTGGTGATAACTCGTATAAACATAAAGCAAGATAAATGCAAATAATAATAATAATAATAATAATCTGCCTGTGTGTTTGTTTGTTTATGTGTGTTCGTATACAGCGTGGTGATAATGCCACACAAGGGCCAAGTGGGATGGCGGATCCACAGATGGCTATGTAACCATACATTCGCCAATCCTCGATAAGAGTGTTTAAATATCGAACATAAACAGTTCGAATAACGGTGAAATGGAGACTAGAACGTCATGTGACAGACTCTCACCCAACAGGTGCCCCCTGGCTCAGCAGCAGGAACCTGACTGTCAACCAAATACTGCTGATGTTGGAGGAAGAAGAAGAAGGAAAGGGGCCAGAACCAACTGGACGAAAGAATTGAATAGAACTGTTATGCAATGCTACCTGAAAAGTAACCCCAAGGAGAGGGGCTACAGGAGACGGATGCATAACATCTGGAACGAGATTGGTTTATTTAAATTAGATGAACAAAAATTGGCCGGGCAGGCTCGGGTAATAAGAACTAATGGGTGGATAAGCGAGCTGGAACTGGAGGAACTGAGCAGAAAGAATGGCTTGGAGATGGCGGGTGTAGTATGCCAGACAAGCGAGCCAGTGAGAAATGAAGGTGAAGAGGTCCTGAGAACGGAGGAACCACCCGAAGCATACAATGATCTGAATACTGAGATAAATAATACCGGGAACAGAGATACGGCCACTGAGGAGATGAATGCTGACGGGCTAGGACAAGATTCGGTTGACATCCTAAATTTAGTGGTAGATGAATTGAACAATGATAGTGGGAGACCTATGAACCTAAGATTTGTAGACAGGAAAAAGTTAAAAGAAACAACAGCTAAGGTAAACAAAGTCATCCCATACCTTGAGGCGAGGAGCCTTCACCAGTGCAACAATATCCTCAAAGCAACAGCAAATACGGTGAGGAAACTACTTGGTATAAAAGCGAGAGGAAACAACAGACAAGAAAGAGCAGAGCCGTGGTGGAAGAAGCGACTGAGTGGGCAAATCGGGGAAATGAGAAATGACATAGGAAAGCTTGAGTCACTACTGAATGGGACACTAAAAAACATAGGCACTAAAAATAGACTGGAAATAAAATACAAAACTAGGAGTAAAAAGCTAAATATTATCATAGAGGAATTGAAGCAACGCATTGTAGCAAAGAGTGCAAAAATCAGGCGATACGAGAACAGAGTCAGTCAGTATAAACAGAACCGCATGTTCGACAACAACCAGAAGATGCTGTTTGGACAGCTTGAGGGGAAAGAAAGAGGCAACGACTTGATCCCTGGGGCGGAACAAACTAAAACATTCTGGAGAGGAATATGGGAGCAGGATGTTAGACATAATGCCCAGGCAGGGTGGATTGAGACAGTACAGAGGGAGATCGGTGAGCAGGCACAACAACAAACTGATTTGAGTATCACAGTTGAAACTCTTAAGGGGCAGGCCAAAAAACTAACCAACTGGAAATCACCAGGCCCAGATGGTGTGCAGGGGTATTGGATTAAACATTTAACATCCCTCCACCCGAAGCTGACGGCCATGTTCAATGACTGCTTGGTGTCGGGTGAGGTGCCAGAGTGGTTGACAAAAGGTACCACAGTTCTGATAATGAAAGACCGAATCAAGGGTAATGATGTTACCAACTATAGACCTATCACATGTCTGTCCGTAATGCGGAAACTGTTGACGAGCATTGTGTCTGAGGAAATCTACCATCACCTCCACACAAACAACTTGTTACCGGACGAACAGAAAGGATGCCGAAAGAAGTCACGTGGTACAAAGGACCAGTTACTTATTGATAAGATGGTAATGGGGAATTGCAGGAGGAGACACACTGATCTTGCCATGGGATGGATAGACTACAGAAAGGCATTTGACATGGTGCCTCATTCTTGGATCACCAAAAGCCTGGAGATCTTCAGGGTGGCAGATAACATCAGACAGTTGCTGGGCAGGAGTATGGGATCCTGGGAGACAGAGTTGACATCAACTGGAGTATCCTTGGGAAGCGTGAAGATCAAGAGAGGTATCTTCCAGGGAGATAGCCTGTCCCCTCTGTTGTTTGTCCTTGCCCTAATGCCCTTGACCATTATGCTGCGAAAAGTGAGAGCAGGATACAAGTTGGGAAGGGGAGAGCTTACCATCAATCACCTCCTCTTCATGGACGATCTTAAGCTCTTCGGGAAAAGTGAGAAGGAGTTGGATGTGCTTGTTGACACTGTCCGTATTTTCAGCAGTGATATATGTATGCAGTTTGGTATTGGTAAATGTGGAGTCATTGTGATGAGGAGGGGTAGGTTGAGCAGAAGTAGCGGGATCCAGATACCAACAGGTGAGATGATAAAGGAAATTGACTCTGAGGAAGGATACAAGTATTTGGGCGTTCTGGAGGCTGATGGCATAAAGAACAAAAAAATGAAGGAATTGTTAAGAACTGAATACATTCGGAGAGTAAGGAGCGTATTGAAGTCACATCTGAACAGCAGAAATGCCATAAGCGCAGTAAATTCCCGAGCTGTGTCTATTATTAGGTACAGTGCGGGAATTCTGAGATGGAATGTTGCTGAACAAAAAGAAATGGATAGGAAGACTAGGAAGCTATTGACTATCTACAACATGTTCCACAAGAGGAGTGATGTCGATAGACTCTACCTAAGGAGATCTGAGGGTGGAAGAGGTCTTATCAGCATAGAGGACTGTGTTCAGATGGAGAAAAACAACCTATACAAATACGTGACCTATAGTAAGGAGCCAATGCTCAAAACTGTACTGAAGGAGGGGACAGTAGGCCAGGGGATGTCCAAGGAGGAAATAACATCAAGGAGGAAGAGCAGCCTTAAGGGAAAATCCCTTCATAGTACCTTCTTTGAGAAAACTGAATTTAGAGATCCACAGACATGGAACTGGTTGAGAAGAGGAGACCTCAAAAAGGCTACAGAAGGAATGATAATGGCTGCGCAGGAGCAGGCCCTCAAAACGAAGTGGTTGAAGCACCATATTTACAAGGAGGAGGCTAGCCCACTGTGCAGGATCTGTGGAGAGAGAGAGGAGACTGTGGCTCACATTGTGTCCGAGTGTAAACACCTAGCCCAGACCCACTATAAGGGCTGGAGACACGATGTGATGGGCAGGGTGATCCACTGGCACCTGTGCAAAGTAAACAATTTACCACATTCTGAGAAATGGTATGAGCATAGGCCGGAGGCGGTGATGGAGAACAATCAGGTGAAGGTGCTGTGGGATTTTAGGATACAGACGGACAAAAAACTGGAACACAATAGACCTGACCTGGTGGTTGTGGACAAAGAAAAAAGATCGTGTCTGATTGTGGATGTGGCCTGCCCGTTCGACACGAGAGTGCAAGAGAAGGAGAGGGAGAAAATTAACTGATACCAGGACCTAAAGTGGGAGGTGAAAAGGATTTGGAACTGCCATGAAGTCAAAGTGATCCCGATTGTCATAGGCGCACTGGGGACTATCTCCAAAAGTTTCCAGGGATGGTTAAAGAAAATCGGCCCCTTCACGCTTTTTGGAACGCTTCAAAAGGCATGCTTGCTTGGAACAGCAAGAACCCTCCGATACGTCCTGAATATCTGAGGCTGCCGGTAGTGGCTTGATATTCATTCCAACGGACTTTCCAGTTAACCAACATCAATGACTGAGATTCAAGGAATAACAACAATAATAATAATAATAATAATAATAATAAAAGATAATAAAGAAGTCCTTGAGGCTTTCTACACTGCCATGTACTACCCATCAAATACATCGAATACAGAACAGACATATATCAACTGGAAAAAGAAACATCCCGAAAACAGAGGCTATATTGACAGTAACAAACTAGCCAATATACGAAGAAATATTGTAAGAAAAAAGTTACTAACTGATATAGAAATTGATCAGATCAAGCTATTAGCACAAAGTCAGCGAAGGGAAAATGAAACATGTGTCAGTGAAAACGAGGTAAATTGTAACACTTCGAATCCCAGGGTTGGGGCGGAATCACTGGCGACAGAACAAATTAAAGAAAGGATCGAAAAAGTGGAGGGAGTGCATGCTCAAGATGAAACTCCAAATGAAAATAATGAGATCGTAAATGATAAAGAAATGAATGAGAATGAACTTGCCAACTTGAAGGATGAAATTATGATCGAATGGATGAAAATGAAAGAATCTGACATGGGGCAACGAGAAACCCTCCCTAAGATCCAGAACTCCAAACAGAACCAAAAGATAATACACAAGACTAACATAATTCTCAAAAACATTATCATCACAAACTAACTAAACATTACTGATTTAAATCATCTCTATTATGCATCGGCTAAAGTCACCACTCACTTATGTGGAGTGAAGATGAAAAAACAAAGGAATTCCCACAAGAAATCTACTTGGCAAGAGAACATCAATCGCCAAATAAACCTTCTCCGATCTGACATAGAAATGTTAACAAACTATAAAGTAGGTGAACATGTTAAACAAACTAAACTTAGAAAATTGAAAAGAAAGTACAGTATAAAATCAACAAGTGACATAGACATGCTGATAGAAATAATCAAGCAAAAAGTGTCGGCCAAAGCTGCTCGTATAAGGCGCTTTGAAAAACGATCTAGATTCTATAAGGACAATAATATGTTCAAAAACAACCAAAGAAACTTCTACAGAAAAATTGGTAAGTCAACAATAACTGCTAAATCAATACCACCCAAGGAGGAAGTGCAAGAATTCTGGGAAAAGATCTGGGCCGAAGAAAAATTTCATAACATACATGCCCCATGGATAGACAGACAAATGAAAGATACAGCTCACCTTGAGGAACAAATATGGGAAAATATAACAGTTGAACAGTTGCGCTTGGCTCTAAGAAAAACCAGCAAATGGAAATCCCCAGGAAAAGACAAAATACAAAACTTTTGGATAAATACCTTCACAGAGTCTCATGAGCTGTTAGCCCAACTTTACAATGAAATAGTTAAGGAGCCAGAAAAGATACCATCATGGCTAGTTGACGGCATTACATTCCTGCTTCCGAAGAATGATGAGACAAACAATCCCAAAAATTACAGACCGATAACTTGCTTGACCACAATGTATAAAATTTTAACATCAGTTCTAACTGAATACACATATGACCACCTGATAACAAATGACCTATTTCCCATTGAGCAGAAATGGTGTAAACGAGGCTCATATGGCTGTAAGGATCAGCTTTTGGTTAAAAAAATGATACTGGAAGATTGTCATAATAGACACAAAAATCTATCGATTGCTTGGATAGATTATAAAAAAGCATTCGATAGTTTGCCACACAGTTGGATTGAAAAATGTTTAGAGATTTTCAAAATATCCCCCGTTGTCAGGAGGTTTTTGTCATTCAGTATGAAGACATGGAAAACGACACTCCTTTTGAATAGTGAAACAAAATCACTGGAAGCTGGAGAAGTTAATATTAATTGTGGAATTTTTCAGGGTGACTCTTTATCACCGCTTTTATTCTGCATCGCACTTATACCATTAAGTAAAATGCTCAATGAAACAAAACATGGATATACAGTCTATGACAAAACCATTAATCACTTGTTCTAGATGGATGACCTGAAACTATTTGCAAAAAATGATGAACAATTGCAAGGGCTATTATCCACTGTGGAGCAGTTCAGTGATGACATTAAAATGGAGTTTGGACTAGATAAATGCGCCAAAGCAACGTTCACCAGAGGAAAGCTGCTGAAAAGTTCAGACATTAATCTTGATCGGGGGAACGTAATAAGAGAACTTGATCAAGAAAAAACTTACAAATATCTAGGTGTTTGTGAAGGAGACGGAATCAAGCACTCGACAATGAGGGAAAGGATAAGGAAGGAATGTTACCGCAGAGTAAGAGCAATCTTAAGAACGGAATTGAATGCAAGGAATAGGATCGATGCCATAAACACGCTTGCCATACCAGTAGTAACCTACAGTTACAATGTCATCAACTGGTCAAGCACAGAGATCCGTAGGCTCGATACAAAAATTCGAAAATTCTTAACCATGCACAGAATGCATCACCCTAAGGCCGAGATAGATAGAATATATCTCCCTAGGAAAGAAGGAGGACGTGGGTTAATCCAGTTAGATATTGCGTTGAAAACTGCAACAATTGGATTATCTACATATCTAAGGGAATCACGTGATTGGATGATCAAACTCGTTTTGAAACACGAAAGCACCAAAAGATCATACTCCATTACAAAAGATGCACAAAGATACAGTAATGGACTACAAATTTCAGAAGTCCCATTTACTGCTGAAATGGAAAACACAGAAAAAGCAAAGCAGGTAAAAGTAACTGCAAAGAAAGAACTGCTACAGAAACTGGCTAAGAAATGGCAAGAAAAGCCTCTGTATGGAAAATACCCAGAAAGAGCTAACAATCCTGATGTTGACAAAACTTTAACCCATCAGTGGTTGGCATCCTCTGGACTGAAATCGGAGACTGAAGGACTGATTATATCAGCACAAGATCAGTGTCTGCCAACAAAAAATTACCAAGCCAACATAATAAAAAATGGATGCAGCCCATTATGCAGTGTATGCAAAAAACAACCAGAGACCATTGACCATATAATTTCAATGTGCAGTCCTATAGCTCCAACCGAATACCTAAACAGGCATGACAGAGCTGCACAATACATACATTGGATAATGTGTAAGCATTTTGACCTGCCCCATCAAAAGAATTGGTGGGAGCATCAACCACCTCCCATACTTGAAAAAGATCACATCTCAATCTTGTGGAACTTTAGAATCCAAACAGACCGAAAAATAGATGCAAATAGACCTGATATAATATTGAAGGACTTTAAAAAGATGGTATGCCTGCTAATTGATATGTCTGTTCCAATAGACAAGAATGTATCTATAAAAACATTTGAAAAATTGAGCAAGTATAAGGACCTGGAGATAGAAATTGGAAAAATGTGGAAATTGAGAACTAAAACAATACCAGTGGTTGTAGGCGCTCTAGGAATGATACCTAAGGGGTCTAATGGTTACTTATCACAAATCCCAGGAAACCCGCGTATAGGAGAAATACAAAAGATAGTACTAATGGGAACTGCCCATATACTAAAGAAGATTCTGTCAATATAAGTACATCGCAAGTCTAAACACCTAAAGATGCATATGTGTGTATGTATGTTCTTTCTTGAACATGGCGGACCTTGTTGTCTCTTGAGGTCACTGGTTGTGACTTGGTGATAACTCGTATGAACATAAAGCAAGATAAATGCAACTGTAATAATAAGAATAATACAAGGACAATTTGTTAAGCCTACATTACGTTTATTGATTGTTTACACATGTTTCGCTATTGTTCAGCTCAAGGTTCGATCTGTATCGATCTGGCCCGACTCCGGAATCAAAAGCTCGTCGGACCTCTGCTGTAGTAATAACAGATTCTGCCATTACTACAACAGAACCCAAACATCGAGTGCTCACCTGGGTGAACCTACTGTAACTTCACGTTACACTCCCTGGATATATATATATATATATATCATCATCATCATACGTCCGCTTTTCCCTGCTGGCAAGGGTGGGACGGGAACCGGTTCTGGCTTGATTTCTACAGCTGGATGCCCTTCCTAACACCGACCTCATTTACAGTGTGGGCTGGGTGCTTTTTTTCCGTGGCACCTCCACGACCACTTTACAGTGTGGGCTGGGTGCTTTTTTACCGTGGCACCTCCACAACAACTTTGCAGTGGAATGATAGGGACCCCAGTCCCGATCATCTCATTTCTACAGCTGAGTAAACTGGAGCAATGTGAAATAAAGTATCTTGCTCAAGGAAACAACACATCACCTGGTCTGATAATTGAACTCACAACTATTGTGCTTGTGTATGTATTTATTTATTTATCTATTTATTTATTTATTTATTTATACTTCTCTTAGTTCAGTGTTGTTTGTTTGGGTGTTGTTGTTATTCCATCATTTTTTCTGAAAAATGAATGGAATAACAACAACACCCAAACAAACAACACTGACCTAAGAGAAGTATAAATAAATAAATAAATAGATAAATAAATAAATACATACACAAGCACAATAACAACAAACACATATAAACACACACTAGTAAAGATAGAATACATTAACCAATACACAATCACCCAAACACGAACACACATCAAACAAAACACTATACACACACGCAAACGCATGCGCAAAGAAGACAAAAAAATAAACAAATAAATAAATATATAAACAGACTAAATAAAGATGGCGTAGACATACGATGCAATGGGAGGAAACAATAGCACCACTGACGATGTTGCAGATGTGCAACGAAAGAACTTTGATAGACTATATATATGTGTTTGTGTCTATATTGTATCTGTATTTTTGACCGTTGGTCAGTCAGTGGCAACATTGAGGACCGAATAAATTAAATTCACCGATATAAAAGACATAGAAGCGAAAACCAACCAAACAGTGAGTGTGTTCTGTTATTAATTCTGGCAATATTACACAAATATGACCCTCCCTAAGTATAACAATATTTGTTTCGACACATGATTTCATATCAAAAACCTCGCAAAACTATATATATATATATATATCTATATATACATACACACACACATATATATATATATATATAATTATAATTTTTACGTTCGTGTTTCAGCATCTTTTCACTCATTGTGTTCCTTTGCCATCTCCTCTGTGAGTCTCAGTGATTTGATGTCAGCTCTCACCACCTCTAGGGATCGCTTTCCTATGATATCATGCCTCCATCCTTCATAATTGTTTCTACTTTTGGCACAAGGTCAGCAATTACCCAGTGCATTACTGGTACTTTATTTTATCGACCCCGTAAGGACGAAGGCAAAGTTAACCTTGGCGGGATTTGAACTCAGATCATAAAGGGAGGTAGCTCTATGCTTCAAAGCATGACATCCGACCCTCTACCGATACTGCCAATCCACCTTCATAATGAGTCTGAGCTAGGTGTTTACTCTCAGATATGATGTGAGCCACAGTTTCCTCTCTCTCTCTTCACAGATCCTACACAGTGGGCTAGCCTCCACCTTGTTAATATGATGTTTCAACTGTTGTTGTTAATATTATTGTAAGACAGTAAAATTATGTTTATGTAATTATTAGTCTAATCTTTTTTTCTTTTTTTAGCTGGATGTAATCAGTAGAAACAAGTATTATACGGTGGATTGGCAGTATCGGTAGAAGGTTGGACACCATGCTTTCTAGCATAGTTACATACCATTACAGTCTGAGTTCAAATCTCGCCGAGGTTAACTTTGCCTTTCATCCTTACAGGGTCGATAAAATAAAGTACCAGTAATGTACTGGGTATTTGCTGACCTTGTGCCAAAAGTAGAAACAATTATTATATGAATAAATACATAATAAAATATATTCATTAGTTTAAATTCTTTGTTTCGTTGGATGTAATTAGTATATTTATTATTATGTATTCACTCTGGATTGGCAGAATTGGTAGAGCGTCGGACGCCATGCTTTGCAGTATAGAGTTATGGCCCTTTACATTCTGAGTTGAAATTCCGCCGAGGTTAACTTTGCTTTTCATTCTTATGGGGGCGATAAAATAAAGTACCAGTAATGCAGTGGGGTAATTGCTGGCCTTGTGCCAAAAGTAGAAACAATTATGTATTCACTGATCTAAAAATTGTTGGTGGATGTAACTCATGTCACCATCACCACCATCATCATCATGTGAACTAGCTATTAGTGAGTGTATATAGAGTAATATTGGTTTATTTGTTTGCTGCTGTGATTGTAGCACACAGTGTACTAAATACATACCAAGCTTCATACATGACACCTAACAGAAAGCTACCCAACTACCTTCACACCTATATACAGTAAAGAACACGTATATCCACAGATAACAATCCACTATAATACTAACATAGATATCAACAGTCACAGCAACAGATAAATGAACTAGTACTACTGTATAGATAGACTGACTAATAACTAGGACTACTCTATAGATATACTAACTAGGACTACTCTATAGATATACTAACTAGGACTACTCTATAGATATACTAACTAGGGCTACTCTATAGATATACTAACTTGGACTACTCTATAGATATACTAACTAGGACTACTCTATAGATATACTAACTAGGACTACTCTATAGAATAGATATACTAACTAGGACTACTCTATAGATATACTAACTAGGACTACTCTATAGATATACTAACTAGGACTACTCTATAAATATACTAACTAGGGCTACTCTATAGAATAGATATACTAACTAGGACTACTCTATAGAATAGATATACTAACTAGGACTACTCTATAGATATACTAACTAGTACTACTCTATAGATTCATTCACTAATAGCTAGTACTACACTATAGATATTCCCACTAATAATTAGTACTACTGTATAGATAGATTCGCTAATAGCTAGTACTTCTCTATAGTTATACTAATAACTCATACTACTGTATAGAGAGACTCACAAATAGATAGTACTATAGATATATTCATTAATAGTTAGTTAGTACTACTGTATAGATATAATAATAATTAATACTATTCTATAGATATAGTAACTAATAACTAATGGTTTCTAATTTAGGAACAAGACCATTTTTTAGAAGAGGGAAAGTTGATGAAGTTAACCCCAATACTAGACTGGTACTTTATTTTATTGACATCAGAAAGATGAAAGACAAAGTTGACCGTGGCAGGATTTAAGCTCAGGATGTAAAGAACTCTATGCCACAAAGCATGATGTCCGATGCTCTGCCGATATTGCCAATCCATCACCCTTATTATTATTATCATTACATGACAGTATAATTATCTTTATGTAATCAACATATTTATTATGGTGTCAATAAAATAAAGTACCAGTCTAGTATTGGTGTTAACTTCATCAACTTTCCCTCTTCTAAAAAATGATGGTCTTGTGCCTAAATTAGAAACCATTATTATTACTATTTGTCCTGGGTGTGACATTAAACTACATTCAGTGGCAAGGCTCCAGTTCGGGAGTTCAGGAGCTGTGGGGAACGTGGAGTTATCCCTTAGTTGTCATAACTCCCAGGTCTGCTCTAGCCCGGAGTAGTAGTACCTGTTAGGGCCCCATTTATGGGTTAAATAATTACCTTATTCGAGTGGTGCCGGTAAGGTATTGTCAGCCGTTGAAAAGAACATGGAGAGTGTATTTAACAACACTAGGGTTAGAACCCCTAACTACACTGTCAAGGAGCAATCTAGTCATTATGAATCTGCTGGCTTAGAGCCACAGGGAGGGCCAGTGGATGATGAGACAAATATAAAAAATGCAGTTTTGTCTTGCAGAAGAGCCATCAAAATGGACACTGGAGAAGAGGGAGGAGTTGGTCATCTGTTCGAGGAGAGTGGTATGCAGATACTTGCGATCCAAGAACACAGGATCCTACACGATGAGCCCATGAGGAGTGTGATGATTTGTGAAGAGGAGCCAGCTCATCACCACATCAGCAGTGAATAACATGACCAATGCTACAGTAGGAGGAGTGAGTTTTGTTTTCAGCACAAAAACCAATATGAGGGAAATAATACTTGTCTCCCCGCGAGTGTTGAGGGTGACCTTCAATGGAAACCCAAGACTGACAGCCATCTCAGCCTATAGTCCAACCGAGGGAGACAGTGATGTGAGTGCGGAAGAGTTCCATGAGGAGGTGTGTAGAGCAGTCAACACCACACAAGCTCACAACATCTTACTTGTTCTGGGGGACTTCAATGCACATCTGAGTAAGGAGAGCAGTGAAGATCCTTGCTAGTACTTCCATAACAACACCAACCGAAATAGAAGACTACTGAGAGACATCCTGCTGGAGGCGAACTTGATAGCAACCAACCTAAGGTTTAGGAAGAATCCAGGGAAGATGTGGATCTACATCTCAGATATGCACCTGTCCAAGTCCCAGATTGATTTCATTCTGGTGATGAAAAAGTGGCGGAATAGTGTTCTGAACACAGAACCATACAACTATTCCAGTACACTGGGCAGTGACCACCGGCTTGTTATGAGTGAGGTCCGGGTGATGTTAAGAAAGAGCAAGACTCAGCAGCGGAGAGCAATCTATGACTGTGGAGCTTTCAAGGAAGATGATAAGCTACAGGAGAGGTTCACAGTAGATGTGAGGAACAGGTTCAGTGCTCTGTGTGGAGAGACAGAGGAGAAAGAGGTTGGAGGGACTGAGGAGAGTGTGACGAGGAGGTACGGGCACTTCACCAATGCAGTGGCAGAAGCAAGTGAGACCCTGGTGCCGAGGAGAAGAACAAAAGGAAGTACGTCAGCTCTGCAGACCCAAAAGTGTGTGCAGCTAGAGAACACCTGAAAGCTGCCAAGGACAAATTCTATGCTGATCCTATGGAGGAGAGGAAGGAGAATGTGGAGGTGATGAGGGAAGTACCGCTTACACTGAGGCCAGAGAGCAGGCACTGATGGAGAAGATCAGAAGTGTGGAGAGAGTGGTTGGCAAGTCTGTGGCAAGTCTGGATGATCAACAACGAGATCACAGGAAGGAAGAGAAGGTGTTCGAGTCAGATCCAGGGAACAGGGCCCGAGGATAGGAAGGGGAAATGGCTCGACCATTTTAGAACCCTACCAGGAGAGCCACCCTCCACAGCCCAGAACACTGGGGAGATCAGGCAGCTGTTTGAGGAACTGGATATTGAGACAGAGCCCTTTACCAGAGAGGAGCTTCAGAGAGCCAAGAAGAAGATCAAAGAGGGAAAGGCTCATGGAGAAGATGGAGTGGCATCAGAGGTGATGAAGAGGTATGATTTTGATGATATCATCCCGGAGTTCTGTAACCAGGCACTGGAGAAAGGAGTTTCCCCGAATCAGTGGAGGATCAGTGACATCGTCCCAGTGCCAAAGAAGGGAGATCTCTCTAACACCAACAACTACAGAGGGATCTCACTGACGTCATTTGTGGCAAAGACCCTCAACAGGATCCAGCCCGTGATGGACAAGAAGCTCAGGGACAACCAGAACGGCTTCAGAGAGGGAAGATCAACCACCATTCACATCCTGATGCTGAGGAGGATATTAGAGGGAGCTAGAGCAAAGTGCTTTCCTGCGGTCATGGTTTTCATTAACTTTAAGAAGGCCTTTGATTCTGTGGACAGTCACTGCCTGATGAAGATCTTACAGGCTTATGGAATCCCCAAGAAGATAGTGGACCTGATATCACTGCTCTACACCAACACCAAAGCCGAAGTCATTACACTTGATGGGATGACAGAGTTCTTTGAGATATTGGCTTGAGTACTCCTGGAGATACATTGGCTCCCTACCTTTTTATCATCATAGTGGACTATTGTATGCGCCTTGCGCTGGAGAAACACCAGGACTCTGGCTTTACTGCAACATTGGCTCAGAGCAGGAGAGTTAAGGCAAAAAATATATCGGATGCTGAATTTGCCAACGACATAGTTTTGGTGACAAACACAGTGAAGGAAGCAGAGTATTTGATGCAGGAGGTTGAGACTGTATTGATGAGTGTGGGGCTGAGAATGAATGAGATTAAGACAAAATATCTGGTAGAAAATATTAAGAAGCCAGAGAAGATTACTAATGTAGGCAGGAAGCCGCTAGAATTGGTTGAGGACTTCCTGTATTTGGGAGCAAAGATTGGGAATACGGAAGATGATGTGGTTGAGAGGAAGAGCAAAGCCTGGGCGGTGTGCCACAGCTTGAGATCGGTGTGGTAATCGGACCTTTGTAAAGACCTGAAGATCTGCCTCTTCGTTGCTGTAGTGGAGTCTGTGCTGCTGTATGGGTCTGAGACTTGGACACTAACCAAGAAACTCACTCAGATGGTGGATGGGTGCTACACAAGAATGCTCTGAATATTAATCAGTATATACTGAGGATGAATAACTCAGAGCTGTACGGAAGCCTCGCAAAAATCAGCTCAAAAGTGACACAGAGGAGACTGAGGTTAGCTGGACATGCTCACCGACATCCAGAGTTGACACTGCACTCAATGCTCCTGTAGGAGCCCATGCATGGACACACTGGAAGAGGAAGACCGAAGTTAACATATGTTGATGCAGACACTGGTCTTTTGGAGACGCAGGACATGGCAGCGATAATGAGGGACAGAGACCACTGGAGAGAACTCATCCATGGATCTCCGGAATTTTACCCACCTTAGATAGATAGATTATTACTATTTAAAGAAAGGATGGTGGTTTGGCAGTATCAGTAGAGCATCAGACACCATGCTTTGCAGCATAGTTATGGCCATTTATGTTCTGAGTTCAAATCCCACCGAGGTTAGCTTTACCTTTCATCCTTACCGGCTCGATAAAATAAAGTGCCAGTAATACACTGGGGTAATTGCTTGCCTCGTACCAAAGTAGAAACATTATTATTTAAAGAAACCATTATCATTATTGTTGTTGTTGTTATTGGATTTTCCCTTCTTTCCACTGTAAAACCCAATAATGATGTCAAAAATCATTATTGGGTTTTACTGCAGAAAGTCATGTCTTGAAGCAGCTCCAGTTTAATTTGTTTTCTTTAATTTAACATAGATTTGTTGGGTTTGTTTTACTGTCATTATATTAAATAAGAGAAGGAGAGTTTAATTGTTATATATGTTCCCATTTTAGATAAAGGTATTTTGCTAATTGCTACTTCTACCTTCTCAACAGAAATTCATTTCAATGTGGCTATGGAGATGAGAGGAAAAGATGATATCTATAACAATGGTAGACAATTTACTTCCTTGGTAGGAGGAGAGAAAGAAAGAAAATTCCAATCTTTTGAGTATTATGAACAAATGTCAAATCAGCAGTAATAATTCCTAGATTAATACAAGCAATTCTAACAATAACACATAACATACTAAGAACAATATTATTAACAGTAATGTCTATAGCTGTGATAATGAGTGTAACCAAACAAACACCAAGCAACATGATCTCCATGGTCAGTCAGTCTACAAGTAATAGCAGCTATGTCTTCCCAAATGTTTCCATTTTCAACTTTTCTATGAGACAACCCAGTCTGGGAAATGAAATGATATACTAGAAATGAAGACAGGAATGTTAGTTGAATGGTTAAAGATTCACCACAGCAATCCATAACAGTTAAACATGGTTGATGTTTAACCATCATGGTTAAACATAAAGCATGAAAAACATCCTGACGTGAGTGAAACAAAAAACAAACTACTTTAAAGTCTAGCAGTATCTCAATACTATTATATAAACTGTGAAGGCATGTAGTTTAGTGGTTAGAGAATTGGATTTGCAATTGTGTGATTGCAAGTTCGATTCCCGGACTGGGCGATGCATTATGTCCTTGAGCAAAACACTTTATTTCATCTTGCTCTTTCTGCTAGGAGTTGTGACTGGTAGATAGTATCAGCAATAGAAAGAACAATGGAAGGATTGTTTCTTTGATCCAATTTAATAAGCTCCACCCCACTTGGTAAGCAGATGAGGTCTGAGATCTTGTCAATCGATTACAAAAAGGATATGAACAAATTATTCACAAAACACACTTAAACAAATCACAGAGAAATAGGAGGATAACTGAAAGTGTCACCATTAAGTTCCTTCTCACATTAATATCACAGCCCTGGATTTAACTAATACATGTGAACATTAGAGGTTCACATATAAGATACACAACAAATAAAATACACAATTTATTAGAATTTAAAAAATCCCCCAAAAATCTAAACATACTAAACATAGAAAGCCTGCCAAACAAAGGGTTCAGATGACCCTTTATTTGTGTCAAGGACATGGCAGCCTCCCTAATGCTGGTGATGTACATAATAAAAGCTCCCAGTACATGGGAAGGGCACCCAGCCATAGAAAACTTGTCAAACAAGGAGTTAGGAGGGCCCTTCAGTTTGTGTCAAAAGACATCACATCTCTTCTGCACCCAATATATCCATATGTAAGTGGGATACAGACCCCTCAGCTTGTCGGGAGGGGGGAGGGGGGGTCAAGTAGCACAGCTTCAATGCTGACTTAGTCTTTGTAGACCCATCCAAACCTTGGAAAAGCAGACATTAAATGATGATGATGATGATACTGAAATACAATACTAACAGCTTAAAAACATGTTTATAGAACAAAATGTTGCTCAAGAATGCAACACACAACCCAATCTAGGAATCAAACCTATGCCATTATGATCATAAGTCCAACACCCTTACCATTAGGCCATGTACATCCATATTTTAAATATGTGTACCCTTAATGTAATAATTCCCCAGCTGACTCAGCAGAACACAATATGTGACATAGCTGAACCTTTCAATTACAAGTACAATCCATCTGACCTGAATACTTGCAAGTCAAATCTCAGTCTTTTGTGTAACTACTATAGCTGTTATATATATATATATATATATATATTACTAGCTGAGGTGCCCAGCTTCGCCCAGGTAAACAGATAAGAGAAGACAGGTAGAAGCGAAAACGTCTGTACAGGATGGGTTGTTTGGTTTAGAGTATAAATGTGTTTGTGTGCGTGTGTATAAATCAGCGTTTGTATCAGAGCTGCTGGCCGCAAAACATGATCATCACTGACAACGAATGTGCAGAGGGAATCCCTTATGGTTGATTCCCAACCTACTAGAAATAGCAGTCGGGTCTATCAGCATACTAAGGATGTTTTTTTCTTTGATGTTATAAAATTAATATCAATAAACCTTCCTGGGTATACCCTTATTCCATTGCTGGACTTACTTTTTGATAGTCAGTTTTTGTTTTTGTGTGATGTGTGAAGGAACCAACAAACAAACATCTCTCTTTTATATTATGTATAGATTTAATTTATCCTGGTGATGTTAATATTTTAAACTGTTGTAAGTATATGTTTTTGTGGTTGTTAACTATTTGGTAGTTAAGTTTTAAATTGGGAAGGTCTTTGTTGATTTGTAAAAGATTATAGTTTTTTACTATTTTCAACTGTAGATTATTGTTGTCTTATATAAATGCTTAATTTTACTTTAGGTCATATTTTCTTTTATGTAAGTTCTAGCTTTTGGTTTTGAAGATATTTGGTAAGTACGCTCCAGTTATTGTTATAGTGTTGTTTTTGTTTAACCCCAGGTCATCTCTAATGAAGATGACCTGTGATCAAAACAATTTCTTCTGACACTGTGTATTTCTGATCAATTTATCCAACATATCCTTATTTATTAAAGATGGTAGGGTATTATTTGAGAGAAATTTGGCTGGCATCTATGACTGGTCAAACAGCTTTTGTGACATGCTGGGATTATATTCTGTTCTGATTTGCTGATCTTTTGTTTGTTGTGCTTGTGCTAATTCTATCATCATGATTTAGGTCTCTCAGCCTTGTCATCATCAATGGCAGCACCACCATTACTGTGACAACCACCATCTGTCAAAATATCCTTTCTTCCAAGATAGATCTCTAAATCAACTGGTGATTATAGATGCCTATCTACTAGCTCTTCATCTCTCTCTCTCTATCTATCTCGCTCCCTCTCTCTCTCTATCTACCTCGCTCCCCCTCTCTCTCTCTATCTAACCTGCTCCCCCTCTCTCTCTCTATCTAACCCGCTCCCTCTCATTCTCGTAGCCACATCAATCCTCTTATACGCAGTTGATCATTTGCTGCCAGCTCCTTGAACTTAATAACCTTTTTGAGTCAAGGAAAAATCTTTTATCTTTAATTGAAATGTTCGGTTATCTGCTTTAAGTATAATGACATTTCAGATGACCTTTCCAAATATGGTCATGTTTGATTGTATTAACAAATACTGTCCGTCTTTTTGTAAGCATATGTGTGTATATTTACACAGATATATGTATGTATGTACATACGTATACAAATGTACTGTAGTATACATATATCTTTGCATCTTTATGTGTATGTGTTTGTGTGCATGAGTATGTTTATGTATGTATGCATTAATATACATACTTATAAATGTATTTATACTAAGATATTTGTTAAGACATTGTATAACAAATAAACATGAATATTGAATCAATTTTATGTAACTGCTTGTATAGTGGAATATATTACTATACATTTTTTCATGTCATCTCTTTATCTCATGCAATCGATTATGTCTAAATATACTATATATGTGTATGTGTGTTTTGTTACCGATTCTGTTGGGAATGGAAAAAACTATAATTAAAGTATAGTACTCAATACTTTGAGTAGAACAGATATATTTATGTTGAAATGGTGTTTGAACTTATTTTGAAACTGTGTATTGATTAAATTGGAGAGATTTAAAGTCATGTCCTTGGCCCACCTCCCACCATTGGCATGGAGTTGGCTACTCGCAGGTGTGAGCCTCATGAGCTGGTATGGCTCTTCCAATACGTCTCCCTCACCATCCTCCAAGGAAACGTCTTCTCTATTCTGTCCGCCGGGGCTGCAGGGTGGCCAGCATGTGGACCCCCATTTGCTTATAATAGTGAGTGATGGGAAGAGTGAGATAGAGGGAGGCAGTGACTATACCAGCATGGCTGAAGCATTTTGTAGAGTTAAGGGATTTTACCTTACATTTATATATTGAAAGTATCTGAAGTTAACAGAGTAGTTGATCTATAAAACGGTGTTTATAATATAGGCTATGTAGCCAGAAAACCCTAAAGGGACACAACACATATCGCTATAGCATTTCACCAACCCTTTCCTTCTGTTGTCTATATCTGTTTATTTATTTACATGTAGATGTGTGTGTATGTAACTGAAGCATAACCTACATTACGAATGGACGACTAAATGATTTTAACTTGTTTTTTAACAATTGATGGTGGAAAAGATTTCAAATTGTCTTAATTATCTTAACTTGGGCTGCAACTCATGGTGTCTGACACTCTATCCAGCTACAAAGCCTCTTCCTAAAATTAATGACCTGAGAGGGTTCTTACACAGAATGTACAGTTGCATGTTCAAATTTAAATTTTATTTGGACATTTTCCATCAATTGAAATTAAATAATTTTACATTAAGAACAAGTGTAACAAACAAACTTCTGTTTCAGGTCACTGCCAGATAAACTGAATGTGACTGTAATATAGGAAATACCAGTAGAGCATGGGTTACAAATAAATAAATATAAGTAATCACGTCTACATAAATTTAGTCTTGCTATGAAATTATACTCACAAGAGTTCTTTTGGCATGTTATCAATTGGATTGAACCAACCTGTTTCATTGTTATTTAACCTAACTGACCATGTGGAAACTCCACAATTTAATTAGAAACAACCATCAAATATTTATAAGTTATACACATACATACACATATATATATGTATCTTATAAAGAGTCAAGACCCTGACTGCTGAGATCTTGCCGTTTCAACAGCGTCTGAAACCAGCTGTTGAAACGGCAAGAGCTCAGCTGTCCTGACTTTTTATAATATAACCATACTCTACTACCCTAAGTATCAAGTACTCTGAAACTGGTTAGACCATTACTCAACGAACTGAATCCATCCTGATTTACACACACACACACACACACACACAATACTTTATATATAAACAACACAACATAAATTCAAATTTAATGACCGAAACTGCTAAAATGGAATATTTTACTCATTTATAATTTTAAAATAAACAATATTTCCACAAAGTAATCTCTCTCCGCATTCCATCTTTCATGTTTGTTACAACATGGAATTTCAACATTGCTTCCACTAACACCACCACCATCACTGCCACTCGCTTTCTCTTGCACACACACTTCCCATCTCATCTCTACAGCATATTCAACATAACTCTCTCTCATACACACACACAACGTGACAGACTTTTTACACCACAGAACCACCAACTTTACTACAATAGATTTCACAGTGTGATAGGTGTGAGTCAATATGTTTATTTATTTATTACATAATGTAAAAGTTGATATAACAAAGTTTGTATATCAGATAACAACCATCTAAGAAAAGTGAACACAACCACCAAAAATGTTTGAAACATGTAATTTAATAGAATACAATAGCATTGTGCTATTGGCATAAGGAAACTGGTTTTTTTTTAAGATTAGATATTTCTTGCTTCAGGTTTGATTTTTTTTTTTTTTTCTGTTTTTTCGACTATAAAAGTATTTTGGATATATTTCCTTTGCAGTTTTGTCCACGGGGCGCAACCCAAACACCACCTAGGCCCAGAGACCATCACTTCTCCCCTTCCCCCTCCATTTCTTCTGTGGTCCAAGAGTCCTTCCTTTTTCCTCTTATTTATGGTATTTATAGTCCTTTCCTCTACTTTCCCATACAGCCAGATCTGCCCTTCTTTACCCCTGCTCCTTACTTAATTTTGTTTTTAACTTTCTTTTTCATATTTATATAATTATCAATGTTTATTTTAAGCCAACTTTGTGAGTGGAACACATGTATTGAGAATAAACAAATATAAATATAAAAAATATATACCAAAGAGTTGTAATCATCAAAGCTTTAGAAACATGTATTTTTCACTACATACGTCGAGTTCCTTAGTGACGCATTAGATGAAGTATTGATGAATTTTATTCGGACAAAGATGCACTGAAACGCTCTCTTGTTACAATCCCTGGACACATTTAATAGGAAAATTTAAACGGGTTGTGCAAATCATTGGTTATAGTACAGAAAGTTTAAAGCTTATAATACTTGATCAGTCAAAGTAGGAAACCAATTTCTTGGTGTCAGACCAAATAAATTCGTAGGGATTGAATGATTCCCCTCTAAGTATGCTGTATGGGACTTCCTCCAACACGACCTAATGAATTTAGAGGGATCAAATGATTCCCCTCTTAGTATGATGTGTGTGACTTCCTCTAGCACAATGTATTCCAAGACGACCTAATGAATTTAGAGGGAACGGATGATTCCTCTCTTAGTATGATGTGTGTGACTTCTTCCAACATAGTGTATTCCAAGTTTAATTTAATGGAAGCTAGAACTGTCAATTTTAATTTGCTTGTTAGTTCCAGGAAAATCTAAAAAAAAATCTCTTTATAAAATTTGGCCAGTCAAAGCTAGCGCAAGCAAACCATTTGTACGGTATCAAATTGTTGCATAATCGAACATTTTAACTTACGAGGCCGGCTCAAAGGTTTATAGGCTGACTATGAAGGAGTGATGCTAGACCTGCAAAATTTTGCATACATTATTTTCAAGTCTCCTTATAAATAACAGCATTGTTTCTTTCAAAGGACTATGTTGAAAAATAAACCTTATTTGGTAATTCCATGAGTGTGTCTTGGTCAGCCAACCCTCGTAAAAACAGGCAGGGAATTTGCATTTACTATATCACAAAGATGAGGCAGCTCAGTGTAGTTTATGTATTTATGTTATTAATCAAGTGCAGGGTCAATGATTTTAATCTTAATTCCTCTTATCCTTATAATAAATATCATCACTCTTCACTTTCTTCCACATCCCTTCCCAATACATACTGCCTTCACAGCAACTTTCTGTTTGCTTCCTAGCAAACTCGGCATACTTTTCCTCCGAAGAAAGATAAATGCCTGAAATGTTAAAATTTTCACCCCACTAACTTTAATATATTTAATAAATGACTGATGATAAGTTTCAAAAAGCTGGTACAATGCGGTAAGGGCCCAAAAAAACTCCTAGGAGAGCTGGATAGCAGGTCTTCAGAGAAAAAACCTCCAGTGGATTGGCAGTATCGGTAGAGTGTTGGACGCCATGCTTTAACCCATAGAGTTACGGCCCTTGTCATTCTGAGTTCAAATCCCGCCGAGGATAATTTGCCTTTCATCCTTACGGGGTCGATAAAATAAAGTACCAGTAATGCACTGGGTAATTGCTGGCTTTGTGCCAAAGTCGAAACAATTATTAAAGAGAAAAGGATGACAAATAAAACCAAACAAAGTAATGTTTTAACCAGTATATTTCAACATAATATTACAGGGTTATTACCCTATTTTCAAATGTAAAGCAGAAATGGTTCAAAACAAAAACAAACGATCAATATGTTCTTCCTTCAATGGCCAATGTGTCTGAATATATATCGATTCACATTTGCCAACACAGACCATACTAGTTTCCTTTGAATTCCCGATATCTATTTAGATCAGTGGTTTTAAAATTTGGTTCTATAACTTATCCTAGGTATCGATTACTAATAACTTCAGAGGTCCTCAACTTTTGCCCCCCCCCCCCCCCTCACGGTCACGTAATACCCCCAGCACCCCCACCCCTATTTCCAGAGAGACATGTCTACATACAAATTGTAAATGAAATATAATAAAAACGTTAATTTAAATATAATAAACAATATAATATATACTTCGTATAAATAAATATATTTTTTATTTTACTATATTTATATATATGTATCATTTGATATTTAATATACTATTATATCATCTCTACCGTCCCCTTAGGCCGCAGTGCCCCTCCCCTGACCTTCTCAATGCCCCTCGGGGGCGGTAGTTTCCACTTTGAGAACCTCTGCTCTACATGATCGTTTGATCTGTTAAAATTAGTAGTTAAATCTGCTTCAAATTACACCTTACTTTCTTAGTAATAGGTAGTATACATAAGATAATGTAGTCCTGGGTACACTATATCTTGGGAGTGGGAGTCGTTCTTAGCCGGAACAATTTGATCATAGGTTATAGATGTGCTCAAAGTTGACCAACAGTGAGTTAAAAACAATAGCAATACGATAGCTGATAATAACTTTCGAAGGGTTTCAATGTCCAAAAGGAAACAAAAAAACAGTTTTGTTTATTTTAATTAATAAATAAGCGTGGATCTTGGGATTATTCTATGAAATGGAGGTGGGTGAGTTACATAGGAAATATTGGAGAGATGGATAAAATGCCTTTCACTACGAAGGTCAGCTGGATAGTTCATAGTCTGACTATGAAGGAGTGATGTCAAAGGTAAGTGGAACTCCAGCAACACAAATATAAAAAAACAAGAGCTGTTAAAAGGGTGGATGAACTCCTCAAAGTCAATGGCCATCCACCCCAACTATGAGTTTAAAAGTTTCACCAACCAAGTGTGGTGAGTACGGCTACACCCTTGACATGACCAAAACCAAACAAAGCGATGGAGATCAGCCTCGAGGGAATCCTCCAACAAGAGTGAGACGGCTCTGGATTGTATTAGATTAGATTCACACTTTGTAAATGTATGCCTTTGTTCCAATGTAAGAAATTATTCTTAGAGAAAATAGAATGGTTAGTTGTGGTATTCATGCATTCCTCATAAGTTATCAATTGCTTAGGTGAATTGAAATGGTTCCATCAAAAGTTGGAACTGGGTTAAGCAGCAGATTTGGTTCGTAGAAAACCTATTACAACAACGTTCGTTTTTAATACACAAATTTAGATTGATGAGAAACTTATCTTTTATCTCTTTATTTTATTCTTCAATATTGGAAAACTTCGGGGAAATATAAAAAAGAAAAATGAAAAGAGAAACAAAAGGAAGAAAGAACTTTAATATAGAAATTATTTTCCTTCAAACTTATTTGTAAAATGTCGAGAGAATAAATGTGTAGCGTCAAATATATAGCTAGTCAACCTTTTACGAGACAAAATAATACTTGGAATACATTTAAAAAGAAGAAAAAAATACTCCTGTTTCACACAAAACATTTTTTATAGCCACCATTGCAATACTTTGTCTTTAGTCATAAGACCGAAGAATTTTCTTTTTAATATAAGAATGTATATAAATAAGAAATTTCCAATTACTTACAGGTGAAATTATTTGCGAACAAGTGTGGAATTTCAGAATAGATTACATTGGTCAGACCAGCAACGAGACACGTTGTCTTATACTAAGAAGTTTATTCAGAAATACCAAAGTTACTTGCATGCAACGTGAACAACATAAAGAGATATTCCCCAGATTCCTATAAAAAGAAAACAGATGTATTGAAATAAGATTAGATAATTTTCAATTAAATTATTTTGCCTAATAACTGAATGTAAAATTTTGACTATGATTTGAGAGACGAAACTGGGTTTTGTAAATTGTTACGAAGAGATTCAAGTTGTTTCCTGCTAATAACAAAGTAGTATGGTCTTATATATGAAATATGGTGAACTTAAAATTGTTCGATCGACTGAGATTATCGATGCAATTACTGGACTAAATCTCCCTCGATGAGTGCTATACATCTAAAAAACAACAAACAAATGAGATAACTCTTGTTAGATCAATTAATTGAAGTTTTTGGAAAATGTAGAAAATCCAGTATGAGAGTAAATCGGGTTTTTAAAGCCAACTATTGAACACAGCGGGCATGTTTTGGTTTTATTATACCTCCATATGTATTAGCTACGGCAGTACATATTCTAAAATTGGAACGATACAGAGAAGATTATACCTCCACATAAGAGCGGAGGATTGGCAGAGCATCGGACACCATTCTTTGCAGCATAGAGTTACTTCCCTTTACGATATGAGTTCAAATCCCGTCGATCGTTAAAATAAAAAAACAGTTACGCACTGGAGTTGATTTAATCGACTTTCCTCTCCCCCCAAAATTGTTGACATTGTGCCTAAACCAGAAACTATTATACTCCACATAGAATCTTATTCAAAAGGCTATATGAATATATACTTTTAGACTTCCGGCGTTCTTGGCTCTGGACCACATCGCTGGTCACTGTTATCGGAACGGAGTTGGCTGCCTGCAGGTGCGAGACCCGCAAGCTGGAGTGGCTGCTCCAGCATGTCTCTCTCGCCATTCTCTAGAGCAATATCTTCTCTATCCTGTCGGGCAGGATCACGAGGCGGACGACATATTAGGGTAGGAGTAGGGCGGCTGTTTCAAATGAAAGGGTTAATAATGCTGACACACACACACACTATTTTACCATAATTGCTAGATTAATTAAATAAATTTTTTTTAGAAAATGGAAAAATGCTAGTAGCATTAGTTCTTGTTGCTATTTAACCCATGGTCAGCCCTGACAGAGCAGACCAATGATTAAAGGTGTTCAAGCCACGATCATTCCATCCTTTTTCTTTGTCTTTTCGGAAATGCATGCAAAACTGCAAAATCAAATACGCCTCCCACTAGAAAAAAAAACTAATTTGTGTAATATTAAGGAGATTTGACTGCTATTTGTAGCCGGTCGAATTAGCACGTAATGATTTTACCACTGGCTCGTTAGACAGTAGTAGATGAATTAAGTTTTTGAATGAATTTCTTTTTAGTCATGGAAAATTGTTCTCAATACAATCAACTGTTAGTCATTATCATGTTCAACACTGTTCATAAAATGTATTGTAGTCATTATCCTATGGATATAGCACAATACGGTATGTCCCACCACAAATTTTAATACAGATGAAAATAAAGGCAGTGTAATATCAACTTTGTCTGTATGTCTATGTGTGACGTCCGTACGAGTATCCTCCACCTCCAATTTTCTAAACCTCCGCCTCTTGGTCCCAACCGACAGGATGGAAAATATATTTTCCCGGAGGATGGTGAGGGAGACGCGCTGGAACAGCCGCTCCACCTTTGCAAAAAATTCCATAATCCATTCTCTTTTAAGTTGTTAATGTAGAAGCTGTTCTTGCTTCTATTTTCCAAATTTCACACAAAATAGTCGGCAGCTGCTCCCAGTGGCCAATGTGAAGTTGACCACTCTGGAAAATATATCCATTCTAGAAAATCCATTTTGTAACCACTGTTGGGATATTGTCAAAACTTCTCGTGTAACTCTTACAGGACCTTTATGATCACATCTTGAAATGCGTTGGGCGAATTCTCTCGCTACTTCGAAGGGTTTCAAAGTCTAAGAGTAGACAGATTATTTAAACGGAGAGATATGTATTTTCTTGATTCCTTCGATTATAATACATTTATTATTTAACCTGAACTGAAGAATACATTGAAATCAAATTCTTTTCAAGGCTTAGTCAGAGAGAGTGGTGGGAGGAAAGAGGGAAGTCATCCGCAAACCGGAGACTTGATCTGAATGTTTGTAGCAGACTGGGCCCTGCTAAAGATACCCAGAAGATGATAAATCGGGATAAGGAGTAAATCTACAACCCAGATTATACAGAGAGAGAGAGAGGGGGTGAGAGGAAGAGAGAGGGGGGTGAGAGGAAGAGAGAGAGAGAGAGAGGAATTTGACTCTGGTACGAATTATCTCAGCCAAACTATAAGTTACGATTAATCGAATTTATGATTCATTGGCAAATTATTCGCTATATTATAAATATTTCTTCCCAGTTATCTCAGCAAATTTTAAAATGCTAATCTCTCTAAATGAACAATTATAGAATCAATCCACATAGTAAACATTAGGATTTATTCTATTAGTATTTGTAAAGAACTACAAATGATTATAGCAATTCATCCATACGTTTATTCAATTACAGAGTGCAACTAAGACAGGAAGTAATCAATAAACATAGGACATTATGTCTAAACCGGATCAGAAATAACATCTGAAGTCTGAGGCAACTAATAATTGTTTCTACTTTTGGCACAAGGCCAGCAATTAACTAGTACATTACTGGTACTTTATTTTATCGACCCCGTAAGGATGAAAGGCAAAGTTAACCTCGACGGGATTTGAACTCAGACCGTAAAGGGGCGTAACTATGCTGGAAAGCATGGCGTCCAACTCTCTACCGATACTGCCAATCCACTGGTCGTCAGTTGCGGTAAAAATCGGTTAATGAAACTTATAATTCATTGCAAGTCTGTGTGATGTGAAGAGTGTAGGGAAAATAAAGACGGAGAGGGTAAGGTGAATTCTGATGTGAGGTTTGACATCAGAATTCACTTTTGTTCATACTGGCACACGGATGTATCTTATGTAAGCTCAGGGCTGTATCTAGGAGCGGGAGGAATGCACTGCCGCATTGTAGACCAAGGCTAGGGCACTGGTACGTAGAGTGGATAAGTCAGAACCCAATGATGAGCCTACCAAACGGCATAGGTTATTCCTCGTGGATACCTTTACACATAAGAACTTGAGGTGCCGTCTTTAGGAGAGCTGTCGGTCCAATTTTATTCCGAGGTAAGTCGGTGTGGCGTGTTTTTTTTGTGGGGGTGGGGGTCATCGAGGTTAATGGCGAGCTGCCATTGTAGTCGTCTTTACCATGCTCAGCTTCAATCTGAGTGAGTGCTCGGATCTCTGCCCACATGAGAGGGTGGACCTTACGCACACTACTCCCACTAACGTGAGCTGGTTGCAGCACCTGATGGATATCACGTGATTGCTACCTCATAAGAAGAAGAATCTTATGTAAGTTAATATACTATCATTGTATCTGTGTGAATCTATGTGCGTGAGTATGCGTCTTATTAATTTTGTTGTTTAGCTCCAGTGTGTATGTATTAGTGCACGTGTGCACAACATACTCTGTAATGTTTCTTGTCTTATCTAAATCATAAATCGTTTCTTTTTTCTTTATATATGTCCACACTTTGCTGTTTCTTCTAGTCAAAACAGTTTCGTTATATACACACCTGTACTGTCTCTTCATTTGTCCTAATCGTAAGATTATATTTGAATATGTACTCTCTTCAATGTTTTCTCTAGTCGAAATACTTCTTTTTATAAACACACCTTTAATTTTCCTTGATAACGTGCTCGAGTCGAAATACATCTTTTTAAAAAATCACCTTTAATTTTCCGTGATAACATATTCCGTGGTAACTGTGTCTATTTTTCGTTTGTTCTAAGTTATTATATTGTCCCACACATATATTTCTAGTGGCTGATCTTTCAAGCTGTTTTGCATTCTTGAAGTAAAAATACGGTACAAACTTTAAGCAGGGAATCGAATTTTCGAGGAGAGTGACTGATGAGTACAGTGACTGCCACAGGATCATCGAAATCTTAACACTGGTTTACTTACACAGTTCTCTACAATTTGGTTGGAAGATATTAATCCTGACTGTAACGAACTTAAGTAAAACCCACCTTTGTTGAAATTGCTGTTCTTTGAGTGTTAAATATGCAAGCTCTCCTCTCCCATTCCCTCCTTCACGCTGTTCTTTGAGTGTTAAATATGCAGGCTCTCTCTGCCCCTCCTCCTCTCTTTTTCCATCCCCTTTCTTCTCCCGCTCTCACCATGACGAAGCTAAGCTACCAAATAAATATACATACACAAGCTTACACCTATGTCACATTCTTACACAAATCTTCATTTCTATAATCTTTCCAAAGACTTACATTATTTACTCAACGACATTTTGTAGATATTGACTTGTTACTTATGTAGGTTCCACGCTGTTCTTGTAACGTTCTTTCCAATACAATTATCAACGAAACATTAACATATTGTTTTGGACAAAACACGAGCTTAGTCATTCTATCATAATATATGACAAACAATCATTTTGGTTATTTTCGTTGAATATATATACATACATATGTATTTACGCATACATACAGACGTATGCACACATACACCCGTTCCATATCTGTATGTAGATATTTCTTCTTTTGTTTTGTGGGGGGTGGATGTCCCACAACCGTTGTGTTTTCATCTCGAATAGCCATCCATTGATAACCTCGTGTTTTCTATTGATGCACTGGTGGTGAAGAGTCCTGCCTGATAAAGCATCCGAAACTATAATGATACCCAAAAAGACAGCTGATGAGCGGTAATTGTCCATGTGCTTGTCTCTTCCGCATTTTCTGTATCCTATATTTCTCCCACGTGTTTTTAATTTTATCATTGTAACCACATATCCTATTGTTTAAATCAAACTATCGTTTACTACTGCTATAACATTAGCTCTCTTTCTTTCCTTCTCTCTCCCTCTCCCTCTCTAACCGTTTATCTATCTAACTATCTTTATTTCTCCCTCTATATCCATCTATATATCTTTTTGTCTCCCCTACGTGTGGGAAGTAACTGTCTGTACGTTGATTCGTGAGTGTGTGCTTACCTGTATATTTACAAAGTTAAGGGCCGAAACACTTGGTTGAGTGGGGTCTTCATTGAAGACCTTCTGCTATCCAGCTCTCCTGGGAGTTTCTTACCTCTTACAATATCATAAAAATTGTATACTTTGTTTATGGACATCCAGTGAAAGAAGCTTAAACTGTTGAAAATATTAATTTATTCGAAAATCAAATACATGCCGAACGTTCCCGGTTGCTTTCATTCAGTTTGTGAACCGGAAAATGGACTGTGATGTGGCTTTAGTTTGAGTGATTTTATATATATATATATATATATATATACATACATATATATATATATATGTAGAGGTTATATTTAATTTGTTGGAATACAACAAGCAAAATATTTTTATAACTGATATAAAGGACTCAACAAATTATTGGAGTAAATATACAATATATTAACAAATGGAAACTATATTTATAAAACCATATTTATTTCATTATACATATTTCAAGGGCCACCAGAGCAAACTATGGTGCGCTTTCATCAGATAAAATATAATATAGGTTAGTTTTATAAATAAGTATTGACATACCCTTAAAAAATGCAACTATTCTGGTTGGAATCTCCTGGATAGGAGATTCCAACCAGAATAGTTGCATTTGTTAAGGGTATGTCAATATTTATTTATGTGTGTGTGTGTATGTGTGTGTGTGTGTGTGTGTGTGTGTGTGTGTGTGTGTGTGTGTGTGTGTGTGTGTGTGTGTGTGTGTGTGTGTGTGTGTGTGTGTGTGTGTGTGTTTTAGTTGATCGAAAGATCAGACCAAGGAAAACGTATGTTTCCATTGTTTTGTTATTTTTTTCTATTACTGATTCTCTCTGCTTATTGGAACTACTGATAGAAGCGTCACGCTTTTCCAATGGCAGGAGGCAGGATTTGAACTCAGAACGTACGAAAGCAGAACAGATGCAGCAAAGCTTCTCGTCCAACTTTTGTATAGTCTACCACCCATGAATTGACACTTTATTGACTCCGAATTGAGGAAAAGCTAAGTTGACCTTGGCGGGATTTGAACTCAGATCGCCAATTCACTGCCTGGGTGTTTTGTTATATATAAATATTTTTAATTTATTCTCATTATTTATTCGATACTAACTCGGATTGTTCCTTCCACCAATAATAGTAGGTGGGATATTTTCTGAAACACCCAACCATGCAACTGTAGAATCGCCAAATTATGCCACCTAGCCTGCAAATGCAATTCTGAAGCGATTGTTTGGTTGATATTGTATATGTATTATATGTATTATATGTCATTATATTTTTTAATAAGTGTAGGTCTCAAACCCGAAGCTATCTTTTCAGATAAATTCTTCCATTCTTAAACAATATCCCTACTCTCTCTCTCTCTCTTTGTATATGTGATGAAGAAAGGCAGAGAGAGAGAGAGATAAGTAGAGGGAAAGACAGAAGCATAGAAAGAGAGAGAGTGAGAAAGATAGATAGAAAGAAAGAAAGAGGGGGTGCGGCATATGAAGTGGTAAGCTACAGGCAAGATGAGATAAGACTATAAAATGGTTTCAATGC
Source organism: Eledone cirrhosa (assembly GCA_964016885.1). NCBI lineage: Eukaryota > Metazoa > Mollusca > Cephalopoda > Octopoda > Eledonidae > Eledone > Eledone cirrhosa. Next base: position 218,969,781 of record OZ024743.1, read on the forward strand.
TGAATTTTCGGTTCACTTACGCCATTAACATCCTGTACAATCGCGTTTCTTATTCTCCCAAAATATAGGATCTTTGTTCAATGTCAAAAGGAAACTTTCCCCCTTTCTCGCTCATTCTATCTATCATATCTATTATACACACACACACATATATATATATATATATATATATATATATATATATATATATATATATATATATATATGTGTGTGTGTGTCTGTCTATTATATGTGTTTGATGTTTTTCCACATACGTATTAATTAGACAAGGCTACAATTCTATAATATCGTGTGATTTCTTAAGGGCGTTCGACAACGTTTGTGAAATAGATTTTCAAACATGATACAAAAAGTCTTATGATCGAGCTGCTCAATATATACGAGGGTGAGCTGAAACGTTCATAGGCTGACTATGAAGGAGTGATGCTAGAACTGTGAAATCTTACATGCATTAATTTCAACTATTCTTATTAATAACTGCATTGATTCTTTCCAAGGACTATGTTGAAAAATAAAATTCATTTGGTCATTCCATGAAAGTATCTTGGTCCACCCGTGAACCTTTCAGTCGACATTTGTAAAGGTATATACACGTACGTGTATATGTATGTATGCGAGCGTGTGTGTGTTCAAATTATCTAATTTGTCAACAGAAGAGGAAGAGAGTGCTGAATACATGTTGTGGAGTATACTATTTATTTAAACTGAATTTCTTTGTCTTGCGACTCGGGTTTCACGCCACTGCGATGTTCAGGCGAAAATTATTTATCTTCTATTATTGCTCATAATATAAGGGCGGTAGAATGGCGGCCAAAGATTTACGGCCCTTTGCGTTCTGAGTTCAAATCCCGCCGCGGTTAGCTTTGCATTTCATCCTTTCGAGGTCGATAAAATAAAGTACCAGTAATGCACTGGGTCATTTTTTTCACATATATATATTTTTTATTTATTTTTTACCATCTTCATTCTAACTTATTTATTATTATTATTTATTATTTTTTATTTTTTTATTTTTCTGCTCTTCTTTCTTTTCTCTTTTTCTTTCTTTATTACTGATGTTGTTATTTGAATTCTCCTAGTATATTACAAACGCCGTGTATAATTTTTATCAGTTATTCCGATGATTTGATTAGGCATGCATGTATTTAAAATTGAGTGACACAACTTCAAATGATTAGCAATTTTTAGACACCCTAATCAATGAAACAATTGTTAATACTGTAAATAAAACCCTTTTTGTACTGTTAACTATGTTATTCTTCACTCTTTCACTATTAAGATTAACCTGCATAGGAATTCCCGAGAACTCGCCACCTAACTAAGGAAACCTCTTGTTGAGTCAAGCAACGCCGTACATTAAAACTATCCACAATGCAGAGTACTCACAACCTCTAACTGGATTACCTATAACGATAATTTGTTATCCCATATATATATATATATATATATAAGAGAAAAATTTGAACAGGGACAAAACAGAGAGGCAGTACAATAAATGTTTATTAATTTCACGCTCAGGTTTTTTTTAAAATTAGATACTACGTTTCGGGCATAAGCCCTTCCTCAGGTGAGAAGTGTGTGGGAACAGAGTTCAAAAGGTGTGTAGGGGAGTGGTGGAGAGACATATAGCGAAGTAGACAGAAATAACAACACAATCGGTATAGTATATGGAAGGAATATATTAGGTTAACGCTTGAAATATCAGGAAGAGGGTCTTAACGTTTCGAACGCTAATCCTTCATCAGAAGAAAGAATGAGAAATAAAATAGGTTGAAGGGACGGGAGGGATGGAATTGGGGAAAATGTCTTTAGATAAAAATAACAAGTCCATTCATGTAAGCGTTTGAGAGTGGAGTGGAGCTGGCGGAGAAAAGATTTGAGATTGGGCATATATACAACTCTTATCGAATCCTTTTTAGATTTTGGTCTTTGTATTCGTTTTGCCCTGTTTCGTTCGTTGTCTTGTCCTCTCTTTGTTGATTTTTCTAAGTTTACCATTACTAACCTCGACAGAGGCCAGTGCAAAGAGGAAGCGATCGGTCAGGCGCCAGTATTTAAATATCTTTTGTTATCTAATATTATTTTGTTAGTTTTGTTATACTATTATTTTGTTATATCGTAGCTAAAGTCTTTGGTAGTTTTCGATGTTGTTTTCTTATACTATTATCTTAACAT
>OZ024743.1:218974455-218976955 GCA_964016885.1 Eledone cirrhosa
TTCTCTCGAGTAAACAACATCTGATCCCTCTTATCTCTAATTTATTCCTTAGTTCGTTTATGCTTTGCCGTTCACGTATATTACTGTTACACATCCAGCGGAGCATGCAAGCTTCGTTCCTCTCTAGTCTGCGTATATCCTCTGCACACAATGCCCAGGTCTCACTGCCATGCAGCATTGCTGTTCGTATGCAGGCATCGTACAACCTGCCTTTCATTTTTAGTGAGAACCCTTTAGCAGCTAATAGTGGTATAAGCTCTCTGAACTTTTTCCAACCAGTTCTGACTCTAGCTACAGTACTTTCAGAGCACCCTCCCCCACTGCTGATTTTATCGCCCAGGTAACGGAAGCTGTCCACTATTTCTATAGAACCCTCTGCGCAATTGAAAGAGCTAGTAGTTTGTGGGCACTTGCTGCTACTTATTGCACCAGAGCACCGGCCACATGTAAAATCTATGTTCTTAGTTAGCTTACCTGTGATCCCACTACATCTTTTATGCACCCATACTTTGCATTTAGGACATAAAATGGAGTTTCTACCTACGCCTTTCCTACACACCGAGCACGACCATTTCCCAGAAGGGACCGCCGCCTTGTTTTCTTTCCTACAAACTAGTACTTTGGTCTTAGCCAGGTTAATTTTAAGTCCTTTTGACTCTAGGCCGTGCTTCCATGTTTGGAATTTCTTCTCTAGCTCGGCCATTGATTCCGCTATGAGTGTCAGGTCGTCTGCGTATAGGAGTTCCCATGGGCAGCCTGTCTTGAACTCCTCTGTTATAGCCTGAAGGGCAATAATAAATAGTAGTGGACTGAGAACAGAGCCCTGATGGACGCCGACTTTTACGCTAAACTCTTCACTATATTCGTTGTTAATTCTAACCTTGCTGACTGTTTCTTTATACATGGCTTGTATAGCCCTCACAAGCCATTCGTCAACGCCTAGTTTTCTAAGAGCCCACCAGATAATGGAGCGGGGGACTCTGTCGAAGGCTTTCTCCAAGTCGACAAAAGCTAAGTAGAGGGGTTTACCTTTAGCTAGGTACTTCTCCTGTAGTTGTCGTACTATGAAAAGAGCGTCTGTGGTACTTTTGCCTGACACAAACCCGAACTGCATTTCGTCTAGGTCAATTCTCTCTCTGATTAGTTGCGCTATTACTCTTTCCGTGACCTTCATGACCTGGTCGATTAATTTAATGCCTCTATAGTTACTCCTATCTAGGGCGTCTCCTTTACCCTTATAACAGTTAACGATGATGCTGCTATGCCAGTCCTTCGGAACAACCCCGTTCTGTACGACTTGGTTAACTATGCGGGTGACCATGGTGTGTCCCACCGTGCCAGATGCCTTCAGCATCTCAGCAACTATTTCCGAAGGCCCAGCCGCCTTACCAGTCTTCATATCCTTGATTGCCTTACTTATTATACTCCCCTCGACTAACACTGCTGGTCCCTCTATTGGGTCGATATGGGGGAGACTGCCTTTCTCCCAATTATTCTCCTCATTTAGAAGCCTTTCATAGTGACACTTCCAAGCTACCTTCTTATCAGCGTCGGTGATGGCAAGTGTGCCATCGTCGTTTAGTACACACTTCTCCCCGACAATATCACGGTTTTCCTTGACGCATTGCCTAGCAATCCTGAACACCTCACGTTTTTGGTCATCGCGTTGTAGAACATGCTTGAACTTTCTTTCCTCAGCTTCCCTTCTTGCTAAGTACACTTGTCTCCTAGCTTCCCTCCTGGCCACTTGATAGTCCTCTCTACTTCCCCCATCCCGCCATACTTTCCAAGCCTGCTTTTTGGCCTTAATTGACCCCTCCACCTTACTGTTCCACCACCATGTTACTCTCCTCCTGCCTACAGGCCTGCTCCAGCCACAGACCTCGTCTGTCGCCAACAGCAGGTTTGCTTTCAGAAATTCCCACTCTCCCTCTATATTGTCCGACTCTAAATGTTCTTCCTTACTGTCGAAAGCATCAAGTAATATGCTTTGAAATTTATTCCTGGCTGTGGGGTCCTTTAGCTTCCATATTTTCCTCCTGAGGATAGTCCTCTTCTGTTGTCGAGTACGTCTCGTCCTGACTATGAGGTCGCTAATTATCAGTCTATGTTGGGAGGTGCATTCTTCATGGGGGAGGGATTTAGTGTTAACAACAGACACTCTGTCACGTCTTCTGGTAAGGATATAATCTACCTGGCTTGTGTGTTCCCCGGATCTATAGGTGATCAGGTGATTGTCACGTTTTTTGAAGTTAGTGTTACAGATAGTTAGGTTATTTGCATCACAGAATTCCAGGATTCTGGAGCCTTCCTCATTTCTAGTACCAAACCCATAGCCTCCATGGATTTCGTCGTAGCCGTCACAATGTTGTCCAACGTGACCATTTAGGTCGCCTGCGATAATTATATAGTCACTGTCGGATATTTGGGAGGTAGTTAGCATCAGTGTCTCATAGAATCTGTCTTTTATAGTGCCGGGCAGTCCGGATTGGGGTGCGTA
>OZ024743.1:218981955-218983281 GCA_964016885.1 Eledone cirrhosa
TACTGATATATATATATATATATATTATATATATATATACTGATATATATATACTGATATATATATATATATATATATATATATATATATATATATATATACTGATATATATATATATATATATATATACTGATATATATATATATATATATATATATATACTGATATATATATATATATATATATATATATACTGATATATATATATATATATATATATATATATACTGATATATATATATATATATATATATATATATACTGATATATATATATATATATATATATATATATATATATACTGATATATATATATATATATATATATATATACTGATATATATATATATATATACTGATATATATATATACTGATATATATATATATATATACTGATATATATATATATATATATATATATATACTGATATATATATATATATATATATATATATATATACTGATATATATATATATATATATATATATATACTGATATATATATATATATATATATATATATATACTGATATATATATATATATATATATATATACTGATATATATATATATATATATATATATACTGATATATATATATATATATATATATATACTGATATTATATATATATATATATATATATATACTGATATATATATATATATATATATATATACTCATATATATATATATATATATACATATACTCATATATATCATCATCATCATCATCAGGTTTAGCGTCCGTGTTCCACGCTTGCATGGGTTTGGACGGGGGTTTTCCCACTTGAGGCAAGAGTGGTTGTCTTGCTCGCATAGGACTGTCTGGCGGGTTTTCTACAGTTGGATGCCCTTCCTAACACCAACCACATTTACAGTGTGGGGCTGGAGGTTTTTACCGTGTTGCCTACACGGCCACATTACAGCGTGGACTGTCTGGCGGGTTTTCTACAGCTGGATGCCCTTCCTAACACCAACCACATTTACAGTGTGGGGCTGGGAGGTTTTTACCGTGTTGCCTACACGGCCACATTTACAGCGTGGACTGTGTGTTTTTGTCGTGACACCTACACGATCTCATTTGTTTCGGCCTGGATGTTGTGGGACCAACATAACTTTACATTGAAAGGGGCGGTGTGGAGGTGGTGGGACGGGGGTGTGTTTTGATAGAGGTGCCTACTGACTGTAGTAGGTTTTTACTTTGTATTTAGGTAAGGCGGGTCTTCTCTATTACTGAGTACCGCCAAAGGTCTCGGTCCAGTGACATTGTCTTGGAGAGGTGTAAGCGTGTGAGGTCGGAATTTATCAGCTCGTCCCATGTT
>OZ024743.1:218983481-219023481 GCA_964016885.1 Eledone cirrhosa
CCACACACAGACTACATCAATCATATAAAGACTTTGCCACCAGATCTACCAACCTAACACTCTTATTTACCTACCTAAGTGCCTCTACCACACATATCTCTCTGCCACACTATATAAACAAGACGCACATGCGTGCCACACATATAACATTTGCACTATATAACCACTTATCTTCATGTTGTACTTTAACCTATATCTTTGATTTTTGATTGTACCTATTAATATAAATGTAATCTCGAAGTGTGTACTGCCACTCTAAATTTTGTAATGAATGTTGACCCACAATGTTTGAATATGTATCAATGTTTGAATATGTATTGGTATGTCTCTCGGCTGAAAAGGAGGTCATATAACTGTCCATGCATTAATAAATTGCTCCGAAGAATCCAAACCTCGGTTTGGAGGAAACAGCTGTAAGCACAATAATGTTTTGAACAGTTCTTTGATTCTTATATTTCATATATATATGTATATATATATATATATATATATATATATATATGTATATATATATATATATATATATATATATATATATATATATATACATATATATACATATATATACATATATATACATATATATATATATATATATATACTTATATATATACGGGGTGTATGTAGATGAACGGGGAGAGGCAATGTCACGCGTAAACAAGATTAGATTAATTCACTCCCAAATAAGAAGTTAGTGATTGCATTAGTAGTTTCTATATTTGATAAAGAAGAAAACCCTGACACTGAAGGAAATAAATTACTCAGGGACACCCTCTTCGTGAAGCCCAATAGTTAAGTTAGTGTTAACATATTTCATGCAGTTAGCCTCAAAAGGTTAATTAAAACAATCATACTGCATTAAATAGATCATCACTAACTTGACTATTGTTTTTCTCGTGGTGGTGGCGTCTCTGGGAAATTCCCCACGGTGATTTACTTATATTTTAAATATGCTAATTATTGACGCATCTTCGTGTACACAATTGTATATTTACTTTACGGTGGAGTATATGTTTATCTGAGGATGTCTATTAATACTGATACATGTTATGAGTTGTCTCCCATTGTTTCAGAAATCATTAAAATAGTATTAAAAAGAAAAAAAGAAAAAATATACATGTTCCGACGATGAGTCTTACTGTTGATTGAACAACAGAACAGCCTGCTTTTCAAATTAATGTGCAAGTTGACCCATATACCCTTATCGTGTGATTCAGTGTGACACGCGTGTGACAAGCTGACCCCTTTCAATTACAGGTCCTACTCATTTTTGTCAGCTAAGTGGATTACAGCAACGTGAAATAAAGTCTTTTGTTCAAGGAAGCAATGCACCACCAGGAATCGAACACATGATCTTACAATCATAAGCCAATCACTCTGATCATTAACCCTAATCACTAATCCTAACCAATCACTCTGACCATTAACTCTAACCATAACCTCTAACCCTAACCACTAACCCTAACCCTAACCACTAACCATTAACCATAACCTCTAACCCTAACCACTAACCCTAACCACTAACCCTAACCATTAACCATAACCTCTAACCCTAACCACTAACCCTAACCACTAACCCTAACCATTAACCATAACCTCTAACCCTAACCACTAACCCTAACCACTAACCTCTAGCACTAACCACTAACCCTAACCACTAACCCTAACCACTAACCCTAACCACTAACCCCTAACCCTAACCATTAACCCTAACCCTAACAACTAACCCTAACCATAACCTCTAACTCAGAACGCTAACTCTGAACACTAACCCACGTGCTTAAAAGAGTGTCAATCAAAGTTGCTAGATACATTAACATAAAAAGTAGCATACATTTTTTTTTAAGTAACGGATTATATTAGAAAGTAGTGTAAAATGAAAACATGTAAATAAGGATTGCCTGTCGACTCTAATGAGCTGATCATTTTTATGATATTCAATACTATTGAAAATTAAAACTTCAGTGTAGCAAGTAGCTAAAAAAAAATAGTATCGTAAAGTATCTGGCATATTTACATGTCAATAAGGCGACAAATTGACACTGTCGTTAGAAAGTCGGATAGAATGCTTTGCGGTATTCGTTTCGGCTCTCTGCTCACTGAGTTCAAATCCCGATGAGGTCAACTTTTGCCTTTCATCCATTCAAGGTTGATAAAAAAAAATTACTAGTCCAGTACTGAGGTCGATTCTTCCTCTGTATCTCTTTCTCTAACTCACTACCCTTCTCTGGAAGAAATGTGCTGTATTCAGACCTGGAGAGGAGATGGGCTCCGTCTGGTTTAAAAATGCCATAGAAATGCCATATTTTAAAATGGCGCCTATACGACTCCCTCGGGAGTTACGAGTCCATACATACATGTCTATATACTACAATGTGTAAATTTATATGCACATTTACGAAATCTCGTTTACTCTAATCTGTATATATACAGCTATAACTTTATCATATAGTTTGGATGTCGTGAAAATAACGTAATCCGCCATTTTGGCAATCCTGAAAAAAGTCCTAGATTTCTACTGTCTTTAGTTAGCTTTTAATACACACACGTCCTCTTACACACGCACACACACACAACAAGCAAATCTCTACATGGTCGCTCGAACTGCTAGAAACAGTAACCCAATGACCCTCAAAACACACTCTTTCCTCTTATAAAAATGAGATACTGTAGTCCAGGAGGCTAGTTCTGGAAAAATGTTAAAATTATTTTGACTTGAATGCCTTTAGCTATAAGTCTTCTGTTTATTTACTTATTTATTTAGTTAATCAATTTAGACGTCCGTATAGAGCTAGTAAACCATGACTTACTATGGGGTGTGTCTAGAACCTCTTACAGTTAAGAAACAAAACAAGTTAAACGGAGAAATAAAAAAGGGAGGGAAAACAAAAGGGGGGTAAAAGAAGCAGAAGAATTTTAAAAGTGACTGTGGCTAAACAACAACAACAAACATGCGTATACACTGAATCTAGTAGAAAAAGAAGTAAAATAATTGTTTCTACTTTAGGCACAAGGCCAGCAATTTGAAAGGGAGAGGAAAGTCAATGAAATCGACCCAGTGCATGACTAGTGCTTTATTTTATCGACCCTGTAAGGATGAAAGGCAAAGCTAACCTCGGCAGGATTTGAATTCAGACCGTAAAGGGTCGTAACTCTATACCGCAAAGCATGTTGCCCGACGCTCTACCGATACTGCCAATCCACCACCCTCGAGGAAGCAAAATAATGATTGCTATACTATTGTAACAGGTGGTGTTGCTGGTGTGATATAACGGGGATATAATTTTGTTTTGTTACTAGTATGTTTGATCAATTGTTATTGGGAAAGGCGTAGTTGGCGACGGTAGTGGTGACAGCGGCGGAGGCGGTGACGGTGGTGGTGGTGGTGGTGGCTTCGGTGGCGGCAGAGGCGGCGGCGACAGTGGCTTTGGTGGTTAGAGCTCCAGATTAGCCTTGATTGACTACGGTCGAAGTTATTCCAGTCATGACAGAGGACGAGATGAAGAAATAGAATCCATAAATATATGGATGTTAAATGGATGAAAGTAGTACAGGATATGACTGATAGGGGTTGATAATAGTTAAGAATGGTGATGGTAATTGCTTCGATAATGTATAAGTTTTTTTTCTCACTCGCCATATTCAGGTTGCGAAACTCTATTTGTATGTATGCACTTCATAGAGAGCGTTCCTCTCAAACATTTTCGCATCTACCCTATATTGACACACGAATTTTTCTCCATTGCTATATATATATTTAGCTGTATTTTAGTATAACCATCTTACAAAGTAGCTATGTTTCACCGAGGATTTCGAAACATGTCCGTAGCTTTCACCAAACTCCAATCCAATTGCATTGTCTAAATTTGTTCCAAAATACTTGAACCTTCTCAGGCAATAGGAATATTCTCCTCTGTTTGTTTCTCATGATCTGAATATCTCTAAGTTGCATTTGGGTCTAAAAATTGCTAAGATTGTCTTAGTTGATTGAAGTTTTTTCCAGCTCATCTTCACTATATAAGACTATATTTATGTACATATATATATGTGTATGTGAGTGTGTGTGTATAAATATATATATACGTATATATATGTGTGTGTGTGTGTGTGTGTGTGTGTGTGTGTGTGTGTGTGTGTGTGTGTGTGTGTGTGTGTGTGTGTGTGTCTTAATAGTCAATGGCCACCCAAAATCACCGGGAGAGATGACCCCTTAGCCTTTGTCAAGGCAGAGTTCTAGGAGAAGGAAAACTCTGATATAATACCTGCAACCCTGATGGTATCCAATGATGTTGACTTGTTCTTCTTTTTGGTAAATATCATCTTGGTTAAGAGAGTGGGACTGGCTTTGTGCAGTGCCTTTGTTCACTATAAAAGCTTCACGGCACAGGTATTGCTTTATATCTGGAGATCTCTCTGCACCTGTCGTCACATGGTACCATGGGCCCCGCACTATGTGTCAATAATTGTCACAAGTGTAGTGTTTGTACCAGAGTTTTCAAGTCGCTGGCTGGACTAAAAAGTCACACTCGTTCAGCGCATCGGTACGGCTTCTCCTACATGGATATAAAGTAGTGGCCGTACTCGAAAACGAGTTGGCAGCCACCATCTATGTATGTATAACCGCGCGATCCTAGCCTTTGTCAGGGCAGTCTTCTAGGAGAAGGCAACTCGGGAAACTGGAATAACTCCGACATAAAACCTGCGACTCAGTAGTTACAGATAATTTTGATCTTTCTTCTTTTCGGGTTATAGCTACTGTCGCTCAAAGAGTGGGATTGGCTTAGTGCACAGTCTTTCCTCACTTTAAAAAAAATCTTCACGTACATGCATTGCACGATAGCATTAATTGATAATTATTAATAATGTTATATCGTGCAATGGCCATACTCGATAACGAGGAGGCAGTCATCATGCGTGTATATCGGGGACTACATTGTCCAACGTGTCCTATATTTAAGATAATGTTAGGGTGTGATTTGAGGGACATTTCGCTGCTATATCTAGCAAGTCGAACGGCCGTTTGTCTGGCTGGTTGGTTTTTGTTGTTTGTTTGTCTGGTGGGTGGCTTTTTATGTCTGTCTCATTTTATCTCGTTGCTCCTGTTTTCTTTAATGGGAACAAACATCGACTTTGTGGTGAAATTAAACTAAAAACAAAAACAGATCGAGAGAGATAGCTCAGATACCTACATACATACACACATATATACATACATACATACATACATACATACATACATACACACATATATACATACATAAATACATACATAAATACATACACACATACATACACACATATATTCATATATATATACATACATACATACATACATGGTGGCTGCCAACTCGTTTTCGAGTACGGCCACTACTTTATATCCATGTAGGAGAACCCCTACCGATGCGCTGAACGAGTGTGACTTTTTAGTCCAGCCAGCGACTTGAAAACTCTGGTACAAACACTACACTTGTGACAATTATTGACACATAGTGCTGGGCCCATGGTACCATGTGACGACAAGTGCAGAGAGATCTCCAGATATAAAGCAATGCCTGTGCCGTGAAGCTTTTATAGTGAGCAAAGGCACTGCACAAAGCCAATCCCACTCTCTTAACCAAGGTGATATTTACCAAAAAGAAGAACAAGTCAACATCATTGGATACCATCAGGGTTTCAGGTGTTATATCAGAGTTTTCCTTCTCCTAGAAATCTGCCTTGACAAAGGCTAAGGGGTCATCTCTCCCGGTGATTTTGGATAGCCATTGACTCTTAAAAGCTCCTTTTCCCTTTGACAGGTTTTGTTTTTAGTCCTGCAGGATGTCCAAAGTCACCCTCCTCACCTGAAACCTTGGTGGGGTTGCCAGTTTAGTCGCCAACGACCCGACCATGAGACAGGTTGTACTTGGATACATGTTACCAGTAGAACCAACTGGTGACCTGACATACATACATACATACATACATACATACATACATACATACACACATGCCTGCATACACACATGCATACACACACGCCTGCATACATACATACATACATACATACATACATACATACATACATACATACAAACATACATTTTCTTTTACAACCTTGCCACCAGGAAGGTGGCCGGTCAAAAAAATATACTCGAAATTAAGAGAAAGAGATAACATACATACATTATTAGTGATAGAAAAAGTGAGACTATCATAAAGACCAAAAAATACAGGAATGAAGTATATAGCATCATAAATAGTTCACTACTTATCTTAAGAAACGAAACCAAATGTCTTTAGTCGATCACCTACAATATTACATAACAGAGCCAGTACATAGCTGTCTACATGAGGCGTCTCTTACATTTAAAGGCGTTGTTTACTTTTGACCAAATATACTAAGCAAATTTCAGAAATAATTACAACCATTGTAAGACTTATCAGACCTGAATAGACCTATTGTAAGACAAGATGGCGAGATTAATGAGTGGTTAAGGGTGGTAGGTTGGTAGAATTAGGAAAACCTCCGGCAATAATTACTTGTAGTATAAAATAATTTCACTTTAGGTTCTGATTTCGGATCCTATGAAGCTCAGCTTTGTCTTTCAAACTTCCGGCGGTCGATAAATTAAGTACCTGACAAGAATGTTGATAGGAATTGACTGTATCCTCTCCAAAGAAGTTCAAATCCTGTGTTTATATGTTCTATGCTTTTTAGTATCGTAATTCCTGAAGGAGTTGTAGGAGCGCCGGAGACCTGTCAACCTCTGAAAAACCAAACGGGGAGAACCATGCAACAAAGTGCCTCAAAACGAGGAGAAATGAGGCAAAATGGGAAGATTTTACATAATGAAAACTATACCCATTTTCACAAGAGAAGACATCTCTCACCCATTTCAAAGTGGATGGGAGATCTCCCCGTCGGACAGGGAGAGTTGACAGGTCTACATACGGCGTTTTTAGGGTATTTTAACACCTGGCGGAGCCCATCTCCTCTTCAGGTCTGGATGCAGCAGATTTCTTCCAGAGAGAGAGAGAGAGAGAGAGAGAGAGAGAGAGAGAGAGAGAGAGAGAGAGAACGAAAGAGAGAGAGTGGAAAATGAGAAAAATATATAGAGAAAGAATCGACCCGAGTACTAGACTGGTATGTATCATCATCACTCTATATCTTTCTATTTCATCTTTTATTTCTCATTCTATCTTCTGATGAAGGACTAGTGTCCGAAACATTACCACACTTTTCCTATTATTTCAAGCGTTAAACTAACATATTTCTTCATTGTAATGTGTTGTTTGCTTTGTTTTTTCTGTTTACTTTTTACATTACATATTTTTATGCTCGATAAACGATTTTGAAGATCCTTGTTTGCTGCAGGAAAGTGTATCTTACAAACATTCAAGAACAGCTGTATTTACACGAAGCCAAATGAAACCTAGTGCCTCAGAGAAGGTAGTTGAGGTAAGGGTCCATCTTAGGTCAATATCCCAATCTCACCATCAATCACCATCTCAAGGGAAAAAGATACAGCTTATCATGGCCAAAAAATCACTAGACGACGCTTATCTTAATGCTGAAGCCGACTATATCTCAGGTAGGATTGATCAGCTATCGCAACATCACATCAGCAAACACCATCATCTTGCTTGGAAGGCTGTCAAAGATCTTTCAGGCAAAAACTCAAACTCTGCAGTTAGAATCAAAGGAGGCTCTGCCAAAAAACGTCTTGAAAATTGGTCTGCTCATTTTAAAAACCTTCTAGGGAAAAAGGCCAGACTCCCTGATAACTATCAACTGCCATCCGTTCAGGTCTCAGAGCCTTTAGGAATCAACACCTCTCCTTTCACCATGCCTGAGCTCAAAGAAACCATCAAACAGCTCAAAGCCTCAAAAGCCTTTGGGCCGGATAATATACCTACCCTGATTTGGGAGGATGAGCATTTCCACATCCTTTTGCTCAACTTATGTAACCATACTTTCGAGACCAATAAACCACCTAGCGTCTGGCATGCAGCTCAAATTATCCCCATGCCCAAAAAAGGAGATCTTTCTTTAGCCACCAACTATAGAGGAATTTCTCTCATGGCAATTGCTGCAAAAATATACAACAAGCTTCTTCTTAACCGCTTAATCCCATTTCTTGAGCCAATCCTTCGTAACAACCAGAATGGATTTAGGAGAGGTAGATCAACACTTAGCCAGATTCTCTGCCTTCGCCGACTTATAGGAGTCCCAAAACCGCAATCTAGACCTTGCACTCATCTTTGTTGATTTTTCAAAAGCCTTCGACTCAGTTGACAGGTCGGGGATGTTTGAAATTCTACAACTCTATGGGATTCCTGATAAAATCATCGCGGCCATACGTGTAATGTATACAGATACCAAATCAACTGTCCTGACCCCAAATGGGGAAACACCACCTTTCTCAATCCTCGCTGGAATTTTACAGGGCGATACCCTTGCTCCGTATCTATTTATCATTGTTGTGGATTATGTTTTGCGCATGTCTGTCGATAGGATTCAGGATAGGGGATACCAACTACAGCCTAGGAGAAGCTCACGCTACTCAGCAAAATACTTGACCGACACCGACTTTGCTGACGACATCGCATTGATCAGTCGGACACTGGAAAATGCTGAGAGTCTTTTGAAGTCATTAGAGCAAGCGTCCAACTGTGTTGGACTGTACCTCAACAAATCCAAGACTGAGTATGTGAACAGATGCGCAAACAGCCCAAACTACCCCATCAGAACCCTTAATGGTACCACCCTTAAGCAGGTGGAAGATTACAAGTATCTTGGCTCATATATCTCCTCCTCCAAAAAAGATTTTCTAACCAGGAAGGGTATGGCATGGTCAGCCATATGGACATCTCAACTTACCAACAAGCTAAAACTGGAAATATTCCAAGCAACCATTAAGCCCATATTACTTTATGGATCCGAAACTTGGACACTAACATCACAACTTGAGAGGAGATTGGATGGCACATATACCCGCCTCTTAATGAGAGTGCAAAACCTATCCTGGAAACGACATCCCACCTTGTCTAAAATCTATGGCAAACTCCCTCGAGCCTCTGCCCTTCTAAAATCCCGGAGAGCTCAATTTGCTGGCCACTGTCACCGTGCCAGCAATGAAATCATATCCGCTCTCTTGCTCTGGAAACTTGACTCCAGCCTGACTAGGAGTAGGAAGCTGTCATTCCCTGACGTTATCTCTAGGGATACGGGAATCAGTAGACAGGACCTGGGAGCAGCGATGAAGGACAGGGAATTCTGGGGCATGAGAGTGAGATCCATCATCTCGACAGTAGTCGACGAATGATGATGATGATGTATTTACACTGTACCAGCTCAATTCACATGCAATAAATTCATTACGTCTCTCAAGCTTACATTCACTCTTATTATCCAACGGTGTCCGCACATTCCAGCATGAAATAGTCATGTTCCAATGATACATTTTGTAATTTTCCTTTGCTTTTCTGACCCTAGAGTGGACGCCCCTCTGTTGTGCCAAACTGACCAGACAGAAAACGACAGGCAAGTTTTAGTTCACACATTTTAGAACCTTCCCATAACTTCCCTTCCCCCAATAGAATTGCTCAGAAACACACACAGCAGCCTAATTCCATCACTGTCTAGGAAGATAGAGAAGACGTTATCTAACATAGGCCATCTACGTGTATGTCGGTGACAACAAGTTTCCGGCCTGTCAGGTCACCACGCGTTGCCACCTTCCAATCACCGCAGGTAAAATAAAGTTAATGATACTTGTTGAGAAATTTCAAGCCCAATAAGGCTTGTAATAACATCTCATAAACCCTTTCAACTCTATTGGAACAATCCAGAGACAAGCAGAGACAAGATATCTTTTGTTAATAAAAGGTCATTGATTCAGGAGTCTGGGAGTGTCGTGATCTTAGGCACAAGCTAAGGATCCCGAAAATAGCCAAAACTATTCCCTGCAAAACTGGTTTTATATCAGGATGAACTACCGTTAAAGACTTCTTCTTCTTCTTCTTCTTCTTCTTCCACTTATTCCTGAGAGGATTGTTGGGGCAGAGTCGTCTAGTACTCCTTCCAGAGGGTCCTGTCAGAAGCAATCATCTCCAACTAATCCAACTGGATCCTCAAGCGTGACCAGCCAAGCTCAACAATGTTATCCAAACATCCTGCCCTGGGTCTACCACTGGGTCTCTTTCCGGCTGGTTTTGCCCGTAAAATCTGACCAACGATTCTTTCCTAAGACATTCTAACCACATGCGCATATTATCAGAGCTATGATCTCTCAATTCGGAGAAGTAGCGGCTCTACCTTGAGTGACTCTCTGATCCCCAAGCTTCGCACGCTATTGTTACTCCAAAGACCCTTCGGAGGAATCCCGTTTCAGCCGCTTGTATTCGCAATCGTATTCTTTCGGTTATTACCCAATATTTATGACTATAGGTAAGGGTTGGCACGAAAACCGAATTGTAGATAGCAAGTTTGGCTTTTACACCTACCTCCTTTCTTCTGATTACAGAGACATGCTTTAATAAAAAAAATAATCACAGAGATTGTACAGCATACCAAACATTAACCCTCAACTTCTCAGTATCTGTGATAGATAGTTGTTATCGTGTCTTGTTTATTTCCTTATGTAATTCCGTGACGACAGAAAGGATTGAATACTCCTCAAACCGTCATACTGTACTTCGAATCTGGTGAATATAATCGTGTACCCCCATATAACTGAATTATAATATATAGGAAAAAAAACACGAGCACACTTGAAACATGTGATTGTGATATGTCGTTAAATAGTTCAACAATAATTAAACAATTACACTTTTTAGATAGCACTCAATACGAGTTCAATTCACGACAGTTGTTGACATCACACACAGTTCATCCGTCCTTTTTACAGTATTATTGTTGGACTATGATGGATTGACAGTAACGCTAGAGCCTCAGACAAAATGGTTTCCAGTATTTAGCTACGATTTTCTGCGTTATGAGTTCAAATCCCACCGAGGTCAACTTTGCCTTTCTTTCTTGCGGGGACGATTAAATAAAGTGCCAATGGTGTGGTAAATAAATATATACATATATATTAGGTCTGAACATAATGGAATTAAATTCCATTTTCACTGTTTCCGTCTCTCTCGCTCTCCCCATCTCCTACTGTTATAAGTAAATGGGGGCCCACACGCTGGTCGCCCCGCGATCCCGGTGAACATAATATAGAGTGTCAGTTAAGTTCTTGGGTCAATATAATAGATTTTCTCCTTGCCCCGAATAACTGACCATGTTCCTAAAATAGTAACCATCATCAGTCGGCAAGCTTGATAGTTGTATCAGTTTAGTCGCCGAGGAATGTACAATACAACAGTTTGTACCGGATTACATATTACTAGTGAAGCTGTTTAACTATATATATTGTGAAAAAATAAAAAAACAATTTAGTGCAGCAAAGATACAACACATTCAGCAAGACAAAAAGTACATTATATATATCAACCTCCATTAAGACCACACAATGAAATGTAAGAGTTTAGTGAATGAATGCAGTAAGTGAATCATATTTATCTTTAATCTGCTTATCTAACCACACACACACACACATATATATATATATATATATATATATATATATATATATATATATATATATATATATATATATATATATATATGCATACATACACATACATACATATATATATATATATATATATATATATATATACCACTGTATCAGTTTGCCGCTTTATTTAATAGTGGTAAGAAATTCTCGGGAGACCTGAACAGCAGAAGGTCTTCAGAGAAAAATCCCCGTTCAAGCAAGTGTGTCGGCTTTAACTTCTATAGCTACCTCAAATGTGTTGCCTTCTGGTTATGTTAAAAAGTATTATATATTTAGAACTATAGGTACGAGGGTCGGCTGAAAGGTCCATAGGCTGAAAAGTTCATAGGCTGACCAAGACACTCTCATGGAATGACCAAATGAGATTTATGTTTCAACATAATCCCTGGAAACAAAACAATCCAGTTATTAATAAGAAGAATTGAAATTAATGCATGCTAGATTTCACAACTCTAGCATCACTCCTTCATAGTCAGCCTATGAACTTTTCAGCTAACCCGCGTAGTAGAGAGACAGGCCAGAGATTTTATAATGTTGGCTTTCGTATTTTACGTTTCAAATGTTTAATATCACTAGGACTTAGGTGTTGTTATTTCTTATAGATATAAAATACCGTTGAGAGAAACCTAATCTAGTTTATGTGTTTAGTAAACTCATTGCAACCCATATTCCTCCTGTGAAATGTCAAACCTTTTGTGTGGAATCCTAATAAGTCCATGTTCTTTTGAAATGCCTGAATTTTATACAATCACGTCATTCTCCCTATATAAATAAAAACCATGTGTCCTCTAAGAAATTCCTATATTATAAGTTCTAGGTTATATATTTATTATTAGATATTGTTATAGGGCGGTGGATTGCCAGGATCGGTAGAGCGTCGAGCAACATGCTTTGTGGCATAGAGTTACACCTCTTTACGTTCTAAGTTCAAATCCTGCCGAGGGTAGCTTTGGCTTTCATCCTTACGGGGTCGATAAAATACGATAAAATAAAGTACCAGTAACGCACTGGGGTCGATTTAATCGACTTCCCCTCGTCGAAATTGCTGGCATTGTGCATATAGTAGAAACAATTATTAGATATTGTTATAGGGCGGTGGGTTGGCAGGGTCGGTAGAGCGTCGGACAACATGCTTTGCAGCATAGAGTTACGCCCATTTACGTTCTGAGTTCAAATCCTGCTGAGGTTAACTTTGTCTTTCATCCTTACGGGGTCGATAAAATAAAGTACCAGTACGCACTGAGATCGATTTAATCGACTTTCTCCTTCCCTTCAAATTGCTGGCCTTGTGTCAAATGTAGAACCAATTATTGTTCACAAAAAGAAATGCTATTTAATATATCTCCTCAAATAAAATGGAGAAAATATCCAAATATAAAACCTAGAAGTAGGGATAAACCGAATGTAGATGATGAAAACAGAAACAATCCTTATAATAATAGGTGCTGAGAGAATTAAAAAACCTTATGGGGCCGATAAAATAAAGTACCAGTACTGGAGGCGATTTAATCGATTTTCCCCTCTCCCAAATTGCTACCCCTGTACCTAAATCAAAAATCATTATTAGATATTGTTAACATGAAAATCTAAAAATTAATTAAAACAAGAAATGCTCACATTTGTTTTTAACTTTGAAATTGCATTCAAGCGTTCTCTCCTGCGTTCTATTTCTTGAAACAGGACAAGCAAGAAATAGATATATATCCAAATTTTTTTAAAACCCACTAAAACAACTGAACTAACCTGAAAGCAATATGGAGATTTAATGAGGATCTTATAATGTTCACATATACACACACATTTCTTCTTAGCTTCGTACGGGCGTATAATCACACACACACACACACACACACACACACACACACACACACACACACACACACACACACACACACACACACACACACACACACACACACACACACACACACACACACGCACGCACGCACGCACGCACGCACGCACACACATATATATATGACCAATATTTAAATTTTATTCAGATGTCATTACAAATATGCAGATTTAATTATTTGCCTAAGAATGCCTAATTTCTGATTTCAATTAATTAACTTTTGAAATATAAATACTTTACGTTTTCGTTATCCTAAAACAGACCCATTTACTTATTTCTTTTAACAACATGGTTTATGTAATTTTTCTATGTTGATCTACATTTATCCATAAATTATGAAAGTTCTACTGATATGGAAATGTGGGAAAGACTTGCATGACATTAGTTGATACTATATTTGTAACTTTAAAGGTCAATATTTTGTGATATGAAATGAAACTAGAATTAACTTTCTCGCATAAAAAAAAGAAAATATTTTCTTTCTTTTTCTTTCCTATTTCAATAAACATTACGAAAAATAAAATCAAGCAAAATTTACTTAAATGTTTATGATATACAATAATGAAAGTATTTTTTAACGATAAATTATAAACAAAAAAAGAAAAAATTAAGAGATGTGAAGGGAAAGGAATGGATCAAATTCAACAGCCTTGGTTAGGTGTTACATCTCAGCTGTACCCCACGGACAATATAGCGACAGTATTGCTGAGAAGAGCAGCCATCGACAACGTTCAATTTTTAAAATCATATAAACAGTTAAATATTATATTACTTACATTTTCAAACTATTTCAGTTACATGGATATAATTACTAGTAGCTGTCTGTTTAACGATCAATAAATGAACCAGTTTCAATAGATTGTTGAGGTATATCCCAGTTAGATGAATATAACTACTAATAGACGTCGTTTTAACGATCAGTTAATAAACTAGTTAAAACAGATTGTCGAGGTATATTTCAGTTGGATTAATAATTTATCTACTAGTGCCTGTTAGTTTAAATAACAGTAAACGAACCAGTTAAAACAGATTGTCGAGGTATATTTCAGTTGGATAATGAAATAACTACTCGTATCAATTAGTAAATAAACCAGTTAAACCAAATTGTCGAAGGGGAACGACGAAATAGCACATATTTTCTAGTTCTTCAACCTGCCTGACAACTCTCTCTTTAGCAACTTGTATAACCGCAATTGTAAATATATTTTTATGTTCTATTCTTTTCTTTTTATCCTTTTATCCTGGTTGCTGTCATTATACGGCGGCCATACCACAGCAACGTTATGAAAGAGTTTAGTCAATCATAGCAACACAAATTCTTTTTCTTTTCAAGTGAGGTACTTATTTTATCAATTGCTTTTTTTCGAATCCCTATTTCACTAGACATAAAGAATAAACTTAAACACAGACACGGACATACATACATACATACATACATACATACATACATACATACATACATACATGGTGGCTGCCAACTCGTTTTCGAGTATGACCACTACTTTATATCCATGTAGGAGAACTCATACCGATGCGCTGAACGAGTGTGACTTTTTAGTCCAGCCAGCGACTTGAAAACTCTGGTACAAACACTACACTTGTGACAATTATTGACACATAGTGCTGGGCCCATGGTTCCATGTGACGACAAGTGCAGAGAGATCTCCAGATATAAAGCAATGCCTGTGCCGTGAAGCTTTTATAGTGATCAAAGGCACTGCACAAAGCCAGTCCCACTCTCTTAAACAAGATGATATTTACCAAAAAGAATAACAGGTCAATATCATTGGATACCATCAGGGTTGCAGGTGTTATATCAGAGTTTTCCTTCTCCTAGAATTCTGCCTTGACAAAGGCTAAGGAGTCATCTCTCCCGGTGATTTTGGATGGCATACATACATACATACATACATACATACATACATACATACATACATACATACATACATATATACATACATACATACATACATACATACATACATACATACATACATACATACATACATACGAACCTTACCCATAATTTCTTTGTGTGCGAACCCAACCCATAATTTCTTTGTGGGCGATCTGAAACTCTATGCCAAGAACATGGATGGGATGAAGAAAAATCTTGACCTGGTTACAACGTTCTCAAAGGATATAGGAATGGTGTTTGGCCAAGATAAATGCTCATATATGACTGTAAAGCGGGGGAAAACAACAACCCAATCAGGCAACATTTTTATCAATGGCCTAACTGTTCGCCGATATCTGATGAGGACTGCTACAGATACCTGGGGATAGATGAGAACATATCCTATAATGGTATCTGTAATAAGGAACGCGTAACCAGGGAATACTACACCCGATTAAAAAAGATCTGGTCATCGGAACTCTCTGCGCAAAACAAAACAGTGGCTCACAATGTGTTTGCTGTGCCTGTCCTAACGCCAACGTTTGGAATACTCAATTGGACGATAGACGAAATCTGAACAGTTGATGTTGGAACTCGAAAAATACTAAACTACACCGGAAACTTCCACATCAACAGTGACACAGACCGCCTTTACTTGAAACGTAAGCAGGGAGGCAGAGGCCTAACATCAGTCCAGACAACATTTGAATGTCGCATCATATCTCTCCGACAACATCTACGAACCTCTAAGCGTGGGAGCCCGCTTCTCGAGCAAGTGTATCTGCATGAAACAGATAAGATCATGAGAGTTGGGAAGGAACTCCTCAAGAGATATTCCCTGTGTGATAATCAAAAACTCACACCCAGTGAAGTCGCTCAGCAGTATCGCAGTGAATCCATGGATGAAAAACTGCATACTTATCAGCAAAAATTCATGCATGGATATGTTGCCAGGAAGCTCCAGAGTGAGAGTAATATAGATAAGGAAAGTAGTCTATCTTGGACCAACAACCGCTATATTGGCTCCCACTTTGAAGGATACGCTTTTGCAATCCAAGAACAGGAGATTAACACGAAATACCTGATTCACAAAAGAGATAGGGATGCAGGCAAAGCAGCTAGATGTGATAACAAGTGCAGACTCTGCAGAACTAACATCGAGGATATCACCCATGTCATCAGCAGCTGTCCAAAGATGTCATCGCGGTACTATATACCTATGAGGAATGATGTAGTGGCCAAAACACTGTACAATGCAGTTCGTAAAAAAGATAGCCCCGATAATAAACACATTAAAAGCTACAGCAATGTGGAAGACATCCATGTACATAATATGAAAGAGTACTGGTGGAATGTTCCAGTAAAAACCCCAATAAAATGCAGGCATAACAGACCAGATATTATGATATGGGACAGGGAGAAGAAAGCATGCACAGTAGTGTAAATTAGCTGCCCAGCAGATGCCAATATAATATCAAAGATTAGTGAAAAGGAGAATATTTATGCAGAACTGATGAGAAATCTGCAGATACTCCACCCTGATTACACCATCAGATTTATGCCTGTGACTATTGGGGCACTGGGGTGTGTTAGTAACTGCCTCAATACAAATCTTGAGAAGCTGGGGTTCACAGGAACAGAAAGAACACAACTAGTTAGGAAATTACAAGTACAATCCATTAATGGAACAGTAAAAATATGTAAAACATTCCAAAAATATTGCATCTAATAACTGCATATACACATATACAGATGCAAAGCATATACACATGCACACATACAACTCAAAACATACACATCCACACATACAATAACATCCATATCTACACATGCAGGCATACATACATATCTACCTAGTTGATGTTGTGTAAATTCCAATGAGAGAGTCTTGTGTCTATGTTAGAAACCGACTCTCTCTCTATTAGTAAAACTTTGTGAACATACATACATACATACATACATACATACATACATACATACATACATACATACATACATGGTGGCTGCCAACTCGTTTTCGAGTACGGCCACTACTTTATATCCATGTAGGAGAACCCCTACCGATGCGCTGAACGAGTGTGACTTTTTAGTCCAGCCAGCGACTTGAAAACTCTGGTACAAACACTACACTTGTAACAATTATTGACACACAGTGCTGGGCCCATGGTACCATGTGACGACAAGTGCTGAGAGATCTCCAGATATAAAGCAATGCCTGTGCCGTGAAGCTTTTATAGTGAGCAAAGGCACTGCACAAAGCCAGTCCCACTCGCTTAACCAAGATGATATTTACCAAAAAGAAGAACAAGTCAACATCATTAGATACCATCAGGGTTACAGGTGTTATATCAGAGTTTTCCTTCTCCTAGAATTCTGCCTTGACAAAGGCTAAGGGGTCATCTCTCCCGGTGATTTTGGATAGCCATTGACTCTTAAAAGCTCCTTTGCCCTTTGACAGGTTTTGTTTTTAGTCCTGCAGGATGTCCAAAGTCACCCTCCTCACCAAGAAACCTTGGTGGGGTTGCCAGTTTAGTCGCCAACGATCCGACCATGAGACAGGTTGTACTTGGATACATGTTACCAGTAGCACCAACTGGTGACCTGACACACAATACATACATACATACATGATACACAATACATACATACATACATGCATACATACATACATACATACATACATACATACATACATACATACATACATACATACATACATACATACATACATACATAGAACAAAGATACGCACTTGGCACAAAACTACCGACCCATTGCATGCCAGAACCTGATGTATAAAATATATACAGCCTGTTTGAACCTATTTCTCCAAGACCACTGCGATAGTAATAGCATCATCACAGATGAACAAGTAGCTGGAAAGAAAGGCGGTTGGGTGTATGCTGAACAACTCCTAATTAACAAAACCGTGATCTCAGAATTACGATAACTTAGGAGGAATATGGTTACAGTCTGGCTGGACTACAGTTAAGCATCTGATTCTGTCCCCATTCTGTCCAGACCCTATTATCAGAGCCATAGAGAACCTATCTTCTTCTTGGGCTACTATCCTAAAGTTAAAGACAGAGGAGGACTCTATTTTCATTGATAAAATAAAATATCACAGGGGTATATTTCAAGGAGACAGTCTCTCTGTGCTATTATTTATCCTGTCTTTAAACCCTCTTCCTTTCTGCTCGAGAAATGTGAAGGATACATCATTGGCTCACAGGAAGACAGAAATACGAACCTAACCGATAATTTCTTTGTGGATGACCTGAAACTCTATGCCAAGAACATAAATGGGATGAAGAAAAATCTTGACCTGGTTACAACGTTCTCAAAGGATCTAGGAATGGATTTTTGCCAGGATAAATGTTCATATATAACTGTAAAGCGGGGGGAAAACTACAACCAAATCTAGCAACATTGTCATCAATGGCCTAACTGTTTCACCGATATCTGACGAGGACTGTTACAGATGCCTAGGGATAGATGAGAATATATCTTATGATGCTATCTGTAAAAAGGAACGCGTAACCAGGGAATATTACATCCGATTAAGAAAAATATGGCCATCAAAACTCTCTGCGCACAATAAAACAGTGGCTCACAATGTCTTTGCTGAGCCTGTCCTAACACGAACGTTTGGAATAATCGATTTGACGATAGACAAAATCCGAGCAGTTGATGTTGGAACTCGAAAAGTCCCAAACAACACTGGAAACTTCCACGTCAACAGTGGCACAGACCGCCTTTACTTGAAACGGGAGCAGGGAGGCAGAGGCCTAACATCAATCCAGACAGCATTTGAGTGTCACATCATATCCCTCCGACAACATCTACGAACCTCTAAGCGTAGGAGCCCATATATTGAGCAAGTCTGTCTGCATGAAACAGATAAGATCATAAAAATTGGGAAGGAACTCCTTGAAAGATACTCTTTGTGTGATAATCAAAAACTCACACCCAGGGAAATTGCCCAACAGTACCGCAGCGAACCCATGGATGAAAAACTGCATGTTTATCAGCAAAACATCATGCGTTGATATGTTGCCAGGAAGATCCAGAGTGAGAGTAATATAGATCAACAAAGTAGTCTATCTTGGATCAACAACCGATATATTGGCTCCCACTTTAAGAACAGGAAATAATTACAAAATACCTGTTACACAAAGGGATAAGTATTCAAGCAAAATAACTAGATGCGACAACAAATGCAGAGTCTGCAGATTTAACATCGAAGATGTCACCCATGTCATAAGCAGCTGTCCAAAGATGTCATCACGGTACTATCTACCTATGAGGCATGATGTAGTAGCCAAAACACTATACAATGCAATCCGACAATAAACACATTAAAAGCTACAGCGATGTGGAAGACATGCATATACATATACATAAAATGAAAGAGTAGTGGTGGAATGTTCCAGTCAAAACCCAAATAAAATGCAAACATAACAGACCAGATATAATGTTATGGAATTGGGAAAAGAAGGCATGCACAGTAGTGAAAGTTAGCTGCCCAGTAGATGCCAATGTAATATTAAAGATTAGCGAAAAGGAGAATATCTATGCAGAACTAATAAGGAATCTGCAGATAGTCCACCCTGACTATATCTTCAGATTTATACCTGTGATTACTAAGGCACCAGGATATGTTAGTAACTGCCTCAACACAAATCTTGAGAGGGCTTCACAGAAACAGAAAGAACACGGCTAGTTAGGAAATTACAAGTACACTCCATTAATGAAACAGTACAAATATGTAAATCATTCCAAAGATTCTGCATCTAATAACTGCATATACACTTGTACAGATACAAAACATATGCACATGCGCATATATAACTCAAAACATGCACATCCACACATACAATAACATCCATATCTGCACACACACGCACGTATGTGTGAGCTGGGGACAGGCAGCCCTCAGGTGACGCCTACCCTCCACAATAATGTTGAGATGGGTACGGTCATCCAGCATGATGCGCTCAGGGATTTGGGCGATACGTTCTGGCCTTATTTGGGTCAGAACTTCGATGCTCGTTCCACTGAACGCGTCGCCAGATGCCTTCCCTATTGAAATGAGGTTGTCCTCGTCTAAATTGAGGAAACCGGTTAGTAACCACCAGTAGTTTATGTTTGGGGTGATGGTGGTTATCCATATTCTCTGGGGTTTTTTACCCATGTAGGTGGGGAAGAAGGTGTAGTGTGTGGAACGAATTGGCGACACAGAGTATTTTTTCGCCGCCAATTCGTCTTTCATCAATATGGATAAACTCCCATAGAGTTTATCCTTTTGTATGAAAGTGATGTCTCTCATCGCTTCTTTCAGTACTAACTGAATTTCAGCTTGAGATGGTTGTGCTGGTTTTTTTGTTTTATTTAAAATTGTACGGAATACGACAGTTCGTAATTCCGTCTGTTTTTTTAGTTCTGGAGGTGAATTTATAGAAAACGAACCGTTTTCGCCAAAAGATACATA
Organism: Eledone cirrhosa; assembly: GCA_964016885.1. Classification (NCBI taxonomy): domain Eukaryota; kingdom Metazoa; phylum Mollusca; class Cephalopoda; order Octopoda; family Eledonidae; genus Eledone; species Eledone cirrhosa. Next base: position 219,004,334 of record OZ024743.1, read on the forward strand.
TTTCTTGGCTTTTTCCAGCATTTCTTTTGCTTTTGAAATATCTTCAAGCACATACGTGACTGATAATTTAGCCGTTTGTGCAAAAGATATTTTGTTTTCGTTGTTGGTATTGTTTTGTTTCTCGTCGTTTGAGTTGTTTTCATCTTTGTTGTTGTTGTTGTCTTTCTCGTTTGGTGTGTGGATACTTGTGACGTTTGTGTTGTTGTTGTTTTTGTTGTCTTTATTGTTGCTGTTGTTGTCGTTGTTGTTGTTGTTGTTGTTGTTTTCAAATTCTTGTGTAGTTGTGGCTACATCTAGTGGTCGGTCAACAGGTGAAGACAATTCTTCCTCTCTCTGACCTCTGTCTTTGGCATCTGCTGCTGTGACAGTGGCAGGGGGAAGCTGTGAGTATGACTTCCCCTTTCCTTCTTTGATTGTTGGTGAAGATGCTTCAGCCATTTTTCTCAAAATAGGGTTTTTCGAAATTTTTCGAAAGATAAAATGTTTACAACACTATTTCGCCCAAAGGCGCAGAATATTTTGAGAGACTGACCAGATCAAAATTTGACCTGGCAGTCCCTCTACAAAATGGTACAAAAATGAAAGTTTACAGTTCACAATTTCCGGATAAATTTAAACGAAACTTACCGAGCGAGCTCAGCACATGTGTCCATCGTAAAGAGATTGATAGATATGTTTCTTTTATTTGCCACTAGGGCATCAAAAGTGGGACAAGTACAAAGGGGGGAGTTTACACAAAAAAAGGCGTCCTCAATAAGGAGGAGGCAATAACAAAATATAAAAATAAAATAAGATATAACAAAAAATAAAATTTATAACAAAATCCTCAATAGAGAGGAGGCGCCTTGGGGGGTCGCACACACCCCCGAAAAAAGTGTGCAACCCTTTTCCTCAGGAGCACAGAGAGGGGGTGCTCCCTCGTTCCTTCCTCTTTTCCACCTACAGGCTTATGTAAAGAGAAGGCCCATTCACACGGGCCATTCTCGCCACTTTCACCCACCTTTCATAAAAACGACTGGGGTGCAGCACCTCTCTCTCCATCCTGATCCTTCTTCCGAAATGATATCGGAAGAAACGGACCAGTTGTTGGCCAGAGAGAAAGGTGCCTGACCTCAGTCCTTTCAGACGCGTCCACCATACAACCTCTTTCGCCATGGCTATTACGCACAGAAACACCGCCTCTGCTTCATCTTTGAAGGGGGGAGGCGGCTTGATCATTACAATAGACTCGGTGGTCAACCGGATCGGTCCCACCCTTGACAGCAGTTGTTCGACATAGCCCCACAGATCGGCTACGCCCGAGCAGTGTACCAATGCGTGTGCAACGGTTTCCTCGTCGCACACGCATCTGGGACAGATCTTTTTGGCGGGGTCCCTACCCGGGCGCCCGTGTCTGTAGAGCCTTTCTCGAACGGGTAAAGCCCCTCGGTAGCACTGCCAGGCCAGGGACTTCTGGAAGTTGTCCATAGGTCCCGGGCTGAATGTCCTACCGAACAGGCTGGCCAGTTCGTCCTCCTCCATGTCTAGGGCTTCTCCGAGGGCGTCGTCGCACCTGCTGCGTACCAGCCCTCTATAGAATGTTGCGGTGGAGTCTCCACTGATAACCGGATCCGCCTGCCAGAGGGCGGTGAGCGCCTGGGCACACTCAGTGTGCCAGGCGCCCAGTTTTCTCGGTCTTTGCTTGACCCAGGATTGCAGCTCGGTGAGTGAGACGAGTCTGGGAAAGGTTCGTCTCACAAACGAGGCCCACACCGGTTGTCCGGTGAGGAATACGTAGAGGTGCCGTAGCCTTAATGCGTGTTTACGCATCATTAGCCACGGCATCCCCAGCCCTCCTTTCGAAGGGTGTTGACAGCAGATGGATCTCCTCACCATAGGAGCCCGCCTCTTCCAAAGGAATTGGAAGAGCGCGCGCTCCATCTTGGTGAGGGTTTCCCTTGGGCAGGGCACTACGGTCAGGCGCTAGTAGATGACGGACGCTATGTAGGTGTTCGCCACCTCCGCCCGACCTTTCAGGGATAGTTTGCAACTGGCCCACTTCTGGGTCAGTGCAAACACCCTGTTCGTAACCTCCGCCCAGTTTTTCTCCACCTGGAGGTCCGGTCCGAACCAGACCCCGAGCAACTTCACCGGGCCCTCCGTCCAGCGTCCGACGACGCCATCGGAGGGCATCGGTCTGCCCCTCCACGTGCCGAGTTGCAAACCGATCGACTTGTCCCGGTTCAGCTTAGCCCCTGTGAACTTTTCGTACTCCTCCAGTAAGGTGCCGACCGCCTCGATTTCGGAGGCCGTCGACACCATTACTGTCACGTCATCGGTGTAGGCTGACACCGCTTTCCGCAATCCCGGTTCCAAAGGGATGCCCTGCAACAACTCCAACTTCCGCAGTAGTGGCTCGAGAGTCAACACATACAGAAGGGAGGAGAGAGGGCACCCTTGTCGGATGGACCGCGCGATTTTGAACGGCTCCGAGAGGTAGCCGTTCACCTTGACCCTAGAGCAGATGCGGCTGCTGTGCATAGCAGTGATCCAGCCCCTGAAAACGGGTCCGAAGCCTGCCGCCGCTAGCACCGCATCCAGGTAACCATGGTCGACCCTATCGAACGCCTTAGATTGATCCAAGTTGATCAGAGCCCCACCAAAGCCGGGTTCGTTCCCAACCCTCTCTATGATGTATCGCATGAGGTGGAGGTTGTCATGGATGGACCTGGACGGGATAGCGCATGTCTGCGCATCTCCCACCAGGTTGCCCACGACAAGCGCCAACCTCTTTGCTAGCACCTTGGCCAAAATCTGTAACTCTGTATTTAGCAGAGTTATGGGCCTGAAGTTACTTATTTCGTCCCCCTTGTTCTCGTCCTTCCTCACTAGCGTGACTACGCCCTTGGTCACAGTACAGGGAATTCTCCCGTTCTGTCGCCAGTTGCAGTAGACCGCCTCGAGGAGATCGGGGAACAAGTCCGGCATAGCTAGATATAATTCGTAAGGAAGACCATCGAGACCCGGGGATTTGCGTTTGCCGCATTGGCTCAGCACGTCCTCTATCTCAGCGGCCGAAATCGGCTCCTCGCAGGACTTCGCCTCCCTGTCCGAGAGGCGCGGCAGGCCGTCGAGGTATGGACCGAAGTCCACGTTCCCAACCGGCTCCCCGCCCCTCCCGAACAGTCGGGCAAAGTGCCTTTGAAAGGCCTCACACATCTGCTTAGGCTCAAGAATCGCCCGTCCATCCAGGTCTCGCAAAGACCGGATGGTGGATTTAGTTCCACTGTTGGCCTCTGTCACGCGGGCCCAGCTAACAGCTTTGGTCCCCTCATTCCCTAGAGCACGTATTTTACTTCGGACAACGCAGCCTTCGTGCTTCGCGTCGAAAAACTGGCTCAAAGCCGTTCTCGACGCTAGCACTCTGGCCACGTCGCCGCTTCTAATTGCCTCTTCTACTCTATCTATTAGCTCCCTTTCCTTCCTATTCCTATCCGCAGCTAGAACCTTACTAAATTCTATCGAGACTACTCTAATCTCTCTCTTTAGAGATACCCACCACCTGCTGTTGACGATCGCTCCAGTCAACCGTTCCTTAACTAACGTACTAATCCGATTCCTGTAGGCTCTACTTGCCGGCAAGGACAAGTTGAGCTTCCAGTAATCGGGGCCCTGTCTATGCGTTCTATCAAGGTTGACCATGCAGGTCACCAACTTGTGGTCTGAATAGCCAACCATGAGCATTTCTGGACAACTTAAAAAGTCCCTGTCCTTATTTCTAACTAAAAATCTATCTAGGTACGACCTAGATGATCCGCTGCGATTTGACCAAGACCAGGTTGGCACCGTCGGAAAATCTAGTCGAAATCTATCGGCCAGGTCAAATCGGCCGAGTAACCCCTTGAGGCTGTTGCACCCCTCTCTATCGGGACATGCCCCTGCATAGTCCCAACGTGCATCCAGGATACCATTCCAATCCCCCACTAAAAGCAGGGAACGGGACGTCCCTAGAAAAGACTCCAGACGCTGGAAAAAGTCGGGCCGCTCTGTCCCAAAAGGGGCATATGCGGCTATCAGCCTAAAGGCTCTACCTTCACCACTGCCAAGGTCCAGCACCACCAGTCAACCCCCTGGGTCCAAGTGAACTATCTGTGTTGCAAGGCCCATATGTTTTTGCAGCAGAACGACAACCCCACCCCCACCTCCGGGCTGACAGAGAGATGCGTGCATCTCAAAGTCGTCAAAGGTGGGGGCTAGCTGTCGCATGCTGCTGATCCGGGCCTCGCAGATAACCATCACATTTATAGATTGTGACCTGAGGTCATTTAGAAGCATTGCTTGCTTCCAAGACGAGCCCAGGCCACGCGCATTTAAACACCCTACTCTTAGCACAGCCATGTTGGTGGTAAAGAGAAAAGGCACTTACCTCTCTGCGTCCCGGGAAACGGGCCGCTCAATTTCCATGCTGGTTGGGGATGGGTTGTTGGGTGGGGTGGTGGTTTGTGGAAGTGAAGGGGCATCGGTGTGTTGTGGGGTTGGGGTGTTTGTGGTTGAGTGGGTGTCTGTGTGAGGGTGGGGGGGTGAAATTTTTTAGGAGGACGCGATTGATTGGTTTGGCGCAGGGGGGGCCCACGTCCTCCGTGAAATTTATTTTCAGTGTTTTGTACAAGTGCATTGGGACTTTTATCATTTTTAAATGAGGTAGTCCCACAGCAGTTATAAAGTTAGGCCCTTCAGTTTGGACCGAAGGGTTTGCTGAAATTGTTTTCCGTAATTCTTTGTTGTCTGTGTTCATGTATGTGTATTGTAAGGTCTTTTTTTGTGTAGCAGTTAGTGTTGTGTGACAGGGAGGGGTGGTTTGTGTGTAGTTTGTGTTCTCTTGGGGGGGGTTAAAGTTAACATGTGTGTCTGTGGTGCGTCTCCTCTTCTTTCTTTTTACTTGTTGGAAGGGATCTTTTTCGACTTGCGACGAAAGAGGTTCGTCTTCCTTGTTGGGTGGGAGGGGTATGTTTTCTGGTAGTGTTTGCGGTGTGCGTGTTTTAGTATTTGTTTTGGGTGGGGAGGGATTGGGTGGGACAGTATTCTGTGTTATTTTTTCACGTGTTTGTTGTTGTTGTTGTGGTGGTGGTGGTGGTGGGGTTGTTGGTTTTTGTTGTTGTTGTGGTTGTTTTTGTTGTTGTAGTTGGGGTGGTGTTGGTGTTGGTAGCAGTGTTTTTTTCTGTGTGAGCTGGGGACAGGCAGCCCTCAGGTGACCTCTATTGCCACAGAGGTAACAGGAGGGACGCCTACCCTCCACAATAATGTTGAGGTGAGTACGGTCATCCAGCATGACGCGCTCAGGGATTTGGGCGATGCGTTCTGGCCTTATTTGGGTCAGAACTTCGATGCTCGTTCCACTGAACGCGTCGCCAGATGCCTTCGCTATTGAAATGAGGTTGTCCTCGTCTAAATTGAGGAAACCGGTTAGTAACCACCAGTAGTTTATGTTTGGGGTGATGGTGGTTATCCATATCCTCTGGGTTTTTTTACCCATGTAGGTGGGGAAGAAGGTGTAGTGTGTGGAACGAATTGGCGACACAGAGTATTTTTTCGCCGCCAATTCGTCTTTCATCAATATGGATAAACTCCCATAGAGTTTATCCTTTTGTATAAAAGTGATATCTCACATCGCGTCTTTCAAGACTAACTGAATTTCCGCTTGAGATGGTTGCGCTGGTTTCTTTGTTTTATTTAAAATTGTTCGGAATACGACAGTTCGTAATTCCGTCTGTCTTTTTAGCTCCGGAGGTGAATGTATAGAAAACGAACCGTTTTCGCCAAAAGACACATATTTCTTGGCTTTTTCCAGCATTTCTTTTGCTTTTGAAATATCTTCCAGCACATAAGCGACTGATAATTTAGCCGTTTGTGCAAAAGATATTTTGTTTTCGCTTTGGATTTTAGTATTGTTTTGTTTCTCGTCGTTTGAGTTGTTTTCATCTTTGTTGTTGTTGTTGTCTTTCTCGTTTGGTGTGTGGATACTTGTGACGTTTGTGTTGTTGTTGTTTTTGTTGTCTTTATTGTTGCTGTTGTTGTCGTTGTTGTTGTTGTTGTTGTTTTCAAATTCTTGTGTAGTTGTGGCTACATCTAGTGGTCGGTCAACAGGTGAAGACAATTCTTCCTCTCTCTGACCTCTGTCTTTGGCATCTGCTGCTGTGACAGTGGCAGGGGGAAGCTGTGAGTATGACTTCTTTCCTTCTTTGATTGATGGTGAAGATGCTTCAGCCATTTTTCTCAAAATAGGGTTTTTCGAAGTTTTTCGAAAGATAAAATGTTCACAATACTATTTCGCCCAAAGGCGCAGAATATTTTGAGAGACCGACCAGATCAAAATTTGACCTGGCAGTCCCTCTACAAAATGGTACAAAAATGAAAGTTTACAGTTTACAATTTTCGTATGAATTTAAACAAAAACTTACCGAGCGAGCTCAGCACATGTGTCCATCGTAAAGAGATAGATAGATATGTTTCTTTTATTTGCCACAAGGGCATCAAAAGTGGGACAAGTACAATGGGGGGAGTTTACAAAACAAGGCGTCCTCAATAGGGAGGAGGTAATAACAATATATAAAAATAAAATAAAATATAACAAAAAATAGAATTATAACAAAATCCTCAATAGAGGATTTTGTTATAAAATATAACAAAAAATAAAATTTATAACAAAATCCTCAATAGAGAGGAGGCGCCTTGGGGGGTCGCACACACCCCCGAAAAAAGTGTGCAACCCTTTTCCTCGGGAGCACAGAGAGGGGGTGCTCCCTCGTTCCTTCCTCTTTTCCACCTACAGGCTCATGTAAAGAGAAGGCCCATTCACACGGGCCATTCTCGCCACTTTCACCCACCTTTCATAAAAACGACTGGGGTGCAGCACCTCTCTCTCCATCCTGATCCTTCTTCCGAAATGATATCGGAAGAAACGGACCAGTTGTTGGCCAGAGAGAAAGGTGCCTGACCTCAGTCCTTTCAGACGCGTCCACCATACAACCTCTTTCGCCATGGCTATTACGCACAGAAACACCGCCTCTGCTTCATCTTTGAAGGGGGGAGGCGGCTTGATCATTACAATAGACTCGGTGGTCAACCGGATCGGTCCCACCCTTGACAGCAGTTGTTCGACATAGCCCCACAGATCGGCTACGCCCGAGCAGTGTACCAATGCGTGTGCAACGGTTTCCTCGTCGCACACGCATCTGGGACAGATCTTTTTGGCGGGGTCCCTGCCCGGGCGCCCGTGTCTGTAGAGCCTTTCTCGAACGGGTAAAGCTCCTCGGTAGCACTGCCAGGCCAGGGACTTCTGGAAGTTGTCCATAGGTCCCGGGCTGAATGTCCTACCGAACAGGCTGGCCAGTTCGTCCTCCTCCATGTCTAGGGCTTCTCCGAGGGCGTCGTCGCACCTGCTGCGTACCAGCCCTCTATAGAATGTTGCGGTGGAGTCTCCACTGATAACCGGATCCGCCTGCCAGAGGGCGGTGAGCGCCTGGGCACACTCAGTGTGCCAGGCGCCCAGTTTTCTCGGTCTTTGCTTGACCCAGGATTGCAGCTCGGTGAGTGAGACGAGTCTGGGAAAGGTTCGTCTCACAAACGAGGCCCACACCGGTTGTCCGGTGAGGAATACGTAGAGGTGCCGTAGCCTTAATGCGTGTTTACGCATCATTAGCCACGGCATCCCCAGCCCTCCTTTCGAAGGGTGTTGACAGCAGATGGATCTCCTCACCATAGGAGCCCGCCTCTTCCAAAGGAATTGGAAGAGCGCGCGCTCCATCTTGGTGAGGGTTTCCCTTGGGCAGGGCACTACGGTCAGGCGCTAGTAGATGACGGACGCTATGTAGGTGTTCGCCACCTCCGCCCGACCTTTCAGGGATAGTTTGCAACTGGCCCACTTCTGGGTCAGTGCAAACACCCTGTTCGTAACCTCCGCCCAGTTTTTCTCCACCTGGAGGTCCGGTCCGAACCAGACCCCGAGCAACTTCACCGGGCCCTCCGTCCAGCGTCCGACGACGCCATCGGAGGGCATCGGTCTGCCCCTCCACGTGCCGAGTTGCAAACCGATCGACTTGTCCCGGTTCAGCTTAGCCCCTGTGAACTTTTCGTACTCCTCCAGTAAGGTGCCGACCGCCTCGATTTCGGAGGCCGTCGACACCATTACTGTCACGTCATCGGCGTAGGCCGACACCGCTTTCCGCAATCCCGGTTCCAAAGGGATGCCCTGCAACAACTCCAACTTCCGCAGTAGTGGATCGAGAGTCAACACATACAGAAGGGAGGAGAGAGAGCACCCTTGTCGGATGGACCGCGCGATTTTGAACGGCTCCGAGAGGTAGCCGTTCACCTTGACCCTAGAGCAGATGCGGCTGCTGTGCATAGCAGTGATAGATAGATAGATATATAGATAGATTTCTTTATTAGCCACAAGGGCGCAACAAGAAAGGGGACAATACAAAGACATGCCGGGGATTTTACATACAGTCGTGTAAAAAATATAAAAACAAACAATTTCAACAATCGAAATCCCCAATAGGGGGGAGGCGCCACAAATGGGTTGTTTAATACCCCGTCGATAGAACAACCCTCAACTCAAGGAGCGTGTTGTGCAAGTGCTCCTTTCTTCCTTTTGCTCTCTTCCTCAACCTACAGGCTTATAAACAGAGAAGGCCCAATCACTCGGGCCATTTTCGCTTCATTCACCCACCTTTCAGTAAATTTACTGGGGTGCAGTGCCTCTCTCTCCACCCTGATTCTCCTTCTAAAGTGATACTTAAAGAATGGAATCAATTGTTGTCCGGAGAGAAAAGCATCTGTCCTCAGTCCTCTCAACCTCGTCCACCATATAACTTCTTTCACCATAGCCACCGTACAGAGGAAAACCGCCTCTCTTTCGTTTTTGAAAGAGTCTGGCGGTTTGATCCTTACTATGGACTCGGCAGTCAACTGTATTTGTCCCATACGCGACAGCCATTGTTCTGCATAGTTCCACAGGTCGCTTACGCCCGGGCAGTGTACAATTGCGTGCAGAACTGTTTCAATGTCCTGCGCACATCTTGGACACGTCCTCTTGGAAGGATCCCTGCCAGGGCGTCCGTGCCTGTAGATCTTGTCACGAACCGGTAGAGCTCCTCGGTAGCACTGCCAGGCCAGGGACCTCTGGAAGTTGTCCATAGGTCCCGGGCGGAAAGTCCTACCAAACATACTGGTGAGCTCATCGTCTTCGACGCCCAGAGTCTCTCCGAGCACGTCGTCGCCCTTGTAACGTACAATCCCTCTATAGAATGTCGAAGTGGAGTCTCCACTGATTGCTGCGCCCGCTTGCCAGAGGACTGTGAGCGCCTGAGCGCATTCAATGTGCCAGGCGCCCATCGTTTTCGGTCTTTTCTTCACCCAGGACTGCAGCTCCGTTAGCGAGACGAGCTGTGGGAAAGCCTGTCTCACAAACGGTGCCCACACCGGTTGGGGGTCGGTGAGGAATACCTGGAGATGCCGCAGCCTCAGCGCATGTTTGCGCATCATCAGCCACGGCATTCCCAGCCCGCCGTTGGAAGGGTGCTGACAGCAGACGGATCTCCTCACCAGCGGAGCCTGCTTCTTCCACAGAAACTGGAAGAGCATGCGTTCCATCTTGGCGAGGTGTTCACGGGGACAAGGCACGACAGTCAAGCGGTAGTAGATGACGGACGCTATGAAAGTGTTCGCCACCTCCGCTCGACCTTTCAAGGACAGTTTGCACTCTGCCCACTTCTGAGTGAGTGCAAACACCTTGGCCGTGACCTCGTTCCAGTTTTTCTCCACCTGGAGGTCTGGACCGAACCAGACCCCGAGCAATTTCACCGGTCCGTCCGTCCAGCGTCCAACGACGCTGTCGGATGTCATCGGTTTGCCTCTCCACGTACCGAGTTGCAAACCGACAGACTTGTCTGGGTTTAGTTTTGCTCCCGTCAGCGTTTCGTATTCTTTCAGTATGTTGCCGATCACCCCGATTTCCGAGGTGCTCGACACCATTACTGTCACGTCTTCGGCATAAGCCGACGCCGCTTTGCGCAGTCCCGGTTCTAGGGGGATGCCCTGCAACAGCTCCAATTTCCGCAGTAGTGGCTCTAGAGTCAATACATACAGAATGGAGGAGAGAGGGCATCCCTGTCGAATGGAACGCGTGATTGCGAACGGCTCCGATATGTAGCCGTTCACCTTGACCCTCGAGCAGATGCTGGTGTGCATCGCCTCGATCCATCCTCTGAACACGGGACCGAAACCGGCCGCCTTGAGAACCGCTTCCAAGTATCGATGGTCGACCCTATCGAATGCCTTAGACTGATCCAAGTTGATCAGAGCCCCACCGAAGCCGGGTTTACTACCCACCCTCTCTATGATGTATCGCATGAGGTGGAGGTTGTCATGTATGGACCTAGTCGGGATTGCATATATAGATAGATAGATAGAGCATCTGTTTGGTTATAAAGCTATGATCAAATAAAAGTACCTTGAGAGTAAAAAATGGAATCGAACTCGGAATGATATAGCTGCAAAGTAAGTCCCCTAACCACAAAGCCAGGCGTGCGCTCGTCTGTTGATAAATTTCGCTCTCGTTTTCTTGTTTCACACTCTAAAGAAATTAGTCGATCACTTTACATACATGTAATATTGTACCTAGTAGTATCAGCGCAGATTCCAAGTAGTTCGTAATCAAATGATATGTTTGTGAGAAAATTCCCAAGGTACGAGATGATTGAAATTCATTATGAAATATTTATTATGCACAGTTTCTACTCAAGCCATAACATAATACAATTTCAGCGATTATTTTCACAGATCTTGCCGCTTACGCACACAAACATATCGATGCATATATATATATATATATATATATATATATATATATATATATATATGCAGAGGTTATATTTAATTTGTTGGGATACAACAAGCTAGAATATTTTTATAACTGATATAAAGTACTCAAAAAATTATTGGAGTAAATATACAATATATTAACAAATGGAAATATGTATAATAAAATAAATATGGTTTTATAAATATAGTTTCCATTTGTTTCCATATTGTATATATATATATATATATATATATATATATATATACTCGGTTATTTTTCATTTTGTAAAAAAAACCTCACTTTCTAATATATATATATATATATATATATAAATGGAAAAGAATGAAATGAAATGAAATTTCTCACTTTTAGTACGGCTTAAATGTAAGTATGTATACGTACATACATATATGTATACAGACGTACAGTAGTATGTATATATATACATACATGCACGCATATATATATATATATATATATATATATATATATATATATATATATATATATATGTACGTATGGGTTTACCGAACATTTATTATAATGTTCGGTTTGTTTGAAAACAAACAGCCCGAATTAAGCCGTACAGTGTTCGGCAACCATCGTGGCCGTTTTGTTCAACACTGATAAAGGAACAATGAACTAGTTTCAAGCTTATTAGCTATCGTCAGTATCGTATACCTTCCTGTCAGATGATTGAACGTTTGAAAGTATATACTTTCCTTGTGCATATTAACGGCTAAGCAGCCTAATTTGCATATCGAATGAGTTAGTCGGCCGGGTTTATCGAAAACGATAAATGGAAAAGAATGAAATGAAATTTCATTTCTCACTGTTAGTACGGCTGATACTTAAATGTAAGTATCTATACGTACATACATATATGTATACAGACGTACAGTAGTATGTATATATGTACATACATGCACACATATATATATATGTACGTATGGGTTTAGCGAACATTTATTATAATGTTCGGTTTGTTTGTAAACGAACAGCCCGAATTAAGCCGTACAGTGTTCGGCAACCATCGTTGCCCTTTTATTCAACACTGACAAAGGAACGATGAACTAGTTTCAAGCTTATTAGCTATCGTCAGCATCGTATACCTTCCTGCCAGATGTATGTATACATATATGTATGTACGTATACATACTTACATTTAAGTATCAGCCGTAATAAGAGTGAGAAATGAAATTTCATTTCATTCTTTTCCATTTATCGTTTTCGGTATGCCCGTCCGACTAACTCATTCGATATGCAAATTAGGCTGCTCAGCCGTTAATATGCATAAGGAAAGTATATACTTTCAAACGCTCAATCATCTGACGGGAAGGTATACGATGCTGACGATAGCTAATAAGCTTGAACCTAGTTCATTGTTACTATGTCAGTGTTGAACAAAAGGGCAACGATGGTTGCCGAACACTGTACGGCTTAATTCGGGCTGTTTGTTTACAAACAAACCGAACATTATAATAAATGTTCGCTAAACCCATACGTACATATATATATATATATATATATATATATATATATATATATATATATATATATATATATATATGTGTGCATGTATGTATATATATATACATACTACTGTACGTCTGTATACATATATGTATACATACTTACATTTATATATATATACATATATATATATATATACATATATGTACTGTATATATATATATATATATATGTGTGTGTGTGTGTGTGTGTGTGTGTGTGTGTACGAGGTGTGTCAGAAAAGTTCCAGGACTGCTGTCACAAAAGATTTATTTCAAACCCTAACTTCACACTAAGAGTTTTTTCTTTCAAAGTAATCCCCATGGAGTCTAATGCACTTTTCCATCCTTTTCTGCCCCGTTTGCATGCACTCCTGGAAGGATTCTTCCGGGATCCTCCGTAGTTCCGTCGTCACGGCCTTTTTGATGTCATCCACGTCTCCGGGTCGTACACGAAGATCCATGACTCATCACCGGTGATGACTGTCCTTAGAAAGTCTGGTTCGGTTTCAAGACGCTCGAGGATGTCCTGGCACACTTGCATGCGTCGACCCTTCTGGTCATCGTTCAGCAGTTTTGGCGCCATCTTCGCGCAGACTTTCCGCATGTCCAAATCTTCAGTGAGAATCTTCCAGACGCTGTCCCGATTCATGCCCAGCTCATTTGCCATCAGTTGAACAGTCAGCCGACGATCGCTACGCACCATCTGCCTGACGCACTCAACGTTGACCTCCATCCTGGTTGTTGAGGGCCTTCCGCTCCTGGGGTCATCTTCTACGTCCTCACATCCTTCTTTAAACCTCTTGCACCACTCAAAAACACGTGAGCGTGACATCGTCTCAATTCCATACACTTGCTGCAGCAGAATTTTCCCCAACCGTACCAGAAACTTCAAGTTTGTTCGTTGCTCTGTGCTCATTGCTTGGCGACCTGAAACCGAGGACATGTATATAAAATTATGAAGAAAAAAGTTTGATCGCTGCAGAGAGCTAAGATTACAGTTACATACGCCATGGGGATCACTTTGAAGGAGGAAACTCTTAGTGTGAAGTTCGGGTTTGAAATAAATCTTTTGTGACAGCAGTCCTGGAACTTTTCTGACACACCTCGTACACACACACACACACACACACACACACACACACACACACACACACACACACACACACACACACATATATATATATATATATAGAGAGAGAGAGAGAGGGGGGCGAGAGGAGGGGTGTTCGCTCATATCACACTGAAATGGTAATACATTACCGGCGGCATTTCCGCATACTTGCATAACAACACCTCATAATTGTATGATACATCTGATGATGTCACATGGAAAGTGTTAATGAAATAACCACTGCATAACCATGTCCTTGAAATATATATAATACAATAAAACAATTTTGTCAACGTAACACTGTCTTAACAACATTTCATTTAATTGAAACTCCGTCACACCTAATCCCCTACATTTAGCTGGGGATACACTACTGGCGTGAAGGGTTTTTGGATTGCTAAAACTGGTTCATCCTCGCAGCGTTACACTGGTAACCTCTATGGATAAACACCATAATTATATGCACTATATATATATATATATACGATGGCTGCAAACTCTGCTAAGAGTACTGCAATCGCTAGTCAGATTATAGAGTTTGGTGCACTGTTAGGCTACGGCCAGCCATACAAACCTGTAACATATCCTGAACAAGCAATGCCTGAGCTTTGAAGTGGGGAAAAGGCCTTGCACTCGACCATTCCCACTCTCTGAGCATCGAAAACACTACCCGAAGAGAACATACATACATACATATGATACATACATATATATGTATATGTGAAGATATGTGTGTATACTCTTTTACTCTTTTACCTGTTCCAGCCATCCGGCTGAGGCCATGCTGGGGCACCGCCCTTAAATATATATATTAAATATATATATATATATATATATATATATATATATATATATATATATATATATATACACACACACGCGCACACACGCCCATACACATACACAAATTCTCTCTGTATATATGTGTGTGTTGATACGAAGCATTGTGAGATATGTAGTAAAAAACCGATAAGTTTCAAAAGCTGGTACAATGTAGTAGAAAAATAATGTTTTACCCAGTAAATTTCAACATAATATTTCAGGTTTAACCCCCTCTTTTCAAATGTGGCGTTGAAACAGTTCAAAACAAAACGGTCGATGTGTTCTTCTTTAACTGACCTGCGTGCCTGTAATACGCATGCGTTATAGTAACTAGTCTGCATCATGCATTTTCAATCTATTATTTATCTGTATTTTTATTTTTTTTCTTGTTGATGATAATGGCCTCTTTGATTCTTAAATTGCCTATATTCCTTTCAGTCGCTTCTATGGTGACTTCAATGTCTTGGCTGCACCAGACGGACAAGATGACGAAAGCATTGCCGTGGAGATCAGCCAGTAACATCTGCTGCATCAACCACTCCACTTAACGGGGATCTTTCCTCAGGCAGGATGCACGCCTCCCAATTTTACGGCCATTCAGGGACCGAGAAAACTGGAGGTCTGGGCGTTGACCGGCAAAAAAAAGGGAGCGGTCGGTCGAATCATGGAATCTCCATAAATATCCTCTTAAAGATAAAATACACATAATAACATCACAATTTGATTTTTTTTTTGTACTTTTTACTCTGTAATTTATTTAAGATTGTAATAGATCTGTCTTGACACATTTCTAAAATTCTTTAAAAGCTACAAAACCACTTATCCCTGCATGATATTTTGCTTTCTTTATTCTCCTCAACCATATCGTATAATACCATTATTCTGAATGAGATCCAGAAACAAGCACAGAGTTCCACCTCACATCTCTCACACAGTCCTAACGGTTATCTTTCCCTAACATTCCTAATCTCAAAGGGAAGAAATGTGTTTGCTTTACGCTTTCAGATTGAAACAATAAATGTATATGTGAAGATAAGAGAACAACAGCATAACATTTAGCTTTCGTTTTTTGATAGATAGAGCAGAGCGGAAAGTAATGACTACCTAATCTGAAAAAGAAAAAAATGTTTTGTTGATATATATAATGTTTCTAAAGATTTCTTCGTGCCTGTTGACACTCAATTCAGAAAAGTATACTTTA
Organism: Eledone cirrhosa; assembly: GCA_964016885.1. Taxonomy (NCBI): domain Eukaryota; kingdom Metazoa; phylum Mollusca; class Cephalopoda; order Octopoda; family Eledonidae; genus Eledone; species Eledone cirrhosa. The sequence continues at coordinate 219,019,825 of OZ024743.1, forward strand.
GTGTTGTTAATGTTTAAAGTATGTCGCGCGGGTTGGCAAAGTTGTTAAAGTGTCAACTTGTGGAATTTCGGAAGAGCTCGGTCGTTGACAACGATTTGTTTTTGTTTTTTATTATTTTGTTGTCATTGTCGGTGGTTGTCGGTGGTTCACCTTTCTGACCGACGTATCAGATGGTGCTCGTCGCGATTGTGCTTGGTTATTCCAAGGACTTAGCCACGTTGTCACCCGCGGCAATGTTGTAAGTCTATTGGCTTGACTCAAACAATTATTAGAAGGAAACTCCAGCGTCTCCTTATGTAACGTGTTATTCAGTGTGCATGTTCGTTTTCTTTTTTCTTGATTTGTTTCTTTTGTAATTATATAATGACACCAGAAGAACATACATACATAAATACATACATACATACGTACACACATACATACATAAAATGGCGACCGTTGTGGTCAGTGTCCGATAATCGGACGTGTGTAATTACGGCTTACATGAAGGCAACATACCATATATTGGAAAAAGTTGAGCTACATTACGCGGTAAGATTACATACAATAATTCTACATAAATGTTTGAACTGTAGGTATGTTGTAAAACACCTATTTATATGAACGATACATACACTTATGATATATGAACGATACATACACTTTAACATATAAATGCAACGTTGTTATATTACATTTATAAAGAAATATTACATTTATATAAAACACAGTTGTAGAATTAAAAACTAACTGAAAAGAAATATTACTCAAGCTGTGAATAACTTTAAATTTGATTCTGACAGAACTTTGTCGTAACTTTTAAAGAAGATCATCGACTATTTTGAAAAATAAATACGAAATATTAGTGAATAGACGAACTCATCATGGCAAAAAGTACAAGTCTCCTTCGACCAAATCGCAATTACAACCGTTGTACACAGTGGACCTACGAGCTTAACAAAGTATTATATGAAGCATACAAACAATCTGAACCCCAAAAGTTCGGTTTTATGCAAAGGCTAAAAACTTTATGGAACTCCAAACACCCAGAATTAGACTTTTCTCCAAAGCATTTAAATGAACAGGCAAAACGTATCATTAGATGTAAATTGATACATCTAACGGAATCGAGTGATACTACAAATACAGCCCTTGTAGACAACCACCCCACCTCCACTGACAGACAAAGAGAATGGCCGGCTAAATCTAACAGTGAACAGCTCACCAACAATTTTGCTGAAATTCATCCCACTTCCACTGAAGAACAGCGAGAAAGGTCAGCTGACTCTAGTAGTAATTGTCACCACATCAACAACGAGGCTGAAATTCATGACTCTACTGAACAAACAGAGCACCAAAAACTTGTGGGCTCCCTACAAGTGATATGGAATGATATGTTTCAAGAGATACACAGCCTTAATGTGAGTGATAGACCATACAACACTAGAGTCAGTAAAGAACCCACTAAATTGGAATTGGAAGCGGTGAACGAAATAGCTGGCAATTATCTGAAGGCTATACGATCTAAAGGTGTAGAAACGACATTTGAAACGCTTAATGTTTTGTTATATGTTTCAGCTGTCACATTGCTAGCATATAACACACATCTAAAACCACGCAATCAAGATACAAACAGAAAGCCTGAACCAGCGTGGATGCAAAATTTAAAAACCAAAATTTTGTCCCTGAGACGAAGTATCTCACACATCGCAGTCGTTATGAAATGCAACATAGAGAGCAACTTCACACAACACCAGGAAGACCTAAAGAAAAAGTTAGAGAGAAGATTTGGAGATACAAAATTTAAAACTTTGAACTCCAAATTACACCAGTTGAAACAACAACTCACAGCTACAACAGAAAGACTAAAATATAAGTCAACAGCACATAAACGACAAGTGCTAAATAGATTGTTTGCCAGAGATCCTAAATCAGTTTATCGCAGCTTCGGTGGCAAAAGCTCAATCTCTGTAAATGACACCCCTTCAAAAGAACAGGTTGAGAGCTACTGGAGATCTGTATGGGAAACGGATGACGGATTCAACAGACAAGCTAATTGGCTAAAAGAACTGGAACAGGATTACTGCCAACATGTCCAGACAAAACAATATGACATAGATGGGTCAATACTGGAAACAGCTCTACAGAAAATGTCGAATAGGAAATCGCCAGGCCCAGACCTCATTACAGGATACTGGTTGAAGAATTTCACTTTCTATCGGCAAGATCTCATACGGCTGTTTACAGAAACCATTAAGGGCACACAAGAACTGCCCAGATGGTTATCAACTGCCTCTACTCTCCTCATTCCCAAAAATAGCCAAACCACCCTTGCTAAAAATTACCGCCCAATTGCCTGCCAAAACATCATGTATAAATTATATACTGGGTGCCTTAACCTGTTCTTACAGGATCACTGTGCTACCAACAACATCATAACACCTGAGCAAGCTGGTGGAAAGAGGGAGGTGTGGGGTTGCATAGATCACCTACTAACTAACAAAATGATTCAGGAAAAAACAACAAAGAATCGCAGAAACATGACTGTCGTGTGGCTGGACTATCAAAAAGCATTTGATAGTGTACCTCATGGGTGGATTGTTAAGGCTTTACAGTTAGCTAAAGTCCCACAACCATTGGTAGCTGCTGTTGAACGCCTGACCAAGAACTGGTACACCAGTTTGATCCTTAGAGGTGAGAAGGAGCAGGTTAGGACTGATAAGATACATTACCAGAAGGGCATCTTTCAGGGTGATAGCTTGTCGGTGCTACTCTTCGTTCTCTCACTGAATCCACTATCTTACCTACTCAGGAAACAAGGTCGACAAAGAAGTGGGACCAGAAGTATCTCCCATCTTTTCTTTGTTGATGACCTGAAGTTGTATGGGCCAAATATCAATGACATCAAGAAACAATTGGACCTCATTACACAATTTTCAACCGACATCAAAATGAAATTTGGTGAGTCCAAGTGTGCATATTTGGCAGTAAAACGTGGAAGAGCTGTGCCCTCCTCTAGAAATCTAGAGATGAACGGCCTGACAATACAACCTCTGCAGTCAGGTGACAACTACAGATATCTTGGACAGGATGAGAATGTCAGATATGATGGACCCATAAATAAGGAGAAAACCAGAACTGAATACCTCAGAAGAGTAAAGAAAATATGGTCATCAGAACTGTCAGCATACAACAAATACATTGCCCACAATACTTATGCTGTGCCAATTCTAACGCCAACATTTGGCCTACTGAACTGGTCATTGCAAGAACTAAGTGAGATGGATGTTAGAACTCGAAAACTTCTCAGTGTTACTGGGAACTTTAACATCAATGGTGATGTGGATAGGCTATACTTCTCACGCAAGGAAGGTGGCCGGGGTCTAAAATCAATATTAACAACATATGAGACCCGGATAGTGACACTGAAGCAACACCTTCAACAGAGGAAAAAGGTTGGCAACCATCTTGCCCAGGTTTATGACCATGAAAAACGTAATATCATTAGAATAGCGACTGATCTGGAGGAGAGATATGGAATAAAGCCCGATATAAATCTCTCACCCAGAGAAATCGGAAGATCCTATTCAATGTTCAAACAAGAAAAAAAAATTGACCAATTTACAGAAAAAGTTGTGCATGGATACTTGAGGCGTAAAACACAGACCATAGAGGGGA
>OZ024743.1:219025981-219045981 GCA_964016885.1 Eledone cirrhosa
CTGACAATAAATGTAGGCTATGTAAAACAAAGATCGAGGATGTAAGCCACATTGTTGCCAGCTGCGAAAGAATGTCATCTCGCTACTACCTCCCCATGAGACACGATGGGATAGCTAGAACTATCTGGAACGCACTTCGGAAAACAAAATTAACAACAAACGAGGAAGAATATATTGAGACAGATGGCACTAAGGAATACTGGTGGAACCTGAAAATAAAAACTGCCACCAAATTAAAGCACAACCGGCCTGATATTGTAGTTTGGGACCACACATTGAAAACGTGTTCTGTTGTGGAGATCAGCTGCCCACTTGATGTAAACGTTGTCAGAAAAATACAGGAGAAGGAGGACATCTACGGACCATTGATGAGGAGCTTACAAATCCAGTATCCAAGATACACCTTTAGCTTCATACCCATCATTATTGGTGCTACGGGTTATATACCAACCCGCTTGGACCAAAGTATGACCGAACTTGGATTTGCGGACAAAAAGCGCAGCTCCCTAATTCATAGTCTACAAATGGCTGCGATAGCTGGCACCTTCAAAATATGCAAAACATTCTTGCGATTCAAGGGATGACAATTTCTTTTCTTTTACAACCTTGCCACCAGGAAGGTGGCCGGTCAAAAAAATATACTCGAAATTAAGAGAAAGAGAAAACATACACCCATACATACACACACACACATACATACATACATACATACATACATACATACATACATACATACATACATACATACATACATACATGGTGGCTGCCAACTCGTTTTCGAGTACGGCCACTACTTTATATCCATGTAGGAGAACCCCTACCGATGCGCTGAACGAGTGTGACTTTTTAGTCCAGCCAGCGACTTGAAAACTCTGGTACAAACACTAGTGCTGGGCCCATGGTACCATGTGACGACAAGTGCAGAGAGATCTCCAGATATAAAGCAATGCCTGTGCCGTCAAGCTTTTATAGTGAGCAAAGGCACTACACAAAGCCAGTCCCACTCTCTTAACCAAGATGATATTTACCAAAAAGAAGAACAAGTCAACATCATTGGATACCATCAGGGTTGCAGGTGTTATATCAGAGTTTTCCTTCTCCTAGAATTCTGCCTTGACAAAGGCTAAGGGGTCATCTCTCCCGGTGATTTTGGATGGCTATTGACTCTTAAGAGCTCCCTTGCCCTTTGACAGGTTTTGTTTTTAGTCCTGCAGGATGTCCAAAGTCACCCTCCTCACCAAGAAACCTTGGTGGGGTTGCCAGTTTAGTCGCCAACGACCCGACCATGAAACAGGTTGTACTGGGATACATGTTACCAGTAGCACCAACATACATACATACATACATACATACACACACACACACACTTCGTGTTTGTTTTGCAAGGTTCTTTATGCATAAACATGTGTTGAAACATTTCGATTTCCAACGTCGCACCGTGTCCTGTATGTATATATAGGAAAATAAGATCTTTATTGCACCAATCAGCCCATACTGAACCCCAACCTGCACTCATAACCCCCTCCCAAAGCAAATCTCACTCACCCTCCAAATTCGGCAAACCAAACGCGGACCACCCACCATCCTAAACTCGGCATACGTAACCCGACCGCAACAGCCACCAAATGGAGAAGACAGAGGTATGTATGTATGTGTATGTATGTACGTACCAATGTACATATGTATGTATCTACGTGTGTTCGTATGTATGCGGCGTGTGTATGTATGTGTATAAGTGTGTGTGTATGTATGCGTGTGTGTTTGTACGCACGTATGTATGAACATATGTATGTGTGTGTATGTATATAAGTATTATATATGTATGTGTATATGTATCTACGTATGTATGTACATATGTATGTAAGTATGTACAAATCTATATATGTATGTATGTACATATGTATGTATGTACATATGTGTGTATATATGTATGTATATATGTACATATGTATGTATATATGTATGTATATATGTACATATGCATGTATATATGTATTTATGTATGTATATATATATGTACATATGTATGTATATATGAATGTATGTAAGCATGTATCCCAGTACAACCTGTCTCATGGTCGGGTCGTTGGCGACTAAACTGGCATCCCCACCAAGGTTTCTTGGTGAGGAGGGTGACTTTGGACATCCTGCAGGACTAAAAACAGAACCTGTCAAAGGGCAAAGGAGCTCTTAAGAGTCAATGGCCATCCAAAATCACTGGGAGAGATGACCCCTTAACCTTTGTCAAGGCAGAATTCTAGGAAAAGGAAAACTCTGATATAACACCTGCAACCCTGATAATATCCAATGATGTTGACTTGTTCTTCTTTTTGGTAAATATCATCTTAAGAGAGTGGGACTGGCTTTGTGCAGTGCCTTTGATCACTATAAAAGCTTCACAGCACAGGCATTGCTTTATATCTGGAGATCTCTCTGCACTTGTCGTCACATGGTACCATGGGCCCAGCACTATGTGTCAATAATTGTCACAAGTGTAGTGTTTGTACCAGAGTTTTCAAGTCGCTGGCTGGACTAAAAAGTCACACTCGTTCAGCGCATTGGTAGGGGTTCTCCTACATGGATATAAAGTAGTGGCCGTACTCGAAAACGAGTTGGCAGCCACCATGTAAGCATGTGTTGATGTACGCGTGCTTTTGAGTAAGTTTATCTGAACAATTTTATCTTTACGAAAATAGTAAAGAAAATATTGTTTTTCGTTCCGTTAAATTGAACCACAAAGTTATTAAGATATGTGAGTATTACACAATAGGTTACTATAACTATACACAGTGGCATCACTTGGAGGTGTTGGGGAGTGGACTGCACCGGATGGCACTTTCTAAAATGGTGCTACAAAAGAGACAATCTACCTATAAAGTGATTGTGCAGTGATTTAGCAGATATTTATTATTTTTTTAGCAGTTTACTCGCAAATGGGCAGTTGTCATTGTTGACTGATGATTAAAAAGAATAAAACTAAACCAAATAAGTATCAAATTATATGTATGTAATGTCAGTATTTCAGGTAACATGTAACCTAGTATAACCTGTCTGTGCATTGTCAGGTCGTCGGCGACTAAACTGACAACCCCACCAAGCTTGCTTAGTAAGAAGGGTGATTTTGCACACCCTGCGGGATGAATTTTTTGCGATGCTAGCCATAGTCAAGTCCCTAGCAGGACTAAAAAGCCACGTCCGGAATGCTCATGCTTAAGTATCAAGCATTGCCATTACTCGAAATCGAGTTGCAGCCATCATATACGTATGTATGCATGTACTTGTTGCATGGTCGGGTCGTCGGCGACTAAACTGGCAACCCCACCAAGTTTACTTGGTGAGGAAGGTGATTTTGGATACCCTGCAGGACAAAAAACAAGACCTGAAAAAGGGCGGGAGAACTCATAAGAGTCAACGGCCATCCAAAAATGTGTAAATATGTATCTACAAGTATGCATGTATATATATATATATATGTGTGTGTGTGTAAGTGTGTGTGTGTGTACATGTATCATAATTAAATATAAAAGAGAGATAAACACAGACATATATGTGTTCAAATCGTAAGGGACCAGGTTCGCTAAGGTGAAAAGAATACTAACTATGGACAATAAGGTTTGCCAAACTCAATTCAAGAATAAATCAAGAAAATAAATACAAACCGGAATTGTGGTAACTACTGATCACCCATGCAGCATTTGGCTATGCTGTTTCGCAAATTAATTGTGAAGAGAATTACCAATTCTTGCTCGTCAGTGGGCGAAAATTAGTAAACTCCTCACTTCTAAGAATATCAGGCAACTGAATAGTGTACGTATATATAATAACGCACATGGTATTAGAACTTAGCGTGTCTCACAAACTCACACCACTAAAAATAGCTCGACAAATTAACGGAGTATTTATTTTCTTGATTTATTCTTAAATTGAGTCTGGGAAACCTTATTGTCCATAGTTAGTATTTTTTTCACCTTAGCGAACTTGGTCCCTTACGATTTGAACACATATATGTATATGTCTGTGTTTATCTCTCTTTTATATTCAATTATGATATACGGCTCGGAAAAATCTCTTTACGGCTCGGAAAAATTTATTTCCTAGAGCTATTTTATTGTAAAAGACTATTTTGAGTTTCTAACTCAATATATACCTTTGATGTATATACATGTATGCATGTGTGCGTATATGCGCAGAGACATAGAAATAATCGGGCTGGATACCCGATCGCGAGGTTAAACCACTAGGAGTGACCGCTCCCTAGCCTTTGTCAGGGCATTCTTCTAGGAGAAGACAACTCAAGAAACTGGGATAACTCCGACATAAAACCTGCGGCACGGGAGTTACTGATGATATTGATCTTTTCTTCTTTTCAGGTTATAGCTACTGTCGCTCAGAGAGTGAGATTGGCTCATTGCACAGTCTTTCCTCACTTTAAAAAAATCTTCACGCATAGGCATTGCTCGATATCATGAATTGATAATTATTAATAATTGTTTCTACTTTAGGCACAAGGCCAGCAATTACCCAGTGCATTACTGGTACTTTATTTTATCGACCCCGTAAGGATGAAAGGCAAAGTCAACCTCAGCGGGATTTGAACTCAGATCGTAAAGGGACGTAACTATGCTGGAAAGCATGCGTCCGACCCTCTACCGATACTGCCAATCCACCGCCCTTAATTATTAATTATTAATAATGTTATATCGTGCAATGGCCATACTCGATAACGAGGGGCAGCTATCATCATGTGTGTACGAATGTATGTACATATGCATGTATATATATGTACGTACGTATGTATGTACATATGCATGTATGTATATGCGCGCGCGTGTGTGTGTGTGTGTGTGTGTGTGTAAAACTAAACCGTTGACTGCCTTACAAAGTCAACCATGAACCCAAGCAAACATAGACTATACACCCACAACCGACCCAATCACCAAATCCTGACCAATCAAGGAGGAGCTAAGCCACACACGTCCTTCTAACTCTGTCTCCACCTCACCATAAACCAGCCACCAAACCACGCCAATTACAGGTATGGGGTATAACTGGTGTCATCTGACAACATTCGTCCTAATACTTAGCTTCTATATAATAATTGTTTTTACTTTCGGCACAAGGCCAGCAATAACCCAGTACATTACTGGTACTTTATTTTATCGACCCCGTAAGGATGAAAGGCAACGTTGACCTCGGCGGGATTTGAACTCAGAATGGAAAGGGCCGTAACTCTATGCTAGAAAGCATGACGTCCGACCCTCTACCGATACTGCCAATCCACCGCCCTGGCTATATAATAATGGTTTCTTATATAAATAATTGTTTCTACTTTAGGCACAAGGCCAGCAATCACCCAGTGCATTACTGGTACTTTATTTTATCGACCCCGTAAGGATGAAAGGCAAAGTCAACCTCGGCGGGATTTGAACTCAGATCATAAAGGGACGTAACTATGCTGGAAAGCATGGCTATATAATTGTTTCTACATTTGGCACAAGGCCAGCAATTATTCCAGTGTATTACTGGTACTTTATTTTATCGACCCCGTAAGGATGAAAGGCAAAGTTAACCTCGGCCGGATTTGAACTCAGATCGTAAAGGGACGTAACTATGCTGGAAACATGTCCGACCCTCTACCGATACTGCCAATTCACCGCCCTTTAAATAATTGTTTCTACTTTGGGCACAAGGCCAGCAATTACCCAGTACATTACTGGTACTTTATTTTATCGACCCCTTAAGGATGAAAGGCAAAGTTAACCTCGGCGGGATTTGAACTCAGTATGGCAAGGGCCGTAACTCTATGCGTCAAAGCATGGCGTCCGACCCTCTACCGATACTGCCAATCCACCGCCCTTTAAATAATGGTTTCTTATAGCATGGCTATATAATAATGACATGTTAGCAACACCACATTATTTCACATTTTATTTCACCTTGCTCCAGGCAACTCAGCTGGCAAAAATGAACTGTACCTGTAATTCAAAGGTGCCAGCCTTGTCATATCCTAGGTCGCTAAGGGTCCACGTGTCTGTAGAATGCTTAGCCAATATAAAATTACATAGAAACTTGGACAATTGTGAGAAAGTTCAGTCTATTCTGAAAAAATTAGCTTTCATTAAGTTTCCATAATACCGAACTTTAGTAAATTTGATCTGTATAAAGTTTGATGCTTAGGCAATGTAAAATTACCTGAAAACTTGGACTATTTTGCCCTTTAAAATTATTTTATCGATATAACGATAATTCTGGAACAGGCACATAATCAGACGTACAATTGGTGGGCAACATATAGCAAATATTCCCAAATGTTCCCAACACATTAAAATGTTGTAAGCTGAGTGTGTCTTGAAGATCCTTTCAGTCACCTTTTGGAGTAAGATTACGCACACCAAAATCTTCAATCAAACTAACACGATGGACAAAATTCGAATAAAAACACACATACATATATATATATATATATATATATATATATATATATATATATATATATAAAACGAAGGAGTTGTGGTAGGGAACCAGATGGACCATAACGCACCAGAGTACTCAATACTTAGGGTAGTAGAGTGGGTAATAGGAAAATGTATGACCCTGACGGCAGAGCTCAAACCGTTTCGACGGCCATTTTTATTTTATCTGTTTAAACAGATAAAATAAAAATGGCGTAGAAACACAATACAACAGGAGGAACATAATAGTACCACTGATGATGTTGCAGATGTGCAACGAAAGAACTTTGTTAGACTATATATATGTGTTTATATCTATATTTTATCTGTATTTTTTACCGTTGGTCAGTCAATGGTAAACATTGAGGATGAATTAACTGTGGAGATATAAAAGATATAGAAGCGAAAACCAATCAAACAGTGTGTTCTGTTATTATTTCTGGCAATGAGGGCGGTGGATTGGCAGTATCGGTAGAGGGTCGGACGCCATGCTTTGCAGCATAGAGTTACGGCTCTTTATGATCTGAGCTCAAATCCCGCCGAGGTTAACTTTGCCTTTCATCCTTATGGGGTCGATAAAATAAAGTACCAGTCACGCACTGGGGTCGATTTAATCGACTTTCCCCTCCCCCCAAATTACTGGCCTTGTGCCTATATAACAAACCGTTATTATTTCTGGCAATATTATTACAACAATATGACCCTCCCCAAGTATAACAATAGATACAGTATATACACATACACACATATATATATTTATATATATATATACTTATATTTATACATATATATATATTTTGATCATGCCTTTATTTTTAAATTTTCTCATTCCTTGTATTTTGATCATGCTTTATTTTTATTTATTATTTATTATATTTTTGTCTTTATTTGTTAATTTTTCATTCGCACCGTTTCCTTTCGCTATATGTCTCTCCACCACTCCCCTACACACCTTTTGAACTCTCACCTGAAGAAGGGCTTATGCCCGAAACGTCGTCCCCCACCTACCCCCCACTCTCGTGAGCGTGAATTTAATAAACATTTGTCGTACTGCCTCTCTGTTCTGTCCCTGTTCAATTTTTCATTATATATATATATATATATATATACTTATATTTATATATATATATATATATATATATATTTATACATATATATATATATATATATATATATATATATATATATATATATATATATATATGAAAAAGTATGACCCCGACATCAGAGCTCAAGCCGTTTCGACGAAACGGCTTGAGCTCTGCCGTCGGGGTCATACTTTTTCCTATTTCCCACTCTACTACCCTAAGTATTGAGTACTCTGGTGCGTTATGGTCCATCTGGTTCCTTACCACAATTCCTTTGTTATATATATATATATATATATATATATATATATATATATATATATATATATATATATATATATATATATATATATATATATATATATATATATATACGCACATCTATATATACATATATATACAGCATGTATGTTTCATTATACCTCTTTATAGTCTGAGTTCAAATCCCGCCCAAGTTTACTTTACCTTGTATTCTTCTCTGGTCCATAACTAAGTACCAGTTAATGCTATAAGTACTGGAGGGGTGCAAACAACTACACCCTAAAAGGCGTGGTCACAATCCAATGAGCAAAACCAGTAAATGAGTAAAGATTAATGTGTACACATGCATGTGATTTGTGTTTATATGTGTCAGTGTTTACAAGAAACAACGTTATGTATACCTATTAACATTAGCCAGTAAATAGATTTTGAAACAGGAAGTTTGTTCGCAGGAAAGGAAGTCTATAAACCAAAGTTTCTAGAACTACTTCAATTAACTCCATATTTCTAATAATAATTGTGTTAAGAAAGTAAATTATTTATTTCATATTTTGTCATAAGATCTCTGCTTTAATTAACCACTTAGCACCACCAAAGGAAGCAACATGTTCAAAAGCAGCGGAACCGGTTTATAATTAATATTTTTTAATGAAAATGCTCTTTCCGGGCTCCGGGCAACACTTCGGTTGTATACAAACAATTTACGGATTAACCTCTACAAAATTTCTTTAAAATCTACTTAAAATGCTTTATTCAAAAAGATTTATACTTTTTTTTTACTTTTTGTTTCTTTAGTTTCAATTATTTAGAAAACAAAAATAATTGCAATGAATTTTATTTTAAATAGTTTCACAACATTCCGTGCATGAAATCCAAGACACCAGATACAAAAATATAAATTCTATTTTATCTTTTCTTGGTGACATAGACTAAATAGCGCCAATGTAAAATTACCTAGCAGCCTGGACAATTTTGCCCTTTAAAATTATTGTTATTTTAATCATATAACGATATTGCTGGAATAGGCACTCTCAGACGTACAATAGTGAGAAAACTCAGTCTAGTCTGGAAAATTTAGCTTTCATTAAGTTTCTATAATACGAACTTTTAGCAAATAATCTGTATCAAATTTAAATAATATTTTTATGAACTTTGTAATTTAAAATCCAGAATCGGAAGAGACTGACGTCAGTGCCGGCAAGGATTAATCCATAAGAAGAGTTGAATAAGTCCAAGTACTGTAAGGAAGGGGGGGAAGAATATAACGTTTCAGTGTCTTACCCCTCATCTGGGAATGAAGAAGGGAAAAGTGCTGTTGCAATTTAACAAATTGATCGGATATTTAAAACATTTCATGAACAATATCATAACCAAAATAAAATATAGTATAATAGTATACAGTTTGTAAAAAAGAATTAGTCATAAATTTGGCGAATAAAAGCTGGTTTCAGCTGACGCTTAAAATTAAATATAGACATTAAGTTGGTGAGTTCTATAACATAATGCCCCAGCATGGCCTCAGCCGGATGGCTGGAACAAGTAAAAGAGTATAATGGATTGTAGTCTTCTTGTAGTGAATCTAGAGCCAGGTTTCCCAGCCTGGGCGATATCGGCCACCAGTGGGCGATTTTAACTGTTGGGTGGGCGATTGGGAATTTTGGTGACGATAGAGTATTTTGAGTATTAAGAAGGTATTTCAACATATGGTTACCGAAAAAATATTCAAAGGAGAAATGTAAAGAACTTATACAAAAAAACAAAGAAAAAACAGAAGCTAAATTGGAATACCGAACAAGTAACAAACTTTTAACAAACATTTTTGGTATGCTTTTGAATATTTGAGGGGGAAATTTTTTCCCTGTGAAAAAGACGCAAAAAAGGTTGGGAACTCTTGATCTAGCAAGCTAAAATCACAAAGTGTGTTGAACTTAGCATTGCAAATTAACGAAACATTTGTCAATTTTACAGTGCAACCACGGTTTGTAATGGTTAGTTGGTAACTATTTACAGCTTAATAGACTGAACGATTCCAGGGATAGGTTTCTTTACTACTGTCACAAATCATTGCCGTTAACACGACACGAACCATGGCTAGACGTTTAATATTCAACTGACGCGGTCATCTGCGTTCTCAGTTCGGACCTCCGTTGATTTCGATGGAGAGTGTTCCAGTTGTTCAATAATAACGGGACAGCCTGCTCCTGAAATTAACCTACAAGTGACTGAGCATTCCACAGACGTGTATCTTTAATGTAATTCTCGGGTAGATCCAGCATGATAGGGTGTGACAAGGTTGGCTTTTTTTGAAATTCAGATACAAATACAATCCTTCTGACGGGCTTTCAAACAGGTTCCAGTTTCACTCAGAAAGCTTGAATCTACTCGAGACGATAGTCAAGGGCTCGAACCCACGACCTTATAATTATGAAGCAAACTTCTTGACCATGCTGCGTCCATGCGTTCACCGAAACAAACTAGTAAATTAGTAAAACATAAAACTACCGGTTTGTTCCAGTTTTTTCCCTTATTTTATTCTTATATTGTTTCTGTATTCTGTGACGTCAGGTGGTTTTCAGTAAAGATTATCTGGAAGGGCGGGCAGATCTTTATAAATACGAAGGTCGGCTAAAAGGTTCATAGGCTGACCAAGATATTCATGGAATGTGACCAAATGAAGTTCATTTATCAACATAGCCCCTTCACACACTGGTGGTGGTGGTGGTGTTGCTGTTGCTTTGTCTCAGGTCAGTCGTCGTGACAAAGCAGGTGTATAATCAAGCTCAGGACATTCCAGTAATAACTATCTTATAATTTGACGTTCAGCTATATATACATTATCCAGTGAGCTCTTCCTTTTTCAGTACGATAGGGTGGAATTTGAAGGAGATTTGACTGCTATTTCTAGCAGGTCTAGTGACCCATATGAATATTCTCTTTGATACCTGTGCTAACACGGATTTTATAGAGTTGAAGTTTTGAATATAAACAATTTTTTACGATTAGTAAACGATAGATGTGGTGGGAATGTTTCAGCTACGCAGTCACTCAATCTGCTAGAAATAGCAGCCACTTTTGTGTTTAAAAATAATGGTTTTAAACGGATATATTTGACAAAATAAAACACTTAGCTAAGATGCATCTCAGACTAACCTTTCTCTTCGGCGCTAGAAAAGACTTCATGCCCCACCATCTATTGTCCTATATAAATCTCAGGTGATTTCCCCAATGGAGTATTGCTCTCATACATGGGACGCTGCTGTGCTGGGTCGTTAGAGCGTCCGATACAATGCTTTACCTCATTTTATCTGACATTCTGTTCTCTGGGTTCAATTCCCGCCGAGGTTTACTTTTCCATTTATCCATCCATCTCTCTCTCTCTCTCTCTCTCTCTCTCTCTCTCTCTCTCTCTCTCTCTCTCTCTCTTACTAATCCTTTTACCGCCCATCTGTGGACACAGTAAAAACAGGAAAGAGTGAATGAGTCAACGAGGAAGTTTCTGCGGGTCTACTTAACTTGCTGGAAATAGCCACCAAATCTAGATCAAATCACATAATACTGTTTCAAATAAAGGAGGATATGATGGACCCTAATATATTGGTTTCTGATTTAGGCACAAGACCAACAATTTCGGGGGAGGGAACAGTCGATTAAATCGACCTAAGTGCATTACTGGTGCTTTATTTTATCGATCCTATCAGGATAACCTCGGCAGGATTTGAACTCAGATCATAAAGGGCCATAAACTAGTTGCACCCTAATATATAATAAGGCAAGATGGGCACGGCTAGAATCATAGGTCTAATCGATCGGGGTTAAATCAAAATAGTAACATCAATAAACAGCCTATTCGAAATTACTCTAGGACGTTATTGTAGCAGAAAGTTTTGTAGCTCTGTATTTTAATACAGAGCCTGTTAGTGGCGAATTAGGGAGTAGAGCTGATTGGGCTGTAACCAGTGTCCCCACAACATTTAAAGCCCCAGACCCTTCAATTAGATTTTTTGCTACCATAAATAATACGCACGGAACCGATGAAACACTCCGCCAATGGCCTCGGACAAGCTTGATCTGCCCCTGGATCCTATCTATAAATATATATATATGCAGGCTAGCAAAGGAGCTTCTACGCGGTCGTTCGACCTGCATGAAATACTGTCCACAACTTCCTCAAGTCAAACCCTACCGTCATAGAAAAAAGGTCTTGTGTACACTATGACTGAGATAAAGACTGGATCATTACAACTGGAATATGTTCTGTTGTAGATCAGCTAATTACGGTTGATTAGGAGCTAACAACAAGAACATATGCACACATTTTTGCATATATCTCTGTGTGTCGTCTGAACTATATATAAAGAATATTTGCATATAAATACACACATGAAGTAATTCCGTCGGAAAGGTAGAGGAAAAAAGAGTGCTCTATGTAGGTTACAGAGCTTCTTAGTTGTGTAATAAATAACATAAGATAATTATTTCATTTACCAGTGGTTTCTTGAAAGCAAACAAATCTGCTTTCAGTCATCAGAATGAAAAAATCCTGATGTTTTTATTGAAAACAAAAATATAAGAAATATGAGAGTGGGGCTGAGGGAAGAATAAAAAAAGATTATAGATAATAAGTATATAATCACACATACACACACAAAAAATTGGTGTTATAATACCAATACACACACATACGTACTAGCGATTTCGATTCTACAATCCAAACGATAAAGCAAACATCTAAAAGTCCCTCCACAACACATCCCTCGAAAATGATAAGAAAAACTTTCATTCAAAAGTTAAGACACCAATTTGTTGTATGACTGATAAGAAAACCGAGACATACAGTGCTTCTATTGAGGTTAATTGGGGTTATAGATACGAATATTTACCCTTTCCACATAGATTTTAGCAGTTAGTTATTCTCGTTATTTACAGTTTTATCCTTCTAGGCATTTCCCTAACTGAAACAAGATTGTGTTGTGTGGTAGTTTATTATTATTTAGTTAGTTTAATGAGATTATAATTCTGCTTTTCAATTTTTTTTTATCAAATTTATGGGCTTTAATACATCATCAGTATATATACTTCTTTTCTACTACTACTACTACTACTACTACTACTATTACTACTACTACTACTACTACTACTACGACTGTTGCTGCTGCTGTTGCTACTACTACTACCAAGGGCCTTGTTTCAGGGGGTACCAGGGGACAAGTATCCCCCCACCCACTTTTTCAAACGTCTATGTCTTATTTTTTGTTTATTTGATATAATATTTTTTTTAAGCTTATTTTTTGTAATATATAAAATTTAATTAGCGTAAAATGTTGCTTATGTGATAGGGTCCGGGAAAGGCACCATAAGCAATTTATGCTCCTTTAAGAATCAACAAATGTTGGTTTTTCCCCCTCACATTTTTAAGACAAACGAGGCCCCTGACTACTACTACTACTACTACTATGTTTAAATATTCTTCTGAGCTAATCCTTTCTGCAACCCTCTGTTTTTTCAACTGTAATGTTTCTCCTTATAAATCACACACTACTAACACTACATTGGGTCAATGGCTTGGAAATAATTAGTCCTACTTTTGGCACAAGGCCAGCAATTTGAAGGGAATGATAAAGTCGATTAAATCCACCCCAATGCGTTACTGGGTTGGTATAGTGTTTTATCAATTCCATAAGGATGAAAAGCAAAAACACTGTATTTCTGAGGTTGTTATCGTTTAACCCAAATTTGACCTGATCGGGGACTCACTTGATTGAAAGCGGTCCAGACATGGACATCCTGTCTTTTTATATATCTAGGACTACATTATTCAATGTGTCATTCTCTTTTTAAGACAGTAGGGAGCAAGATTGTTAGATAACAGAGAAAGAATCGGCCCAAGTAGTGGACTTGGTGGACGGAAACTGCGTAGGATCGTTTCTGTTCTTATATGATAGACATAATCATCACCTGGCCCTTGTGTGATTTTAGAAGAGATGTTGCATTCGGCACAGATCTCCAGTCTAAGGATAACGTTCTTCCTTCCCCTTAAAAATGGTCTTAGGCGTTGTCCCACCTCTTCTGACTAAGTCATTAAAAAATTCAAGTCTTTAATACTGAATCTCAATATCCTGAACGCCTACACTCGTTGTCTCACAATGTATTACCACTGTCCTAGTTCTAATGTACATAGCTATGCACATTCTATGTGCGTAACTATGCACGCAGTTATGTACATATCTATACAAATAACTATGCACATGACTATGCACATGACTATGCACATGACTATGCACATGGATATGCACAAGGATCATAATCATCAAACCTTCATGTCGTTTTACATTTCTTTCCAATATGAGGCACTTAAAATAGATCCACCAGCTACTATTAATGATAATTTCTTTCTTGGCCACAAGGGCCGCCAGCTACTATTAATGATAATTTCTTTCTTGGCCACAAGGGCCGCCGGCTACTATTAATGATAATTTCTTTCTTGGCCACAAGGGCCGCCGGCTACTATTAATGATAATTTCTTTCTTGGCCACAAGGGCCGCCGGCTACTATTAATGATAATTTCTTTCTTGGCCACAAGGGCCGCCAGCTACTATTAATGATAATTTCTTTCTTGGCCACAAGGGCCGCCGGCTACTATTAATGATAATTTCTTTCTTGGCCACAAGGGCCGCCAGCTACTATTAATGATAATTTCTTTCTTGGCCACAAGGGCCGCCAGCTACTATTAATGATAATTTCTTTCTTGGCCACAAGGGCCGCCGGCTACTATTAATGATAATTTCTTTCTTGGCCACAAGGGCCGCCAGCTACTATTAATGATAATTTCTTTCTTGGCCACAAGGGCCGCCAGCTACTATTAATGATAATTTCTTTCTTGGCCACAAGGGCCGCCGGCTACTATTAATGATAATTTCTTTCTTGGCCACAAGGGCCGCCGGCTACTATTAATGATAATTTCTTTCTTGGCCACAAGGGCCGCCGGCTACTATTAATGATAATTTCTTTCTTGGCCACAAGGGCCGCCGGCTACTATTAATGATAATTTCTTTCTTGGCCACAAGGGCCGCCGGCTACTATTAATGATAATTTCTTTCTTGGCCACAAGGGCCGCCAGCTACTATTAATGATAATTTCTTTCTTGGCCACAAGGGCCGCCGGCTACTATTAATGATAATTTCTTTCTTGGCCACAAGGGCCGCCGGCTACTATTAATGATAATTTCTTTCTTGGCCACAAGGGCCGCCGGCTACTATTAATGATAATTTCTTTCTTGGCCACAAGGGCCGCCAGCTACTATTAATGATAATTTCTTTCTTGGCCACAAGGGCCGCCGGCTACTATTAATGATAATTTCTTTCTTGGCCACAAGGGCCGCCAGCTACTATTAATGATAATTTCTTTCTTGGCCACAAGGGCCGCCGGCTACTATTAATGATAATTTCTTTCTTGGCCACAAGGGCCGCCGGCTACTATTAATGATAATTTCTTTCTTGGCCACAAGGGCCGCCGGCTACTATTAATGATAATTTCTTTCTTGGCCACAAGGGCCGCCAGCTACTATTAATGATAATTTCTTTCTTGGCCACAAGGGCCGCCAGCTACTATTAACGATAATTTCTTTCTTGGCCACAAGGGCCGCCAGCTACTATTAATGATAATTTCTTTCTTGGCCACAAGGGCCGCCAGCTACTATTAATGATAATTTCTTTCTTGGCCACAATGGCCGCCAGCTACTATTAATGATAATTTCTTTCTTGGCCACAATGGCCGCCAGCTACTATTAATGATAATTTCTTTCTTGGCCACAAGGGCCGCCAGCTACTATTAATGATAATTTCTTTCTTGGCCACAAGGGCCGCCAGCTACTATTAATAATTGTTTCTACTTTTGGCACAAGGCCAGCAATTATCCCAGTGTATTACTGGTACTTTATTTTATCGACCCCGTAAGGATGAAAGGCAAAGTTAACCTCGGCGGGATTTGAACTCAGATCGTAAAGGGCGGTAACTCTATGCTGCAAAGCATAGCGTCAGCAATTATTAATAATGAGTTTTACTATAGGCACAAGGCCGGCAATATTTACTTTTAGGGGGGGGGGGTCGATTGAAAAGACACCAGTACGTTACTGGTCCTTTATTTTATAGACCCCGTAAGGATGAAAGGCAAAGCTAACCTCGGCGGGATTTGATCTCAGAACGTAACTCTATGCGTCAAAGAATGGCGTCCGACCCTCTACCGATACTGCCAATCCACCGCCCTATTAATAATTGCTTCTACTTTAGGCACAAGGCCAGCAATCACCAGTGCATTACTGGTACTTTATTTTATCGACCTCGTAAGGATGAAAGGCAAAGTCAATGATTTCTAGTATAGGCACAAGGCCAGTAATTTGGGGGGAGGGGAAAGTCGATTAAATCGATCCCCAGTACATTACTGGTACTTTATTTTATCGACCCTGTAAGGATGAAAGGAAAAGTTAACCTCGGCGAGATTTGAACTCTGAATCTAAAGGGCCGTAACTCTATGCTGCCAATCTCCCACCCTACTGCCACTATTAATAATGCTACTAGATAGATGAAACCTTGTCTCAAAAAACACGCGAAGTTCATTACTGGTACCACATTCCTTGGTGGCTTAAATATATTTATCTCCCTCTCGAGGCAGCATTAATGTTATA
Organism: Eledone cirrhosa; assembly: GCA_964016885.1. NCBI lineage: Eukaryota > Metazoa > Mollusca > Cephalopoda > Octopoda > Eledonidae > Eledone > Eledone cirrhosa. The sequence continues at coordinate 219,042,463 of OZ024743.1, forward strand.
TTATATAAACACCTCACCTTCGTCCAACACATCACTAATATGATCGATCGCTTCTACTCTGATCAATGTAACAACTAATACGGGGTACGCTGTAAGGTTCATAGACTGACTATGATGCTAGAGCTGTGAAATATTGTATACATTAATTTCAATTCTGATCAATGTAGCAACAAATACGTGGGTCGACTGAAAAGTTTATAGGCTAACTATGAAGGAGTGATGCTAGAGCTGTGAAATTTTGCATGTATTAATTTCAACTCGTCTTATTGATAACTGCATTGTTTCTTTCCGGGGACCATGTTGAAAAATAGACCTCATTTGGTCATTCCATGAGAGTATCTTGGTCAGCCGATGAATTTATAATCCGACCCACATAATATATATATATATACTTAGGTTAATAGGAGTTAGGTATTGTATACCCGTGTCCCATTAAGGTATTGGCAGCATAATAATTAGCTCTATGCTTTGGAGCAGAGCCGTATATATGAAAAAGAACACAAGAGCGTCTACAACATCAAAAGATTTTTATTGGCTTACAATGTTTCTTCCTTACGTAACCGTAGTTGTCAAGGTTATACATCTTAATAATAAATAATCTGTGTATCAAAGTTGCAGAACCTATACGAACTTGTGCATCTGCTGTGGTGTCAAAAACAAACGCGAATGACCGCACAGATAAACAATGGACCACGCCACGTGGCTTGAACCCGTAAGTGAATTGAAGGTTCTGCAACTCTGATACACAGATTATTTATTATTAAGATGTATAACCTTGACATAACTATTATCATCTTATATTCTCTCAACTAATCACACTTGATCATATTTCTCTATCCCGTTTTCTCCTCCCATAATTATTATATTTTTATTATTATTTGAAAAAATCGTTTTTTTACATTGTGTTTTCCCCTCCAAATATTCGCTTATATTTCTTTATATATTCTCTATATATATTTTTTTATCGTTATTATTTCCACTTTTATCCTCCTCTATATTTTACCTTATTCTTACTTTTATACCTTATTATAGTGTAATCTTCCCCATGCCTTATTATACACTATTAATTATAGATTATTATTATTACTCTGTTTCCATTTCTAATTACCTCATGTACTTTCTCCTCCGCTATATATATATATATATATATATATATATATTGTATGCCCTTTGTGTTTGTGTAACCTATGCGCACCCTCTGCACCATACTATCGACGCCACCCCATCTATGGTTCAGCTAACCACCCGACTCCCGGGAATGAATATGACCGCATCTAGTAAACAAGGACCCACACCCCACCCTCCCGCACCAAAATTAGACTTATCGTCCCCTACTTTTGTTCTTTACTCTCTTTACTCTTTGTTCTTGAATGTTTGGTTGGTAGAGTCCATAACACCAATCAAACCCCTTTTATAGCTCTGACGAATCCTACGGTTACGTAAGGAAGAAACATTGTAAGCCAATAAAAATCTTTTGATGTTGTAGACGCTCTTGTGTTCTTTTTCATATATATATATATATATATATATATATATATATATATATATATATATATATATTTATTAAAATAACAGATTAAAGTTTAAGCAAAGAATCGCTGCTTTCACCCTTAACGGGATCTTCTGAAACTGAGTTTCAGAAGATCCCGTTAAGGGTGAAAGCAGCGATTCTTTGCTTAAACTTTAATGTTATTTTAATAAATATTTGCTCTACGGTTCTTATATATCTGATATATACTTATCCTTATCGAGCCCTCTTTGGATTTTAGTCTTCAAATTTATTATTATAACTATATATATATATATATATATATATATATATATATATATATATATATATATATATATATATATATATATATATATATATATACGAGGGTCGGCTGAAAAGATCATAGGCTGACTATGATGGAGTGATGCTAGAGCTGTAGAATCTAGCATTCATTAATTTCAACTCTTCTTATTAATAACTGCATTGTTTCTTTCCAGGGACTATGTTGAAAAATAAACGTCATTTGGTCATTCCATGAGAGTATCTTGGTCAGCCGACCCTCGTATCTCGAAATCCTTATTGTAATTCTCGTTTTTCTCGGAATTATTTCAACTACGCCGGACGATATAAAAACTATTCGTGGTATTATTAAAATCCCCTTTAAAAGACCTATATCGTTCTCATCAAACGATCATAGAATAGTGTATAAGCAATGAAGCTGATAGATTGAGTGTGCGTCTGTGAAACATACACCAGGTCCGAACACAAAGGAACCAAACTCCCACTGTCACTGCCTCCGTCTCTCCTGCTCTCCTCATCTCTCACTATTATGAGCAAATGGGGGCCCCCACGCTAGCTGCTCCGCGGCCCCGGTAGACAGAATAGAGAAGGCGTTTCCCCTGTGAGGGAGACGCGCTGGAAGAACCATTACAGCTCGCGAGGCTATAAGCCTCAAATATCTTGTTCTACCACCATAGGCGCTGAGCTGGCCAACCGGAGGTGTGAGACTCGCGAGATGGAATGGCTCTTCCAGCGCATCTCCTTTACCATCCTCCAGGGAAACACCTTCTCCATTCTGTCCGCCGGGGCTGTGGGGAGGCCAACACATGGGACCCTATTTGCTCACCATACAGAGAGATGGAGGCGATGACAGTGGGAGTTCGGCTCTTCCTTGTGGTTGTGTTTATTATCTATATAGAAAATGATTTATTTCCCTTCTTTATAGAAAATGATTTCTTTCCCTCCTTTCTCAGTATGCCATAGCTTATTAGCTACATCTATTCTTAAGAATGACTTCAAGTTTTACCGAGTACCAATTTCTGATATTCATAGAAAAGGGTGCGTAGAACAGTCGTTCTCGCCCCCACTCCCCACCACAAAAAAATGGAATGTGCTGTGACAAGCTATTAGAAAATATATATGCCAAATATTTTTAAATGAAGTTTTAAAAACCATTTATTTTTTAATTTTCGTTGACTTTGAATATTGTTTTCTACACTTCGGATAAACTACTTCCAGCATCTTGAGTAATTGCTCTCTTATAATATATAACAAACAGTGCAATAGCTACATAATATAAACATTTCCTCATCATCGATACCATCATAATCACGACCACTACCACCATCACCACCACCACAACCATCATCATCATGATTATAACAATCATCATCGTCACCACCACCACCATCTCCATCATCATCATCACTACCACCATAACGATCATCATCATCACCACCACCACCACAACCGCCACCATCATCATCATCATCACCACCGCCACCATCATCATCATCATAACCATCATCATCATCACCACCACTACCACCACCATCACCATCACCACCACCACCACCACCGCCATCATCATCACCACCACCAACACTACCACCACCACCACCACCACCACCATCACCATCACTACAACCACCACTACCACCACCATCACCACGACGACCACCACCACCACCACCACCACCACCACCATCATCATCACCACCTGACAGAGATTTCTATCATATTACGGA
>OZ024743.1:219060981-219370981 GCA_964016885.1 Eledone cirrhosa
CTGTAGAGCTTATCTCGAATCGGCAGCGCTCCCCGGTGGCACTGCCAAGCCAGGGATTTTTGGAAGTTATCCATAGGCTATCCAAGCGCTATCCCTTTGCTAATGTAACATATCTAAATACCGTAAGACATCTTATCTGATACACTGCTGACTCTACCGTCTACACATACTATTTATGATACTAACAATAGGGGTTTCTAATATAGGTACAAGACCAGCAATTTGGGGAAGGGGAAAGTTGATTAAATCGACCTCAGTGCGTTACTGGTACTATATTTTATCGACTCAGTAAGGATGAAAGACAAAGCTAACTTGGACGGGATTTCAATTGAGAACGTAAAAAGAAGTTACTCTATGCTGCCAAGCATGTTGTCCAATGCTCTACCGACACTGCTAAACTACCGCCCTCTACCACCTTAACAATAATTGTTTCTACTTTTAGCACAAGGCCAGCAATTATCCCAGTGCATTACTGGTACTTCATTATTATTATTGTTAAGGTACCACCTTAACAATAATAATAACAACAATGGTTTCTTATAAAGGCACAAGGCCAGTAATTATGGGGGGAGTCGATTAAATCAACTCCAGTGCATTACTGGTACTTTATTTTATAGACCCCCCATAAGGATGAAAGGCAAAGTTAACCTCGGCGGGATTTGAACTCAGATTGTAAAGGGCCGTAACTCTATGCTGCAAAGCTTGGTGTCCGACTCTCTACCGATATTGGCAATCCACCGCCCTAGAGTATAATAATAACAATAATGAGAATACTGTTTCCTTTATTTATCAAAATAAAAAAAATGTTCCTCAATAACGATTAAACATTTCCCATAAAGAAATAGTTATTTAGATTTTTTTAAACTCTTTAATTCAATATTTTTATTTGAGAATTCTTGAGAATTTAAAACCATTTGTCATTCTTGGATGGAAACCATTTATCTTTCTTTTATCTCTGGGGTTTATATTATATAGTTTATGTTATAGTTTATATTATGTAGTTTATTTTATGTCCTGTTATTTAAGTTGAAATGGTCGATGTTCAGAGACATGAAAAATTATTTTCAAATGGTAACTCGTAAAAAAAACTGCTTAGGCTGGTTTATTCAGATAAAATAAAGTTTAAAAGATATGAACTGATGGAAGATAATATATTAGTTTTCTAAATTTTGTGGAAAAGCTACAGTCGATTGTAAATTGAACAAAGTTTGAAAAAGAAAACAGAAAACATATATTAAACATTTCAGACATTGAGACATTGTTTTTGTTTTCACCTGGTCTTGCCAATTTAGAACTACTACTACTGCTGCTGCTGCTGCTGTTGCTACTGCTACTGCTGCTGCTCTTTTTTTTTCTTCGTATTCCTCGTAGGGACAGAGTCTTCAAACATTCCTTCCATGGGGTCCTATCAGAAGCAACCGTCTCCAATTATTTTCACCTCGTATCATGTTGACTGGCCGGGATACAACTGAGATTTTATTTTATTGACCCATAGAACGATGAAAGGTTGGGTCGCATCCAACCGGACTTGAATTCAGAATGTAGCTAAATGCTCAATGCATTTTTTTCTTTTTTTTTTTTTGTCCGTCGTTCTATCTATTCTCCTATTCTGCAAGTCACGAGGAGAAAAGACAAGACCTATGACATTTTTTTAAAGACCTCTGTATTGTTGGGAATGGAAGTTATCCTCAAATCGGAAACCAGATCCGAATACTTGAAACAAAGTGGACTCCAAGAGCCAAATTCGCCTACACGATCAATAAAACACAAAACATATACCGTTTTTAAACAAGTTTTATCTTGTTTATTGTATTTTATTATAGTCTAGCTTCTCCCTCTCAGCTCCCTATAGCTTGTCCTGAACCGCACACACTACAAAAATATTTATGTATGTATATATGTAAGCAGGAACGAAGTTACGGTTGCACCATATACAAACTTTACGTTGTAGCTGTTACCATAGACATTGCCAGACCTGCCAACCTCTAAAAACCCAAACTGGGACTACCATGAAACAAAGTGCCCAAAACGGGGAGAAATGAGGCAAAATGGGATGATTTTGTATAATGAAAGCTACCCATTTTCACAAGAGAAGACATCTCTCACCCTCCCCAAAGTAGGTGGGAGATCTCCCCATCGGACGAGGAGAGTTGACAGGTCTGTATTGCTACATTTTATGTTTCTCCTTTTTTTATTTTACATTTTGTCTTTCTGTCTTTTCTTACTTTTATTTTATTTTTATATTTAGGGAGGGTCATGTCGGCCTAATGTTGCCAAAAATAGTAAAACACCCTGTTTGGTTTGCCTTTCGCTTCAGTATATTTTTTTTACTATAAACAATTTAGCTGGCAATCAATGTTTATCATTGATTGACCAACAGTTAAAAATATAAATATAAATATATTAGGATAACAATATATTTATATTTATAACTGTTCGTCAATGAATGATAAACATGAATTTTGATGTATTTGTTTGATGTGGCCATCAATGGTTTTAACATCACCACATGGCTTTTGGGAGCCTTTAGCAGAATACATTTGGTTTGTTGAAAGTTTTCAGACTATTGTCTAAAGACCACTTCCCTCTTGGTAAGGTGATGGACTTAAACAATCATGTCATAAGTTTGATTCCTGGGCTGGGTTGTGTGTTACACTTCATAAATTATTTATAGAAATATAAAAAAATATACTGAAGCAAAAACAAAGCAAAACAGTGTGTGTGTTTTACTATTTTTGGCCATACTGGGACAACATCTGTTTCAACATACGATTTCATATCAAAAACCTTGCAAAATAAATTTTATTTTTATTTTCATGTTTTTTCTTTACCTATTTATTTATCTATATATTTATCTTCCTCCCTCACATCCTAAAATAGCTGTACATGAAGGGATCATCTGACCTCTTTCGACAATTTGAATGTGTTCAGCTCTTATGAACAACCACATCTGACGAGATGTTGATACAGAGTTGGGGCCCCAGTCACTATAATCGCACCTTGAACTGGCCGATATCGAAACAATTGCCATTTGCCAATAATGTTTATACAGGTAAAATTCCGTTATAACGAATACCAATATAACGAACTTTTCAGTATAACGAATTTCTTTTTCAATCCCCGGCCACACGTTCTAGTTTAATATAGAAATGGGTTCTACATGCCCAGAACTGTTTCATTCAAAAGAAATCATCATTTTGAATGAAACAGTTTTAGTCCTGTAGAAGCCATTTCTATATTAAACTTGGTGTTTATATATATATATATATATATATAGTATAAAGGAAACGAAAAATCAGTGATGCATCTGGACTTAATTTATTGCGTGTTACAATTGTTTCGCCGGCAGGTAGCTCGAGTCATGGTCCCTGTATGGATCTGGCTGATTCTACTGCTGCAGGTTCTTTCACACACAGGTAGTTCGTTCGGAACAAATTTTATCAGTGATAAAATTTGCTCCGAACGAACTACTCGTGTCTGAAAGAACCTGCAGCAGTAGAATCAGCCAGATCCATACAGGGACCATGACTCGAGCTACCTGCCGGCGAAACAATTGTAACACGCAATAAATTAAGTCCAGATGCATCACTGATTTTTCGTTTTCTTTCTACTATCTACACTCTACTCTGCTGAATATCGAGTGCTAATTTTGGCATACCGCCTATGGAAGCACCATAGCTACCATTATACACAACTACATATATATATATATATATATATATACATACATACATACATGCACATACACTCCACATTGCCCCACAGGAAATCGTATTTCTTAAGAGAATTCGAAAACCAAATAAGCTAAACCGATATACTCGAATTAATAGAAGCCAACTAGAGTATTGTGCCATTACATCAAAGAATGGCTTAATATTTAAAATTACTTTCTTCCCTTAGGAACAGAGACAACAAAGAATTACCCCTCAGTAACTACAGAAATACACTAGAATATATAAGTGACAACCATGTTTTTGTATCTCTAATGAAACCCTGTGGAGTAAATTTTGACACTACTCATTTTTGCTGACTCTTGAAAAATCGGATTAGGAAGAAAAAGAAATCGCGGTGGATTGCCAGTATCGATAGTCAGACATGCTTCGCAGCATAGAGTTACGGCCCTTTACGTCTGAGTTCAAATCACGCCGTGGTTAGCTTTACCTTTCATCCTTACGGGGTCTATATATGTATGGGGGGGGGGCACTCACAGGACAAAGACGTATATGTATGTGTATATATATATCATCATCATCACCGTTTTACGTCGATTCTTCCACGCTAGCATGGGTTTGACGGGTTGTCCTGTTGTGGGCAATGTTAGGTCGGCTGACCTTGTCTTACTCATACAGGAACTGATTTCTACAGCTGGATGCCCTTCCTAACACCAACCTCATTTACAGAGTGCTGGTGCTTTTTTCTGTGGTGCCTACACGTCCACTTTACAGGGTGGTCTGGGTGCTTTTTTGTCGTGACACCTCCACGACCACTTTGCAATGGGAGGGGGTGGGGGCATATTGCCTATATGCTTCGGCTTCGGCTTGTTCCCGTGGGAAGTCAGGTCTTCTGTATTTGAAAAAAGGAAAAGAATGACTTCACTCGTAGTTCTAAACAGTTTAGTTGTATATTATAATTTTACAATTTGGTTTTGTAGATCTACAAAACCAAATTGTAAAATTATAATATTATAAAATTAAATTGTTTAAAACTACAAGTGAAGTCATTCTTTTCCTTTTTTCAAATATACCTAACTGTACCAAGGATTTCATACATTTTCCAATATATATATATATATTAGTTATGTCCATATTAAATTTTTTATTCTGATGAGCGATTTTAGACGTCCGTGTTGAGCTCGTCTGTCTTCGTGAAACCTTTGGTAAATGGAATAATTGTCTTATGTTGTTTATTACATAACTAAATAGCTCTGTAGCTTACATAGAGCACTCTCCTTTCTTTTACCCTTCCTATGGAAATAATTCATATATATATATATATATATATATATACACACATATACATACATATATAGGAATATAGTGTATAATTTATAAGGAAGAGAGTATTCAGTACATTGTATGCAGTATATTGTTTATTTAAACTGACTTATTTTTCTTGTGACTCAAGTTTCAAAACAGACCATGTTTGTTTCTTTCTTTCTTAGTTCGTTTTTTTTTTTTGTTTCCTTCGTTTGTAAGGCTTTCGGTGATACGACACACACACACATAAATATATGCTTGTGTGTATATTTATATGTATTCACACACAGAGAGAAACTAGGCATAAGAGGAAACAGATGCAGTGCAGAGGAGAGGAGATTGTGTTGGTATGGTCATGTGATGTGTATGAAGGATGACAGCTGTATAAAAAAGTGCAGGGCATTCAAAGTTGATAGAAACTGTGGAGTAGGAAGTCCCAGGAAGGCTTGGGATGAGGTGATAAAAGCTCACCTCGCACAACTGCACCTCTCAAAGGCCGAGATCTCTGGCATTATGCAGTAATACAGAACACCTGCCATCACATGAGCACAAACTGAAGCATACATCTAGTATACACTACCTTCGCCTCCATCCCCCTTCCACGTTCTAACACACTGCCCCTTTACCCAGCTCTCCAATCCCCACACACCTCCTTCACCAAAGTTACAGCCTACACTGTAAAGTGGTCATAATGGAGACATGACAAAAAGTGCTCAGTCCTCACTGTAAAATGGTTGTGTAGGTGTCACAACAAAAAGCACCCAGTACACACTGTAAATGTGGTTGGCATGAGGAAGGACATCTAGCTGTAGGGAACAAGCCAGAAACAGTTCTATATGAGCAAGACATGGTCATCTGACCTGGCTTATCTCACAATGGGACAACTCGTCTAACCCATGCTAGCGTGGAAAAATGAACGTTAAACAATGAACTAAATGATGATAATGATAACGCTATACATATATAACATCTTTTTTAGGTTTGCTGTTTCCAAGTTTGCATTGGGTTAAATTTGTTAAGTTTCCAAGTTTGATAGGTTTTCTATGTCTAGATGCGCTTCTTCACACCAACCTATACCTTATTTTAAGTATGGTAAATTTGTAGAACTGGTACATGCAGAAAACATTATGGGGCGCAAACAAATGTTGCTACTGATTTTTTTATAAACAGTGTTGATATGACAAAAAATGTCACATATCAAGCGATACCAATGCTTGAAGCTTTTTTAAGTGAGGAAAGGCTTTGTACGGGGTCTATCCCATTCTCTAAACAATGAATACATTTACCCCAAAAGAAGAACTGGTCTACATAATTGGATGCAAATGAACTCACAGGTTTTATATCAAAGTGACCTTCTCCTATAGAGATGTCTGAACGAAGAGTAGGAGACTCTCGCTCCACAAAAAAAAATACATACGCACACACATAGACTAATACAGAAATAAAACATACACACACAAGTACACCTATTAATAGAGGTATATATATATATGTAAGCATTACTACTAAGTATCTAAACGTGTGGTTATTCACATGATGATGATGACCCACCACAACTCAAAATGTTTTATGCACATACACAATATAAACATGTTTGATATTAAAAAGACAATGTAGAATTTAGAAAAATTACTCCCTAAATTATCAAAATTGTCCCCTTGTTGAGTGAGAACTCAATATTCAGAATGCCTGGTTTAAACTCAACAATAGGAAGAAACATACCTTTTAGACTAATACTGAAATAACACTAGTCACAATAGTTGAGGAGTTCAGATGCAAAACAACTGATTTCTTTTAGTTTAACGTTTCATTACCATAGTTCTAATATAAGACACTACCTATGATTTTCAAATAATCAAAACATTTCAAGGGATTTAGTATAACTTCGCAAGTTGGAATGGTTCTTCCAGAGCATCTTCCTCACCATCCTCCAGGGAAACACCTTCTCTATTCTGTCAGCCAGTGAGTGGGACCCCCATTTGCTTATATTAGTGAGAGATGGGGAGAGCAGGAGAGACGGAGGCAGTGAAAGTGGGAGTTTGGTTCCAGTGTATTGAGACCTCGTGTATATGTATATATTTATTTACCACACAACATTAATATTTATAGTTGTATATACCTAACCTTTTCATTATTAAGTTGATGTTAGAAGCATAACTTAAAGTTTTTACATAAAATTATAACAGAGGGTTTTTAGAAAAATATATACATTTTACGGAAAAGTGGTGTTTGTTTATAAAGCTGTGCAATGCAAGTGGGTTAGATTACCAAGGTAATAAGTCAGAAGGGAACTGAGAGAGAAAACAATCTAACCCACTTGCATTACATGGCTTTCTATACAAACAAATGGAGTTTTCAGTTTCACATTCCACAATGCTTTAACTCATTAGCATTTACATTACTCTATATATACTATTGTATTTTCACAGTAAACACTTTATCTCAGATAATTATCCTACATATTATATCTATGAAATTTTTTATATTATTTATTTTGAGAAGAATACCATAACATATGAATGAGCAGCCAGTTGTGGCCAGTTTGAACAGATAGAGGTGAGAGAATTTTGGCCGGATATGGCCAGTTTAAATGCTAAAGGGTTAAGCAAACTATCACATCTTATAAACATTTCAAAATAAACAGCTTTGTATTATAGAACTAAGGGCAATATCAGATGGTTTGGTATGAAAAGGATAAATTAAATCTTACTACACAGCAGCCATTGTACTGTCCTTGCCTCAATTTGCCAGAGAGCTTCAACAGCCTTTTAACAATTGAGTGGTAGCAAGGGTATCTACATGTAAAAATGACATGCTTCAACAATATCTCAAACAAACTAACAGAAAAATATATATAAAATAGACAAAATAATTAAAACTGCAGGCATCAGTTATGTTTAATTGATAGGAAAAAAAGAGCAGTAAGTGATGAAATAGAAGAAGGATGATGATATAAAGAGAGAATGGAGAATCACGATTTGACAAACACTATATTGTTAAGCAGTTATTTTTAACACAAGTTATCTTTAGATAAATTATCTCTCTCGTTATTTACAACCATTCTTTCTTTTTACTCCATTTTCTCACACAAAAGAATACAAAGAAAACATTCAACTGTAAAATATATACAAATTTTTAATATTTGTTATTGAATCTGTACAGTGATAAGTTGTTATAATGACATATACAGAGTTATTGAATCATCGCACTCACTGCCATTCCTCACACCAGCCATTAGTTCTTATGTACCAAGACAACACCATCGTCATTCTTCTTGGTCTCCTTACAACAGTTATAGACTAAGAAAGCTTCCCCGTCCCTCACCCATCTTTCTCTCTCTCTCACACACACACATACTTTCCATGAAATCAATTTCTCTCTTCCAAAGCTTCTTTTTGTTTTTCCATCTTTCCTAATCTGCGGTAGACAACCTTCTTTATGTCTTTCAATCGTTGTACTTTCTTTTCGTCTTCTTTCGCAAGGACTGCCCGATGTTTGTCAACCCTTTCCCTCATTTTCATCCGCTCTTCTTGTTCTTTGGTTTTATGTAACTCCCTAAACATCTTCATCAATTTGGCAACCTATCAAAAATCAAGAACAGCAATTTTAATATCATCAACTGAAAATCTGAAAATAAAACTTTTGTTTTATTCCAACCACCAAAAACATAAAATGGTCAAATAATATTTTACCTTAGCTTCTTTGGGATCTTTCACCACAGCAATTCTCTTGAAAGGAGCTTTATGTGGAGCCTTGTTCTTTAAGGTATTCTTAAAAGGTAGAGCTTGTTTTAAGTCATTAGAAATTTTAAAGGGCTTCATTGCTTTTCCTTTACGCTCCACTTTCTACAAAAAAAAAATGGAAAAAACAAATCACAATATTTTTATGAGAAATAAGAATTAACCCTTTACTATTTACATTACTCTATATTTACCATTGTATTTTCACAGAAAATGCTTTATCTTACATAATTATCTCACATAATATCGAATCTACGAGATTTTGATATTATTTATTTTGAGAACAATACCTTAACATAAGTATGAGCAGCTGGTTATGGCCAGTTTGAACAAAAAAGGTGAGAGAATTCTGACCAGATATGGCCGGTTTAAATGCTAAAGGGTTAAAGGAATAAATTAATAGCATTGTTGACTGGTGTTTCTGAGAAAAACAAAGGAACATTTAAATAAAAAAGTGGAATACGCAGACATGATTGTAGGGTTAAGAATTTCACTTTGCTGCCATGTGGTTTCAGGTTCAATCTCACTGCATGGCACCTTGAGCAAGTGTATTTAGATTATTTAACAAATATTTATAAAATAAAATTATGAGGATTTTATATAAGGATAGACATTTTAAAATGAACAGTTCTGTATAAAAAGTCCAGAGCAGTTTCAGATAGTTTGGTATGAAAGAGGTTAAATGCATGAAGAAGTATCCTAAAAGATGTTTTTACCTTATAAGCTGAATCTTTATTATTTGGAATAGGAATGTTCTCTTCCTTTCGGATCTGTCCAACCGTTCGCATACCTCTCCAAGACATCTTTTCACTTGGTGATAGAAGAAGAGATGTCACAGTGTTGTAGAATCTTGGCAGGTCTACAGGATACCAGGTGCGGACAAAGACAATATCTGAAACATACAATAGTTTGTTAGGTTATTTTTTTTTTCCATTTATCAAACTTCATTTGACAGTTTCCAGATAAATCAAAACATTAAGCTTTAGTTTACATGGCTAACAGGTTCCACTCTTACTTTACAGTTATGTGGTCTAGGAAGGGTATCTATCAATTTCAACATCAACTACCTATGCAACTAATCGACAAGGGATGTAAAAATAAATCACAATTGCTTGGAGAACTGTTCATCAAAAGAATCTGTGTTCAAAGTTGGGTGGCTGGTATTAGAAGAACAGTCGACGCTGTAAATGTGGTTGGCATTAAGAAGGGCATCCAGCTATAAAAACCAAGCCAGAAATTCTATATCTCCCTCAAATCCCACTTTACCATCCTTACAAAGGAAGGATACATTGAACAATGTAGACCTAGGTTGTAACAAAATATATGGATCACATTTGGTATGTCTTTGATCACAAATCAGCTCAACAACAACAATAATCATATTCTGTTGACATCAAGGCACCCAGTCCACACTGTAAATGGGGTTGGTGTTAGGAAGGGCATCCAGCTGTAGAAACCAAGCCAGAATCAGTTCTGTATGAGCAAAACATGATCATCTGATCTGACTTGACTCACAATGGGACCACTCGTCTAACCGAAGCTAGCATGGAAAAATGGATGTTAAAAGGTGATGATGAGGATGACGATGATGATTCTGTTATACATGTTGTATACTGATAACAGTGTGAATTGTGTTGTGTCTATCCCAATATTATGTGTACCCCCATAACATGTGTATTCCCCTAACTGTATGTATTCCAATATCCATGTCTCTTTTTAGCTGTGTGATTCTTGTGTATGCCACTGTGTGTATCCTGGCTTTGAGAATAGTTGCAACATATCCCTGTGTAAAAGGCAACTAATCAAGAAAGAGCAACCAGCCATTAAAAGACTGCCTCCATAATCACATCAATTCCATGTTAGTATAGTGTCAAATGATGATAATGATGGCTATCTAATCCAATCCAGGGCCTTCTCACTCCTCTTGGAGGAACCACTCCCTGGTTGATCTTCACTGCTTTCTGTTTGGTTTTCATCATGTCAGGGATGTAGCCATACTCAACGCGCTTAGCCGACTGCAGTTTGATGAAGCTATTTAACCCATAGTAGGGGTGGATGACCGTTGACTCTGAGGAGTTCCTCCACCCTTTTAACAGTTCTTGTTTTTTGTGCTACTGGGATTCCGCTTACATTCCTCACCTGATGAGGGAGCCAGTTTAGTCACCGCTCACTCGAACAGGAAGTATGTTGTACTGGGTTACCAGTTGCAGACTGAAGCCTGACCTGACTCTGATGGCTATAAGAACAATAAAACAACACAAATGTGTATCCATTTAAATTATTTCAATATCCTTTGTCCTATAATATCTATTGAGTTCAAAATAGAAAATGAAATAACCAAACTATGATTACAATGTAATCTAAATATTTGAAATAGGACTAATTAATGAAATAATTGATCCTTGGATTAATTTGAAAATCAATTTGTCGACTGAACAGAAACAGAGCCTTAGTAGCTGAGAGTAAAGAAAACAATTTAATTCAATAAAAAAAATACAAACCACTCATTACAATCCTGTCCTCAAATGTTGCTCTAAAGGCTCCAGGTGGACTTTTAATGGCTTTCTTAATCTGGCCCCTCACACCACTAACAGTTCTAAGACAGGCACCAGTAAATTTAGCAACTTCAAGAGGACTGTTGAACATATCCTTGAATGAAAAAAAGCAATATATATATATTTATTAAATTAGGGGCACACAGGACAAAGGAAGGAAAAAACAATGGAAACAAAACTGTCCCATTTCCTCAGTCAAACTCTGAAAATCACTATGGTTTCGGTGCATTAAGGGTGATACTGTTCGTTCCAGGGACATAACAAAACAGGTAGAGGCAAAGCCAGGGCAAGTTATGCTTTTAAGCGAAATATATATATATATATAATATATAGATGGATCAATAAAACAATAGAGGTAGTTCGAGTTAGTAATCGAATAATTAAGCTTAGATTAGTTGTAGGCAGGAGACTACTGACAATCATCTCTGCCTATGCTCCCCAAGCAGGCCTAGGCAAAGATGAGAAAGACTGCTTTTATGAGCAACTTTTACAAACAACTGCAATGACAGAAGACGAAGACATCGTTATGCTAGCAGGGGACTTCAATGGTCATGTTGGACAGCTCCAGGATGGTTACACTGGGGTACATGGTGGGCACAGTTACGGCTCAAGAAATGAAGTAGGAGTGAGACTTCTTGAATTTTGTGATGCAAGTACACTGACTATTTGCAACACAAACTTCCAGAAACCTGCCAATCACCTAATAACCAAACAAATCTGGCGAGCACATAAGCCAGATTGACTTCTTACTAGTTAGGCAGCGGGACAGGCAGATAGTGTCTAATACCAAGGCATACCCTGGGGAAGAATGTACCCCACAGATAGGTTAGTCGTTAGTGATATCTCAGTAAGCAAGAGATGGAATGAGACATACAGGAAGGTGTGGAGAAGAAAGGTCTGGAAGCTAAAAGACCTTTCACTAAAATACAAATTTAGGAAAGACCTTCAAGATGTATATGACGAAAAAGAAGACGATTTAGAGACGTATGACATAGATAATAACTGGAATTTCTTACATGACAACTTGCTGCAGGCTACTGATGAAACTTGTGGCTGGAGCAGAGCTCTAACCAGACAGAGAGTGACTTGGTGGTGGAACAGCACAGTAGATAAGGCCATTAGAGACAAAAAACTAGCATGGAAGGCTTGGGAAAAGGGTGGGAGTAGGGAAGAATATACAGCCGTTAAGAGAGAAGCTAGATGTCAGGTGTACTTAGCATGCAGGGAGGCTGAGAGTAGGAGGTTTGCCAATGTTCTGCGACGGGAAGATCAGAGGTGTGCGGTGTTCCACATTGCAAGGCAGTGTGTCAATGCAAATCAGGATGTTGTTGGAGATAAATGTGTCCAGAACGATGCCGGTGTACTTAGTGTCACGAATGATCAGAAAAAGGAGGCCTGGAAAAGTCATTATGAGAGACTGATGAATGTGGAGAACGAATGGGAGAGAGAGAAATTACCCTTAGTAGATCAGCGACCAGCTATTGAGATTGACGAATATAGGGTCCAAGAGGCAATTAAGGAAATGAAAAATGGTAAGGTTGCTGGACCATCGGGAATAGTTGCTGAGATGCTGAAGGCATCAGGGGACGTAGGCACTAAGCTGGTTGCATGCATCATCAATCAGGCTATATATGGTGGTGTCATACCCAAAGACTGGTGCAGCAGTATTCTCATAAATTGCTACAAAGGTAAAGGGGATGCTCTGGAGAGGAGCAATTATAGGGGTATAAAACTGATGGATCAGGTTATGAAAGTGGCAGAAAGGATATTAACACAACTAATTAGAGAAAGGGTCAAACTAGATGAGATGCAGTTTGGGTTTGTGCCTGGGAAGAGTACAACAGATGCCCTCTTCTTGGTGAGACAATTGCAAGAGAGGTTCTTAGAGAAAAATAAGCCACTATACTTAGCCTTTGTTGACCTAGAGAAGGCCTTTGATAGGGTACCCCGATCTGTCATCTGGTGGTCCCTAAGGAAACTAGGTGTTGAGGAATGGCTTGTGAGGACAGTGCAAACTTTGTACAGAGGTACTGTCAGTAAAGTCAGGGTAGGAATGGAGTTTAGTGAGGAATTCCAGATACAAGTAGGAGTACATCAAGGTTCGGTCCTCAGCCCGCTCTTGTTCATTATAGTCCTCCAAGCCATAACAGAGGAGTTTAAGACTGGCTGTCCATGGGAACTTCTCTATGCTGACGATCTGGTTCTTATAACAGAATCAGTAGAGGAGCTAGAGAATAAATTCTGGCTATGGAAACAGCAGTTGGAAGCAAGAGAATTGAGAGTGAACCTAGCTAAGACAAAAGTGTTGATGAGTAGAAAAGAGGACAAAACTCTGATTCCGTCAGGGAAATGGCCATGTTCGATATGCAGAAAAGGAACTGGCATAAATTCTATAAAATGTACACAATGCAGATCCTGGGTACACAAGAGATGTAGCGAGATAGCAGGCAAACTAACAGGTAGGGAGAAATATGTATGCAGTAGATGTACAGGGAAATTAGACAGTAGAAGTCGCATTGATAGACACATTTTTCAAATGCAGGCGGGTGCTATAGAAGTGGTGGATAGTTTCCGGTACCTAGGAGATCAGATTAGCATGGGAGGAGGGTGTTCCGAGGCCATAGTATCTAGAATAAGGACGGGTTGGAAGAAGTTTAGGGAGATGCTTCCTCTGCTGACGAAGAAGGGTTTCTCCCTGCGTACGAAAGGCCGGTTATATGATGTCTGTGTGAGGAGCGCGATGTTGCATGATAGTGAGACATGGGCAGCAACTGCAGAGGATATGCGACGACTGAAGAGAAATGAGGCAAGCATGCTCCGTTGGATGTGCAGTGTCAATGTGTGAACGACCCAGCATGAATGTGTTGAGAGAGAAACTGTGTCTGAGAGGGATAGAATGTAGTGTACAGGAGAGGAAACTGAGGTGGTATGGACATGTGATGCGCATGGAGGATGACCGATGGGTAAAGAAGTGCCAGGAAATGCCAGTTGAAGGAAGACGTGGTAGAGGTAGACCACGAAAAACATGGGCGGAGGTGGTGAGAACAGACCTCAGATCGTTGAAGCTCACGGTAAAGATGACAAAGGACCGTGACAAGTGGAGAGATGCTGTGCTGAATAAGACCCGTCCCACCCTTGCAAGCAGGGAAGAGCGGACGTAAAATGATGATGATGATGATATATATATAAGAAATCAGCTGTTTTCAGACCTGGAGGGATGGGCTCCACCAGGTTTTGAAAATGCCCAAGACACACTGTATGTCACTATGCCCCACACACACATACAACTCCATCATACAAATTTCATTACCATTTCAGTCTTCATAGTATTTGTGTGTCTGGCAGATTTATACTGATTATTCAAGACGAGCTCATAGACAGAAAAGCCTATTATAATAGAGGGCTTTATCAAAGACTATTTAATAAGCTGCTGAGTACCTTTAGCAGACTCCACCCTGCTGTTGGAAGTATTCGAACAAGATTTTGGTTTGAGGACCACCCATGAGTCATGGTTTCTTTGTCCTTTCCTCCACCAGAGTTAGAGGTTTAGAGGTCCTGCATAAAGATATGATTACTGCTGTTCCTCCTCTCACTGAACCTTATTTTAATAAACTTCAAATCCTTAAAGAAGTAAATAAAATCATTGAATTTAATACAAAGAAGCTGGTAAAATAATATCCAATATATATATATATATATATTACTCAGCTGTAGAAATGAGATGATAGGGACTGGGTTCCATATCATTCCACTGCAAAGTGGTCGTGGAGGTGCCACGGCAAAAAAGCACCCAGCACTCACTGTAGAAATCAAGCCAGAATCAGTTCCCGTCCCACCCTTGCAAGCAGGGAAAAGCAGACGTAAAATGAAATGATGAAAAATGATTTCTTTTCTTTTATTGGTTTCAATCATTGAACTGTGGCTATGCAATCCCAATACTTGTGAAGATAAAGGAAAAGTAGCAGAATTTAAATTTAGAATGTAAAGATCTAACAAAATACCAGTCCACCATCCACCCTCCCAATATACTGTATATAAAGAAATATTTAATTCAAACCTTGATGAAGGCACTCTTCTGAAATATTTTCAAGGGTGTTCCTGTTAATTTTAGCTTTTTAACAATTTCATTTGATTTATCTGCTTCCAAAACAACACCAGTGGCAGCAATACAGAAACCTGGCTGAAATTAAAATGAAGTAAAACATCACACATAAGTATATATATATATATATATATATATATATATATTATAGCATTTATGAACTCATCTCGAACACCATATCTCTCAGCTAGCTGTCATGGTCCCTTACCTTAATGGTTAAAGTATCTAGACGGTATCTGGGAGATATGGAGGTCAATTCATCACTGTGGCCAATGGCAACTTCTTTTTCCACCTTTTAAAAGTCTTCACCCTATTTTATAGCATCTATGCACTTGAGTATATCATCTTTTATACTAATGTGTGTGTGTGTGTATATTAATTATATATATATATATATATATGGAGGCTTAGTGGTTAGAGCATTGGCCTTGCAATCAAAAGGTTGTGAGTTCAATTCTCAGACCGGGTGATGTGTTGTTTCCTTGAGCAAGACACTTTATTTCACATTGCTCCAGTTTACTCAGCTGTAGAAATGAGATGATAGGGGTCCATATCATTTCACTGCAAAGTGGTCGTGGAGGTGCCACGGGAAAAAAAAAAGCACCCAGCACTCACTGTAAAATGAGGTTGGTGTTAGGAAGGGCATCCATCTGTAGAAATCAAGTCAGAATCAGTTCCCGTCCCACCCTTGCAAGCAGGGAAAAACGGAAGTAAAATGATGATGATGATGATGATGATACACTGTAAATATGGTTGGCATTAGGAAAGGCATCCAGCCGTAGAAATCAAGCCAGAAACAGTTCTGAATGAGCAAAACATGACTACCTGACCTGACTTGCCTCAAATGGGACAACCCATCTAACCCATGCTAACAAGGAAAATAGATGTTAAACAGTGATGATGGTGGTGGTGGTGGTGGCGGCGCCGCCGCCGCCGCCGTCATCATCATCAAGAGAGAGATAGATCAATAGCTGAAAGACTTACTGAAGAATTATCCAAAGTCTCTATAGCCAAGATACCAGTGCCTTGAGGAACAATTGGTCCTGTAAAAAAAAATCAAATATCCATAAAGTATAACAACATAGTATAAAAATTCCAACATATCCATGAATCATTGTCATCAAAATTTTATGTACATATGCTTTCTATATTGGCATGGGTTGGACTAAGGTTATTTAAGATATCATATGACCGGAAAATGGTCACCCTATGATTCCCCCTTTCATACTATCTCCTCATTTTATATCTTGGCCATCAATCTCCGTCACTGTCCAACCCATGCAAGCATGGAAAAACAGATGTAAAAATGATGATGACGATAATGATGATAACAGTGACAATTATGGAGGTGATGGTGATAATAATGATGATGATGATAATAATTTACACAATAAAGGGATTGCAATAAACATTTAGCTTACCCCAAAACATGGTGTTACAATGTAGGTGTTCTGGTGTGTACTTCAAAAGACGGTTCCTGTAGTTATGGTCTTGGATATAATAAGCTGGTAGTGTTTGGAATCTTCGCCAGCCAACGGACATAATAACAGGGTTTCTGGATTTTAAGATTTTCTTATACCAACGATGTTTCTTAAAGCGAGCCTAGATAAACAAGGAAAGTAACATTATTTATTTGGATTGGCAGTATCGGTAGAGGATCAGACATTTTGCTTTGCAGCATGAAATTATGGCCCTTTACGTTCTGGGTTCAAATACCACCAAGGTTAACTTAGCCTTTCATTCTCACGGGGTCGATAAAATAAAGTACCAGTAATGCACTGGGTATTTGTTGGTCTTGTTCCAAAAGTAGAAACAATTATTTATTTGGATATTCTATGAGGGTCAGCTGAAAAGTTCATAGACTGACCAAGATACTTTCATGTATTAACCAAACGAGGTATATTTTTCAACATAGTCTCTAGAAAGAAACAATGCAGTTATTAATAAGAGTTGAAATTAATGCATGCAAGATTTCACAGCTCTAGCATCATTCCTTTATAGTCAGTCTATGAAGTATTCAGCCTAACATCATTCATGTACATGAGAATAAAAATGCAAGACTATTATATTTATGTATATGTAAAAACCTCAAAGTATGAGAACCTTTGTTAAATTATCATAAACATCAGCTTAATAATGAGAAAGTTAGTTATATTATTAAATCTCTTCAAATTCTTAATTATTTTCAAAATAATTAAAAAACTATAGGCAATGTCTTTCACTAGAAATATGGTAATGAAAGGATTAAGAAGTACTTACTCTGACAAAGCCAATATTTTCCTCAATGTTCTGAATACCTCCAACAATAATAGGATAGCTTGGATCAAAATGCTGGATAAGTTCACTGGGCATATTTTTTATTTCTATTCGAAGGTACATTCCAGGACGATAGCCTTCATATTGAACACGGAGTTCATCAGGAAGATTTGTAAATTCTTCTTTATTTAGCTAAAATTTTAAACAAAAATATTTTGATAATACTACATATCAACAAGAATGGTAAAATTGAGACAAGCTGCAAAAGGTTGAGTATATCATATCAGATGTGCATTATATAGATTGAGAGAATATGATGAAGTGGATTTTTAAAATGCTGGGAGATGGTAAAAGAGAATACACAAGCAGAACACAGATACACAAAAGTGCTGTACTTTGGGTCTATTCCGTACATGCCAGCACATTAACCCTTTAGCATTTAAACCAGCCATATCAGGCCAGAATTCTCTCACCTCTTTCTCAAAACTTATGTTAGGTATTGTTCTCAAAATAAATATCAAAATCTCATAGATTCAATATTATGTGAGATAATTATGTAAGATAAAGCCTTTACTATGAAAATATAATAGTATATATATAGAGTAATGTAAATGCTAAAGGGTTAAATGCCTTTAGCAGAGTCTATTTTATTGTAAGCATTCAGGCCAAGTCTCCAGTTTAAGGATACCTCCCTCCCTCAGACCAGTCATACTATGCAATAAAAAAAAATATAGTCCTGAATATGGAATAGTCATGACTGGAGTGTCTTTGATCATGTCTAAGCAAGCTACGTCACACTTGGCTTTTTGAAAGGTACACTTAATTAAAAATTACCTTAATTTTTTTTAGTAAGGTGGTCTGCCTTATAATGAGCCATATCTCATGTGGCCCACACTGTTTGACAAAGATGAACCATGCCTGGTTTAGAACAAAGTACAGAGTATTACTGTTTCTACAAGCAATGAGATTCATATGTAAAACACCAAATTTTTACACATGAACAGTTTCAGGCAGGTTGGTAATTGAAAGAGTTAATAAACAATCACATAAGATGTATTGCAATATTACTAACTCCTACACCATTTACTGTATTTGCTGGCCTATTGGACGCCCTCTCGTATATGATGCACCCTAGTTTTACAAGGACATTTTGAGAAAAAAAGAATTTTAGTAAATTCCTTCATGAATTTATTAAAAATTATTTCATTGTTTTTTCAGTAACTCTTATAAAGTTTGTCATCATTTTGTTTATATAAATTGTACTGTATTAGTAATACTAATAGTAATATAAACTAATTTTTTTTAACCACGATTGTCCTCATCCTCCTCAGTGATATAGGCATTTTGGACACTGGGAAGATTATTTAGATGTTTTTTTATTTTAAAAGTGCATCCAATACAATGACAAATATGGTTCTTACCTTTGCTTGTGATTCTGCCTCACTTTTCCAGGTTTCATAAAACTCATCATCACCTTTATTGTCGTAACTTTTATCAAACATTTCTTTCAACTTAACTTTCTCCTCCATTCGTTTTTCTTCAGTTGTTTTAGGATCATCTAAAACACGTTTACAAAAAAGTCTGACTAAACTTTCAGATTATTTCTATATTATGTTTTTTATGAATTACTTCATGGCGCGAAGTGACTGAACAAACAAGACAGGACGCCCATCCATCACAGGGTTAAACCTCCAGCTTTTGCTGGTACTCATTTTCAGCTGAGTATACTGGATCAATGCGAAATGAAGTGTTTTGTTCAAGGACACAACACTAAACCCAGTCAGGGATTGAACCCATAACATTATGATTGTAAGTCCAACACCCTTACCACTAGGCCACGTGCCTCCACTAATCCTCAGGAATAGGTTAAACTTAATAGAGTTACCATTACCTTCATCATCTTCATTTGCTTCATTTTTCCCGTTAGTATCATTTTGAGATTTTCCTTTGTATGAGTCTCCTGTTTCAAGATCTTCAAAATCCCCAAACATTTCATCTAAAAAGTATTTCAATAATGTTGATTAGTAGAAAAACGATGAGCTTAAGATTCACAAGAAAACAATACTCTATTGGTCTTTACATTGTTGATACAATCTACAGATCACAATTTCTGACAGAAAGAGGCAGGATTTGAACTCAGAATACACATAGCCAAACCAAATATTGAATAACATCCCATCCAACTCTTTTATAATTCCATCTGCACCCAAATTCAAATTTCCCAGGACAAAAAAAGCAGAACAAATATGTATTATATCTGAAAACCACACAATGAAACTCTATATAGGGCATAGAGATAAAACAACACATCAAAGGAACTTCTACACAATCACTTGACTTGCAAGAAACAATCATCAAATCTCCCTCAAATTACTCTCTACCACATTAAAATAAAATGGTCTTAATGAATAATGTAGTCCGCACCACAAAATGCTGGAAAAAAAGACAAGATGTGTATGGTAGGAATGTCACCGATCATAGATCTACTGAAATCAGGACTGACATAGGTCTAAATGACAATAGATCAATATACAAATCAAAATTAAAGCTTGTATGCAGTCACTCAAATTGCTAGAAAGAGAGACAAGTAACATTCTGATATCTTAAAAAAAAGAAGACAATAATAGATAATGTAAACCTAGATACCCCTAAAAAGACAAGGATGGTTAAGATCAAGACTATTACAAGACACATCTAGGTATAAATAGATTACTAAGTTGTAATGTACTATTCACTACACCAGACTTACCATCTTCCTCTAATAATGTAGTAGCAGCATCTCCAAAATTTCTTTTACCAGTTATAAAGCAATCACGTATTTGGTCTTTGGTCTGAAATAACAAACATTTGCATAAATAAGTTGTATACACACACACGATAATATATATATAATAATACAAGGACGATTAGTTAAGCCTTCATTACGTTTATTGGTTGGTGACGTGTATTTCGCTATTGATCAGCTGTATTAATCTGGCCCGACTCTGGAATCAGAGCCAGGCCAGATCAATACAGATCAAACCATAGCTGATCAATAGCAAAACGCACGTCACCAACCAATAAACGTAATGAAGGCTTAACCAATCGTCCTTGTATTATTATATTACACTCTAAGGTGGTGGATTGGCAGTATCGGTAGAGCGTCAGACACCATGCTTTGCAGCATAGAGTTACGACCCTTTATGATCTGAGTTCAAATCCCGCCGAGGTTAACTTTGCCTTTCATCCTTACGGGGTCGATAAAATAAAGTACCAGTCACGTACTGGGGTCGATTTAATCGACTTTCCCCTCCCCCAAAATTGCTGGCCTTGTGTCTATACTAGAAACCATTATTATATTACACTCTGTTTATCTCTACACCTCGATACTGATGTGAACCTAAACAATGATTGCTCACCTGAGTGAACCTACAGTAACTTCATGTTACACTCCCTGGAGGTATATATATATTTATGAGGTGATAAAAGCGGACCTTGCATAATTGCATTTCTTTGGTGTTATGCAGTAATATAGAAGACTAGGCTTCCCATGCAGACGGGTTGAAACATACATCTGGTATGCACCAGCCCACACTGTAAAGTGATTGTGTTGATGACAATAAAAGGCACCCAATCCATACTGTAAATGTGGTTGGTGTTAGGAAAGGCCTTCAACCATAGAAAACAAGCCAAAATCAGTTCTGTATGAGAAAAACAGTCATCTGACCCAACTCGCCTCAAACAGAATAACCCGTCTAACCCATGCTAGCATGGAAAATAGACGTTAAACGATGATGATGATGATGATGATGGAATCCAGCTCAAATAATTTTTGTAAATGCTTGTTTATGCAGAACCATTTAATCCATGGCAGCACTGAAAAAGCAATACATAAGATTGCAGAAAAATATAAATAATAATGATAATAATAATAATAATAATAATGAAATTATTGTGTAAAGTGCTCAGGTGCACTACAACTCGTCAATATAGTACATAGAATAATACACAAATGTCAGGGAAGTACATGTTTGTATGTGTTAGCTGTAGTGTTGGCGGATCTCGGGAAGCATGGAGGCCTTAAAGGATGCAGTGTCTCGACAGCTAACAACTGATGCAGGTAGTTTGTTCCATGCTTCACCAACTCTGAGCGGGAAAAAATGTTTCCGAAAGTCATGGGAACTGTGCTGTTTTCTTACTTTGTGGGCATGTCCACGTGTGTTAGACACATGGAAATCGAAAAGGCACTCAGGGTTGTTGTTGGCAACATGGTTAACAATTTTGTGGATGTTTACCAAGTCAGTTGCCAGGCGTCGGAGCTTCAATGAATCCATGCCCAGGGAAGCAAGGCGCTCAGAGTATAGTAGATGCCTGATGGAGGGTATTCGCTTGGTTGCACGTCTCTGAACAGTTTCCAGGCGGTCAATGTCCTGAGCAAGATAGGGGTTCCAGACTGGTGATGCAAATTCTAAGTGTGGTCGCACCATAGCTGTATACAGCCTTAAATAGATATCTGGAGAGCGGCTGACAAAGGTCTTGCTGAGTGATGCTAAGACACCCTCGGCCCTCTTGACAATTTTAGAGACGTGCCTCGTCCAACGCAAATCGCTGCTGACCGTAATGCCCAGGTCATATCTACCTATCTAACCACCAATATCATTATGGTTTTTACATCCCCTTTTCCGTAAGCTGTCTAGGAGAGTAGATACTCCAAATATAAACTGATACAGGATGGAGAGGACTCTTGAGTCCAGTAACACAACCTCTCTAGTGCTAGTGGCACGAATAATGCACCCAGTCTACGCTGTACAGTGGTTGGTGATAGGAAGGGCATCAATTGACCAGGATGGTTTGAGACAATGCTTTACAGTTGAAAGTCCTTCTTAAATTCAACTGTTTTAGTCACCTCTTACGACATGCAGCGATACAATGTATCTAATCTGAAAACCAGAATAATCATGTATAAAAAACTATAAAAACCTCATTGAGACTCCAGTCCTGTATTTTGTGCACAATAATCTTAGAACAGTCTATGTTATGGCAGTTCTTGCGAGACTGATTTTCAGCAGCTTTCTTGTTTATTAATTTGAAGAGACCACCAATCTTTTCGTCATCACTGTTTTCCTCAGGTGCATCTTCTTCATCTATAGAAAGTAATGAATTAATTAATTAAAATATTTTTAACTTGAATATTTTTTTTACTAAAAGACCAATAAGTTTTAAAATGATAACAAATAAAACAACAAAGTAATGTTTTCTCCAGTATATATATATATATATTATATATACACATTTGGACATGAGTCTACATGTGTAAGCACATATCTAAGGAGGTTTCGATTCCAGAGTCAGGATCGAACATAATCGATTGTTCCTCAAGCTGTTTGGCAATGAAACATATGTAATATGTGAAATATGTATATGATACAACACTGATTCTTTGTTCCCTAATTATTATTATATACATATATGTATATATAAAGTAGTATAGTTAATACGAAACATTGTGAGATATGTAATAAAAGACTGATTAATTTCAAAAAGAGGTACAATACAGAAGAAATATATAAAGAGTAAATGACGACAAATAAAACAAAACAAAGTAATGTTTTACCCTGTATATTTCAACATAATATTACAGGGTTATTACCCTCTTTTCAAATGTGAAGCAGAAACGGTTCAAAACAAAAACAAACGATCAATGTGTTCTTCCTTAACTGGCCTATGTGTCTGAATATATGTATACATGAAGTCATTAGAGTAGCCAATCTGCTTCATGCATTTCCAATCTATTATTTATGTTTAGTCATGTAAAGTGAAGGCCTATGCGGGCTACCAATCAAGTATTTTCTCAACCCTAAGCAGGATTTAAAATCAGAACACAAGCAAGGAACTTCATCCAATCATCCAAGAATTTTAAGATAATGGCTATCAAATGGGATTAGAAAAAGAACAAAACAATAGAAATATATACTAGCAAGAGATAATAATACTTACCATCTCCATAAATCAGTTTCCTGAAGTTTTTTTTCTCTGAACGTCGTTGCTTGAAGGCAAGAGAAGCCTTCTTCAATAAGTCAGATTTCCAATGAAGATGTCCTATTTTAATATAAATATGAAATCAATAAATTATTCCCATATAATAAAATTCTAGTTAATGCTAAAAAAACAATCAATTATTGCTTCAGTAATACGATAAAATCATAAGCAGTGTCTTTAATTAAAAATATGAAGTGACAGAAGAAGACACTTGCAATGGGATTGAAACCAAAACCACAAATGTGCCAAATAAACTTCTTAATCACATAATTATGTTAGTGCCTAAGCCCAAGCATAATAAACAAATTAATCTTTTAAAGTACATGAAGGTCAACTGAAAAGTTAATAGGCTACTATGACAGAGTGATGCTAGAGCTGTGAAATCTTACATGCATTAATTTCAACTGCATTATTTCTTTCTAGGGACTATGTTGAAAAATAAACCTCATTTGGTCAGCCAATGAACTTTTCAGCTGGCCCCCGTAAAGTAAATTCGGAATAAACATCCACCTTTTTCTTGACTATGACTATCATCAAAATTCAAATCTTCAACACCACTTTCTTGAGAGCTGCCATCATCATCATCGTCGTCAGCCTCATCTTCCTCATCAGATGATGAAGAATCAGATGACACTGCAGTAATCTCTTCAGGTAATTTTGTAGATTTAGTTATCTGGAATAAAATATCAGTAAGTTAGTCATAATAATTATTTCTACTTTAGGCACAAGGCCTGCAAATATCCAGTACATATTACTGGTACTTTATTTTATCGACCCCATAAGGATGAAAGGCAAAGTTAACCTTGGCGGGATTTGAACTCAGACCGTAAAGGGACGTAACTATGCTAGAAAGCATGGCTTTACCGATACTGCCAATTCCCCGCCCTCGGTAAGTTAGTCATAATAATAATGATTAAATATGTAGGCATGTAAATATACCACAAAATACAAATTTCCCTGTAAACTGAAATAATGATAAACACCATTAATCGATTTTTGGATCTAATTGGATCCTCATCAGGTGTGTATATCATTTAATTAACCAGTCAAGTTAGCTATTATACAATAAATAATACATTTAAATCAAAATAACTATCACTCTTCAACATTAAGACATTCTTAACCATTTGATAACCCCCCCCCCCACATTCTACATAAAGGTTTGTTTTAAGATGTTTATATTTATCTAAAGACTGTACTTAATATGAGCCACAGTCTACCTAGAGGAGTTGGGGACCATGTGCCAGTAACATTTGTTAAGTCAAATTTCAAACACCAACTTGATAATATATTATTATTAGTTATATTACTAAATTTTACCAAATTATTGATAATTTTCAAAATTAATTACAAATTATAGGCACTGTCTTTCATTAGTAATATAGTAAGAAAAGGGTTAATAACAAAAATTATCTTAGCCTACATGTTGACGCATAAAAGATATTAAAGAGCATTGTAATGTCATATAATTATATGCTTTTTATATTTCGGTGCATGGCTTAGTAGTTAGAGCATCGGGCTTGCAATCAAAAGGTTGTGAGTTCAATTCTCGGACCGGTTGATGTGTTGTTTCCTTGAGCAAGACACTTTATTTCACATTGCTCCAGTTTACTCAGCTGTAGAAATGAGATGATAGGACTGGAGTCCCTATCATTCCACTGCAAAGTGGTCGTGGAGGTGCCACGGCAAATAAGCACCCAGCCCACACTGTGAAGTGGACATGTAGGTGCCACGGGAAAAAGCACCCAGCACTCACTGTAAATGAGGTTGGTGTTAGGAAGGGCATCCAGCTGTAGAAATCAAGCCAGAATCAGTTCCCGTATGAGCAACACAAGGTCAGCCGACCGGACACTGCCCACAACAGGACAACCCATCTAACCCATACTAGCGTGGAAGAACAGACGTAAAACGATGATGATGATGATGATTTCGATTGTTGGTTTATAACTCAATACCTAAACACTGGAAAATATTTTTCTACGACACAACAATTTTTACATAATTTTTCACCTGTATTTCCCTGTTTGCATGGGTTGGACAAAACCTTTGAGGTAGGATTTCTACAGCTGGATGTCCTTCTGGACAGCAGAAGGTCTTCAGAGAAGAACCCCTTCCCCATAAGCAAGTGTTTCAGCCCTTTATCATATTCTAAGTATAGTAGATATAACAACATATGTCCTACAATGCTACACTGTAGGACATGTTGTTATAGCCATTGTAATATGCACATAACGTTTTACATACCAACCTGGCCAAAACCAGTTCTGACTCTAAGAAATAAAATCACTTATTTTAAAGATTTCCATTTTAAATTAACATCTTCCAACAATTTTATATAAGAACCTTACATTAAGTTACTATCTTAGTATGAAATAACTAATAATTTTAGTAAATCCCTCAAAATCTTTCATTAACTAATTGAAATAGACTGTATTTCATTAGAAATATGGTCATGAAAGGGTTAAACAAAACATATAGCTGCTAACCCTGGTCTGTTTGATTGTCAAGCATCACCCTACTATCTCCCATTTGATTTCTTACTGATAGGAAAGTTGTAAAAAAAACAATGACTTTCAGAATGTACAAAAGTTGAAAATTCCCAAATCCACATCACCTAACCTAGTATGTAAAATAATGTAAAAAAGTAAATAAGAAGAAATAAACATTCAGACATATAAGACAATAAAAGTTGGAGGGGTGGGGATAAACACCTGTATAAACTTACTATAAAAGTAGGTATTAACCCTTTAGCATTTAAACCAGCTGTATCCGGCCAGAATTCTCTCACAAATTCTCTGTAATTGGCCGCTCATAATGGCGTTAAGGTATTGTTCTCAAAATAAATATCAAAATCTTGTAGATTCAATATTATGTAAGATAAAGCGTTCACCATGAAAATACAATAGTATATATAGAGTAATGTAAATGCTAAAGATTTTAATTCACCTTGTCCTTATTCTTAGTGCAAGCTTTGAAAAGTGCAGTTTATCTTAATTTTTTTAAATAAAATAGGTATAAAAAAAAACACGTTATTTATGGGATGTCCCAATACTTGCCTTTTGTTTCTTTCGTGCGGGTTCCTCTGTTTCTGAATCAGTGTCTTCCTACAAAACATATTAAAATATAAACATCTGGATGAAAAACATAAAACCAAACCAGAATCAGTTCTGTATGAGTATGACAAGGTCACCTGATCTGCCGTCTCACAATGGGACAACTTGTCTAACCCATGCTAGCGTGGAAAAATGGATGTTAAACAGTGATGATGATGATGAGGGTGGGGAGCATACAGCATGAACAAATGGATAAAAAGTTTGCTTCACAATCATAAAGTACTGGGTTTGATCCTACTGTATAGCATCTTAAGCAAGTGTCATTTACCATAGCCTAGAATCAACTCAAGCCTTTTCAGTGAAATTGGGTAGACAGAATCTATTTGGAAGCCCACTGGATAGGATAGACTGTATCTGTAATTCTTATCATACACTGTGTCACACTGAATTTCCTTGAGAATTATGTTAAGAGTACACATGTCTGTGGAATACTCAGTCACCTGTACATTAATCTTACAAGCAGGCTGTTCTGTTAATCACTCATCATCATAACCAATGAAAGCTGACTCCATTTCATTCCAGAGAGTAAAAGAAAGAACTCTTCAGTCATGACAAGAAGTTTGACAACTTCTCTA
Organism: Eledone cirrhosa; assembly: GCA_964016885.1. Classification (NCBI taxonomy): domain Eukaryota; kingdom Metazoa; phylum Mollusca; class Cephalopoda; order Octopoda; family Eledonidae; genus Eledone; species Eledone cirrhosa. The sequence continues at coordinate 219,088,317 of OZ024743.1, forward strand.
GTATTGGTACCATGATAAAATGCACCCAGTACACCCTGTAAGGTGGTTGGCATTAAGAAAGGAATCCATCAATAGAAAGCATGCCAAAAACAAGCACCTAAGTAAACGTTGAACCAAACTATATCTCAGCTTCTATTGAATTTGAAACCTGATTTCTTTCAAGAGGTTGGGCAGCCAGTTCTGTTACATAGATGTACATGGACTCTAATAAAGAAAATTGATGGAACTTATACAAGAATGCTTTGAGCTGCTCTGGACATATCCTGGAGACAACACCTTATGTAAGAACTTCTCTATGGAAATTTACCACCAATAGCACACGTCATCAGAAAAAGAACAAGATTTGCTGAACATTGTTGGAGAGCAAAAGATGAGATCGTTGGAGATGTTATTCTTTGGGAACCAAAGCATGGGTATTCAAATGTTGGCAGAGCACATCAAACCTACATAAAGCAACTGTGTGAGGATTCTGAGTGCACCAGAGAAGACCTACCACAAGCAATGGCAGACCAAACAGACTGGAGAGAATGAGTGATGATTCATGCAATAAGCATACTCAGATGATGATACCTCAGCAATATAGCTAATAGTCTTACCTGAGAGTTTTCATCTGATTCTGCTTCTTCTTCTTCATTACCTTCCTCTTCAATGTTATCATCATTATCATCTGATAACGTATTTTCATCTCTTTAAAAGAAATTTGGGATTCAAAAGAGAAAAAAAATGTTTTCTGATTAAATTATACTAAATATTCTTTGTAAATCACATTTCGGAAAAACCTGAATAAGAGGAATATCAGTTATTTGATAAAACTAGTAATGTAACTTTTTAAAAAATTTCATCATTGATTAGTCCTTACTTCAAACCTTTGAACAAAGTAAATAGGGTAGAAAAATTGTGTGGCTGACCCTTTGATACCAACCTAGTCAAAACTGCTTTTGTTTCTATGAAACAAAACCGCACATTTTAACCCTCTCAGACTTAGGCCCCTGTGTTTAACTTTACCCTCCACCAAAATAAATAGTTGCATACACAGCTCAAGAGTAATGATTGCAGGCAACATAATGGACGGAATCAACACAAGGCGTAATAAATGTGTCAAACCACACTTTATCGAAATTCACATAATCTCCACCACCCCTATCAGTATCAGGTGTGCAGAGGCCACACCATATATGTTCACTACTTTCCTTACCACTTTCGCTTAAAAGTTTAAAATATCTCATTTTACTGAAGAATTCACCCTATGTTGCTCTGAGAAAAAATTAATGTTAAATGCTAAAAAAATACACACTGGGACATACCGTATATACTCAAATATAAGCCGACCACCTTATTTTATGTCTGAGAAATGGACAAAAAAAACAAACCCCATTTAGAAGCTGAGGCAGCTAATCAACAGATTGTTTAGATGGTGTATATATAAGCCGGCCCCACCATTTTACCATTGATTTTTTGGTCACATATTCCTCAGGTTATATTCAACTATTTATGGTAATTCTAAGACAATTTTACCTCAATATAGTTTTGAATATATCCTAAAGTAATATTGTTTTTACATTTTCAAAATTAATTGTTTCTACTTACATAGGATCAAGATATTGAATTGGTTCTGCATTTGTAAACATGGTTAAATGGCTAGCAGACATCTTCTTGTCAACTGTACTCTGAACACTCATTAAACTAGACAGTAATGAGTTAGGCTACAATATAAAGTACATCATTACTTAAAGTACACAAATATATAATAAAAAATGCATTTATAACAAATTAAAAACAAATATGTCATCATGTTGCTGAAATATGAGAGTCAGCTGAAAAATTCATAGACTGACTATAAACGAGTGATGCTAGAACTGTGAAATCTTGCATGCATCAATTTCAACTCTTCTTATTAATAACTGCATTGTTTCTTTCCAGGAACTATGTTGAAAAATAAACCTCATTTGGTCATTCCATGAGTATGTTGGTCAACCTATGAACTTTTCAGCTGACACTCATATATACTTGGGTACGATGCACTCTGTATTACAAATATAGGTTCAAAACTCCTTAGTTTGAGTCTGTAGTTCTACTTTCTATCAATCAAATGACTGAATGTAAAGTTAATCAAACTTTTAATAAAACTAAAACCTTACAACTAATTTATAAATACATAACATTCAGACAGCTAAGTATTGGAGTACTTTGTAGTACTGTGAAGGTATGCCACACATTACACACATGTCAACAAATACAGGTGTAGAGAACAAAAATAGTTTTGCCATTCTACAATAGTATAAGACCTTTTTCTTCCTGTAAATCTATAGTAGTAATTTTCTATTACTACTATATCTTAATAACTCTATTATCATGTATACACCATATGTCCTAGTGTCTGTTCAACATGCCCCTCAGTGAACTGATGACATACAATATATGCAAGTTGACCACCTAGCCTCTCTCAGTTCAAAGACAAACCTGTGTGGTGAAAAGCCACATCCTACATGAGGTACCTCTGATATGGCTATCGTAGGATAGTCTAGCAGAACAGGTCAGATCTAGAGGAGTAATGCCTCAATAAAAATCCTTCAGTCTGAATAAAAGACTGGATGGTTACAGCTAGAATACATTTAATCATAATCAGTTATGTATGCATAGTTATTATGGCATTAAAAATACTAAGTAAAGAAAACTTGGTAATTACCTTGTTATCTCCTTCATCAGTTTTAGAAGGGTCATCTTGCTTTTGATCCATATCAATATATACAGCATCTTTGTCATATATGATTCCTCCTACACCTGACATTGGAGCATAAATTGGTCTTTCCTTAACATTTAGTGTTCTCTTTTTTGAGATGTCAGGAGTTGGACAAGGATCAGGTAAGAACTGCACATCATCAATAGGGTAATCACCACAGCCTATAGATCAAAGCAACACACTCAGTGAACAATGGTACCAGATAAAACAAATAGAATATATATATATAAAGATAGAGAAAGAAAAACAGCGCTTGGATGAACTGAGGGAGAAACTGTGTTTAACCCTCTAGTGTTCAAACCGGCCGCAATTATTTCCCCTTCATTTGTTCTATCCGGCCGAAAACACCTACACTAAAATATTGTTCTAAAAATAAACAATACCGTCATCAAAATCTCGTCAATTCGAGATTACTGTGAGATTAGGCCCTTACCGCAAAAATTAACACTTAACATAGTGAAACAACACCTGTTTTTTTAATGTTGAAAGTAGAACAGATTTTTTTTGTGTATCAACATGGCTTATGAAAGTAGCGATACCGACTTTGAAGGTTTTACACACGACGACATTCAGAATGAACAAGAAACAAAAGATAATATTAGTGATTTATCCTCAAATGAATCAGATGTTTACATTTCTGAAATTTCATCCAACGATGATTGTTGTTTTGAAAATGAAAGCAAAGGAGATCTCCAGGACGCCATTGAAAATATTACAGCCACCACGTGGTTGAAAAAATAACACACCAATACATGTTCCTGATTTTATTCAAAATACTGGTCCACAACACACATTACCTCCCGATGCTAAAGCACTGGATTATTTCTTTTTGTTTTTGCCACAAACTTTCTTTGAAGAAGAAATTAATCGGCAGAAGAGATTAATCTGGCAGAAGAGATTAATCGATATACCCAACAACAGATTTCAAATCGAGGAAAACCCGATCTGTTATGGGGACTGACAGATGCTGCGGAAATGCAAGCGTTTTTAATATTATGTTTGGTATAAAACAATTTCCAAGACTGTGGAATTACTGGAACACTGATATAAGGTTTAGTGATCCTTATATATCAAATATTATGCCGAAAACAAGGTATTTAAAATTAAACCAGTATTTTGCACCTGGTTGATACTTCAAATGTCCCTATTAATTAATTTCACCTTCCCATAAAAGTCAAATTTAACAAAAAAAATCAGGTAAAAATATATAATTGTAAATTATTGATATTTAAACATCTACTGACAAAATTTCAAGCCTGCACATAGAAAATTAAGAAAATTACAAACAAATAAAATTGATAACCCTCTTGAGTACGATTAACTGAAAATAATGTGAATAGATAAACATGACATTTGACAAATTAATGTGAATGATAAAGGGTTAAGACGAATCTGAAGTGGTGTGTAAAAGAGAAGACTGCATCTTTTCATGAAAACCAAGTCAAAACAAAATGTATGAGCAGTCACTTGACCCGTCTAGCCTCAGCATGCAACAGCCATCTAACTCATACAAGCATGAAAAATAACTGTTAAACAGAAATGATGGTGATCACACTCACATATAAGTCCTTTTATCCAAAAAACATACCTGGTATATGAATCTTTGTTGTGTTCTTCATAGGAGTCCCACGTAAATAACCATACAAAGAGACATTTCTATCACATTTAGGATTTACCCTCAAAGTTTCTCTATTTGTAATGTCCTCTAACCTGTGAATAACAAATATAAACATGTTTAAGCTATCAAATAAAACATTTCGAAATATATGCTGTATAAGGTGACACAATAACAGTCCAGCTCCCATTAGGTTATGAATTTAGACTACTGTATATACTCAAATATAAGCCAAGGAATATGTGACCAAAAAAATTGATGATAGAAGGGAGGTCAGCTTATATTTGGGGTCAATGCTCCTAACAAAACCAGACTGATGCCCTATATGATTTCAATATAGTTCAATCATTGAATATTACTTAATAAACAACAAACTTACCTGTCAACAAGCAAGTATGGATGACTGATTTTCCACTGCAGAGGACGAAATTTCATGATGGAAATAAATCTGCAAAGATTGTGAACTTCCTGACTTTGATATTCTTCATTTACTACTCCAGATAAATAAAATAATTTAGCACCCTAAAAAAAAAAGAGACATACATTAAAATTTAGCTTGGGATTTGGGGCTATTTACTGAGCTTTGGTTATTAAAAAAAAGTGTTCTAACAAAAAACAAACAACCTCATAGATATGAGATCACACAACCAAAGCCCACTTCAAAAATACATACAAGATTTACCCATGGCTGCATTTCAGCAATATGGACAAAGAATACAGCCTACAATTCCTGGAGGAAGGAACTCACCACTACTAACTAGGAAGCTTTTACCCATTGCTGCAACTCCTGCAATATAAGCCAATGAGAGAATCTCTATATGATTGCTCAACCAGCAAGTTTTATGTCTGTCCCTAACCTGGAGGTTCATCAGTTCAGAGCATTAAGTGACTGAGAGTACAAGACTTACACTCTGGACAGGACACCAGTCCATTGCAGGGTCATTAAACCCACAGCTACTGCTGGTACTAATTTTCATCTGAGTATACTGGAGCAGCATGAAATAAAGTGTTTTGCTCAAGAACACAACACACAACCCAGTCCAGGAATCAAACACATATTATGGGTCCAACACACTTACCACTAGGCTACATGCCTTCTCAACTAGCAAGAAATAGCAGCAAATCTCCCTCCAATCTCTACTCTACCCTACCATTTTATAAAAGGAAGCTTCATGGCTGGAGGAAATTGTTGAAAAACATTTGAGAAGATATTATAAGACAGAGCAACCCTGGCAGGATCCCTTCTGGTTTTATTTCTAATACAACTTTTGCCAACACAAAAACATAATCAGCCTGACAACAATCCTCAAATATTAAAGCAGTAGAAGACTTGGGATGAGATCATAAAACCGACCTCACACAACTGCACCTCTAAAAGGCAATGACACAAGATCATGATCTCTGGTGTTATGCAGTAATACAGAAGACCCGCCTTCTCATGTGCACGGGTTGAAGCATACATCTAGCTGTCTCTACATCCTAACATCCCACCCATCACCAGCTAAATGCCCCACTCTCAACATACCACTCCAATCCCCCAGTCCACACTGTAAATGTGGTTGGCATTAGGAAATGCATCTAGCCGTAAAAACCAAGCCAGAAATAGTCCTGTACGAGCAAAACATGGTCATCTGATCTGGCTTGACTCACAACATGACAACTCATCTAACCCATGCTAGTGTGGAAAAATGGACGTTAAACAGTGATGATGGTGATGATGACTTACCTGATAAATTTCGGTCCAGAACCTGGTTTTGAGTCGTTTCTTAATTTTTTTCATTTGTTTACCATCCCGGAAAGTATCTAAATGAGTCAGAACTCCCATCACACGTGGAAATCCATGCACTTGACAGATGTTAAGGAATTCAAATATTTCCATTTCAAAACCAAAACTAGCATCAACCAAAAGCAAAACCTAAAAAAGAATTATGAAAAGGATCTCATATAGTTAATAATCTCAAGTACTGATGAATGTGTCATGAACACAACAATTTCCCTAGCGTTAGTGCCAGGATGAAATGCACCCAGTACACTCTGTAAAGTGATAGATGATTGAACAGTGACAATGTAGTGTAGAGGACTCTTGAGTCTCACTGAGGACACAACAATTTTCTTTAGTGCTGGTGCCATGATGAAATACACCCAGTACACTCTGTAAAGTGGATTATAAACTATGCCAAAATTTGTAACATACAAGCATGACGTAGTCCCTTGATTTAAGCACAAGGTCAATAATTTGTGGGCAGGGGGGGGGAAGTCGATTAAATTGACTCCAGTATGTTACTGGTACTTTATTTTATCAACCCAGTAAGGATGAAAGGCAAAGCTAACCTTGATGGGGTTTGAACTCAGAACGTAAAAGGACATGACTACAAAGTATGTTGTCCGGCGCTCTACCGATACTGCCATTCCACTGCCAACATAATAACTGAGAAAACCATGATAAAAATATACACACCAGATCTGCAACTTTTGCAATGTCTATCATACAGTTGATATCATTGTTACACTCTATCAGTGTTAATCTGCGTTGTTTGCCTGGAAGAAAAAAAAAGGAGTTCATATTAGCCTGAGGCTTTAGTAGACACTTGATAAATGTATTCTGCAATGGAAACGAACCCAAAACCATGTGGTTGCATAGCAAAATTCTTAACCACACAGCCATAAAACTAAAATATTGGACAACAGGAGGATTCAAATAGATATTTAAACAGCTTATAAAATCAAGAAATAGTTTATACTTCAACACCTCATACGAATTTGAAATCAAAATGTCACAAAAACACGATAATGCATTTTCATTTTGTCTAATGATGGTTTCTACTTTGGGCACAAGGCCAGCAATTTGAAGGGGGAGGGGAAAGTCGATTAAATCGACCCCCAGTACTTACTGGTGTTTTATTTTATCAACCCTGTAAGGATGAAAGGCAAAGCTAACTCCGGTGAGATTTGAACTCAGATGATCAAACAGTAACAATCTCTCTAGTGATGATGCTATGATAAAATGCACCCAGTATACTCTGTAAAGTGGATAATGTTAAAAAGAGGCATCTAATCGTAGAAACTATGCCAAAATCTGGAACATACAAGCATGAGATAGTCCCCTGAGCCATCTACAAGAGCAGTAACTCTAAATAATTGTTTCTACTTTTGGCACAAGGCCAGCAATTATCCCAGTGTATTACTGGTACTTTATTTTATCGACCCCGTAAGGATGAAGGGCAAAGTTAACCTCGGCAGGATTTGAACTCAGACCATAAATGGCCGTAACTCTTCGCTGCAAAGCATGGCGTCCGACCCTCTACCGATACTGCCAATTCACCGCCATTAGGATGAAAGGCAAGGCTAACCTCAGTGGGATTTGCAATAAGAACGTAAAGGGGTGCAACTCTATGCCACGAAGCATGGCGTCTGATGTTCTATCGAGACTGTTAATCCACCACCCTTAGTTATTGTAAATAAGAACTAAGACTGTGAAGTCCATCCAACCCATGCCAACATGGAAAGTAGACATGTGATGATAAAACAGAACAAGTGTATTAAGATGAAATAAGAATATAAATAAAACAGAGTTCAGCCTACCTGCCAAAACAGTAATTGGTCCATTGATTGTACTTAACTTTTGATGACAATATTTCTTGGCAATACATTTAAGTAGTGTTGTTTTACCTACTTTAGGGGGACCAACAATGGCTACAATGATTGGAGGAGCATCTATTGGAGTTCTGTCAACAATTGGAATATGGTGTCTTTTTGCTTTGATATCTTCAGCTCTAAAAATGGCAAAAAAATTATTTAAAAATCAAAATTATTTGTAGAATTGTCTGGTGTATTTTTTCCCCAAACATACACAATTTATTCAATATACAAAATCTTACAATACATTGAAAAACATTTGACGTTATATAAAAATAACTGAGTAGTATCTAATAAAAACAAAACACACTACTATATGGAACATAATAGGAAGAAGGAAAATGAAAAGGAGAAAAAGAAAGAAGTATCAAGCAACGAAAGGGAGAGGAGGAATAGTCACTACACTGCAGTCTGAGTGGTGCCTCAGCCACACACCACAGATAAAATGGCAAAGACATTACTGCAGAGAATGGCTAGAGGCAGCCACCCCCACTTCACAGGGCTCCCTCCTCAATATAAAACTGGATTAAAAAAAACAATACAAGAAAAAAAAAAAAAAAGAGAGGTTGGAACTGCAAACAAATTAAAATGTTAAATACAAAAAATTAAAATAAAAAATCATCATAGTTTGTATTTTTTCCATGCCAGCATGGGTTGGACAACTCTTTTTTGAGGTAATTTTTCTATAACTGGATGCCCTTCCTGGTGCCAACACATACTTGATTTATAAATATGGTCCCATCCTTGCAAGCAGGGAAAAGCGGATGTAAAATGATGATGATGGTATACTGCTCATTTTCATCAAACCACTATGCTGCTTAAAATATCGATAAAAAAAATACATAGTAAACTCACTCACACACACACACACATATATATATATAAACAATGGAACCTTGGTTCACAAACTTAATTCGTTCCTGAAGGCTGTTTGTAAACTGAAATTATGTTTCCCATACAAAATGTTGAGAGAGAGAGACAGATAGAGAGAGACAGATAGATATCACCATAATAACTAACTACACAGCAAGTGACATTTTACCACCAACACTTCCAGCTTGTCATCAACTGTTGTTGCTGGCTTGCATGTTCATTACTTGAGACACCATTTGTCAACCGAGACATGTTGTTTTGTTTGAAAAATTGTTCGTGATAAGAGGTGTTCGTAAACCATGGTTCCACTGTATATACATGATGGATTTCTTTATAGTTTTGGTATACCAAATTCACAAATTAATATAGTAATACATGTCCAACTCATGCCATTATAGAAAACAAACATAAAACAATGGTGATGATGATGCAGAAAACCAAAATTGAATATTAAACAATACCTTTGGACTGCTTTGTGAGCTTTCCTTGCAGATTGTACAATAAAAGCCTTTGGATTTTTTTGCTGAGAAGATCGATTATCTTCTAGCTTCAACTTTGCCTTCTTTTTTTCAGCTTTTACTCCACGTTGTCGCTTGTGATGTTTCTTTTTCACCTCATCTAACTCCATATTTTTTCACTTCAAAACCTAAAACAAATGTTTAAATTATTACAACCTATACAAGTATAAGAACTGGTATATTTCTTGTTAACAAATAAATTTACAGAGAGCCTATTTCTCAGTTTTTGCTAAATGGATAAAAAATACTCATCATCCTTTAATATTTTTCAAGTCTATATTCCCATGTTAGTATAAATTACATCTACATGTCCTCATAGTGAGACTGGTGGCATGAATTTATCCTTAGAGTGAAGATTTTGCCCGAATGTAGACTACTAAGGACCAGGTGGTGGTGCTAAATAAGATAGATTAAGTCTACCATCCAGGAGCAGAAACAGTTTCTCCAAATGACTTCCACACTTTCCATCTACCAAATTATGCTAACAAGGCTTCAATTGAACCAAGGCTATGGTAGAATAAACCAAACCAGATGTGACACAGTAGAATTGAACTCAGCACCACATAGTTCTGCAGCAGACTGCTTAACCACAGAACCTCACCCGTACTTTTCTTAGTGTGAGCTAACTTTTCGGCTGTAAGTTGATATAAGTAATATGCCTTCATTAAGTGCTTAATTAGACAGTTTGCCTTCTTCGGCCTGGCAGGCAGCAGTGTCTGGGTTGGTAGCTGAAAGCACCAGGTAGGCACGAGAGAAGGTGTGACAAGGTGTAGCATCCCAGATGAGAGGCCTATCCCAACAGAAAAGGAAGATTGTCATGCCAGCTGGCCTTTTGTCATCACTTCGGTCCAGCCCCGTTAGCTTGAGCTAGGAAATGAAGCCTGCGCCATCCAGGGCTTGCTTTCTGATCTCGTTGAGAGCAGCATGGCATGTGAAGCAGCCATCACTGTAATGGCATGACAGTGGGTGGAGACTGAAACGATCCAGTGGAACTGCACCAGCATTGGTGAGGCCGAGCCTCAGAGAAACACTAATGCATAGGCAGTCACTGTCCAACTGAGTTCCAGTCACAAGTGATGGAACTGTGTTTAGCCAAGCACCACAGTGGGGTTGGGAGGCTGAGTTGAAAACATGCCGGACGGTGGTAGTCGGGCCAGCGTACCAGCCTGTTTGAGGTCATGCTGCACTGGATGGCATCCCATTTGTTTTGGGGGGACTGAACATCAATGCATAGGCCACCTCACATTCCCCGATCACAGTAGGTTCCGTTGTGTTGTAGAGAAACCTGTTGATGAGGAAATCGCAAGAGGTCGCCGATGAAAGGAGAGCAGGCAGAGCCAGTGAGATTGGAGACCAAGGCCGCCATATCTGAGGGGTAAAAATCTGAACTTAAAAGTTGTGGCTATATTGATCTATAATCAGGAGTTCAAATCTTGCAGAAGTTAAAAACGTCAAAAATGTGTTGCATTTAACTATATAATTAATTGATTCTAATAAAAATAAAAACCATAAAGCTACATATTATCGATATAAGTAATTCTGTGAGTAAAATAACCATCCGAATGAAGTAAACACGTTCTACATCTACTTAATATTGACTTCTGATTTAGGCACAAGGCCAGCAATTTGGGGGGAAAGGAGTGTCGATTAAATTGGCCCCAATACATTACTGGTACTTTATTTATCGACTCCGTAAGGATGAAAGGCAAAGCTAACCTCGGAGTAACTTGAACTCAGAATGTAAAGGGCCGTAACTAAATGTCCGATGCTCTACTGATACTGCCAATCCATCGCCCTTGTGATCAAAATAGTGGATGGACAGCAAGTTTTCCGAAGCTTATAAAAGACGGGTGATGTATAGCTAGGACTTCGGTTAAACATTAGTCATATAAAAAGAAAAGACAGTATGTCTGAGGAAAATATCAAGATGGTCATGGATGGAACACCTTTGATCAATTAACTAAAAGTTGTTTTTTTTAATGTGAATAATGAGTCGATCAATCGTTCCTTTATCTTCCTTTAATATTTCTTAATATTTTGTCAATCTGACAAAATGTTGAGTACTTTATACCACACAGAGAATCGGTGTTGGTTCACCACAAAATTATACACGTGGACCAACCCAAACATGTGTATACACCAAAGTCGATAAATTAAGGCTCTTGAGTGTTGGGTTTTTTATTCAGCAAAGCAGGAAATGATCAGTATTAAAAATATATCCATTTTAACTACATCGGAATAATTATTTTTATTCTTTATCTAATAGGAATTTGTAAAACCTTTTCAACACGCACATGTGTATATATTTCACATGTTGAGATATAGATCACTAATATAGGGTGATTAATATATTGTAACACATTGTATTAACCACATAAGTCATAGCATTAGAATTGTCACAAAAAATAGTAGAAACAGTTTCACAATTAAATAATTAAAAACATGAGAAAACCTTGAAATAAAAGATAATGTTTTTCTTCGACTTACCAAGACGGAAGTCTTGTCCTGCTAGTCATGAACACTGCGCATGCGTCTATTGCCAAAACCTAGTTCTACACATTGTTTACATTTTACGACAGTATACCCGGGTGATTTTCTTAGGTTACCTGCATTATATGAGCCTAATTAATAATATATAGACGATTGATTATTATAGATACACACTAATTTAATAACTGAAACACGCAGATTGCAAACGTTTAAAATGGAAACAAATACAAAATTTGGGGAGATTTATAATCAGTAATGCTATTTATTATTCTTAAAGTATTTGACTTCATAAGTTATTTCAGTATATTTCCTTATCAATCTATAATTAGAATTGATCGTTAAAAAGTTAGACATGTTTGGAATGTAGAAATACAATATGTTTATTTGAACAACTCCCTCTATGATAGTTCATTGAGTTTTAAATGTTTCATTTATTTGAGTTTTATTATAAATATTGATACAAATAAAAACTAAATTTAACTTTAATGGGAAAGTAATGTTAAGTTAATATTTATACAATGTTGTAGGTCACGTGTGTTGCTAGACTTGCAGGCAACGGTTTATGACAGTGTCCGCGTGGAGCCTCGGTACTTGAGGCAGATGGCATAACTTTCTGAAACTCCTTTTTTAATTATAACATCCTACTGGGACGTCTTCCTTTCGCCTTTGACATTTTATTTCTCCAGCTCCAACTTCTGCTGACAACTAGCCATTGTATTTTATCAATACTAAATCTATGGAAATCACGTAAAATCGGTCAGGTTTGACAACATTTAGAAATGACCGGCCTCCAGTTGTCAACTATATATTCTCAATATTTTCTTTTAACAATTATTCTAAATGTATTTTATTATCCATCTTGTGAATGCAAGACTATCAAAGGCGTACTCAGGACAGATGAAGCCCAGGGGGATTTCGGACAATATCTCACAGCTTTTAGTTTTCATGGTTGGTGTTTTGCTTTTATTTATTCCAAAAATCTATTATTTTCATTACACTTTCTCTCTGTCACACGCACACACTTTCTCTCTCTATCTCATACACACACACTCTCTCTCTATCTCGTACACACACACACTCTCTTTCACGCAAATAAACCTGTGTGAATATTCAAGTTGACAAACTGGCTTACCTATTATAGCACGATAAATCAGTGTCAAGAAATATATATGTATTGTGTTTCAAGTAGTCTAACAATAACTTTAACATTCGATATAAGTGACAGATATCCTCAACACAATAGATGATTTGTTTAAAAGTGTATTTGTGGATTTTCAGTGTAAAACTAAAAGTCATTAATGTTTTGGGTCAGTTATTTTAAGCATAACAATTTTAATATCACTTCACGTTTATTGGCACTACCATGCTATTAGCTGTCAGAAGTGAAAGTTTCGTCAACCTTCTCAATCGTAAACATCGTTTATTTCCGTAATACCACGCGTTATTTTAATAAAGCATATCGATGTAAGTGAAGTTACTTAAATGAAAATATAGGTGGCCCTTAAAATTTAAGTTAATTAGAAAACAAGTCATGGTTATCAAATAAATTGGATTTAATCATTTATATTTGATAATCATATTTGTTTTCTATATTTTCATTTAAGTTAACTCCACTGTTGGTGAAAATGACTTGTTTTCTACATTGATAACCATGACTATGAAAATATAGTTCATGGTATTAGCTGTCAGAAGTAACTCCACTGTTGGTGAAAATGCCTTGTTTTCTACATTGATAACCATGACTATGAAAATATAAATGATTAAATCCAATTTATTTGATAACCATGACTTGTTTTCTAATTAACTTAAATTTGTTTTCTAATTTGGCCCTTTTAAGGGCCACCTATATTTTCATTTAAGTAACTCCACTTACATCGATATGCTTTATTAAAATAACGCGTGGTAATACAGAAATAAACGATGTTTACGATTGAGAAGGTTGACGAAACTTTCACTTCTGACAGCTAATAGCATGGTAGTGCTCGTTTATTTCTTCAGCCCCTATCACTTAATTACTTTATGCCATTGTATTTTACCATTTCCAAATCTATGACAGTCAGGTAAAATCTGTTGAACTTAACAATATTTAGACATGACCGGCTTCCAGTTGTCAAGTATCTATTCTGATTGTAGTTTCTTATATAAACACGATTCTTGATATTTCGGATTAAAAAAAAACATAACATATTTAATTCGGTTGTTATTGGTCAAAAGAATTCTAGTCATAAGAACCTTAACTTTTTGTATGTTTATGTCTACATTGTCCAATGTGTCGTTTTTTTTTAATCTAAAACGGCAAGGTGGGATCTATTTCTAACCGATTGAGCAACCACATAAAGATTCTTTTTTAGCACATTTACCATTAGAACAATTAAGTGTTAACATCCTATGCTACGTGAAACCGCCTAAACAAGACATTCTTGAACGGTACAAAACATCACATTAAAAATTAACGTCTACAAGTTTTCACAACGATCTGTCCATTAGTAAAAATGCTATAAACATTTGAAACAACAAACCTATTGTAAAAGATATTTTCTGCTAAATCATTACAAGGATGCTCTGATAAGTGTTTATCAAAAACTTGATGTAGCACCATAGCTATGATAGGGCTCACATATTACTTCTGCTATCAGCTCCTATAGCTTTGGTAGCAATATAAACGAATCATCATTCATTTCTATCAGTTTATTTTGTTAATCGATCGCCAAGTTTAGCACCACCAATTGGCCCTTTAGTGGAACCCAAATTGTTGCAAGCATTCTGGACAGATTTCCTCCCTGAAAAGGGTTACGGCCAGTACCCTTCCCTCCCTGATTAAACAGTAAGAAAAAAACAAAAAGAAAAGGACAATCAGAGTGCAATAACTAATAATTCTTCAAAACGTTTACAGAACATAGAAACGCTAGAATTTTGTGGATATACACAACATGGTTGCTTCTAAGCTGTCCAAACTTTTTTCTCAATAGTACCAAAAACTTTATTTTAAAAGTACTAAAATATACAAAAACCTATCAAATCCAATTACCCCCTTTCATACACCTCCCACGCCCTAACACTCCACTCTTGACCAGCTAAGTGCCCCACCTAGGCCTACATCTCCAATCCTCACCTTACATACACACACTACTACCACCCCCTCTCCACACTGTAAAGTAGTCGTTTTGGTGCCATGACAAAAAGTGCCCAGTTCACACTGTAAAGTGGTCGTGTTGGTGACACCATAAAAAGCATCCAGTCTACACTGTAAATATGGTTGGTGTTAGGCCATCCAGCTATAGAAACCAAACCAGAAACAGTTCTGTATAAGCAAGACATACTCATTTGATCTGACTTATCTCACGTGACAACTCGTCTAATCCATGCTAACATGAAACAACAGCAGACACTTTGAACCTAGCATGGCTTTAAATGTTGATATTTTTAAAGCATTGCGATTTTGTGTTTTTATGTTGCTGAGAAGGGACAAAACACCTTCTGCAACTGCTGAAGAATGTAACAATGAAAGAAGTTGCATCATAGACTTAGATAGTAACGGGTAGCGATATATGTCACCACATTTTTCTTGAGAAACAAGAAACCACTATTTCTCAGGCTCATATTGTGCTTTAAAAGATGCATCTTGCAGAGTAAACTCCTTCCATTCTCTATTTGTTGGTATGATCGATTTTAGTTTACCCTCAATAACATTGGTCAGGTCTAAAGCTATTAGAACAAGTTACTTGTGGGTAGAAATGTCCATGTTTCATCTACAATAAGGGAGAACTTTGCTGAATTTACCTTAGACAATAAATCATTGAAAGCATGGAGACTGATCACATTTGGAAAAATGCAAGTACCTTTAGTTTTTGTGCACGTGATGTCTTTGGTGATATTTGAATCAGAGCATACGTTGGCAATAAGGCCAGACAAATGATCCAAAATAGCAATGGGTAGGTAGGTTATACTCAACAATAAATCTGCAGTTTCAGCTCAGCTGATGTTGTTTTCATTAAGAGAGCAGATCATTGAGCAGACTTTATAAAATCTGTCTCCTTCACTATTTATTTTGCAACATTCACATTCTTTTAGTGTTTTTCTGTCTCTTCATGCCTTACTACTTGACTTAAGCTACAAGCTATTGCACAATTTAGAATAACCTTTACTAATGTTCTTTTTACTTAATTCATACCATGATGAAAATTTCTCATTCTTAAATAATTTTGACATTACTTTTCTTTCATACAATTTTAATTTTTTTCTTCTCATTACAAACAGAATGATATTCTATATTCACTTTTTTTCCACTCTTCATGGGTTCAAAACAGTTCAGATATTGAAAGATGACACCACTGTGACAACTTCTTAGACTGAACTGATATGGTTGTCTTAATCTATCTATATTTAGATGTCCTTGTGTATTGTCCAAATAGGACCAAATTTGTACGAGCATACCATTTTCAGCAGTGCTGGTTCTAAGTTGTTATTTGGTCTCAAATCACACATTGTCATAAAATATGACACATATGTAGTCCTGGATACACTGGTGATGATGGCAATGACTTTGATATGAAGATACCAAAAGGTCAGTTCCCTCTCCTTGCATGCACCCTGATGAATGATGTGACCAATCCGCCCACTGCAGCCGCAGGGAAATATCTGTATTGTGCTTGGCTTCACCCTGACACAGCCCTTCCACCAGGCTCTCCTCTCCTCCAAGCTGACATCACAGTTAGCCATAAATGAGCTTGTAGCCTACTGGACGGTGTGGCACCAATCATCACGGTCACTAACCTGAGTTGTCCACTGGTGGAGGTTAATGTTACATTCATGTAGGGTCTTTTTTAGAGTGTCTTTGTACTGCTACCTACCTCCGTTTTCCAGGGAAAATGTCAATTGTGAGCATGTTGGAGGTCAGATTAGTTATCACACTATAAAACTGAGGGGGGGGGGGGATTTCCCATTGAAATCAAGAGAAGTGTTCTATAAATTTACCAGATGTATATCATCATCATCCTCGATTAACATCTATCTTCTACGCTAGCATGGGTTAGAAGGGTTTGTCCCATTTATGGGCAAGTTGGGTCGGGTGACTGTGTCTCACTCTCTCTCTCTCTCTATATATATATATATATATCCTTTAACTGACTATCTATAGTCATTTTCGTCCTTTGTTGATTTTTTTCTATTTAACTGGGAAGTTCATTTTGAAATATATATGTCAAGGTCAGAATTATTCAGTTGTTCAAATATAGTAAATAGAAAGTTACATACTACTAAGAATTTGTTTGATTTGATATTATTGCCATCAAAACAAAATAACAAATTTAAGAAGCTTGAATTTATTATCACATGATAAATTTTATAACATTACAGTATGTTAGCTGTACTCACTGGATACACTCAAATATAATCCAACCCCTCTATTTTATATCTGAGAAATGGGCAAAAATCCAAACTATATTTATATAGTGGGTTTTAAATCAACAAAATATTGACCCTAAATATAAGTAAGCAGACCCTCCACCTACCCTCTTCTATCAATTTTGGGTTACATATTCCTTGGCTTATATTCAAGTATATATGATAATTTGACAACTCTAGAGATAGAGAACCAAAATCATCCTTGGCAAGACATAAAACCATAACATGTACAGTCTGTTCCTTTGGCCTCTTCTCACCACTCTCCAGCTGGCTTAATCATTTCTGAAATAACCTTGAGGAAAATAAGAGTGGTATTGTTACTGTTGACAAAAAATTGCAAAGTGGAATAAATTATTAAACCCTGAGGCATAGAAGAGTAAAATTTGGGACAGAACCATAGATTGGATGTAGTGAAAAGCAAGAAAATAAAAACTTTCTCACTCTCGTTATTTCCAATCTATGTACAGTTAGAAGTAAATATTTCATCTCTCTCTCTCCAATGCAGAGTTCTGCTAGAAAATGATAGCTTTCACCAAAGGATGTTCAACACTCTGGTGACATCTGTTTTGCTATGTGGGGCAGGGACCTGGAGAACAACCCTTACCACTTTGAAGAGAATACAGACATTCAGTAACATCTTCCTCAAGAAAATTCTTTGAATTCACTGGCCAAACACTATTAGTAACCAGGAATTGTGACTGCGGACCCATCAACAGCCTGTCCACAATGAAATTGTCCAGGGCTGATGGAGATGTATCTAATACAAGGAAATCCTTGACCTGGAACCTACAGGAGAATGGTAAAAAAGAAAAAAAGCCTAAGAATATCTGACACCGTGATCTCGATGCACAAGCAAAGAGATTGGGACATTCATGAAAGTAGTTGGAATGACTAACCTAAAACTGTAATGGTTGGAGAAAACTTGTTGGTAGTTTATGCTCCAGAGGGAGCCCTCGGAAAAACAACTAAATTCCTCCCTGCATAATTTTACTTTTGAGACAACTATCACTAGTTTCCTCAAACTGTATTGTTTCTCTTTGATATTGTTACTTGAGAGTGCTGAACTAATGATTATGGTATGTCATAAAAGCCTGTTATTTCCATTCTTTAAGTGTTTTGATTAGGATTCTTATATTTCTGGTATCTACAGGTGATTCAGCAATGATTCAGTATACTCTGAATGAAACTGGATCTATTGTACCCAAACTTTATCTTTTTCTCAATGAAGACTGGAAAGAAGCTACATTGGACACTCCATGTCAAAGCAAATTTGACAAAGCAAGGATAGCATGTAAGTTTTATTATATCATACTGATTTTATATTTTTAGAGCAATACATAACATGAGAGAAAGTTCAAAGGTGAGAACAAAGAAAAGTTCTTAGCAACTAGCAGCAAAAAATCATCATTTGCAGCATGATATGAAATGATTTGGAGCGTTGAGTGTGTAAATATTTTGTAAAATTGTTGGAATCTCAAACACTGAAATAGCTGTAAACAGGCAGCTGATACAGTGATCATAGCAAAGAGTTGGATTAAACAAAACTTATTAATGAACAGAAAGTGGTCAGAGAAGAAGAGAGAGAATGAAAGAAATAGAGTGTGTAGCATATGATGAGAGGGGGGTGGGGGTTAACTCAACTCTTTACTATGATCATTGTAGCAGCTGTTTCTGTGTTTGAAATTTCTACAATTTTACGAAATCATTGCAGTTTTGAGTAATGGCAGTATGAATGAGGATGGGAGCTATAATTTGAGCCAAAAGAACCCAGACATTCCCTTTGCTGCCTGGCACTATTGAAGGGACCAATATTGCTGGGAGGTATTGTAATCATAGTGATCTCCCTTTATATTAAAACTAGGTTCTCCTTCAATTCTTATATGAATAGGAATTGAGGGAGATTTGACAGCTATTCTAGCAGGTCAAGAAAACAGAAGCTCATTTTCTCAATTAGTAAATGTAAGATGTATTTTTCATTTTTAAATGTTATTTTAATTGCTTATTCCAGAACATTAAATTGTTTCATGTGATCTGTATTCAACCATCCACTTCTACTTGTTAGGTTATTTATTGTTATTTTAAATGTTCGTTTACAAACCATTTCTTTTTTTAATAAGCTTATGATTGTGGCTGTGATGCATTTGTTTTGCAAGGTTTTTTATATGAAATCATTTGTTGAACCTGATGTTGTTGTTGTTGTTTTTTTTGGGGGGGGGTCAAGTTGTCCTAATAAATCAGACTCACTGTTTGGTTTGATATTCACTTCAGTATATTTTTATAAAAATATACTGAAGTGAAAACCAAACCAAAGCAAATTGTGAGTGTGTTTTACTATCTTTAGGCAATATTAGGACAACGTGGCCCTCCCCAAATATAACATGCTTATGATTGATATTCCAAAAAAATAAAATCAAAATGCAAAGACATCTAGTTTGTAATATTGAAAGTTTACATGTATATTTATGTTGCTTTATTTGATTATTGAAATCTTTCCCTTGGCAGATGAGCTAACAAACAAGACTGGTAACCTCACTGTTGCCCACTTTTATTATCCCAAAATATGGCACATTATCTACGCAGATGCTTACACTTGTGATCCTACAAAACCTTTCACCTCTCTAGAAAAACCAAATTACATTCTCTATGACATTAAATTATTAAACCCAGACTCACTTGCAGCCCCAACTATCCATTTTAGTGATGAGGAATCAGGTAAGCTTATTGCTTTATTTTTTGGTGGGGAGGGGTTGTATTAAAATCCCAAGCATGTGCTTTGTAAATACAAGGGTCAGATGAAAAGTCCACAGGCTGACCAAGACACTCTCATGGAATTACCAAATGGAGTTTATTTTTCAACAGTCCCTGGAAAGAAACTAAGCAGTTATGATTGATAATAGTTGAAATTAATGCAAGCTAGATTTCACATCTCTAGCATCACTCCTATTAACTTTTCAGCTGACCTTTGTGTGTGTGTGTGTGTATATATCTTATATATATATATATGTACGAGGCTCCGCTGAAAAGTTCATAGGCTGATCAAAATACTCTCATGAAATTAACAAGTGAGGTTTATTTTTCAACATAGTCCCTGGAAAGAAACAATGCAGTTATTGATAAGAAGAGTTAAAATTAATGCCTGCAAGATTTCACAGCTCTAACATCACTCCTTCATAGTCAGTTTATGGACTTTTCAGTTTACCCTCCACACTGTAAATGTGGTTGGTGTTAGGAAGGGCATCCAGCCGTAGAAAACCTGCCAGATAGTCCTATATGAGCGAGACACGGTCACCCGACCAACATTGCCTCAAGTGGGACAACTCCCATCTAACCCATGCTAGCGTGGAAGATGGACATTAAACGAAGACGATGATGATGATGAATGTGATAGTCATGTCCAAGTAGAAGAATTTATTATTATTATTAAACATGGCTTAGTGGTTAGAGCAATCGAAAGGTTGTGAGTTCAATTCTCAGACCGGGTGATGTGTTGTTTCCTTGAGCAAGACACTTTATTTCACATTGCTCCAGTTTACTCAGCTGTAGAAATGAGATGATAGGGACTGGGGTCCATATCATTCCACTGCAAAGTGGTCGTGGAGGTGCCACGGAAAAAAAGCACCCAGCACTCACTGTAAATGAGGTTGGTGTTAGGAAGGGCATCCAGCTGTAGAAATCAAGCCAGAATCAGTTCCCGTCCCACCCTTGCAAGCAGGGAAAAGCGGATGTAAAAAAAATTTAAAAAATGGAAATGCTTTATCGTGTTTTTCTGACTCATTACATTCTGATTTCAAATTCAACTGAGGTCAACTTCACCTTTAATCCACCTAGGGTTGATAAAATAAACTACCATTACTGTGCTGGTATCATTATAATTGACTTTACAAATTTCTGGTCTTTCACCTATCTTAGAAACAATTTTTATTATGTCTATATTTTCATGATTCCCTCCCACTCTTCCAATACTCAGTTTTCAAGACAGCTAATTAGTCAAAGCTACGCTAATCCTGCACTAGTTACCTTTACCAGCAAATGTGTTTCATCTGTAACCCAATAGAGTTAGCTAAGAAGATGACTGATTCCATTTGCCTATATCTTTCCACATCCCCCTAAACCACCAAAATAACTCACATGTTGCTATGCAACAATTTTTCAGGTGCTAAGACCACTTAAAGGTAGTCACACATACACTTCAACCCACCCTCTTGTTACCAACGGGGCAACATTTATCATTCATCAAGAAAACCATGGATGCCTTTGTGCAACTGAGTATTTAACCAAAAGGATTTCTACTATTTTCTAGAGTCATCAACCAAATGTTAGGCTTCATAATTCATGATGACCTCATCATCATCATCGTTTAATGTCCATCTTCCGTTAGCATGGGCAGGATGGGCTCT
Source organism: Eledone cirrhosa (assembly GCA_964016885.1). Lineage (NCBI taxonomy): Eukaryota > Metazoa > Mollusca > Cephalopoda > Octopoda > Eledonidae > Eledone > Eledone cirrhosa. The sequence continues at coordinate 219,109,989 of OZ024743.1, forward strand.
CCCTTTGTGAGGGATCAGGTCGGGGGACCGTGATTCGCTCACACAGAACTGGTTTCAGCTTGGTTTCTATGGCTGGATGCTCTTCCTAATGGCAGCCACATTTACAGTGTGTGCTGGGTACTTTTTGTCGTGACACCTACACAATCACTTTGCAGTATGGACTGAGCACTCACTTTTGTCATGACACCTACATGACCACTACAGTGTGGGCTGGGTTCTTTTGTCTTTTACTCTTTTACATGTTCCAGCCAACAGACTGAGGCCATGTTGGGAGCACTGCTATATACATAACATTTCAAATTTACATCCCCCTAACTTTCCTTTTGTTTGTTATTTGCAGGACTTCTTGGATTCTACCAACTTTTAACTCTGTGTTATTTTGTTATTGGATGTATATTCTGGCCCCGGCTCTGGCAAACCCTTTCAAAAGGTGGACCTATGCAGCTAGTTATTCAACTCCTGACTGCTTCTACCGCCTTACAGTCACTTGCCTCCTTTCTAATGATGGTTCACCTTCTTCGGTAAGATTTTCTCTTTTACATGTTTGTATCAGTGCTTACATATTGACTTGGAAGAAAGTGAGATGATAAGCTTCCAATAGAATGGACCTCAGTCAGATTTAACGATGACCATTCTAGTTGTTCAATAAACCAAACAGCTTGTTCATGAAATTAACATATAAGTGGCTGAGCACTTTACTGATATGCATACACCTAACATAATTCTCAGGGAGATTTGTGGCTATATTGCAAGGCCGGCCCTTTGAATTACAGGTACAGTCTATTCAACAGCCTTTCAAACAGTTTCTATCTACATAATACATGGGTCAACCTGAGGCTATGGTAAATGACACTTGCCCAAGGTGTCATATAGTAAGATTGAACCCAGGACCCTAATGATTGTAAAGTGTAGATTATATTTCTCTCTGAATTTGTAACCAATCCTTATAGAAGTTAAGGACCGAAACACTTGTTTGAGGTGGGTTGCTTCTCTGAAGATCTTCTGCTGTCCAGCCCTCCTCAGTTTCATACCACTGCTTGAATTTGTTACTAATCCTAAACATGCTTACAACTTCCTCATACATTGTTTTGGAGGCGTTTTTTGCAATATAAATATATATATTTGACTAACTAATTGATTAATGTATTTAACATATTCTCTCTTCCCTCTCTCTTCAAATAAATGTTAAAGTAGTTGACATTCTTTTTTCCTTCTGTAGATATGCTAAAGATGGTTTTGGCTTTCCTTTCTTTGAACTGCTGGCTGAATGTAAATATCTTTCTATTATATCTTTACTGAATATTATCATAGCTAACTGCTCTAGAAGTTCCCACACAATTGTATTTAAAAATTTGTTTTATAGAGATGTTGAGTAAAAACATATCCTGTCTAAAAAACATATCACCTACATTTTATAGAGCCATGTTTTGTGTGTACATATTGATGTAGCAAAAGTAGTTTTCACAGATATTGTTATATATTTGTTATAACACCACTTTAGTTGGCTAGTTTAGGTTGTAACACATTTTAACTACTCTCTACATCATTTCTGTTTTTTCGTAGGCGATGATTATCTTTAGAAAATATATCTAAATGTAAAATGTTTCATGCAATAATATTCACTATTATATATAAAGTCTGTTAAAATAAATTTTAAAATTTATATATCCTGAATAATATATGTAATTTTAATATGCTTTTTGTTTTAAAATTTAAGCATAATTTTTTTATCATAAAATGTATACTATTAAATTTATACTATTAAAGATTATTAGCAATAATCGGTAGAGCATCAAACAACTTGCTTTGCCACATATAGTTACGTCCATCAACATTCTGAGTTCAAATCCCAGCAAATATCAGTTGAAAATAAAACAACTAAAATTTCAATATTAAAATCTTATTTTTTTCTCTTTTCAGTTGTTGATGTGATATCCCAATTCACCATGCTCTATATGCTCCTTTGTCTTTCCCTTGGGTGGACCTTAACCAGTCCTTATAAATCCTCTCCAATTGAAACCATTAAAAAGAAACCAGCTGCCAAGTTTGTGGGTCTCCTTTGTGTTCTTCAGGTAAATTATTTCGAATCCCTTCTAAACCATTCATATCAGCTGCTGTTTACCTTTAGAACTAGGATTTCAACATGAGGAAGCTCAGTCGTTTTCTTATCTCTGGTATTATCATCATCATCAATATCACTTTACGTCCGCTTTTTCCTGCTTGCAAGGGTGGGACGGGTCCTATTCAGCACAGCATCTCTCCACGGAAGAGAAATCTTGCATGCATTAATTTCAACTCTTCTTATTAATACCTGCATTGTTTCTTTCCAGGGACTATGTTGAAAAATAAACCTCATTTGGTCATTCCATGAGAGTATCTTGGTCAGCCTATGAACTTTTCATCCAACTCTTGTAAATTAAATGAAGTTATAAGTTTCCTTAATTCATATGTAAAAAAAAAAGCTTGCTAATTCAAATGTTTATAGTATCTTTTCTAGTGGACAGCAAATATCAGAGTAAAGCTTTTGATTTTTAATATTCTGTTTTGTACTTTTTGGGGGTGTATGTATTTGGCAAGATACATAACTCAATTTGCAGAAATCTGCTTTCATCACCATTCAATGGAGATGGTTGCTTCTGACCGAACCAGGAGTAGACACCAAACAAGATGGTTGGATAACATTCATGAGCTCAGTTGGTTTTGCTTAGGGATCCAGCAGGATCAATTGGAGACGGCTGTTTTTGACAGGGCCAGAGGTAGACCCTGAGCAAGATCGTTGGATAACATCCATGAGCTCAGCTGGTCATGCTTAGGGATCCAGCAGGATGAATTGGAGGTGGTTGATTCTAACAGGACCCACTGGAAGAAGTGTTTCTGGTCCCATAATCCTCCTGGGAATAAGTGGACAAAGAAGGTTAAGGATAGGACATCCACCTGCCAATACAATTACACCACTTCTTGCCAACATTATATATAGAGAGAAAGGGCGGTGGATTGGCAGTATCGGTAGAGGGTCGGACGCCATGCTTTGACGCATAAAGTTACAGCCCTTGCCATTCTGAGTTCAAATCCCACCGAGGTTAACTTTGCCTTTCATCCTTACAGGGTCAATAAAATAAAGTACCAGTAATGCACTGGGTAATTGCTGGCCTTGTACCAAAAGTAGAAGCAATTATATATAGAGAAAAGTTTAATTTAGCTGCTAAAACTGAGCTGGAGCCTTTCTTCAAATTTCTGTTTCATTCTACCAATAAAATTTTCTTGAAAATGCTTTAACCTTTCACAATTCTTGAAAAAGAAGTACTGTATATATTTGAATATAAGCTGGCCCCTTATGTCTGAGAAATGGGCAAAAATCCAAAACCTTATTTATGTTGGATTTGAAGTTGGTGAAAATCACCAAAATATTGGCCCCAACTATAAACGCCGCCGCCCCCGCCCGCCCCCCCTCTATTTTACCATTGATTTTGTTTTGTCATATATTCCTCAGTTTATATTTGAGTATATACACTAATTTTGCTAAGTTGAAGAAAATCATCAAACTATTGACCCTGAATATAAGCCGACCTTCCCTCCATTTTACCATCAATGTTTGGAGTCACATATTCCTTGGCTTATATTTGAGTAATATACACTAGTTGTGTTATATATATTTTATTCTTTTGTGTCTCTAGTCTTTAGTATATATTTGGGAGCAATATTTGGACAAGGAACACCGGATGTATTATGCCCACCGCACCATTGCTGGTATAGGGCTTGTATTTCTTCGTATTTTGCTGGCGGCCATATTTGCTTGGAATCTCCGTGCTACTGTTAAATCAGAAAGAAGTGCTTTAAAAAGAGAGTTTTATGCAACATTCACAAAAGTAAGTATAGACTAACACTTATCATCAAAACCAGCAGAAGTCTATTTTAGTTTGGTAACATACATGTATTAACAAATATTTTCTTCTATCATCATTTTTAACTTCTAGCAAGGGTTGGACAAGTCATCATAGACCATGTCAGATCTTAAACAGAGCCACTGATCTCTCAGATAGGCTGGGAAACGCATCTCACATTCTCGCACTTTACAGAGTGCACCAGGTGCATTTTAGCGAGGTACTGACACTAGGGAGGGTATCATGTCTTTGACACAACTGAATTCTCACTAATCCTTGTTTGGAAAAATTTTCTACAACCAAATGCCCTTCCTATCACCAAAAACTTACCATGTCTGTCTATTTCCACCACTTAAATACCAGTATGGAGGGTTGAGATGATCAACTAAATCCCTAAAGACTGTGCCCCAACATGGTCCCAGTTAAATGACAAATCATATAAGGCAATTTCATATAAATAAATATGAGAATGGAGAGCCAATATTTTAATAGACATTAACTAAATGGGTCAAAGAATGGAATGTAAAGATGAAATTTCAACATTCAGTACCCTAAATATATGTTATCTCTTTTTTACAGTCTTGTATGCTTTGGTTCCTTTGTTATCCACTTTTGGTACTCTTCTCCTGGCTGCTAACAGAATATCTTCGATACAAGGTATTGGTTGTTTTTAACTTTTGGTCTGACTGTGCATCAGATGTGATTTTACAAAACATCACAGACAATGTTGTATGAATGATAGAAATATCTGTGGTAGCATATGTGGTGTCATATATAGCGATCTCTGGCAGAAATATCTGCAGTAACAATGATTGATTTAGGGATCTATGACAAATGACTGATGCAGGAATCCACTTAGAAAGAAATGAAATACAAAATAAATCAAAAGATATTTAAATCCTGTGGAATACCAGTGAATCATGTTTTAGTGTCTTCTAATGGTTGGCTACATATTAAAAGTTTGTTTTTTTTTACCGAAAAGTTCATCAACCTAGTATGATAACTGTAAGCTAAAGAAGTGCGCTTTTTGCAAATATTAACCAAAATAGATTAGTTAGAGAGAAATTGTGGCCACTGAGTTTGACCTATGAATGTCACATCGATGAAATTCTGTTTTTCATTAAATAAATATATTTTTCAAAAATCAGTGATGTGTTTATTGTTGGAAGAAATGGTGGCAATGATATAAGCAATATTGTGCATATTTTAAATCCATGACATTAAATTAAAAATATGCAGAAAACTGTAGACTTACTGTTCATATGAGAATGTCTGAGAGTTAGTTCTTGGTAGGGGAATGAAAGCAGAGAAGCTTTGACACAAATGTTGTAAAATACCTTTTCTCAAGATTAAATTTTCTATAATAAAGTTTAGATTGTACATGTACATGTACATGTACAAAATGAATCCAAGTAACTACCAATATCCAGATAACTCTGGTATAGTGTACAAATGTTTTTTATATTAACCTTCCTCTGGTTAATATATTGACTAAACCTGAAATTATTCCTTTCTAATAAAGGCTTTCCATGTAGACAATACATTAACAGCTCCATTGGATATTGAGACATTTCTTGTTAGTAACCAATCTTCTAATGAACTATCATCAGTCTCTTTTTTTTAATTAACATCCTGAAATGATTTTAACAGAAAATATCTAATAGGTTTGTTAAATATACTGCTTATAATATCTTTACTAATGGTGCATGGCTTAGTGGTTAGATAGAGCATTCGGCTTGCAATTAAGAGGTTATGGATTCAATTCTCAAACCGGGTGATGCATTGTCTCCTTGGGCATGACACTTTATTTCACGTAACTCTAATTCATTCAGCTGTAGAAATGAGCTGCCTTTGCCTTTCCCTTGGACAACATCTGTGGTATGGAGAAGGTAGACTGGTATGCATGGGTGACTGCTGGTCTTCCAAACAACTTTGCCTAGACTTGGTCCCGGATGGGTACTTTCTAGGTGCAAATCCCATGGTCTTTATCCTAGTATCTTTACTAATGACTATCATGGAAGTTTGCTGTAATGAAGACTAATTTTTAATGTGATGCAGTCACAATTCTGTTTTGTATTTTTAAGAATTTCTTGCTAATGTGGTTTCATATGATACAGATGTTAAGAGTTAAAACTGTATTTCCATTAAATATCTCAATATTTTTTACTTGTTCTGTCTCCAGGTTCTAACAATGGGAGTAGTACTATGCCAATCTGTTGCTGTCATCATCCTTTACCAATTGTTCATGTCACGAAGTCTCTACTGGGAAGTTTCAGCACTTTCGAGTTCTCTACCTCTTCGGATTGATAAACATTTTACATTGAAAATTCATTCTTGATGTTTACACCTAGCCACCTGCCGGATTGGGGATCATGTGAAAAAGATTGTGAATGATTGAAAATACTTGTAAATATGTGAGGATGGTATGTGTGCCAGAGCTACCAAATATAGCATAAATTACTTCTGTTCATCAGTCTCTACTCATCTATCTATAAAATACCTGTATTGATACATATCAATATGTAGCAAATATGAACCTACTTAAATACAAACTGCTCAGTTAATTATTCAATACATCTAGATCTCATCTCTTTATTTTGGTTCTATAACATTGCTTTTTTCTTAGCTCATATCTAAAAATATATATATATTTATGAAAAATACAAACCAAGCACCATACTGAAACCCATATTGAGTCCTACCATTTCAAGGAGTAATTGAAAATATTTGTGCCTGCAGAATTTTCTCTCATCTGTAATAACTTGTTATAAAAAATTTACATTTCATCTGGAATGGAAGTTTGTTTTTAAATGAAATAAAATGTTATTTTCATTACAACCCTGTTGATATTTAATTCTATAAGCTTCAAAGTGAACCAAATTTCACAACTATCATATTTCCATCTATTGGTACCTACCACATTCAGGTCCATAGTCAATATATAAAAAATTCTCTCAGCTCTTGCTCTTCTACCTGAAGATGATTCCTATACACTCCAGATTTCAGAAGTATTATTAAAAGCAGGGAAAAGCGGGCGTAAAATGATGATGATAATACACCACATACTGGGGAGAATGCAACCCAAAAAATGTTTATGCTTTATGACAACTACACCTACCACTAGAATATTTTATAAAATAGGAGAAAAAAATTTATTTTTTTTACGTTGTTATGAAACATGTTAGAAAAGATGTTAATCAAAAAAATTATTTTTTTCCAAAAAGACTTCTATATTGTTAGTATAAGTTAAATGTTTTCCTAGCAAGAATTGCTGGAGCTGGGGCAATAATGCACCTTCAATTCAGTGTTTGGGCTTACCCTTACTTATAGTAATGTATCTCAAGTATATGATTTTTGCCGAAGCAGGTGTTCTCTGAAGTGTCTTTCGAGTAATATTACTTGATAGGGTGCATAGCTTGGAGATCAAGGAGTCAATCCAGGTAGTCATTAGTTCTCTGCATCACAGCTCCAGTACACCTAACAAAATAATTGCAGGACAGAGCCAACAGGCAGACCACAAGCATGATGGTTCAATAAGTCTCAATTGAAGATGGTTGCTTCTGACAGGACCCTCTCAAGAATAATTGGGTGAAGATGTTTTCCAACCAGATTTTATTAGCAAGTGGCTCTGTTCCTCAATCATAAAGTCTCAGTTGTAACAATTTTCATCTAAACTTGCTAAAGTAAAATAATACCTATGAAATGAGGATCCCTTAATAGTTAAGAGACTGCTATAATTAAAATTAAAATAAAAGATATGCTGTTTTAAAATTAAGTTAATGAAAACAAACCTTTTCTATTTTTACTAATATTCATTTTTATTCTGATCATGACATCTAAACTTTTCTTTTTATTAAAAATCCTTTATATTAAAGATGGGAAAAGAGACAGAGGAAAGAAGGTTTTTCGTTTTTCCATTTTTTTTTTATTCAATATTACAACATTTTACAAAAAAAAATGTTTACAAAATTCTTGAAACTTGGGCAATGATGGTGGGGGGAAAAAAAACTTAAGCTCTTTAGGTTCTCGGGGGGGGGAAAAATGTGTAAGTGGAAAAATAGGGATAGGGTCTAGTGTAGGGAAGTAAAAGCAGACAGCGAGTGGATATATTTACAGCCTTACCAACAAACAACTGGTTCAGAACATCTGTCCAGTCAAGTGCCAAATTAACCCAACTAAATAATTCATACACTAATATCTCTCTCTCTCTCTTCCTTTTACTCACTCACTCTCAACCCAATGACACTGGAAAGAGAGGTAGGGTTACAAAAATACAAAAGAAGTTATCTTTTCAATTTTTTTTTTATTTTATTATACAATAAAAAGATTAACACTCCCCCATTGTCAAGTAATGAGGGAAATATTGTCATTATTTTCACCTGGAGCTTGCATTACTTGATTTATCGGTCTTCAAGAGATCTCCCATTAGTTTTTTAAAAATTCAGATATTAGATATAAATAGAAAGAATCAACAGCAAAAATTGCTACATATGGCAGTTCAGAATAAAGAAATGAGTTTAACTTAGAGCCATTAACATTTAGTTTTGTATCTTTATGTACTACACTAATAAAACTGAATAGCAAATCTAAACTTTTAAAACAAAATATCTTGAGGTCTATACTGAAAACAAGTAATGACCTATTAAAACTTGTAACATATTTCTTCAAGAATTACCAACATACCTAAACAAAGTTTAGATATGTAGGCATATGTAAAACTATAGAGCATATGCTGTTTATTTCTTACTATTTAAACTTACCTAAAACAAAAAATATTAACATGACCAAACAGAAATAGATCTACTGGGAAAGACATTTGAATATACTTAATTAGACAATAATGCCAACTGGTACCTAGTGAACATTTTTTTCAACCAAAATAATTACTAGCAATGATATGTAAAAAATTAATAAAGTACTTTTTTTTTTTTGCATGCTGCTGTAAGAATTTTTAGTAAAGCTGCACTGTGCATGTATGCACATCACAAGTAGGTACAGACACTGATGACATACAAACATGTTTCCAAATATTTCTGCTAGTTCAGATTATTGAATAATTGTAATGTTGCTCCTGAAATTAGACTTCAGTGTAAGATATTAAAAAAGATGCTGAGATGTTCCACAATAATAAACCATGTAATATTTATAAAATAGCTAATGTTTTTTCAACTAATAATTATTTCATTTGATTAGGTAGGAAAGTCAATTTTTTTTTCCCTTGGAAAGAAGTGTAATCGTTTATTTAATATAGACACATATTTTATGAATAATGAAAGTCAACATGAATGAGATTTTTAACTTGAAACAGTGACATAACAAATTTGATAGCAGAATGTCGCAATAGATGCTTTACTATATCTCAGCCTTTTCCACTACACTTTCATATTTAAAAGATATTGAAAAGAGAACTTAAACATGTTATTTTTAAAAGTATGGGCTATATTTTTCTTTTAATGGAACCAAAATGCAAAGCTGTTAAGTTTAAATGCTAAAAATTACTTTTTATTAAGAATCAGTCAAAATTACCAATAAAAATAGCCATTAATGTCTGAAAGAATATAAACTAAATAGTAATTAGATTATCTATCAAAATACGAAAATATTAAAAATATAATTGAATCTATTTTAGAAATCACATACACACAGTATCAATTCACAGAGTTATTTCATTTTAAACCATGCACAGATATTTATAATGGTTAACTTACAAAAATGCATTAAATACCTGACAAATAGAACTAAATGCAGAGAAAAGTTTATAATATAACATAAAACCAACGAGAATGGGAATTATTCGAGAAAAATGAAGAACATAGGCAAAATATTCATTCTACTTTTCATGATTTCATTTACAAAAATAATGAAGACTTAAAACAAATAGGAATGCACGTTGAGCAAAAGGAGCCAAGCAACATATTTCCATGAGAGAATCAGCAGCTGTAATAATTTAGTTGACATTTTATACACTGTTTTATTGTCGAAACTAAAGCTATGAAAAGAAACTATTATTACTGACATGACACAAGCTAGGGATGACATAATACTAATAAGGAGATCAAACTTATTTAGAACCAATAATAACAGGAATTTTGCTCACTTCTCATAATGACAAAGCTAGGGAAGGGAACTTTTTATTTTGGTTTTAATATCATTGCTAAGCCAGTCAGATAGCTGAATTGACTTACAAATAAAACAAGACAGGACAAATACTTCCTGTTGGACAGATCTGAGGGGGCATGCTGCTGCCGCCTTGTTGTAGTGACGTGTGGGTGTGCACGCGTGTATGTGTGTGTGTGCGTGTTTGTATGAATGTAATTTTAGTTTGTATGCAGCATCACTGAGTCCAAGTGCCTTGGATCTGAAGGTAAACATCCGCCAGCTGGTAGTGTTATCCTCAGTCAGTTGGTGAGCCAACTACTGTTGTTGACGTAATGCTTGTCGCCATCTTTCATCCTGGGGTACACAATCATTAGTGGCAGGTAACGTTAAATGCAGTAGCAACTTGAGATCACTTCCGTAAATCCAAGACAAAAACCTACAAGTAGAAATGTTTTGTTTATGAAAACATCAAAAGAAATCAAAATTAATCAATACAAATAATTTGCATTTCAATGACTGGTCAAACCAGGTGGGTTAATATCATCCGTAAGTTAGTAGGAAAAAGCTGGAAGGGGGTGAGGGTCCTGATTCACATACACTCCGAACTGGATTTTTATCACTTGCATACTCAGTTACAGAGTACTGTTCACTGGTCTGGGAAGGGAGCTGCCATGCCAAGCCAAGTTGGCAGCATCCTCAACTTGGCAATGAGAATAGTATCTGGCACACTGAAATCTACACCTACTCAGTGGCTGTCTACCCTTTCTCAAATAGCTCCTTCTTACATGCGGCATCAGATGATCCATGAGACAACATTTCTTACCAGGTCCAAGCCTGACTTTCCCACTCATGAAGTCCCTTCAAGACAGTAACTTTGATCTGAAAGAAGTGTGGTGAAGATCATAGAATGAGTCCAAATTTGGCATCCAAGACCCCCATATCTAAACCAGCTGGCTTGGACCTTCTTGGACCTTAATTGGGTCTGCACAACACATGCCAGGACAGACCATCATCTCTATTGTTGGAAAATGAAAGACAGCTCAGTATGTGACTGTGGGAACCCTGACCAGAAAGTGCTGCATGTTGTTCAGGATCACCCCCTCAGATGTTTCCCGGTGGCCTGTAGGCAATCCATAATACTACAAATGACGCCTTAGTCTGGCTCACCAATCTCTTTCTCTCTCTAACCATTGTGCATATGTCATACAAGACCAGATGGACAAAACTAAATATAGGCAGAAATTTCATGCCTTGCTTGAATATTCAAATAACCCAAGTTGCATTAATGGGACACAGCAGTCCCAACGATTAGAATATCATGGATTCACCATCATCATCGTTTTTATGGGGTTTTTTCCATGCTTGCATGTTTCCACTGACTCCGTCCCATTATCATCTCCTCTGTGAGATCAGCTCTAACCACCTCTTCCCAGGTCGTCCTTGGTCTACCTCTACTGTGGCTTCTCTCCACTGGGATTTCCTGGCACTTCTTCGTCCGGCGTTCAACATCCATGCGCATCACATATCCATACCAACGATAAACTTTCATAGGATGGAGGAAATTATATATGGATACATATAATTTCATAGTATCTGTTTCACATATAATATTAGTATTTACTGCTAGTGTGCATCTAGCACATATGAAGTCTATCTTCTTCGTTAGCTTGCCCGTGATCCCAATACATGTTTGGAGTATTCATAGTTTTCCCTGTATGGAATTACTAAGTTATAAATCAGGAAAAGGCTTAGCATTTACAACCATCTTCCTAGCCTATTCCCTGAAGTTTCTATAGCAAATATTTAGAGTCATTTAAATTACAAGAACTCTGGATGCCTTGATCCCTTTGTATTTTTGCACCATGCCCATATAATATGGTATATACACCATATATATAAAGAGTAGGTAATGAGTTTCAGGTAGGTGTTCATCAGGGCTCATTCCTTAGCCCACTCCTGTTTAGTTCTCTAGACCATAACAGGAGTTTAAGACTGCCTGTCCATAAGAACTTATGTATGCTGACGACCTGGTTCTTATCGTCAAATCTCTGGAAAAGCTAGAAAAGAAATTTCAGCTTTGGAAGTTATATGTAGAACAGAGGTTTATAGAAACTCAATACGATGTACACAATATAAATCTTGAGTATACAAAAAGTGTAGTTGGATAACAGGTAGATTAACAGAAAAGGTAGACTTTGTATGTAGCAGATGTACAGAGATAGTCAGTAGTAGGAGCATCAGTGAAATAAACTTTTTCTAATCTTAGGAAGGATCTATTGAAGTGGTTGATAGCTTCTGCTACCGAGGTGATTTAATTAGCAGATGAGGAGAGTGCTCCGAGAGTATAGTAGTTAGAATAGGAACAAGATAGAAAATGTTCAGGGATCTACTACATCTGTTGACAACAAAAGGTTTCTCTCTGAGAACAAATGACCAGCTGTATGATGTCTGTGTGCAATATGCAATGCTACGATGTATGCCAGCATGCTGCATTCCACTTACCATATCTATTTTATGTCTGAGACATGGGCAAAAAATCCAAACCCCATTTATAAGCCGGGGCAGCTAATGAACGCATTGTGTAGCTGGTATATATAAGCTCCCCACCCGCCAATGCTGTCCCCCTGGGGGGGGGGGGGGGGGGGGGCATGTACAGTAATTGTTTATTACAGAAAATCATAATTGATGAAAACAATATCAGCTGCCTTGAGATCTTTCTAGAAACATCCTGCTCTTTAGTTCGTGGGGGACTGGTACAGTATCTTGGATGCACACTGGGAATGTGAGGGACAAGCAGGTATGGGATGGGGTGCAAAAGCCTTTGCTAACCTGCTTATATGCTTCCAACTATCTGGCAGGTACCAACAGGATTTCCCAACATAGTTTACATCCACATAACTGAAATGAATACACAAAGAACACCACAAATAGTAGAAGCTAACAATATCAAAATTGTAACTCACTGAACCATCCGAGGCACTGGCTCCAACTTTATCACCACGGTAATTCCAACAAACTTCAAATATTCCACCAGTTCCTCGGTAACTGTGTACCAATAATCCACTCTAAAAAAAATATGAAAACAACAAAATAAAATATTTATATAATCATCATCATTTCACATCAACTTTTCCATGCTGGCATGGGTTGGAAGCAATGTTTTTCATTCAAATGGCCTCACTGACACTAACTCTTTTGGCTACTTCTTATAACATCTAGAGATAAGGTGTACCTATTATTTATGCACATGTACACACACACAAAAATTTAAAACCAAGAACTGAATTCAGAGATATGAAGAATATTTGTCCAACTTCTTGCATTGCTATAAGTAAAATCTTTCATGATTGATATGCCTGAATCAGCATTCATTCATGTGACCAAGTCACCTAGATTTATCAACCAAAATCCGTTGTGTTCTAAACACCTCTAAAATATATCATAGTTGTTTTACGAAACCAGTATAATATCACAGTTATTTTAGAAACATATTGAAACATACAGGACAGCTAAAGGTTAAAATATTAAAATGTAGGAAAAGAGGACCCTTTGGTCATGCCAAGGACTTGACAACCTCTAGTGCTGGTGTCATAATAAAATACACACAATACACTTTATAAAGTATTTGGCAATTGAACAAAGGCAATATTTGATAGAGAGGGACTTTACAGTCTAAATGAGTGCATAAAAGGCTCTCTAGTGCTGGTGCCATGACTAAAATACACCCAGTACGATCTGGAAAGCAGGCATAAAAATGGAGATCTAAGAGATAAGCTTAGACATTGTAAAATAAAGTTTTTCAACAACTATTGTATGACATGATATGCAACTGTCATTAAGTAATATTGTATCACACAACCATCAACTGTTTCTCTGGTTACTGGTTCATTTATTTCTTTAGATACTAAATGATAAAATCATCAACTATTTCTGAAGGTGCATGGCTTAGTGGTTAGAGCATTGGGCTTGCAATCGAAAGGTTGTGAGTTCAATTCTCGGACCGGGTGATGTGTTGTTTCCTTGAGCAAGACACTTTATTTCACATTGCTCCAGTTTACTCAGCTGTAGAAATGAGATGATAGGACTGGAGCCCCTATCATTCCACTGCAAAGTGGTCGTGGAGGTGCCACGGCAAAAAAGCACCCGGCACTCACTGTAAATGTGGTTGGTGTTAGGAAAGGCATCCAGCTGTAGAAATCAAGCCAGAATCAGTTCCCGTATGAGCAAGACAAGGTCAGCCGACCGGAGACTGCCTATCCCACCCTTGCAAGCAGGGAATAGTGGATGTAAAATGAAAAAATTGATTTCTGACAGACTTAGTCAGCAACATTTATTTATGTGGATACAGTTAAAAATTAGTGTCATCATTTTTATTAAATTAGAACGTGAGACTGGACATAAGTGAGACGGCAGATCCCTGGCTTGTCTGGGAGGTCAGTAGTCATTGCTTCAGACTTGGTCTATGTACAACCGTCCAACCCTTGCTAGCAGTAAAAGCGGACATTAAAATGATGATGTATCCAAATATTTCTCCACTATAAAATATATAAAAATATTGCAAACAGCAAAGCAGAAGCAGAAAGGATGAGAGAGGGGGGGGGGGGGGGTTACTGGAGATTGCTTCTTCAGGGACACCCACCACCACCCTCCTTACTACTTGTCACAATATCAATAGGAAAAATTAGTTATTAGAAAATTGATCAGTGATTTTCTAGGAAACAAATATACAGTTCAAAATCAAGAAAAAAACTCTCACCTGTACATTCCAGATGTGAACACATTTATCAAAGGATCCACTTGCTAAATATTTTCCATCTGGACTAAAAGCTACACTATAGACAGGCTCTTGATGCTTCGTTAGTGTGTGGATACAAGAACCTTGCTCAACATCCCATAACCGAACTGTTGAGTCAAAACTTGCACTAGAAAGAGAAAAAGAAAAAAAATCTGTTTTGCTGGAATTGAATATTAATCTCTTTCAATTGAGCAAAAGGCTAAACTGTATAAGAAAGAAGAGCAACCCAACTGGCTTTGAATGTAGAAGGATCTAAGTACCTCTTTCATTTACTAATCTTACTTGACCTTCCAAAAATAAATGAGATAATGATAACATCCAAATAACAAACAGTAACATAGATATTTTCTTTAAGTACAACACCCCATAACAAAGAGACCCTACAGTTTAAATGCCAGAAGTTATTCAGGACATTTGCCAAAAGATTACTCAAAGTCAAAACTATGCTATGGAACCCAGGCTACTTTTCCTTGTGCCACCTTTACTTAGCAGTCGAATGTCCTACTACTAATTTTGCTCATAATTATAATTGCATTATATATGATCTGATGAGTTGACAAAACTTTTTTCATGACACTTTTACTTACAGCATGTATGCACTTGTTCTGTGTGCATCCAATTTTGAAAAAATACACAATTCTAAGAGGTTACTGCAATTCTCATGAGTGGAAAATATAATTATGAGGTTTTAATATTTTGATATCAAAAGTGTTTTAAGTGTTGTTTAGAGTATAGTTTTTGTTTCACAACCCCATTACATAATGATTTTTTTTACCAATTTCCAACTGTTTTGAAGGCCATATTCATTCAAAACATCAAAAACAATAGGAAATTCAAATTTCACCTCCAAAGTGAAACCAGTGTAATATTCACCCCCAAAGTGAAACCAGTGTAATATTCACCCCCAAAGTGAAACCAGTGTAATATTCATCTCCAAAGTGAAACCAGTGTAATATTCACCCCCAAAGTGAAACCAGTGTAATATTCATCTCCAAAGTGAAACCAGTGTAATATTCACCTCCAAAATGAAACCAGTGTAATAGTCACCTCCAAAGTGAAACCTGTGTAATATTCACCCTCAAAGTGAAACCAGTGTAATAGTCACCTCCAAAGTGAAACCAGTGTAATATTCACCTCCAGCGCAATGTTAAATTAACACGAAGTTGGTGAAAATCAGCAAAATATTGACCTCATATATATATAAGTCCACCCCTATTTTACCATCAATAATTTTTTTGTCATATATTTCTCAACTTATACACGAGTATATACAGTAACTAATATTTCTCATCAAATATGTACATATTTTGGAATTATCATATTAGTTAATAATCATTCTGGAATTTCTAGCAATATAGTTACTGTTTCACAACCATATGGTTTCCAGCTCAATTCCAATGTGGCCCCTTGGACAACAGTAGACAAATATCTCTACTATAACCCCTGGATTAACCAATGTTTTGTGTGAAATTTGATAGACAGGAACTGTGTAGGATCCCATCATATGCGTGCCAGTGGTGTTAGTTCCACAGCTTAGCAGTTTAACAGGTAAAGACCAGAGGAATAAATACCATACTTAGAAAAATAAATAAGGGTTGCCATCAGGAAGGGCATTCGACTGCAGAATTTCTTCAAAAGTGTCTCATCCAATTAATACCAGCTTGGAAAAGCAAATGTAAAATCATTGATGGTGATGATGTCTTGGTGTAGTGCTAAGTACTATGAACACTGTCAGTGTTTCTATTTCTAGTGTAACCAACTTCGTTTAAGCATTCATTTCCAATTTATTCCTAGCTTAATATTTATTTGTATGATAATGAATTTCATTTTACATGAGCATAGCTATAGGTTCTTGTGTGATGTGTTACTGACCTTCAAATTAATATGGGCTGATTGTTCACCTAATGATAGCTATTCCTAATCCCAAATGGTCACATAATTTACTACTTATTTAATCTTTGTTATGTTATATATATATATATATATATAACATAACATAAAGATTAAATAAGTAGTAAATATATATATATATATATATATATACATACAGAGAGAGAGAGAGAGAGAGAGAGAGATTTTAATTAAATGTCATACTATACATATAACTTAATAGTAAAAAAATTGTTACACAGTAACAACTTTTTTTTAAAATAGATATTCCAGCAATAAAGCTTAGAAATTTACCTAGCCAATATTAATGGGGCATTAGGGTTGTTAGTGCCTGGACCTGTAGGACTCCACTTAATCGTATAAATTTCTTTATCATGTGCTTGTAAATCATGGACGCACTGGTCTTGTCGCATACTCCATATCTGTGCAAAAAGAAAATAAGTAAATAAATTCATTTTAAAATAGTTTGGCTAGTTTGAAAAAAAAACTAAAGGAAAGAAAAATTCTAAAACAAAATAAAGAAAAAAGATGAAAATAAATTTGAAAATATTTCATGCATCCATTTTCCTGTAGCTGCAGCAATGTCGCAGCAAGACAGAAAATGACATATTGGTGGAAGGCAATATTTATTAGAATAGCTAGAACCATAGAAACAGGCAGGCCGGGAAGGACTGGAAAAAGGGTGAAAAACAGAGACCACTATCAAATAGCTAGAACAAAATGAGGCTAGTATTCTCTGGTGGATGTGTCGTATTAATGTGCATGAACGTTACAGTATCATAAGTGAACTCACGTTAAAATAAACCTAGTACATTCTGTAAAGTAGTAGTGCTAGAGTCATGTTAAAATACACCAAGTACACTCTGTAAAGTGGTAGTGTTGGTATCATGTTAAAAAGCAACACAGTACTATCTGTACAAGAGATGGCATCCAGTCATAGAAAATTTGCCAAAAAAAAAATTGTCATGGGGATTCTTCAGTTGTCAAAGACGTGACAACCTCTCTAGTGCCGGCACCATGATAAAATGCATTTGGTGCAAACCAGAGAGAAAGTGAGAGATTGCACAGGATTGTACACACGTACACACACACACACACACACACACACACACAGTGTGTGTGCGTGTGTACAATGAAAAAAATAAAACAGCAACAAGTAGGATAGAATCAAAATTAAAGTTATTAGAATAATACTGAGAAGTAAAAATGTTACTGTTGATGTTTTTAGACTGAGACCTTCTTTGGAAAATAGATTGAGAATGAAAGAAATAATAAGACGAAAAATTGAGTAAAATTATATATGATAAAAGTTGAGATAAAAGTGAAAGGGTAGGTGGAGTGCTGAATGGGAACAGACTGATAGAGGTATCAGAGTTGTCAGGAGAGAGAGAGAGAGAGAATAGTGACGTGTTGGTAAACCTCTCCTGAAAAAGATAGGGACATGTTCAGCAAAACAGAGAAGGGTGGTTGGGTTGGGTTGGGTTGAAGAGTGGTACAATGGTTGAAGGGTATTGTTTTACTATATTATGAAATTATAGCAATGGCTTACCTTTAATGTCATATCATCTGAACAAGATGCCAGGAGTAAACCTTGTGGGTCCCATTTGATTGCATTTACTTCATTCTGAAATTACATAGTTAGAATTGTGTGAACACTCACTTATATCAGTACATACATTTTTTCCATTCATAACATTAAAAAATAGATGTCAACAATATAGCATATTCTAAACACCAAATGTAGACGGCAAATTGGCAGAGTTGTTAGAACATAGGAGAATCAACCTCAGTACTGGGGTGGTACTTTTATTTTATCGACCTCAAAAAGACGAAAGGCAAAGTTGAAGTTGGCAGGATTTATACTCAAAGCACATATACTGCAAATCATTCTATCTGATGTTCTAACAACTCTGCCAATTTATCCCTTTGGTTCTGTTTTAAAATTCACCTAAAAATGTTTCATCATAATTCTATGTAAGAACATTTGTTAAGCTGTGTTCCAAATATCAGCTTAATAATGAGTAAGATCAAAATTATTTGAAAATAGTAGGCAATGTCATTAGAAATATATGAGGGTCAGCTGAAAAGTTCATAGGTTGACTATGAAGGATTGATGCTATGCATTAATTTCAACTCTTATTAAAAACTGCATTTTTATTTTTTTTTCTGGAGTTCTGGAGACAATGTTGAAAATCATCATCATCATCATCGTTTGACGTCCATCTTCCACGCTAGCATGGGTTTGGACGGGAATTGTCCCACGTGAGGCAAGATTGGTTGTCTTGCTCGTATAGGACTGTCTGGCGGGTTTTCTACGGCTGGATGCCCTTCCTATCACCAACCATGTTTACAGTGTGGACTGGGAGGTTTTTACCGTGTTACCTACACGGCCACATTACATGGTCATTCAATGAGAGTGTCTTGGTAAGCCTATGAACTTTTCCGCCAACCCTGGTATATACAAGAAACATTATAGAATGAGAGGATAATGTTTTGCAGTATTTAGTTAGATTTCTTCATCTGAGTCTAAATTCCACCATGACTGACTTTGCCTTTTGTCCTTATAAGCACCCAAAAATAAAGCGGCATTCAAGTATTTGTCCTTACACGGTCACAAAAATAAAACACTATTCAAGTATATGTGGAGGTGTGTGGCCTAGTAGTAAGTGGGTTGGACTTAGGGTAATAATATTGTGGCTTTGATTCCTGGACTGGGTTATATGTTGTGTTCTTGAGCAAAATACTTTATTTCACACTCCTCCAGTACACTCAGCTGAATATCCAAGGAGTGTTTTGTATTCTTAACGCCACAAAAACCAAAATAAGCACCAGCCTCCGGGTTCGAGATAGGTACATTATACTTGTCTGAAGTCTATGCAAATCAAAACTTGAAAACAACACCATACACAATAATTTCATTATTATCATTTTACTATTAAAAGAAAATTATCAAAAATTGTATGACTTTCATAATTCTTTACTACTTTGAGAATAAGATAAACAACTAAATAATAAATCACCAAGAACAGATCCTTTACATGGTCTCTTAAACTGCTAGAAATAGCAGACAAATATTCCTCAAATCACACATTCTATCATTTAAAAAAAAGGTATGGCACATTGGATAATATGGTCATGGGTGCATTGTGCCTGGAGAAAACAACAGGATAATCTTGACTAGAAAGATCTAAATAATAGGTCTACTAAATCGGGATCAACCTGACATCATGAAATATTCACAAAAATATAAATACATTACTTACTGTATGGCCTTGGAATGTTTTTATTGGTTTTTCCACACCTAATTTACAAACATGTATACACTGATCAGTTGAACAGGAAGCAAAACTTGTGTTACTCTGCCAGTCAACGTCCAGCGCAGGAGCTACAAAGGAAAGAAAGAGTTTCATTTGAATTATCATAGCGTAGTTGGGATAGGATAGGGGTCTCATCATAGGACTGGGGGCCTATGACAACACAGGGGTTCCATTATAGAACTGGGATCACGATAGAACTGAGAGCTATAATTAAAACACCAAAGAACCCTCCTTTGAGGTGCAATTTCATACAAGGGTTGGCTGAAAAGTTCATAGGCTGATTATGAAAGAGTGATGCTAGAGCTGTAAAATCTTTCATGCATTAATTTCTACTCTAAAAAGAGAAGAGATATTGGACAACGTAGTAAGGTAGACAAAAAATTTGAACCGTGGTGGTTGGAAAACCTTTAATCATTGGGGTTTTTTCCTGCTAGCAAGAGATGGACAGATCATCACAGACCAATCCAGTAGTTAATGAGAGCTAACTCTCAGGTAGACCGGTGGCTGCATCTCGCTTATATATATCTTCCTGCAATTTATAGAGTGCACTGATTGCATTTCATTGTCACCATGCTGTAACAGAAGGGACTCTCATCCCCCTCTTTAGCAAGGCCTTTCCTAACACCAACCACTTTACAGGGTATACTGAATGTATTTTATCATGGCATCAGCACTAGGGAAGTTGTTAGTCATTCATTCGACAGAAGAGGCTATTCTGGGGGGGGGGGAATGAATAAGTATATGACACCTTGGGTGACAGTAGATGGGGGTGGTGTAAGGAACAGGTATGGATATCATGGGTGTATGACACGTAGGGTGTAATTTAAAGGGACCAAGTGAGAGAAAGTATGGGGGGCAAGTATGATGTCATGGGAGTGTGGTGGTATTTTACTAGATGTGAGAGAGGACAGAGTAGAGGTGAGACCTCAGATAGAGTGGATAGGGAGAGGGTTTTACTAAACAGCTATGACTGGTATTAACAGGAATGAGAATAGTTATCAAGGAGCAATGGCCAAAGAGGGTTATGAATGGGTCAGATCACATTCGTATACTGGTAAGCAAGTTATCTCCAGTATAGCATGTTGCCAATCCTTTGTTATCTCTGTCATTTGATGCATCCTCCTACTGTAAATGTGGCTGGTATTAGGAACAGCATTCAGCCATAGAAACCAAGCAAAAATCAGTTCTGTATGAGCAAGACACTGTCATCTGATCTGGCTTATCTTACGAGACAACTTGTCTAACCCATGCTAGCACGGAAAGATGGACGTTAAATGATAACACACACACATACACATACATACCACAACAACAACAACAACAAAAGTATGTAAAAATATAGATGAAATTCTCAGAACTTACCAGAGTGAAATGCAAATTGTTGTGTACAGTGTCCTGAACTGGCATCCCATATAATTGTTGTCTTAAAGAAAAGAAAAATAATAAAGATTAGGTTATATAATAACAAGCTATTTTTAAAAAGGACTCATTGTCTTAAGAAATCCTCCCAACTAACACATCAAATTATTATATAATACACCTAGCTATCTCACCCACTCTTTCTTATTTTCAAAATTAATTGAAACAGATTGTCGGTGTTGTTATGTAGCATTTCTCTAACATGATCCATGTGAAAGCCATCATCATCATCGTCGTTTAACGTCTATCTTCCACGCTAGCATGAGTTTAGACGGGAATTGTTCCACATGAGGCAAGATTGGTTGTCTTGCTCGTATAGGACTGTCCGGCAGGTTTTCTATGGCTGGGTGCCCTTCTTAACACCAACCACGTTTACAGTGTGGCCTGGAAGGTTTTTACCGTGTTACCTACACGGCCACATTACAGCGTGGACTGTGTTTTTTTGTTGTGACACCTACATGACCTCATTTTTTAGGACTGGATGTTGTGGCACCAACATAACTTTACAGAGAAAGGGGTGGTGTAGATGGGGGTGTATTTTTTTATTAGGAGGTGCCTACTGACTGTAGGTTTCACTTTGTACTTAGGCAAGGCGGGTCTTCTGTATTACTGCGGAGCACCCTCCACCACTGCTGATTTTGTCCCCCAGGTAACAGAAGATGTTCACTATTTCTATAGAACCATCTGGGCAATGAAAGGAGCTAGTATCATGTGGGCACTTGCTACTACTTATTGCACCTGAGCACCAGCCACATATAAAATCTATGTTCTTAGTTAGCTTACCTGTGATGCCCCTACATCTTTTATGCACCCATACTTTGCATTTGGGTCATAAAATGGAGTTTCTGTCTACTCCTTTCCTACACACTGAGCATGACCATTTCCCAGAGGGGACCAGTGCCCTATTTTCCTTCCTATATACTAGAACTTTAGTCTTAGACAAATTAATTTTAAGGCTTTTTGATTCTAGGTCATGCTTCCATGTTTGGAATTTCTTCTCTAGTTCAGTCATTGATTCAGCTATGAGCGTTAGATCATCTGCGTATAGAAGTTCCCATGGGCAGCAGGTCTTGAACTCCTCTGTTATAGCCTGAAGGGCAATAATTAATAGGAGGGGGCTAAGGACAGACCCCTGATAAACACCAACTTTTACGCTAAATTCTTCACTATATTTGTTGTTAATTCTAACCTTGCTGACTGTTTCTTTATACATGGCTTGTATAGCTCTCACGAGCCATTCATCAACACCTAGTTTTCTAAGAGCCCATCAGATAATGGAGCGGGGGGACTCAGTCAAAGGCTTTCTCCAAGTCAACAAAAGCTAAGTATAGGGGGCTTACTTTTAGCTAGGTACTTCTCCTGTAGTTGTCGTACAATGAAAAGAGCGCCTGTTGTACTTTTACCTGACACAAACCCAAACTACATTTCATCTAGATCAATTCGCTCTCTGATTAGTTGCACTATAACTTTTTCTGTGACCTTCATGGCCTGGCCAATTAATTTAATGCCTCTATAGTTTCCCCTACCTAGGGCATCTCCTTTACCCTTGTAGCAGTTAATGATGATGCTGCTACGCCAGTCATTTGGTATGATTCCATTCTGTATGACTTGGTTTACTATCCGGAGACCATAGTGTGTCCCACCGATCCAGATGCTTTCAGCATTTCAGCAACTATCTCCGAAGGCCCAGCTGCTTTGCCTTGTCTTCATATCTTTGATTGCCTTACTTATTATACTACCTTCAACTTGCACTGCTGGTCCCTCTATTGGATCGATTTGGGACAGACTATCTTTTTCCCACTTATTCTCCTCATTTAGTAGCCTCTCGTAGTGACAGTTCCAGGCTACCTTCTTATCAGTATCAGTAATGGCAAGTATACCATCATCATTACGGACACACTTCTCGCCGACAATATCACGGTTTTCCTTGACACATTGTCTAGTAATCCTGAACACCTCACGTTTTTGGTCCTCGCGTTGTAGAATATGCTTGAACTTTCTTTCCTCTGCTTCCCTTCTTGCAAGGTACACTTGTCTCCTAGCTTCCTTCCTGGCCACTTGATAGTGTTCTCTACTTCCCCCATCCCACCATACTTTCCAAACTTGCTTTTTGGCCTTGACTGACTCCTCCACCTTACTGTTCCATCACCATGTTACTCTCCTCCTGCCTATAGGCCTGCTCCAGCCACAGATTTCATCTGTCGCGTTCAGCAGGTTAACTTTCAGGAATTCCCACTGTTCCTCTATACTGTACGTCTCTAATTGCTCTTCCTTACTGTCAAAAGCATCAAGTAGTATGCTTTTAAATTTGTTACTGGCTGTGGGGTCCTTTAACTTCCATATTTTTCTTCTCAGAGTAGTCCTCCTCTGTTGTCGAGTACGTCTCGTCCTGACTATGAGGCTATATTGGGAGGTGCATTCTTCGCGGGGGAGGGATTTAGTGTTTATAACAGATACTTTTGTCACGTCTTATGGTAAGGATATAATCTATCTGACTGGCGTGTTCTCCTGATCAAGTGATTGTCTGTTTTTTTTTTGTTTTTTTTTTTTTGAAAGTATCACTAACAAAAACTTTTTATGATAACGATCATCATCATCATCATTGTTTAACGTCTATCTTCCACACTAGCATGGGTTTAGATACATTTTAAAAACCAAAAATATATGTAATAAAAGACCGATAAGTTTCAAAAAAATATAAAAAGAAACATCAGATAAAATAGAACAAAGTATGTTTTTCCCAGTGTATTTTCTACCATGTTGTACAGGCTTTTAGAAAATTATCAGTCTTTTGTTACAATTTTTTATTTTATCTGCTTTTTCAACTTCAAAAAAATCTAAAAAAAGAACTTACCTTATCCACACCAGCACTAAGAATATAATTTCCTCGTTTATTCCATTTCAGAGCAAATATGGGTCCTTTATGTTGACCAAGAGTATTTACCAATTGGCCTGCAATAAATCATTGAAAGATTTTTTTTATTGAATTTAAATATTAAATGCTTTGAAATTAATTACAAAAACAAATAAATAAACATATGCTACTTCATAGCAAGTGTGATTGAAATAAAAAATATTACAAATGTAGTTAACCTAAAATTACGTAATACAATACCTATTTGAACTCATTTTAACTTAGTAACATGATATTACTTAAGTCAAACATCACACATTGTAGGGAGGAAATGTGATTCAAAGTTCATAAATGATATTTAGTATGACAAATTAAATAAATAAGGTTTAACTTTTTTTTAAATCAACTTGCCTAAAACCAACTCTAGTTGTTTGTTTTAAAAAGTTTGTATTTATATTATAATTTATCATAATTAGTTATAAAAGCATTTTAGTTATGTTCTAATTATTAACATAAATGTCAAAGTTAGTTATTTTACTAAATTGACTGAGACACATAAACAGTATTTCCTTAGAAATATGATAATAAAAAGGCTAAGAGAATCATGAGAGAATGAGGTGAACTAAACAAACAGTATGGTAAATTTTAGGCTAGTCGTTTGGTTTGAAAATACTAGAAACTGAAAGAACCTCCAGTTGGCTACACGTTCAGATAATCCTACAAACTAAGTCAGTGGCTGGAATAAAGTCCCAGCAAAACAGAAAGTGACACAGTGGTGGTGGAATTATAGGGTAGACAGAGTAGTAAAAAAAGAGACGGGCCTGGAAAGATTGGAAAAAAGGAAGAAACAGCTATACCAAATTCCTAGAAGGGAAACTAGGGACCAAGTATACTTAACAAGGGGAGAAACAGAAAAGAAGAAGTTTACATGTGAAGATCAGAGGTTTGAAATGTTCCAGATTGCAAGATATGCAAGACTGTTTGAAATTGAGACATTGTTGAAGTAAAATATGTTTGAAATTATAGTAGAACACTTGCTATGACTGAGGTCAAGAAGAAAGAGGTATGGAAGTCCTATTATGAGAGACTGCTAAATGGGGAGAATAAGGGACAGTGAGGGCCTATTACATATAAACCTAATTGACAGACCAGCCATAAAAGTTGACATCAGCATGGTAGACAAAGTGATTAAGGATATGAAGGTAGGGAAGACAGAGCATCCAGTATTGTAGTTGAGATACTAGAAATGTCTGGCATAGTAGGTTACAAGCTAGCCAGATGCATAATTAATGAAGTAGTACAGCAATTGTGTCAATGGCACCTATAGTGTTGGTTCATACGATAAACACAATACATTCTGTAAAATGATTGGTGATATGAAGGACATCCAGCCATAGAAAACTTGCCAAACTCATCAGTTGTATCAAAGGCATGACAACTTCCTTAGTGCTGGTATCATGATAAAATGCACCCAGTGCACACTGTAAAGTGCAGGAACATGAGATGCAACCCTTCATCCTTGACTGAAAGGTCAGTAGCTCCCAATTAATAGCTAACTTGTCCAACCTTGTTAGCAGGGAAAAACAGATGTTAAATGGTGATGATGACAATAAAGATATCTGTTGCAGTAACTGAACAAAAAGTTATCTTTTGCAGTCTTTACAACAGTTCAGATAACAAATCTGTATGAAGGAAAGACAGGTGAGACTGTCATAAATCAAAGCTAATCTGATTATCATAATGATAATCATAACAAATATTGTACAGTAGAAGAAAGTTGATTCAAATGCTTTCAAAAGAATGGATTCTGCTGACGGCACCCAAGTGCCAAGTTTGATATTCAACTAAGTGACAGATTACATCTACCACCCATGTAGGGCATAGTGGGATTTCAACTTAGAATGTAAATTGATGAAACAAATACCACAAGGCATCTCCTTCAATGCTCTGACAATTCTGACTATCCATCACCTAATATTTTATTTTATCAACCCCAAAGTTAATTTCAACAGAATTTTAACACAGAGCACAGAAAGCTATAATAAATAGCATAAGATATTTTGTCTATGTTCTAATAACTTTACCAATTTGTCATTCTAATTCAAAAACTATGGGAAATTGACAATAAAAATTAAGTTTAAGTTTAATTTCTATATAGTTTAAATGAATGGCGAACCCATGCTAACAGGATAAACAGACATCAAACAATGATGAACATCTAGAACTATCATCATTGTTGTTTTACGTCTATTTCTCATGCTTGCATGGGTTAGATAGGTTGTCATGTTCTAAGACTAAGCAGATCAGATGATCATGACCTGTTCAAACAGTCTAGGTTTGGTATGGATTCTACAGCTGGATACTCTCCCTAATGCTAACCACTATATAATATGTACTTGGTGCATATTATTGTGGTGTCAACTCTAGAGCAATTGTGTCCTCAACCAAGTAAAAAGAGGCAGTGATGGGAATGGAATGGAATGGAAAGTGAGAAAAAGACATGGAATATAAACTTGATAGTATTTCAAGCCATAAGTTTAGACTTGTCACAGATTTTTTTTTTTTTTTTTGTGCTATGCATTAGGCAAGGATATTACTCTATTTAGCTGAGTTTGTACATGAGAAAAACAAATAGCACTTCATTTATGAGTGAATCAATTAGCATTAAGAAAATGTCATATACGAAAATGTATAGTATTTTCCAAATCAGTTTACTTACCTTCAGTACTCCATATTCTAGCAAAGCCATCATAGGATCCTGTCGCTAAGAGCGTACCATCACACTGAAATACAACAACAATGACAGTTAACATATCTCTAATTATTTCAAAAAGACAATCAGGGTAAGATTGGTACATATAGTTAAGTGTATGTCTGCTGGTGACCTGTGTTTTATTCTAATATAAAGCTGTTAGTTTCAAGTCCATTCAAAATATACGGGTTAACTGGAAAATTTAAATGATAAATGCTAAAGATCAAGAATTACACCAAAAATATAGTTCCATCTCACTAGTTGACTTTTGAATAGAGGTTGCCTATTTTCTACCAATTCAACATTACAAATTATTCTAAAGCTGAAATTAACATAAGATTAAATCCTAAAATTAACATAAAATTATCTTAGATAATTAGTTAATAAATTCATGTTGTTACAGCTCACACCTTAGTTGACCTCCTATGAGGTTTTGTGAGTATTTTGATGATATTGGACCCTATCCGTATCATTAACAAATAGATTATCTACTATATATAATCGAATATAAACTGAGGAGTACATGACCAAAAAAAGAGGGGGATTATATACAGCAGCTAAACTGTGTGTTGATTAACTGCCTCAGCATATAAATGGGGTTTGGATTTTTGTCCATTTCTCAGGCATAAAATAGTGGGTCAGCTTATATTCAAGTATATACGACAATTAATTTATAATAAAACTGAATTGAAATAAAACCAGTGTTTTATTAGCAGCATCATCTTCCCAAAATACAATTCATTTTCTACTTTAACCTTTTAGCATTTAAGCCGGCCATATCCAGTCAGAATTTTCTCACCTCTTTCTGTTCAAACCAGCTGTCACCAGCCACTCATACTGATGTTAAGGTATTGTTCTCAAAATAAATATTATCAAAATCTCATAGATTCGATATTATGTAAGATAATTGTGTGAGGTAAAGCCTTTACTGTGAAAATACAATAGTAACAATAGAGTAAATGCTAAAGGGTTAAAGTTAGGTAGAAAGAAAGCAAATGAAAAAGTAACTTACATTCCAGTCAAGAGAAGTAACATCTTTATTACTAGGAACTTCTGTTCCCCCTTTCTGTATACAATGACGAAGAACCAACTGGTTAGCATTATTGCTGTTATCATTCATATTCCATATCCGAGCAGTTGAATCTCCTGAACTGTTAACAGAATTTTTTTTTTTTTTTTAATGACATCATGATTACTTAGGCAGAATTCTTTTTTTTTTTTGGTAATAAACATTTTGGGGGTTTTGGGGGGTCATTTTTTAGTTTCTTAACTGATGATGGTGTTCAATCAAAATAGACAGCTTTCGTGTCAAAAAGTTTCAAGATTAATTTCTATTTTTATGTATGAAGAGTAAAACTTTAAGCAACTAAGACGGCAAGACTAGACAAACAGCTGGAAAATCAATTGTTCATATAGTGTTACTAGCATTGTACTAAATTAGTTTTTTGTTGTTTTTATATATAAGTCAGTAACCATGACATTTGCAAGCTCTCCTAGACTGATGTGATTATAATAATAATAATGATAATAATAATGAAATTATTGTGTACAGTGCTCAGGTGCACTACAACTCATCAAAGGTGCATGTATAGTACATAGAATAATGTACAAATGTCAGGAAAATGAACAGTGTATGAGTCATGATATAATAACAATAACAATAATGAAATATTGTGTACAGTGCCCAGGTGCACCACAACTCATCAAAAAAGTGCATGTACAGTACATAGGGCAATGCACAAACATCAGTAAAATGAACAGTGCACGAGTCATGATACACACATGTGTGCATGTGTATGGAAGGGGTACATCAGGTGTAGTTTTGGCGTATTTCGGGAAGCATGAGTGTCTTAAAGGATGCAGTGTCTCGGCAGCTAACAATTGACGCAGGCAGTTTGTTCCATGCTTCAGCAATTCTGAGCGTGAAAAAATGTCTGCGAAAGTCATGGGAGCTGTGCTGTTTTCTTATCTTGTAGGCATGTCCACGTGTGTTAGACACATGGAGATCAAAGAGGCGCTCAGGGTTGCAGTTGGCGAGATGGTTAAAAACTTTGTGGGTATTCACCAAGTCCATTGCCAGACGTCGGAGCTTCAATGAATTCATGCCCAGGGAAGCAAGGCGTTCAGAGTATGGTAGGTGTCTGATGGAGGGTATGCGCTTGGTTGCACGTCTCTGAACAGTTTCCAGGAGGTCAATGTTCCGAGCAAGATAGGGGTTCCAGACTGATGATGCGAATTCCAAGTGTGGTCGCACCATAGCTGTATACAGTTTTAAATAGATGGCTGGAGAGCGGCTAACAAAGGTCTTGCTGAGTGATGCCAAGACACCCTCGGCCTTCTTGACAATCTTAGAGACATGCTTTGTCCAACGCAAATCGTTGCTGACAGTAATGCCCAGGTCACGTTCACAAGAGGACTTTTTGATGTCAGTGTTGTGGAGGGAGTATGTGGACGCTGGGTTTTTCCTTCCAAAATGCATGGTGGTACACTTGTCCACAGCCAGCTTCAGTTGCCAGTCTGTGATCCATTGCTGCATTGTGTCCAGGTCTGACTGTAGGAAAGAGTTGTAAATTTCAGGATCAGTCCTTTTGATTTCAAGGTACAGCTTGATGTCATCTGCATATTTTAGTACCGTGGCATTCTGTAAGTTGGCATCTATGTCATTAATATATGCCACAAACAAAAGAGGACCAAGAACAGATCCCTGTGGTACACCAGATGACATCTCATATGGTGAAGAATGCTGTCCTAGAACCGTGACTACTTCCTTTCGGCTGAGAATGAAGGATTTCAGCCAGTCAAAAAGATCATCCCTCACACCCATTGCAGAGAGTTTTGCCATAAGTCTTTTGTGTGGCACAGAATTAAAAGCCTTAGCAAAGTCAAGGTAAACAACATCCACCCATGAGCCGCTGTCAGTGATCCGGGTGATGTCCTCAAGGAACTCGATAAGCTGATCACAGCAGCTGGAGTTAGGGATAAATCCAAACTGTGAGGGCCGGATGAGGCTGTGAGAGCTCCAGAAGTTCCAAAGTGTTTCTCTGACACAGGATTCCATCAGTTTGGCCATACAGCTAGTAAGACTGACTGGACGATAGTTGACAGGTGACATGCGGTTGCCCTTTTTGAACAGGGGAATGACACTAGCAGTTTTCCACTGCTCCGGAGTAGCACCATTGCTGAGACAGTATTGAAAGAAAGCTGGCGCAAAAGGAAACCCCCGCCACCTTTGAGTAGCAGGTATGTCACACCATCAAGACCAGGGGAGGCATAGTTGTGCTTATTCTTAAGGTGACGTCGCAACATTGCAGGTGTAAATTCCATAGTTGTTATGGAATTTGATGTTAGAGATGGTGGAGATGGTACATTCTGGTTTTCAACCGTAAAAATACTTGCATAGCACTCAGCAATGAGTTCTGCGCATTCCTTGGGATCGTCAGTGATCTGGCTTGTGTGGGGATTGCGAAGAGGACCAACTGGAGAGTGAGGTCTCTGCTTTGAATGAACATATTTCCAGAACACCTTACTGTCAGGATTGGTTGCGATGCACTGTTCAAATTCAAGCACTGCCTTCTTTGTCACTTTCTTGAGATGGTTAGAAGATTTATTCCGCTTTTTTCTGTTGGCATCTGATCTATGCAGTTTATATTCCCGTTCAGCGTTCCAACGTTCTTTCCTGGCAAGTCGGACCGCTGAAGTTTCCCAGATTGCACTTTTGGGGTGGTTATTTTTCCGCTTCCGTGGCACTGATGCTGCACACGCTATCCATATTGAGTCCAGGATGCTCTGGAGTATAGAGTTCACATCTCCAGAGTTATACATCTCATGCCAGTTTGGGCGCTGTAGCTCAGTGCAGTACAAGTTCCAATCCGCCCTCTTCCAATCAAAGCAAGCAGATTGGAGATGGCTCTGGTTTTTGTTGCTGCCCTCAAGTGCCAGATTGGCAATGATCATAGCATGATCAGAGTCGCCTAGAGGTTCCTCAGTAGTACAACTGATAACCACTTCAGGAGTAGTGGTGAAGATCAGGTCCAAAGTGTTGTCACCTCTTGTTGGAGAGGTGACTACTTGTGACCAGTTTGAGTCCAGCACTAGTTCAAGGAAATCGTTTGCACCCTGTGGCCAACGAAAGGTTTCCCAATCGATCTCAGGATGATTGAAGTCACCTGCAATAAACACATAAGTGGCTGTTTTCTTGGCAGCAACTCTGAGGATATCGCAAAGCTGTGTGTCCTGATGGTAGTTTGGGGGGCGATAAACAACACCAAGCAGAAGTGTTGACATGGTCATACGTATGTCACAGAAAAAAACTTCTTCCTCTGTGATTCATTCAAATCAACGCAAGGAATTACCGAAAAGTTTGAACGAACGTAGACCATCACACCACCACCACGGCGGTTAATGCGGTCCTTGCGGAAAAGGTTGTACCCAGTAATGGTGAAAACCCCATCACAGAGTAAGGAATGTGCCCATGTTTCCGTGACTGTGATGAAGTCAGGGTCGATGCTTCTGACGTAGGATTCGAACAGATGTATCTTGTTGCATAAACTGCGAGCATTTAAGGACAACAATTTGTACCCTGCTCGCAGTTTATGATGGTGTGTAGAGGGTGGCAGGTTGTTCTGGTTTAGTTTCCCAGAGTTGTAGCAGTTTTTACATCGCCAGTTATTGTGGGTAGATCACACTCAGACCAGCTGGTATCTCTCTTCCACGTTTCACCAGCCTTGACAAACCTCCAGATCTGCCCATCATCACGCAGACTGAAACTTTCATCTTGTGCTGAGTTCCGATTCAAGGAAGCTGCAGCACGTAGTTTTGGACGTACATGGGGTGGTAGGCCTGGGCGTGTTCGGAAGGTAATCCGATTTTCACGCCCAGCTTTAGCAGAGGCCAGATGATATGAGTTATGTGGCTGATACCTAGCCTGAACAAGAAGTTCATTGTCGAGAAATTGAAATAGAGAGAATTGAAGTAGAGTATTTCATTAGAAATATGGTCAGGAAAGGAAGATAAATAAAAGTAATAAAAGTGATGACAATAAAATACAGGGAATGATATAAGTATAAAGGTGCAAATAAAATGAGATGATAAAAATCAACAAAAATGAAGGAAACCTCCAACAAGTGACAAAGTATTTGTTAACACTGAATTTTAAATATAATCAAGATAAACAATGGAGAGAGGGTTTACTCCATATTTCAGCTTTTCTAGGAAAATAGCTTACAGCATGTCTAGGAGATATGCAATAAGCACAGATGTGATTCAGTAAATTTGTCAAACTGAGTTCTGGTGAGGCTAAAGAATGAAGCTCATCTGAACACATTCCATAGAAGTAACGATAGAAGATAGTCAAACTTTCAACATGCTTTGATAGAGTAGTTGAAATGACAAACTAAACTACACATTTCATTCAACACTATCAAGAGTGAACAATACATGGATGAAGGAGGCTATTTGAATATGTGCAGTACTCATATTTTGAGGCAGATCTGACTCTTGTTGAGATACAATAAACTTTTGAGAAGACACTTTTTTTTTTATTTGGTGGACAGACTTGGCTCTTGAAAGAACCTATCATATTAGCTTCCACCCTAGAAACAAATGTAATGTTGGTAAGATAAACTAAAGAATTTATCTAGGCAAGTGAACTCCAGTCTTACCCATAAAACGTGTAATATATTGTTTTTAAAATATATTTTTAATAAATATTAATTCTGTGATTAACAACTAAATATTTCTTAAAGAGAACTTTGTGCAAGGAGGTATATGAATTTTACCAATTTTTTAAGTTTTCTGGGGTCAAGAAATTCTAAGATTTATAGTGGTAAATGTGAAAGTGAAAAAGTATTAAGGGAATACTGATGCTCATAAATGAATTATATTGCATTCTTGCCAAAAGAGACACTGACATAAGTTTATATTGAATTTTTATTTAATTTGAGGATTACTACTTGTAATACTCTTTCAGACCGGTTTGAGGTTAAGTAAAGTATTGTGAGATTACACTGTTAACTCTTTAACATTTAAGCCGGCCGTATCTGGCTAGAATTCTTTCACCTCTTTCCGTTCAAACCAGCCGTAATCATCCGCTCGTACCAATGTTAAGGTATTGTTCTCAAAATAAATAACATCAAAATCTCGTCGCTTTGATATTATGTGGGATAAAGCTTTTACCACAAAAATACAATAGTAAATATAGGGTAATGTAAATGCTAAAGGGTTAAACTAGTGGAGGCACATAACCTAGTGGTAAGTGTACTGGACTTACGATCAGAATGCGTTTGATTCCTGGGCCTGGTTATGTGTTATGTTCTGTATACTCAATTGAAAATGAGTACCAGCAATAGTTGGGGTTTAACCCTACAGTGGACCGAAGTCCTGTGGGGCGTAATTGTACTTTCAGTCACTTAATGCCACCAAAACTAAGATAAGCACTTGCCTGATGAATCTCCAGGCTCGTGACAGACTTTAGACTAGACACTGATAAACTACTAGCAACAATGTTATGTTCAATTTTTTATATGCTGTCTTAAGAAAAGAGATATTTACTTAGTCTATGATCAATAACTAGTCACTTAGAGGATACTTCAGTATAGTATAGTTCAAATCTGTAAGCAGCAACAGCATTAGGAAATTGACATATGTCTTGTTGGCTTACAGTAATACTAAGTTTAACTCTGTGTGTTAAGCTGAGGGACAAATTAAATCTACCATCCATGTAGGCCACAGCAGAATTTGAACTTAGAATGCAAAAAGCCAAATGAAATACTCGATGGCATCTTTCTCACTTGATATTCTTACAACTTTGGCAGCCCTATGACAAATACTTTATTATTGACAGGATTTGAACCCAGGATGCAATGAACCAGAACAAATACCAAAAGGCATTTTTTCCAACAATCTAACAACTCTGCGAATTCATGAAAGAGAAACAAAGAGGTAAAAAGCACTGCTTGGTAAAAGTATCTATAAATTCAACTACACATTTTCACAGTATGCTATTTAGAAAGTAAAATAAATTCCGCTTAATTTAGGTACTATTGTTTACATAATAATGATTTCTTTATTATCCACGTAGGGCTCACATTAAGATACTATTGTTCACATAATAATAATGATTTCTTTATTATCCACATAGGGCTCATATTAAGAAAACATTTTAAAGAGAGCACAGGACAGTACACCGGGGCAGGAAATAAAATTTATAACACAGACTAAGAAAATAATCATTTAAAAAAAATCAAACATAAATTCCCCCAAAGTGGGGAGACTCTGAGAGTCACTTGAGAAGAAAGCCTACAAAAAGCCACAGAACAAGTCACCCCTCCCAGTCGTTCTATCTACAGGCATATACTCAAGGCAAGCCCATTCACTCAGACTATGTTCGCCATTCTCACCCACCTTTCAAATAATGTGATTTTCTTCTTTAATTCGTAT
Source organism: Eledone cirrhosa (assembly GCA_964016885.1). NCBI lineage: Eukaryota > Metazoa > Mollusca > Cephalopoda > Octopoda > Eledonidae > Eledone > Eledone cirrhosa. Next base: position 219,144,433 of record OZ024743.1, read on the forward strand.
AACAATTAACTGTTTGTAATTCAGCTTTATATTGTCATATAGGAATTACAATATTATCCAAAACAGTTTAAGTTCATTGTTAATGCCTGTGTTGAAGAGATTACTACACCAACAAGCCTTTTAAAGCAATTTTCCCTCCATTTTGCTCTGTTGTCTGCATTTGCACCCTCTCACCAAACTCCAAGTTTTCATTTCCTCTTCCACCATCTTTAACCATGTCTTTCTTGGTCTTTGCTTTCACCTACCTACATCCACATTCATTTCCATCAATTTTCTCACCCAGTCTATTTTTTAAAACTTTCCTCAACATATGAGGTAACCAACTTAAAATCAAAGACATTCTAATTAAAATATTTTTTATGCAATGAAACAGTTTGTATCTTATTTATTTTCAAAAACTAACCTAGAAAATCATGTTTATCTCATAATTTACTAACCTTCTGGAAAGAAATTTAACCATTTTTCATATTACTTTATCAATATTATTGCTGACACATACAAAATATAAACATACTTTTGAGTAAAAGGAACCCCTATGCATTAACTCAGCATGCTAGAAATAGCAGCCAAATCTCACTTCCTCTTTTTCCTGCTTTAAAAACAAGAAAAGAAGGATACATTAAAAAATGTAACCTAATAACTTATGGTTGAAAAACAGATGGGACTGGCATAACTGGAATGCTTTTGATTGAGGGTCCACTCAACCAGAGTCTTTTTCAGGTAATACAACAACTTTTTTTTTTTTGTATTGCTTAGGGGAGAATTCCCATGAGCCCTTTTCAAGATCTCCAACGTTCCTGGGAGGAAGGTGATGGAAAACCTTCAGAGACCTGGTTCAAATGATTGCAGCATAGTAGATTCTAATGAAGCAACATCCAATGTTTAAACAATGCTGTTAACAAGAACAAGATTCTACAATTAAGGATATTTTACTACCATTGGCTACTTCTGCTCTTCTACTAGCAATATTCAAAGTTGAACTGAAATTACTGTGGTATTTATAACCCAGGCTATTATACAGGATAAGAGAATCATTTGTATACATATACATTACTATTCAATATATTTTCAACAACAAAAAATACAAAGACATGACAATAAAAATCCAAATTTGAGATACTTACCCAGAGGCTAACAGGTCATTTGTAGGGTTCCATGCACATATGAACACCTCTGATTCATGTCCCCTTAATACAGTAGCTTTACTGCTGGGAATTTCCAGGGTGCCATCAATGTCCATAGTATCAGTATGGTTCACTTAAAAATAAAAAAAAGAACAATACGTATTCAGAAAAATATTTAAAAAGTAATTTTCTAAAAAACATTTAACTCCTTAGCATTTAAACCAGCCATATCTGACCAGAATTCTCTAATCTCTTTCTGTTCAAAACAGCCATAACTGGCCGCTCATACTGATGCTAAGGGATTTTTCTCAAAATAAATAATATCAAAATCTTATAGATTCGATATTATGTGAGATAATTATGTCAGATAAAGCCTTTAACATAAAAATACAATATATATATATATATAGTAATGTAAATGTTAAAAAGTTAAAGATGCCTGGGTGTAATTCTTTCATTGCCAACACTAAATTCAAGTCAACAGATTGAACTTTCTATAGTTTTTACTGTTTTTCAGAAAGAAAGATAAAAATATTACATGACAAGTCATGATGGATATTTAACTCTTTTGATAACAAACCACCTCTAATTTTCAAGAGTTTGTATTTGTCAAAAAACTTCCATCATGACTATATAAGAACCTTTCTTACGCCATGCTCCAAACTTCATAATGAAAAAGTTAGTTAAGAAATCCCTCAATTTCCATAATTATTTTCAAATCATTAGAAAAATAGTAACAAAAAGGGTTGAGATACATTTTATCAAAGGAGAAAAGTAATGCCTACATTTTCCAAAATCTCTGAGAGATGGTAGGAAATTATTCATTAAGTCAGACAACTGATATCAATGTTTGCCACAGGATGGACTTTGCTAAAGAACACCCATAGTCCAAGTAATGGTTTTAAACTGGACGACAGATTAAATCTACAACCCAAGAACAGAAAGGGTCCCTCTGATGGGCTTTATAGTTTCAATCTAAATTTCACTCAAAAAGCTTTTGATGCAGAGCATTCATAGAAAATATTTCACTAAGGTGCCACAAAGTGGATTAAGCTGCAAACTACATGGCCATGCCTGCACCCACAAAGCCATTACATATACATTACAGTAACTTTTATTTTGTGAATGTAATATACATTTTAGTGTCAAATAATTCTGTTGTACATCAACAAACAGGAAACTAATATAACTCCATTGCATGTAATTAGGGACTTTATAGTATACAACACTATCAAAAAAAAAAAAAAAAAAAAAAAAGTGAATATGCACTTGAACCTAATATCTGTGACAATATATGCACATTTTAAATGACTGCTGTGACTTTTCCAAACACTAGAATCAAGTCATTTGACAAACAAATATAACTAATATACCACATGAACATGGAAATGGAAGCTAAAAAAAAACACTTCAAAATATTTTCAAAATTTCGTTTTTCACAAGACAAATGTTGCTGTTCAATGTTATGAGCATTTAAATCATGGTGGATTGGCAGTATCGGTAGAGGGCCGGATGCCATGCTTTGACGCATAGAGTTACAGCCCTTGCCATTCTGAGTTCAAATCCCACCGAGGTTAACTTTGCCTTTCATCCTTACGGGGTCGATAAAATAAAGTGTAAGTAATGCACTGGGTAATTGCTGGCCTTGTGCCAAAAGTAAAAACAATTATCATCAATCATCACCATTCAACGTCCATTTCCCTGCTAGCAAGGATTGGATGGGTTCACATAGACCAAGTATTGAAGTAGGGCTACTGACCTCCCAGACAAGCCAACAGTCATTATCGAGTGCACAGAAGTTGTGTCTTTTGACACAAACTGAAAGGTCCCCCTAACCCCTTGTTTGGCAAACTTTCTGCAGCTGGATGCCCCTTCCTAATACCAACCCCTTTACAGCATGTAGTGAGTACTTATATTGTGTAGAGCACCAACAATAGGAAGGGTGCCATGTCTTTGACATAACTAAAGGACCTGGTACACCCTTCATTTGGCAAGCTTTCTACGGCTGGATTCCTTTGCTTTCACCAACCACTAGGCAGAAATCTATGAAATATTTTTATGAAGCAGCCTTTATTGTGTCAATTGTTTTCACATGTATGGAGCTATTCTCCACGGTCTTGTAATCTAACAACCTAAACAGATTTAAATAAAATCCTTACTCAATAATTTTTCCACTATTGTACATTCATGTTCAATTCAGACATCATTGTTTTTAACGTCCACTTTTCCATGTAGACATGGGTTAGACAGAACCTTTTGAAGCAGTGCTTTATGACAGATTGTCCTCTTTCATGGTGCCAACCCCCTTTTTTTACACTTCTTAAAACATGCAGAGATATGATGTATCTAGTCTTTAAGCTGGGATGAACACAGAATAACAAGGATATCTCATTAACAACTCAACTAATAGGAATGTTAATAATTGTTCAACTAGGTAGACTATAAATATATGTTTTGGTTAATCATCATCATTTTACATCCGCTTTTCATGGGCTGGACAGTATAATCATCATTACCACCATTCTGTGTTTTCCATGCTATCATGTGTTGAGTGTGTCTTTTTCAGCAAAGCAACCCTCTATTTGTTGCGTTCCTTTCACCCAGGTCTTTCCTCTACTGAGCTTTCTTCCACTGAGAATTTTTGGCACTTCTTCACCCACTAATCATCCATATATGCATCACATGTCCATACCAGTGCAATCTTCTCTCTTGCACACTACAGGTTACTTTAATGTGCAGTTTTTTGTTTTGTTTTTTTTCCTCAATGTGTCCATGATTCATTGTTCATACACATTAACATTGCAAAACCATTGCATATCCCATGCATTCACTGCTCATGTTTCACTACCTTGCAACATCACATACAAGCATTACATAGCATGCTTTTTGTTTGTAGGGAGAAACCTATTGGTGTTAGAGGTAATAGCTTCCTAAACTTTTATTTATAAATAAATATATAATAGAATTGTGGGGGTATTAATTGTTCAGTAGATGTTAGTAAGTCAATACTTTAACTATTCAGACTACTGAAGTTATTCATTTATGAGTGTATTTGGTTTAGAATAGGTACATTATATCCCTACATGTCACAAGAAGCGACCAAAAGGGTTGGTGTCAGGAAGGGTATCCAGCTGTATAACATTGCTTCTAAAGATCTCGCTTACCCCATGCCAACAGAGAATAGTTACTGTAAAAATGATGAATATTTATTCCAGCATGACAGTAAATTCCTAGCCTAGTGAACAATCTCTTATATTTTCAACCAGAAAAATAATTACAAAATATCTTTAAGAAACCCATTAAAACTGCACAATGGGTATAAATATTGAACTAAATTCAGATATATGGTAATATAAAAAAGAATGGTATATCAATACCCCTGAACTGTTGGGTTAGACTTTTTATCTAAGCTGAATCCAGGGCTTTTGCTTAATCTTTTCTTTAAAATATAGACAACAGCAGAAAACCATGCTGCAAATTTATGAGGATGTAAAAAATATTTTATAGGGTCACACAAAGGATATTATAAGGCAAAATATCTAAATGGTTGCCAGCATAAAATGGGTCATTTCGACTGTTTATACAATATATATGATAACTGACAAGTTAGGTTGCTAGACTATGGGGATAGGTATCCTAGCACCCTTTAAGCCCACCCCTTATATATATATACCCAACTCATGAACCATTTTCCTCAAGCTCACTGTGCTCTATGTTGAGAAGAAGGTTTAAAACTTATTTGACAATGTAGAAGATAATGACAGCAATGTTTTCTAACTTATATTTTCTTGCCACCAGAAACAGCTTTAGCCACTAACTACTTACTGTAAGTAAAATATTCTGGTGGGAATTTTAGGTGGTGTGAGGATAACAGAACAAGCAAGTATCATTGGGCATGGCTTGAGGAGGACTGCTTCATGTGTAGCATATCATATGTCTCTGATGAAAAGCAAGCCAGATGCATGTAAGTGATGGGAAGGTTGAATTATTTCTGTCAGTCTTAAACAAGAGTTAAATGGGTAGCTAAGTATTAAGTTTGAAGCATGTAAGGGTGGGGAAAACAAACTACCCATTCAACTAAACAGTCTCATGTTCTTGTTTACTATTCCAATTTTTATATGTATTTGTTTACATATAATTGTATCTTTAATTCTGAATATTATAAATGTAATATCTTTAGACAACATATACAAATTCCAACAAATTTCTTTATAATTCTTCACAGCTATAGTAGAGGGGTGCCTGGCCAACAGACAATGCATAAACCAACCCACAACCAAATTAAGAGATTGTCATTGATTGGTTTAAACTTTTGCAGTAATTAACCTAATTTAGCAGTAAAAACAAAATGGATGTAAAAAAATAATTTTAAAAGGCTTTCCTCACTGAACTGCTATATTAAAATCACATGTATAAACTATATTATATGTATAAGCTATATTAAAATCACATGTATAAACTATATTATATGTATAAGCTATATTAAAATCACATGTATAAACTATATTATATGTATAAGCTATATCAAAATCACATGTATAAACTATATTATGATTTGTATAAGCTATATTAAAATCATATGTATAAACTACATTATATGTATAAACTATATTAAAATCATATCTATAAATTCTAATAGCCTGCCATACAGCTTGATGTAGTTTACTTGCAAGAATATGTTTGATTTACATCTGCATATAAAGGAACATTTTATATTTATTTAAATATAAAATATATTATTTTACTGTCTTTGGACAAAATATCCATAACCCTGACCTTGTTCTCAATACAAGATATAAACAAAAATGGTAAATTAGGAATCAGACACTAAAGCACACACTAAGCAGCAGCAGCGGCAGTGATAGTGGTAATAGTAGTAGTAGCAGGAGCAGCAGTAGTAGTAGCAGGAGCAGCAGCAATAGTAGCAGGAGCAGCAGCAATAATAGCAGCAGCAGTAAACATCCTTCAAACACTATTTCTTTCCCCCCCATCAAGTACCATTTTATTTCAAGTCAAACAGTAATTTCTTCTTAAGAATGAAATATATAGTAAGCAGATGCCAGGCTGTAGTGGCAGCTAAAAATAGACCTACAAACTTGACAAGATAACAAAAATTGAGTGTGCACCATCTACATACACACATCTGTGTGTCTGTGTAGATATGTGTGTGTGTGTGTGTATATATATGTATATCTGTGTGTGTATACATAATTGAAAATCATAATAAAATAACAAACAGAAAGCATAAAAATAGTAAATTTCTCTGTTATGTCTATATGGCCTTGAAATATCCTTGGTTTTTTTAAATTATTATTTGGATTGGCAGTATCAGTAGAGCATCTGACAACATGCATTGTAGCATATAGTCACAGCCCTTTACATTCTGAATTCAAATCCCGCCATGGTTAGCTTTGTCTTTCATCCTTATAGGGTCGATAAAATAAAGTACCCACTAATGCACTGGGGTTGATTTAATCAACTTTACCCTCCCCAAAAATTGTTGGCCTCCTGCCTAAATCATAAACCATTATTATTGTTGTTGTTGTTATTGTGGTTGCCACAGTAACCGACAACCTAGAGCAGTTATTTTGCTTCTATAGTAAAATTCAAGAGAACTGCTTAAGACTGTCTGGATTTTACTGAGTCGGGTTAATCAGTTTATTTTGCAAAGTGTTGGTGCATATGTACCAGCAGCAGTAGCAGCAGTAGTAGTAGAAGTAGTAGTAGTAGTAGTAGTAGTAGTAGTAGTAGTAGTAGTAGTAGTAGTAGTAGTAGCAGGTCAGGCCACCAGTATAGTCAGCCAATAGCAACAGATAGAAAGGGAAAAAGAGTGTGTAGTTAATTGGTAATCAATAGCAAGGCAAAAAAAAAAAGAAGCAGGCATGCATTTTCTAGGTATAAAACAGGCAAGAGAAGGAGGGAGAACCAGATGGAAGAGGGAGAAGGGAAAGATTCTAGGATCACATAAATGTGAAATGTGTTCATTGTTTGGTTTTGGACAAAAACACATTACTATTGAAGCGGGTTAGTGGGGGTGTCCTCTAGCTTGTTATTTTTGGCAGTTATTTTAAGAATGATGCATGTGGGTGTGAGGAATATCCTAATTTAAGAATATTCAAATTGATCAATTAATAATGCATCACTTAACTCTGTATACTACATCTTTCTTTAATTTAGGAGATTTTAAATTCATTTTTATAAAGACATACCATTTTATAAATTAACAGGGCTTTTAATAATTAAATTAAATTACTAAAAATACATGTACAACCAACTATACAACACTAATTGTTGAGCTAAAGAAAGAAATATGTGGTTTTTTAGTCGGCTAGAAATAGTAGCCAAATCACCCTCAAATCATACCCTACAATCTTTAAACAACAAAAAAAGAACACAGAATAATGGTTTCTGATTTAGGCACAAGGCCAACAATTTTTGGGGGGAGAGGAAAGCCAATTAAATCAGATTAAATCAACTCCAGTGCATTACTGGTACTTTGTTTTATCAACCCTGTAAAGATGAAAGGCAAAGCTAACCTCCATCGGATTTGAATGTAAAGAACCATAACTATATGCTACAAGGAAGAAAGAATAAATATAATCTGAGATGCAGTGAGCCTTTAATGATAGGTCTGCTGTCCTGTGGTTGACCTCCAACTAAACCCACCCACTATTTTGCTATCTTTTCTCTTTACTTTCCTCCCAATATGACAGAACAGATTTAGAATCAGATTTAGCACAACTTCTAGAAATAAACACATGCTGTTAATATTTAACACATTTGCACAGCAAATTCTGCTCTTAAGAGACTCTTCAGTTAGATAAGGCTATATGTGGTCGTTCAGCCTGCTAGAAATTGCAGCCAAATCTCCCTACCATCTTTAACCCTTTAATTACCAAATTTTTAATGAAAGATACTACCAATAATTTTCTAATCACTTTGAAAATAATCAAAGGATTTAGTGAACTAACTTGCTCATTATATAGGTGATGTTTAGAGCATAACTTAAAGGTTCTTACATAATATTATGATGGAAGGATTTTAGATAAATATTTTTGTACCATAACACTCAGCTGTTGAGCTATTGGTAATTATTTCTATAGATACACTAATAATAATGAAATGAGATGTTCAGAGCTTTGGCCTCATTCAGGCCAGGTTTTCATTTTCATGATACCATTCCCCTTCTCTCACACCAGATTTGGTAACCCATGAAAAGGATCACAGGTACGGCCTTTCACAACCAGACTATACAATTTGTTTTTGAGGAGAGGGGAGAAAATAGGTACTACCTTTCACTACCTGACTATACAATATTACATTGGCCTCATGCTTGACAAAGACTTGCCTAAGGTTAAACAACAAAGAGAGTCTGTGATGAGATAATATAGAACACTGGTCTGAATGGACTTTAATTTATTCTACTAATTGGTAGGGTCATTAAGATGACGGAGACAGTGCTTTACAGTACTATTCCATCTCTCTTCATCCTCAGAGCTCAAATCCTGCTGCTGAGATAAACTTTGCTTTTCATCCTTTCGAGGTTGAAAGAAATACCAGCCCAATATTGGGGTTGACTCTTCTTCTATATCTCGTTCTCACTTCCTCTCTATCACTCTCTCACCTCCTCTGGAAGAAATCGGCTGTACTCAAGCCTGGTTAGGAAATGGGCTCGGCCATGTTTAAAATGTTCTAGACACTCCATCAAGAGTCACAAGTCCATATATACATTCCACTAATATTATTAAAATAATAAATTTTGAAATGTCATTGGAGATTCAACGAACTATACTCCTCCTCCTACAAATTTGTGACCCTCAGTAAAAGAAGAAAATCTTTAGTGCATCAGATGAGAGGCCTTGTTGCATTTGTTCCAGCTGCACTCTAAGTTCAAATTCCAATGAAATCAACTTAACATTTCAGAGTCAATAAAATAAAATTACCAGTAGAAGGAAATTGCAATAGAGGTAGACCAAGAAAGACCTGGGCAGAGGTGGTGAGAAGTGATCTCAAATCGATGAGACTCACAGAGGAGATGATGAAGGAACGCAGTGAGTAGAGAGATGAAAAGGACCCATTCAATCCATGCAAGCATGGAAAAAACAGACATAAAAACAATGAAGATAATGAGTGCAGGGCAGTAGATTAAGAGAACTGTTAGAGCATTGAACAAGATGCATTGTGATATTTGCTCCAGCTCTTTGCTTTCTGAGTTCAAATCCTACTATGGATTAATTTGGTATTAATCAGTAGCTCACCACCTTGTCATTAAATGCTTTTAGTAAGCATCATTCAGGCCAGGTTTTCATTTTCATGATACCATTCCCCTTCTCTCACACCAGTTTTGGTAATCCATGAAAAAGATCACAGGTACGGCCTTTCACAACCAGACTATACAATTTTTTTTTTGAGGGGACGGGAGAAAATATGTACTACCTTTCACTACCTGACTATACAATATTACAATATTTCTTTTTAAAAAGGGGAGGGGATTTGTACGTTTCTATAAGTTTGCATGTCGTGAAGAAGAAAAGGAATCTGATGTTTTAAAGCGACCTTTGTTTGAGAAGGAAAAAAAATGTTTATTTGTTTTTCCCCTCTACAATTAAACAAATTTCTTTTGCACCCCTCTTTCCAATGAAGAGTCAAATCCAAAACATCCAATTCCTTCTTCCACACCCTACCCACCATGAAATATGAACTTTTAAATTTTACACTATATATATTTTTGCAGATCACTGCATTTTTACTAATCTTCTCACCATCTATAATGTTGTTGTTTCGTCCTAAGCTGTCATGAACAACCCATATTTTTCCAAAGACTACAATATCTAATGTCTTCTTCCACCAAGTAGGGTATGATTTCAAAGAAATTTTGTATATAAAAATCGTAAGTTACATATCACTCCTTTTAAACATATATTTTAATTTTGGAAGAAAACACATGACGTTGAGTGCATAAATGAGAGGAAAAGGAGAGAAAGGGCTAGGATTGTTAAGCAACGAAAGAAAGGGGGAAGGGGAGAGAATGACGGACTCTACACCTAAGTCATCATCATCATCATCATTTAACGTCCATGTTCCACGCTTGCATGGGTTTGGATGGGAGTTTTCCCACTTGAGGCAAGAGTGGTTGTCTTGCTCGCATAGGACTGTCTGGCGGGTTTTCTACAGCTGGATGCCCTTCCTAACACCAACCACATTTACAGTGTGGGACTGGGAGGTTTTTACCGTGTTGCCTACACGGCCACATTACAGCATGGACTGTGTGTTTTTTTGTCGTGACACCTACACGATCTCATTTGTTTCGGCCTGGATGTTGTGGCACCAACATAACTTTACATTGAAAGGGGCGGTGTGGGGGGGGGGGGGGGGGGGGGGGGGGGTTAGAGATGCCTACTGACTGTAGTAGGTTTTACTTTGTATTCAGGTAAGGCGGGTCTTCTCTATTACTGAGTACCGCCAAAGATCTCGGTCCAGTGACATTGTCTTGGAGAGGTGTAAGTGTGTGAGGTCGAAATTTATCAGGTCGTTCCAGGTTTTTCTGGGTCTGCCTACTCCGTGGCTACCGTCTATCTTTATTGCCCTGCACTTTTTTATACAGCTGTCGTCTTTCATGCGCATCACGTGACCATACCAACGTAGCCTTCTCTCGACTAAACAACATCTGATCCCTCTTATTTCTAATTTTTCCCTTAGTTCGTTTATGCTTTGCCGTTCACGTATATTACTATTACACATCCAGCGGAGCATGCAAGCTTCGTTCCTCTCTAGTCTGCGTATATCCTCTGCACACAATGCCCAGGTCTCACTGCCATGCAACATTGCTGTTCGTATGCAGGCATCATACAGCCTGCCTTTCATTTTTAGGGAGAACCCTTTAGCGGTTAATAGTGGTATAAGCTCTCTGAACTTTTTCCATCCAGTTCTGACTCTAGCTACTGTACTTTCAGAGCACCCTCCCCCACTGCTGATTTTGTCACCCAGGTAACGGAAGCTGTCCACTATTTCTATAGAACCCTCTGCGCAATTGAAAGAGCTAGTATTTTGTGGGCACTTGCTGCTACTTATTGCACCAGAGCACCGGCCACATGTAAAATCTATGTTCTTAGTTAGCTTACCTGTGATCCCACTACATATTTTATGCACCCATACTTTGCATTTGGGACATAAAATGGAGTTTCTACCTACGCCTTTCCTACACACTGAGCATGGCCATTTCCCGGAAGGGACCGGCGCCTTATTTTCTTTCCTACAAACTAGAACTTTAGTCTTAGCCAGGTTAATTTTAAGGCCTTTTGATTCTAGGCCGTGCTTCCATGTTTGGAATTTCTTCTCTAGCTCGGCCATTGATTCAGCTATGAGCGTTAGATCATCTGCATATAGGAGTTCCCATGGGCAGCCGGTCTTGAACTCCACTGTTATAGCCTGAAGGGCAATAATAAATAGTAGGGGGCTAAGAACAGAGCCCTGATGAACACCAACTTTTACGCTAAACTCTTCACTATATTCGTTGTTAATTCTAACCTTGCTGACTGTTTCTTTATACATGGCTTGTATAGCTCTCACAAGCCATTCATCAACACCTAGTTTTCTAAGAGCCCACCAGATAATGGAACGGGGGACTCTGTCGAAGGCTTTCTCCAAGTCGACAAAAGCTAAGTATAGGGGTTTACTTTTAGCTAGGTACTTCTCCTGTAGTTGTCGTACAATGAAAAGAGCGTCTGTGGTACTTTTGCCTGACACAAACCCGAACTGCATTTCATCTAGATCAATTCTCTCTCTGATTAGTTGCACTATTACTTTTTCCGTGACCTTCATGACCTGGTTGATTAATTTAATGCCTCTATAGTTACTCCTATCTAGGGCGTCTCCTTTACCCTTGTAACAGTTAATGATGATGCTGCTACGCCAGTCCTTCGGAACACCCCCATTCTGTATGACTTGGTTTACTATCCGGGTGACCATGGTGTGTCCCACCGTTCCAGAGGCTTTCAGCATCTCAGCAACTATTTCCGAAGGCCCAGCCGCCTTACCCGTCTTCATATCTTTGATTGCCTTACTTATTATACTACCTTCAACTAACACTGCTGGTCCCTCTATTGGGTCGATGTGGAGGAGACTGTCCTTCTCCCATTTATTCTCCTCATTTAGTAGCCTTTCACAGTGACACTTCCAAGCTACCTTCTTATCAGTGTCAGTGATGGCAAGTACGCCATCATCATTTAGTACACACTTCTCCCCGACAATATCACGGTTTTCCTTGACACATTGCCTAGCAATCCTGAACACCTCACGTTTTTGGTCCTCGCGTTGTAGAACATGCTTGAACTTTCTTTCCTCTGCTTCCCTTCTTGCGAAGTACACTTGTCTCCTAGCTTCCCTCCTGGCCACTTGATAGTCTTCTCTACTTCCCCCATCCCGCCATACTTTCCAAGCCTGCTTTTTGGCCTTAATCGACTCCTCCACCTTACTGTTCCATCACCATGTTACTCTCCTCCTGCCTATAGGCCTGCTCCGGCCACAGACTTCGTCTGCCGCCATCAGCAGGTTTGCTTTCAGGAATTCCCACTGTTCCTCTATGTTGTACGACTCTAAATGCTCTTCCTTACTGTCGAAAGCATCAAGTAATATGCTTTTAAATTTATTTCTGGCTGTGGGGTCCTTTAGCTTCCACATTTTTCTCCTGAGGATAATCCTCTTCTGCTGTCGGGTATGTCTCGTCCTGACTATGAGGTCGCTAATTATCAGTCTATGTTGGGAGGTGCATTCTTCATGGGGGAGGGATTTAGTGTTTACAACAGACACTCTGTCACGTCTTCTGGTAAGGATATAATCTACCTGGCTGGTATATTCCCCTGATCTGTAGGTGATCAAGTGATTGTCTCGTTTTTTGAAGTTAGTGTTACAGATTGTTAGGTTATTTGCGTCACAGAATTCCAGGATTCTGGAGCCTTCCTCATTTCTAGTACCAAACCCATAGCCTCCGTGGATTCCATCATAGCCGTCACAATGTTGTCCAACGTGACCATTTAGGTCGCCAGCAATAATTATATAGTCACTGTCGGTTATTTGGGAGGTAGTGAGCATCAGTGTCTCATAGAAAGTGTCTTTTATAGCGCCAGGCAGTCCGGATTGGGGCGCGTACGCAGATATTATCGTCACAGTAGTTCTATTTAGAACAAGTCTTATTTTAATTATTCTGTCGTTTACTCTATTTACATCTATTATCTTATCCACCCATTTTTCTGCTAACATTATTCCTACCCCACCCAGCCCATTGTCATTTCCCACCCAGAAAAGCTTATAGCATCGTTTTTTACCCACAATGAATCTAGCAGACCCGCCCCTCCACCTGGTCTCTTGGATACAGCAGACATCAACCTCCTTACGTTCAAGCATTACTACAACCTCGTTAGAGCGGCCTTTTAAGGTCCCTACATTCATGGTACCAACTCTGAAGTTTTGGATTGCGTTTGGTGGGTGGGGTGCAGGGAGGGGTGAGGTGGATGGGGTTGGGGCTATGTTGGCCATCTGCGGCCGCAACAAAGAGGGTGGGGCCTTGCCCTTTCGTCCGGCAGCATGAAGTCAAAATATATTATTATCTGATCTAGGGAATAAGCCACTTTACTCAATGCAGACAGTCCAGATTTTGAGAAATTATTCCAGTATACGTAAAATAGTCACTGAAATTGGTTGAAAGAGTCATTTTGGGGACTTTCTATACATTTGCTTAACCCTTTACCATTTACATTACTCTATATTTACTATTGTATTTTCACAGTAAAGGCTTAATCTCACATAATTATCTTACATAATATTGAATCTATGAGATTTTGAGATCAATGTCTTAACATCAGTATAAGCAGCCGGTTACAGTCAGTTTGAACAGAAAGAGGTGAGAGAATTCTGGCTGGTTATGGCCAGTTTAAATGCTAAAGAGTTAATCTATTACGTATAGCAACCAAATCACCCTCATGTTATCTTAAAAAACTGGAATAACACAATGGATAATGTAGTCCTAGATACACTATGTGGGGGTCAGGACACAGAATGCTTTGAATATGGTCCTTATTTCATTAATCACCTGACATTGGAGGCACATGGCTTAGTGGTTAGAGCATTGGCCTTACAATCGAAAGGTTGTGAGTTCAATTCTCAGACCGGATGATGTGTAGTTTCCTTGAGCAAGACACTTTATTTCACATTGCTCCAGTTTACTCAGCTGTAGAAATGAGATGATAGGGACTGGGGTCCATATCATTCCACTGCAAAGTGGTCGTGGAGGTGCCACGACAAAAAAGCACCCAGCACTCACTGTAAATGAGGTTGGTGTTAGGAAGGGCATCCAGCTGTAGAAATCAAGCCAGAATCAGTTCCCGTCCCACCCTTGCAAGCAGGGACAAGTGGACATAAAATGAAATGATGATGAAATGATGATTGTTTATGCAACACTTAAACAAACCACTGGTTTTTAAGAGGTGCAGTTACATACATGATGGTCCTCTGTACAATTTCTAATCTGCCAAATTTCACACTCGAAGCATTGGTCAGCCTGAGGTTATAGCAGAAAACACTTGTGCAAGGTGCTGCCATACAGTAGGGTTGACTATAAAACTGTGTTGTTGTAAAGAAAACTTTTAAACCATAGCCACACCAATGACTATACAACAGTGAAATCATATTCTTGTAAGTTGTAAGAAGTGACTAAGAGGGTTGGTAGAGAAAAAAGCATCCAGCCATAATACACAGATGAATATGAGAGTAATGATAATGATATAGCCAATAAGAAATTAATAAGTCAAATGAATTTCTCTAACATAAATATATCTTAGTAGAGCACATCAAATTACCATTTTTTGTAGTAAAGCCAGGCTAGAATTGAACTGTAAATGTGTTTTTCGAACCAGGCATAGATAGACAACCTTTTTTCTAACATGTGGTGTGTAGGAGAGAAGACTGTTGGTATGACATATGATGCGCATGGATGATGATCGATGGGTGAAGTGCCAGGAAAAGCCTTAGTAGAGGTAAGGTAGATCAAGAAAAACTGGAGCAGGTGATGAGAGCTGACTTCAAATCACTGAGACTCACAGAGGAGAGGCTATACTGAGAAGGACCCATCCAACCCATGCAAGCATAGAAAAACGGACATAAAAATGATGATTTTTTTAACAGAGGGCGTTATGAGATGTTGCTCATCATAAAATCAGGCCACACCACTAAAAGCACCATTTAACATTATTACATAGTAGTACACAAGTCATAAGAATTTGATTGAGAGGAAGAAAGAAATGTAATTGTTAAATTAACTTAGGCAGATATAAACATTATATGACAAAAATGTGAGTAGGAAGTTATGTTTATATAATCATAATATGCATGTCATACAAAATGTTGCCTGAAGGTTGAAGGTTACTGAAGTCTGCTTTAAATAGTGCTTTTGTGCAGATATATAAAGTCAGTGTGAAAGACAGCTATTGGACTGCTTATAAAATATAGTTATTCAACTCTCCACGAATGTACTGAAAAGTTCATAGGCTGATTATGAGTGGTACTAGAGCTGTGAAATCTTGCATGCATTAATTTCAACTCTTCTTACTAATAACTGCATTGTTTCTTTCTAGGAATTATGTTGAAAAATAAACCTCGTTTGGTAATTCTTTGAGAGTATCTTGGTCAGTATGAACTTTTCAAATGAATTTTTCCATGCAATACAGATATGGTAAACGTTTTATGATTCAGAGACTGTACATGGTTTCTAAGAGTAGTTTTCTCATGTCATCAGCTATGTGTGTGTGTGTGACTGTGTGTCCACAAAGACACATGTGGGTAGGGACACACACAGCCAAGTGGTTAAGAAGTTCACTTCACAATTTAGCAGTCCTAAGTTCAATCTGACTACATGAAATCTGTAGCAAGTGTTTTTTAACCCTTCTAATACTAAACTACCTGAAATCACCCTAAGTTGTAGGATACAACACTGTTCATATTAAAATGCCAGCTAAATAAGGAGAAAATAGATTGATTAAATCTCTCCAAATAATTGATTAATTCAAAATCAATAGAAATTCATCAGCAAAATATTTTCATTATAAATACGTACGGCCTTCAGCTAATGCCTCCCAATTCTCCATATCAATATTCCAAGCTAGCATGAGTTAAACAGGTTGCCTCATTATGAGACAAGCCAGGTCCGATGACCATGGCTTGCTCATCAGTATACAGTAACTCCCTGACAAGAGTGCCAAATGTTTGGGATTTAGTGTTAAATCTCTTAGATTAAAGATTTTGCTAGAAGTTCTAAATGGAAAGTAAACACTGATTTCGAAGTCTTGGAAGGCATATATCCACAGCACAGCGAAGTAGATGGAGAACAGAGTGGGTACGGGTATGTCACCTTGCTTGACACCGTTTTCCAATGATATTGGCTCTGAAAGTGTCCCATTGAAGTTCACTTTTGCCTTTATATTTTGATTGAGCTTTTGAATATTCCAATAAATTCAGAAGGGCATCCAAGTTTCCCCAATATGTCCCACAATGCACAGCAATTAACAGTATTGAAGGCTTTAGTAAAGTCCACAAATCCTTGGTACAGTGGCACTCACTGCTCAGATCTATTTTATTAGACAATTCAGCAGGACCTTGAATAAGACTTTTCCTACTGATTCAAGCAGGCTCATACCACGATAATCCCTGTATTCAGACTTAGAGCTCTTGCCCATGTAAACTGATAGCACAATTGCATCTACCCAGTCTTGCAGGACAGGCTCACCATGATATACAGATAAAATTAGCCCATGAATAGCCATAACATTTTTTCGTCCAAAGCAGATAACCTCAACAGGTATTCTATTCAAACCTAGAACTTTCCCTCTTTGATAATTGACTGTTTCTCATTAATGGTAGGATCATTCATCATTTTTGCCACAGTCACCTTTTGCAGCAGTCCATTAATAATTTCCTCATCAACTACAGATGGGTTATCAAACAAATTTTTAGTAATTAAATAATTATTACTTTATATTTCAATTCAATAATAAAGCATTTTGAGAAATTTACTAAAGTGCATTTCATTAGTGATACAGTCACAAAAGGGTTAACTCATTTTGATTCCACCACAATTTATTTCATTCTGCTTCCCAATCACATTTAAAAATATCCCATTTGCTAAAGATTATCTTTACTGTCATATTTGAGTGGTAAAAATCCTGCTTATAATCATAAAATTCCATATAATAAGGTTTCATATAGAAGCTGCTTTTATAGAAAATATAAAAAAATTATGCACCTATGTTAGAATGGAAAAAATTAATATAAATCAGCAAAGAAGAAAAAATGTTATTTATACACACTTTACTGGCTTTGACATGAAATAATTCATAATTTTTTTTTCATTCTATATTTCTATCCTTTAGCTACTGCAGTAATTTTCTTTTCATCCCCCGCTATCTCTCTCTGTGTAAAGCATCAGGAACAAATCTTTTTTTATATCCACATCAACAATTTGTTAGCTGGGTTGTCACAGCCTATGACTAGATTGGTCAGGAAAGCACATCTTGCCCATACATTCCATATTTTGCATGGTTTATACCAAAGGTTCTCAACGGGGGGCATATGCACCTGGGGGGGGGGGAGCAAAGCCGCGTTAGGGGGCGTGGGGGGGGGCTGGAAGGCTCTTTATTTTGGTAAGTTTTATAACCCATATTTGTATGTCTTTGAGACAGCCAGTGTGAATGCATTTGAATGAGCTTGCAGACAGCATAACTATAGTCTGACCGCAGCTGTGAGCAGGTGTGCAGGCATGTTCGGTAATTGAGACATTAACCGGTAATCGAGATCCTAAAAATGGAAAAACCCAGTCAACTGGGTCAAAGACACTTTGAGCGCAGCCAGTTAGAATCTTTTCTTTCCTTCACCGATAACAATGTATTTCATGTCTGAAATTATTGACTCAACCATAACGAGTTAACACTATGTAGATCTATTTTATTCCCTATTGTATAAATAATATTACAAATAAAAAAAAGAAAAGAAAAAACAGTACCGGGTAGCACACACATCTAGGATCACATACAACACATAATCAGATAATACACACATCTTTGGAATATTGTTAATCAATTTTTTAGTAATCTACTGATATAAAAATCAGTAGTATATTGGAAAATGGAAGGGAGGGGGGGGGGGGGGGTTCGTGATTCCGACGGACAAAAGGGGGTGTTTGGCCTATGGGTTGAGAACCTGTGGTTTATACAAATGGATGCTCCTAATGCCAATCACTTTACAGAGGGTACCTGGTACATTTTATCATAGCACCAACACTGCAATTTTACAGAGTGTACTGAGTGCATTTTTTGTGGCACCAGCACTACAACTTTACAGAGTATATTGGATGCACTTTTGTGGCACCAGCACTACCACTACCCTATTCAAACAGCAACCACTTTAGAGAGTAGTGGGACTATTTTATCGGGGTAGCAACACTAGAGAGGTTCTCAGGTACTTAACACGTACAGAGGGTACTCTCTATGTTTCCTTGGTCTTTCGATGAGGGGTTGTCGTATTGATTGCAAGCTAAAGGGACATGGTAAAGTGGTAGTCAACAGAGATAGCTAAGACTAAAAAGGATCCCTTCTTCCTGCAGAGAACATAACAACCTGTCTAGTACCGGTAACATAATAAAATACACCAAATGATTGGTGTTAGGAAGAGCATCCAGCCATAGAAACTATTGCAAATACTGAAATGTGCAAGAAAGATGCAGTCCTCCGGTCTGAATAAGAACTGACTTGAGCCATAACCCATCATCCAACATATGCCAGCATGGAAAGCAGACAGTTGATAATGATGATGATGGTGATGGTGATGGTGATGATGATAAACTTGGCAAATTTACAGCACTTGCTTACTTCTCAATTTAGATATTTATTTAATTCAATCTTTGGCTGAAGGTGACAGAACAAAGAGTCAAATTCATGTAAATTCCTTGACTAAGAAGGAAAAAAAAGAAAAGAAAACTTGTGTTGACAACTACTTACCTAGCGAATGAGAAGCATCTTCTCCATTAGTGTTGGCATTCTCTGTCTTTATTTGGTGAGCTTTTGCAGCAGCTTGTTTCCTTGATTCTACAACATCTGGCATTACGGCATCAATGAGCGGTAGTGATTCAATTCCCCTTTCCGAGCCATCCTGCAAAGGTTAGAAAACATTATCAGCATTTCTAAAATACAGTTCACAAACAATTGTTCTGAACATAAAACATCTCAGGTGATGAACAGTATCTCAAGAAACAAACACGCAAGCTGGCAAAAACGGTTGGCGACAAGTTTGGAGAATCTCTTGCTGTGTTACTATGGTGATATCTGTGTCTTTCACACACACACAGTCTCTCTCGCTCTCTCTCAACATTTTGTATGGGAAAAATAGCTTCAGTTTACTAACATTTCGGGTGATGAACAGCCTTCAAGAACGAATTAAGTTCATGAGCTGAGGTTCCACTGTAATTTCTATCCCCCAGTTTACATTTGCCTCCACCTATCATTTTATGGGATATACCCTATATACTTTTATGTAAGGCGAGAGATATTGTGACAAAAATGTTGTTGTTTTTAATTTTTTTTTTTTTTTTTTTTTTTTTAAATCTATGGTAAAAAGGGGTTTGACTTATATCCAAGGTCAATATTTTGCCAATTTTCACCAACTTCAAAATTATACATAAATGAGGTGTGAAAATATTTTCACTTTAAAGGTGAATATTACACTTGTTTCACTTTCAACATGAAATTTGTATTTCCTATTGTTTTTGATGTTTTTTGAATGAATATGGCCTTCAAAACAGTTGGACATTGGTAAAAAATCATTATGTAATGTAGTTGTAAAACAAAATCTATACTGGACAGATTTTATGAGCAAAACCAACCAGCAGAAAACCCGGGGTAGACCACAAGCAAGATGAGCTCAGCTGCGCTTGGGGATCCAGCTGGATCAATTGGAGACAGTTGCTTCAGGTAAGACCCAGTGGAATTTTATGCTTGAGGACTGCCCCTACAATTCTCTCAAGAATAAGTGGATGTAGAAGACAACACTATCATCAGTTTAAAAAGAACTTATCTACAATCCTTAGTGAATTCTTTGAATAGTTGCTCTTCAATTCATGACTGCACAAATGTGCTTACTGCAAAGTATAAAGAATAATAGAATATAGTGTATTCCAATCCAATCCCTTTTCACTCCTGCTGGAGGCACTCCTCCCTGGTTGACCTCCACCACTTTCTGTTTGGCTTTGGTCATGTCAGAGGTGTAGCCATACTCACCACGCTTGGCCAACTGCAGGTTGTTGAAGCTATTGAAACCCTAGTTGGAGTGGATGGCCATTGACTGAGGAGTTCATCTGTCCTTTTTTTTTTAACAGCTCTTGTTTTTTTGTGCTGCTAGGGTTCCACTGATGCTCCTCATCAGACCAGGGTTTGGTGGGGAGCTGGTTTAGTCACCCCACCCCCCTCAACCATGAAGCAGGTTGTACTAGGTTACATGGTACCGGAAGCAGGCAACAGCCTGGCCTGTATTATTACATGTTTAATATATGGTAACTATAAAGTTAAGTAACACTGGTTTTGTTAGACATTAAGCAATATATTGGTGCTGGTGCGTCACATGCAATATGTAGATGTTAAGGTCAATGCAGCTATTTGTTATGACAAAATAACATAAAACAACAGTATCAGAATAACAAACTTCAACTTGAAACTTTGTTTTTTGCTGTTAAAGTTTTATTGCTTAACCATGAGTGCTTTGGAGTATTTATTTAACTCTTTATTAGAGAGGTTGGATTTTATTCCTACTGTTAAACTGTAAGGAGGGGAAAGGAAGAAAACTGCTACACTGAGAGTGGAAACACACATGTACCCTTACTACTCAGAAATACTAAATATGGGATTTGGTGGCAGCTTCTTTTTCCATCTTTTAAGAGTCTTCACCCTATTTTATAAGCTATTTTGTGGTCTGCACTTGAGTACATCATCTTTTATACTTATATATACTAAATATTTAGTTCTATGTATCCAACACCCTTTACAATTCAAGATAGAGATCTGCTTAATGAAATGTGCCTCTGCAATCCAGCCATAAAATATTGCCTCAAAAAGGGGTCTCATAATGAGTATGAAGCCTATAATGGAAGCTGTAAGGCTACCCACTGTGATGCTAGTGCTGTGAATTCTTGCATGCATTAATTTCAACTCTTCTTATTAATAACTGCATGGTTTCTTTCTAGGGATCATGTTGAAAAAAAACACCTCATTTGGTTGTTCCTATGAACTTTTCAGCCTTGTAATTCAAAGATCTAAATGTCGGTGTTGCTGTTTAGCTCTAAGTAAAGCCAGTATATCAGACAAATAACTAAATGCAATTGATCCACAAATCCCTTAACACAGATATACTGTGTCTCTGCCTAATGGAGGATCATACAGTGCATTATCATATGGAGTGCCAAGTAGGGGTGCAAGCATGTTGCTTTTTCTTATTATCTAAGCTGTATAGCTAAGTAGATTCTGGGTTCATAGATACAGCTTGACTGAATGGTTAAAAAGTTTGCTTTACAGGTTCAGTCCCATTGCCAGACCTCTTGAGCAAGTGTCCCTCACCATAGCCTCAAGTCAACCCAATCCTAAAATTTGGAAAGTGGAAACCATTTGAAAGCCTGTCAAATACTGTACCTATAATTCAAAGAGCTAAACTTCTCACACAGTGTCATGCTGAGCCTCCCTGAGAATTATACTATGGGTACATATGTCTGAAGTACTCAACCACTAACACGTTAATTTAACCCTTTAACTTTTACATTACTCTATATTTACTATCGTATTTTCATGGTAAACACTTTATCTCACATAATTATTTCACATGATATCAAATCTACAAGATTTTGATACTATTTATTTTGAGAATACCTTAACGTAAGTATGAGCAGCCGGTTACGGCCGGTTTGAACAGAAAGAGGTGAGGGAATTTTGGCCGGATATGGCCAGTTTAAATGCTAAAAGGTTAATGAGGAGACTATTCCATTGGTTGACAATTGGGACACTGGTTAATGAAACCAAGAGTGGTCCATTTCCTAATAGGTTCAATGGAAATAGAAGCAAGATGGACTTGCACAGAGCAACACAGTTGAGAATACTCTGCTTTCATTATTAGGGTGTGTATCACTGTGTTAAGGACTATTAAGGGTATTGATACTGCTGCTATTTGTGAGTGCATTTCATATTTCCTGGGTGTGGGGGAGGGCAGTTTAAAATGGTGTTGTAAATACACCAGGGTGTTTGGTGAACAGATAGTACAGGAAGTAGCCGAGACTGTGAAAGGAACTTGCTACAGCTCTAAACTATACTCTTCACATGTCCAAGATGTCTTATTTTGAATAAGTAGTAGTCTATATGCAGTAGGTAATGATCCAAAGTTCAGTTTTATATTTCTTTGTAGTCTGATTTAGAAATTGAGGAACCAGTCAGGACGGCATAAGACATTATGGAAATATACGTAAAGACAATATAGATTCAACTTATTTTACAAATTTACATGTAACAAATGAAAAAGCACAAATATGAATTGGTTTAAAAACAAAATTATTAACCTGAGCAAGAAAAACAAAATAAATTTAACTCATAACATCCTGTAATAATTCAGCAAAAAATGATTTTGATAATTCAAATGTTCATACTATATCATGCTATATATTATAGTATCTTATACAGATCATTGTGAAAATTTGCAAAGAGTTAAAACTTTAGCTTTTAATGTAATGCAGTCATGCTATTTTGCACTTTTCAAGATGTTTTTCTAATGTGGTTTCATGTAGCACAGGATGTTAAGAATGAATTAATTAATTAGATACTGTTTTTGTTTTTTTTTGTACCTTAGGTGACAAAAAAGTATAACAAATCTGGTTTCTTACCTCTCCAATACTAATTTCAGCTTCTGTGTACTGTAGACCTTTCTGAATGATATTTAGTAAAGCTCCAGGAGGAACCAAGGCTCCATTGATATTTGATTGGCTTATATGACTTTCAATTCCAAAAGTATATGCCGAATGAATGAAGCCTTGAAAATAAATAAACATAATATTAATAATAATAATAATAATAATAATAATATGGAATGTTGCTGAACAAAAAGAAATGGATAGGAAGACTAGGAAGCTATTGACTATCTACATGTTCCACAAGAGGAGTGATGTCGATAGACTCTACTACTTAAGGAGATCTGAAGGTGGAAGAGGTCTTATCAGCATAGAGGATTGTGTTCAGATGGAGAAAACAATAGACCAGGGGATGTCCAAGGAGGAAGAGCAACCTTCATGAAAAATCCCTTCATAGTACCTTCTTTGAGAAAACTGAATTTAGAGATCCACAGACATGGAACTGGTTAAAAAGAGACCTTTAAAAGGCTACAGAAGGAATGCTAATGGCTGTGCAAGAGCAGGCACTCAAAACGAAGTGGGTGAAACACCATATTTACAAGGAGCAGGCTAGCCCACTGTGTAGGATCTGTGGAGAGAGAGAGGAGACTGTGGCTCACATCGTATCCGAGTGTAAACACCTAGCCCAGACTCACTATAAAGGCTGGAGACATGATGTGATGGGCAGGGTGATCCACTGGCACCTATGCAAAGTAAACAATTTACCACATTCTGAGAAGTGGTATGAGCATAAGCCAGAGTCGGTGATAGAAAACAATCAGGTGAAGGTGCTATGGGATTTTAGGATACAGACGGATAAGAAACTGGAACACAATAGGCCTGACCTGGTGGTTTTGGACAAGGAAAAAAGATTGTGTCTGATTGTAGATGTAACCTGCCCATTTGACACGAGAGTGCAAGAAAAGGAGAGGGATAAAATTAACCAACACCAGGACTTAAAGTGGGAGGTAAAAAGGATTTGGAACTGCCATGAAGTCAGAGTCGTCCCGATTGTCATAAGCGCACTAGGTACTATCTCAAAGAGTTTCCAAGGATGGTTAAAGAAAATTAGTCCAGCCCCGCTTTTTGGAACACTTCAAAAGGCATGCTTGCTGGGAACAGTAAGAACCCTCCGATATGTCCTGAATATCTGAGGCTGCAGGTAGCGGCTTGATATTCATTTCAACAAACTTTCCAGTTAAATAACATCAATGACTGAGACTCAAAGAACAATAATAATGACAATAATAGCAGTAAAAATAATAATCATTTCTACTTTTGGCACAAAGCCAGCAATCTGAAAGGAAGAATAACGTCAATTAAATCAACACCAGTGGATTACTGGAATGTTAATGGTACTTTATTTTATTGACTCCTGTAAGGATTAAAAGACAAAGCTAACCGCGGCAGGATTTGAACTCAAAACGTAAAAGGCCATAACTATATGCCACAAAGCATGTTGTCCGACACTCTGCCAATACTGCCAATCCACCACATTTAATGATAATGTTTTATTTATTTATTTATTTATTTATTCTTTAAATTTATTTTTTATTGTTTCTAACATAGGCACAAGGTCAGAAATTAGGAGAGAGGTATTCATTTAAATTGATCCCAGTACTTGATTAACTCCAAAAGGGAATGTTGATTTTGCTGGGTTTTAAAATCAGAATGTAAAGAGGCAGAAGAAATATTGCTAGACATTTGGTACTTTCACAATTTTGCCAATTCACCGTCTTATTAATGATTTCTAATTTAAACACAAGGTCAGTAATTTGTGGGGAGGGAAAGTCAGTTATATTGACCCTAGAAGGATGAAAGACGAAGTTGACATTAGGATTACAGATGATCAATAGCAAACTATGTATATAATTTTACACACATGAAAGTCATTTTTGCTTTTGCATGAGACATCAACATGAACTTTTCAGCCGACTCTTGTACTCACTGTAACAACTTAATCTCAAACTTTCAACTATTTTTTGTAAATGGAGACATTTTTCAAATCATAACAGTCTAACCACCATCACTATCATTTTACATCCAATTTCCATACTGACATGGATTGGGCAGGTTGTTATGGTCCAAGACCAGACAGGTCAGAGTGGCCTTATCTTGCTCATTTTGTTTAATATTTGGCATGGTTTGTATGGCTAGATGCTCTTCTTATTGCCAAATGACCTTAGTGTATACTGAGTGTGCTTTTCATGGCACCATCATTACCACTAAATAGAATGGACTGGGTGTGTTTTATTGTGCACTAATACTAACACTTTAAAGGCATACCGAGTGGTAGTTTATTGTGGCACCAGCACTTTAGATGTTGGCATATGTTTGGTGCTTAGAGGAAAAACAAAAAAAAATCACAGAAGATATTTTAGACTGAATAAATTAAACGATGACTACAATTAAAACCATCCATACAAATTTAACCTAACTTTAATCATCTTCGTTTAACGTCCATTTTTCCATGCTGGCATGGGTTAGATGAGTTATCCTGTTGTGAACAATGCTAGGTCAGGTGGCCATGTCATGCTCATCTACATAATTTTATTGCTGCACCTCTAAAATTACATATTTTCATTTTATCAGATATCTTTGTATAAATCAGGGCAGAGTTGACAGCTTCTATTGATATAATAAATCTGCTTAAAGAAAAGCAGATAAATAAAAGCCAATTGGGCAAGTTTCAACATCTAAAAAATATGAAGTTGTTTTGAATTGTGTGATATGATATAAAGAACTGGAATATCAATGACAATGAAAAAAGATTTTGAAAAGTTGCTATGAAAGACAACTGAATAAAATGTGTATGAAAGGGATAAGATATTAACCCTTTAGTTGCCAATCCAGTTAAAACCAGCTCTTGTTCTATTGAATAAACCACCCATT
The DNA here is from genome assembly GCA_964016885.1 of Eledone cirrhosa. NCBI lineage: Eukaryota > Metazoa > Mollusca > Cephalopoda > Octopoda > Eledonidae > Eledone > Eledone cirrhosa. The sequence continues at coordinate 219,170,404 of OZ024743.1, forward strand.
TTAAAGGTTTCCAATTTAAATCAAAATCTTCTAAGATAATTTTATATAAGAACTTTACATTAAGTTACTATTTTAGTAATGAAATAATTAATAATTTTAGTAATTCCCTCGAAGGTCTTCATTAATTAATTAAAATAGAGTGTATTTCATCAGAAATGTATTCATGAAAAGTTTAAATCAGGTGTGTGTAAATGGAATATGCTATTGAACAAAGTGTATGCAAGAGTTAGGCAACTGAACAAAATGCATATAATGGATTTTCTTGACCCTACTGGATATTCAGCTGAGTCAATAGGGAAATCAGTTCCAGAGATTAGAAGGATGATGGTGAATAAAAAAAAAAATTAGATAGGTTAATCCTTCCATCACCACATTTTTAATGTAAGACATTGCCAATGATTTTCAAATAATTTTGAAAATCATTATATATAACTTTATTATTAAGCTGGATACAATATATATGTATCATCATCATCGTTATTTTTACAACAGTTTTTCCATATCTGCTTGGGTTGAAGATCCTTTTCTGGCAGGTTTTGTTAAGTCAGATGCCCTTTGTGATATCAACATATCTTACTTTAAGTGTGGTGGTTTGTTGAACCACTACACTGAACATTATTTATGAAGGACTTAAAAACAACAGTTGCCACGGTCAATATGATGTTTGCAGTGACTGGCATAGCCATACCTGTATACACACATGACAGGCTCCCTTATACTTTTTGTCAACTAAAGCTCTTTGTAAAGTCAGCCCATACTTTATTTTAAGTATGAGGGTTTGTTGAATTGCTACACTGCAAGAACAACTGTCACCACAGATTTATAATCAATGGGTATGTGTGTATGCCTATTACTACAAGCATCACATCTGATCTGACTTGTTTCACAATGGGACAACTCGTCTAACCCATGCTAGCATGGAAAAAATGAATGTTAAACAGTGATGATGATGGGAAAGACAGGTATGGTTGTGTGTGAGTGTTAATATGGATTTGTGGTTAGCTTGTCAGATGACCATGTTTTGCTCATACAGAACTGATTTTGGCTTGGTTTCTTTGGATGCCTTTCCTAATGCTAACTTCATTAACAGTGTGGACTGGGTGCTTCTTGTCATAGCACTGAAACGTCCACCTTACAGTGCGGACTGGGCGCTTTTTATCATGGCAGCACCAAAACAACCACTTCGCAGTGCAGGCTGGGGTCTGGAGTAGGGGAGGTGCATGGATGTGATATTTGAAACTGTGAATGCTGATTGTGGAGTAAACTTGATTGAAAAAATCTTGACCAATACTGCTATGATTAGGGTGCTCACTAATAGCAGAGGTGACCGAAATATAGCAACAATAGGTGCACAAAGACTAAAATAACATCTAGTAGCCTGACAACAGCTTCATGTGAACCCTATGTACTAAAATATGTTAGCAACATAAATAAGCCCAGACAAAGCCATTGACTGCTCAGATGACTTGCCAGGATAACAGATGAATTGATATCTAAATAACATTGTTTTATAAAGTCTGGCAAAGGTGCGGAGTTAAATTACAAATAAGACTAAGTACAAATAAATTGAGAAGGTAAAGTTGCTTTCAAAGGCCTTCATTGATGCAACATAGATGTCTACATTGGTATGTAATCAAATGTATGCAGATAATGTATGATAAATTATAGTCATGAGGTGGCGGGTATTCAAGTAGAATAGACCTGAGAAGACCTCTTTATATATGTCAACATATATGCTTACATTTAACATATATCATCATCATCAAATGTATTATTTAAACACTTAAACAATCCAGGCAATGTGAAGAAAAGCATGACTCATTTTGCAAGGTTGTTGAACCAGCTATAGAAGTTAGAAGTAATTAAGGTCATGAAAACCAGGAAAGTTGACATAGTGAGTTAAGTAAAATCCATTGAGATGTTCTGTTAAATTATAAATAAGGATGTGTGCCAATAAGCTAAGAAAGTGGATTGGTTTTAAAAACATTTACCGGAAAGGTCTGCTCAATAGAAAGTGACACAGTTTGTAAGTGAAGGGTAACCAAAACAACTAGAAAGACTATCATAGAGGACATTAGGTTTTGTAGATACTATACTAGCTATTTGCTTAGTTCATTAAGTAGTTGGGTTTTAATAGCAATGGCAGCTATGACAGTATCATCACTAAACTACAATATAAAAGGTGATATACTGAAACTGATGGGCCAAGTGATGAGTCGCTGTTTTAGAACAACAGCAATGCAATGAAAACATTTCATGCCATGTATGATGGTATACTAAGAAAAGTTTCAGTTTACAGTAAAATTTCAGCAAGGAAATTAGTGTATAAATTTAGTGTACCATTGTCTTTGCTGGGAGTTGTTGCATTTGTTTAGCACCTGGTCAATTCTGTTTATGTATCTCCTATGCTTTTTCTTTCTACCATTCATTTTTGAAGGTGTTTGAAGCTGTAGTTGAACTACAGACCATTGTTGACACCATCATTGCAGAAGTCAATTTGATCAAGGGCTTATTGGGTGAGCATCATGATTTTAATTTCATTCCATTATGAGTGGAAGCATTTGGCCAATGGATTCATTACACTAGTCCATATTTTGACACTGTTACCTCTATGAGCATCATATGAGGTTTTCTTTATTAGGAACAGAGTCTTATATATTCTGTCTGTTTGATCTTGTGAAATGTTATCTATATCAACTTCAAGAAGTATTAAGATTTTCTGCCATTCTAATTTCTGAGAAAGTGTCTTGAATCTAGATTGGTTAATGATGCTCAGTGTAAACCAACCCATCTATCTCACTGGAGTTATATACCTATGATTAGGGGACATTATATACCACCAGCAACAGTCTTCTGTCACAGCTACTGGCTTGTTTCAATCCTGCAGCATCTCATAGAAGATTCAGGTACTTGGTAAGGAGTGTTAGGAATCGGAGGATGACCCAGCAATTAGTGTATTGGGCTCACAATCATGTAATGGGTTCGATTACTGAACAGGGTAGCAAATTGTGTTAAGTAAAACACTTTATTAAACATTGCTCAAATCCATTCACCTGAAAATGATACAAGAAGTTGGGTGTTAGAACTGGCATTCTGTTGTTTAACACCAATGAAGCCGAGTTCCAAGGCAGGTTATGGTCCAATGAGCATGCAAACTTGGGACAGACTTAACTATTTACCATAACCTTTCAACATAATCTTTTCCAGAAACTGTGTTTATAACATATTTCTAAACTACTCAAATATTGAAACATACAATGGCAATCTCTTACAATTATCTGGATACAAAGAGACTATCAAATGTGTTTACACAAGTTACATCTTCACAATAGAGCTCATAATTTAAAACTATATTATACCTACATTAAATTTATCTTAGATTTTCTCATAAAAGATGTGTTGTGCATAAATATATATTATTTACCAAAATATATGTATTATAAGTGTTTTTTCCAATGCCTAATTGACTTGATTTTGTCTGTAGAAGTTCCAAGCCCATGACTCTTGCAGAAGCACCCCTAATAGTGAAATTGGTGAAGATGATGTTTGACTTCACTTTTTGCATATCAATGCTTAAAACCCTTTAATATCTAAACCAGCTGCAACCAACCAAAATTCCACATCTTTCTGTTCACTCCAGCCAAAACTGGCCTTTCACACCTACATTAATATAGTGTTCTAAAAATAAACTATACTGTCATCAAAACCTCTTAGATTCAGGATTATGCAAGATAAAGGCTTTACCGTGAACACACAATAGTAAATATAGTAAAAATTGTAAATTGTTTGTTTGTTTTTTTCTTTCTTTTTCTATTAATATGGCTTCTGAAAGTAGTAATATCGACTTTGAAGGTTTTACTCAAGAAGACTTACAAAACGAAGGGAAAAAAATGACTGATTCGTAATCGAATGAATCGGATATATTCATCTGATTTTTCATCCAAAGATGACATTTTGATAGTGAAAGTGAAGATTTCTACAATGCCATTGAAAATATTACAGCTACATGATTGAAGAACACAACACAAATACATATTCCTGATTTTATTGAAAAAACTGGTCCACAACACTACCTCACTGGATTATTTCTTTTAGTTTTTGCCACAAACTTTCTTCAAAGCCACAGCAGAAAAGACAAATCAGTATGCCCAGCAAACTATTTCTAATAAAAGAAAACCCAATCTATTATGGCGACCAACAAACGCTGCAGATATTCGAGGATTTTTCACAATAAATATGTTTAGTATTAAATAATTTCCAAGGCCGTAGAATTACTGGAGCCAAGTACGGTGACCATATATCAAGCATTATGCCTAAAATCACTTGGTCAATACTTCCAATACCCCCGGTGGGATGAATCAAATTATGATCCTCTATATGAAGTCCGTCCAATGCTTTATTTATTATCTGAGAAATTTAAAACCGTATCTACTTGGAAAAAATCTGTATCAAGGAAGCAATGATTGACTATAAGGATAGGGTACATTTCCAACAATATATGCCAGCTAAACCTACCAAATGGAGCATCAAGGTGTGGGAGCTCTATGAATCGGACATAGGCTACTGTGCGAACTTCAATGTTTATACGAAAAAAAATATAACAGAGTGAGATAAAATGAATTGGGATATGATGTTATGTGATCTGACTGAACCCTTCCACTCTCAACACAGACATGTATATTTCGATAGTTTCTTTTTTTTTTTTTTTCTTCAGTGCTTATAGCAGAGTATCTTGCCCTCATAAATACGTACACCTGCAGGACAATAATGGGCAATTGCAAAGGGCTACCCTAAGAAATAAAATGCACAAATTCTTTTTAAAAAGAGGGAACAGTCTCTAGGTGCAAAACGGAAATATGTTGTTAGCCACATTATACAAGGACAAATGACTTAACCATTTTGAATTCTTTCATTGTATTCACTAAAAATCACAAAGCTTTGCCACAACCAAAAGACACCGCCACATGAAATTAGTGTGGACATAGCATGACAGTATGGAGGATACAATTCCTGCAAACACAGGGCTGGTGGAAGAAAATCAAAACTAAGTAGATGTTAACAGCGAAAATATTGATTTTCATAAGATAGTAAAAATTAATGAGAGGAAGAAAGTTTGCAGAATGTGCTCTTTGCAAAAGAGAAAAACTGCTAATGGTTACCAAATAGGAACATCTTTCATGTGTTCCTTTTATAAAGTACTATTATCTAAAGGGTGCTTTGGCCTATTTCATGACAGAAATATTGCCTGACAATATCGAGTTGTTAAAAAGAATTATTATTTGTTAGAGGGTCGGACGCCATGCTTTCCAGCATAGTTACGTCCCTTTACGATCTGAGTTCAAATCCCGCCGAGGTTGACTTTGCCTTTCATCCTTACAGGGGTCAATAAAATAAAGTACCAGTAATGCATGCACTGGGTATTTGCTGGCCTTGTGCCTAAAGTAGAAACAATTATTTGAACACAAATTATGTGCAAAAACCAGAAATATGTATTAATGAGCTTTTTTTACTGGACACTCCTGTTACGTAAATTTACTCAGTACATTGTGTAAGAGTACATTGCCAATAGTACGACTGGTAAAAGGGTTTTATACTTTGTGTTCAATGAAAATATTTGCATGAAATGTAGAGAAAGAATAAAACCTTGCACTGATTATACCTGCATTTTAATTTATTCATCTGCTCGTGAAAAGTAGTAAAATTGGTGGGAGTCAACATCTGGGCTATTATTGGCTAATTTTTGTAACATAGCTAACAGGTAAGGCACATAAAGTTGTTTTTTTGTGTTTATCCATAAAGTCATTGCTTTTTACACCTGTTAATTAATTTCACTTGTCCATAAAGTCAAATTTAACAAAAGTACACACTGTATTTCCTGGCGTTGAAGACACTATTTTTTTCCTAAAATAAGTCTAAAATATCTACCAAGTGTACTGAAGGCCGAAAGTTGTGTTTCTTATAGACATATCCTAACCCCAGAGGAAAATTATCTATGCTAGTCAGTAATCTGAACTCCTGTATATGACCTCTTAATGAAATGTATAAATTATACTTAGTTTCTTAACCAGTTCAAACCTGGACCTGCTGATGTTAGGAGCGATCTTTAACTTCAGAAGATTTGACTTAAAATGTTTAACACTGCCGGTATTATGGCAACCTCAAGCAGAAGACACTCTTACACAATCGACCACAAACAGCATGGCAACCGAGCTGCAGTGAGGCATTTTGGAGCACCACCAACTGAGATATTGATCCGCTACTGGAGGAAACAAGAGGACCTGTTGTGTTGAAGCCTGCATCAAGACAAATGTAACCTGCATCAGTCTGCAGCTAAGTGGCCAGAACTGGAGCACATACCAGTAGGCATAAACTTTGAGAGTAAACTTACCATACCATGTCTCTGTACTGAAGGTCCCACAAAACATTGGTATGGTAGGTGAGTGCTGGTCTCAATGGGGGACAGTCTCAGTTAGCCAGCATAAGGTATAGCCCAAATAAGGGTTAGGACAAACAGCCAAAATAAATGCTCGGAACATTTTAAGAGGCATACTGGAAGTTAGTGATGTTTTTTCATTGCATCTGTAAAGGTAACAAAACAAAAAAGCGCCAGGACTTTGTTTTTATGTTTATTATTATTATCCTTATTTTTTATTTTAATTCTTTTCAATTTTTGGCTGTCAAAATTGGGGTGCGTTCTCGAGAGAGAAGTATCTTCGACAACGGGAAATAAAGTAATTGTAAATCATTGATATTTAAACACCTACTGAGAAAATTGAAAGTTAAACAAATATAATTGACAACCTTCTTGAGTATGTTTTACTGAAAATAATGTAAATAAATAAACATGATATTTGACAGAGTAATGTAAATGCTAAAGGGTTAAAGGAGAAATGTGAATAAGGAAGGACCTTGTTAGGAATATATTGTAAGGCTTAATTATGAATAGTGATGGTTGATGGCTTATGAAGACAACTAAAATGAGTTAGATATAAAATATAAATATGAAAACATTAACAATTCTGCGCTTTGATAAAATCAGAACGATGATGAGAATGGACAACTAGTATAAGACAAGGAAGCATCATGAGATGAGGAAAATATTGTAGTTGAAATAGTTGTCAACTAAGAAGGGGTAGAGATAAGAAATCGATTTTTAAAATTGGAAATATTATAATATACTAGCTGAATGACCCGGCGTTGCCTGGATTACTGCTGTTCTTATTCAGATTAGTAAACAACGAATATGGAGATATATTTTTTTCTCACAATTATTTCAAAATATTTATATTTTATTAAAAAAAATTCAAAATTGTAATGATAATAGAATTTAGAAATGAAAATCTGTCAATCTTGAAGCACCTCAGGGTAAACAATAATCATTGTGTAATTTTTTGGTGGTATCCAAATGAATAAATTGTTGCTGCTTCCAACTCGTGAGTTGACCATGGGAGAAACATGTAGTAGAGATATCAAGTCCAACTGCCTTGAGAGATTGACTCTTGAGATTTGTTAATTGAAATAACTGTTTCTACTTTTGGCACAAGGCCAGCAAATACTCAGTACATTACTGGTACTCTATTTTATCGACCCCGTAAGGATGAAAGGCAAAGTCAACCTCGGCGGGATTTGAACTCAGACCGTAAAGGGACGTAACTATGCTGGAAAGCATGGCATCCGACTCTCTACCGATACTGCCAATCCACCTGCGCATGGAGGATGACCGATGGGTGAAGAAGTGCCAGGAAATGCCAGTTGAAGGAAGATGTGGTAGAGGTAGACCACGAAAAACATGGGCGGAGGTGGTGAGAGCAGACCTCAGATCACTGAAGCTCACGGTGGAGATGACGAAGGACTGTGTGACAAGTGGAGAGATGCTGTGCTGAATAAGACCCGTCCCACCTTTGCAAGCAGGGAAAAGCGGACGTAAAATGATGATGATGATGAATTTAAATAACAAAACTTAGTTTGACTAGAAACTGAAGCCTCTTAAATTCAACACACATATACTTGTCAGTAATCACATATGTATATGAAGATGTATGTGTATGTAACTTACTAAGCCCTAACATATGTAATAAACGCACAAACACACACTCATATAGAAAATGTGACGTCGTCATCGTCACATACTCTCACACACATATACTTGTCAGTCATCACATATTATATGTGTAGATGTGTGTGCATTTAATTCTCTGTGTATCTGATTAAATATTTACGTGAAGATGTGTGTATGTAACAAACGTGCAAACACTCAGACACATACACACTCATATACAAAATGTGACATCATCGTTGTCATGTTATAAAATGTTTAATTATAGTCTATAGTAGAATATTTTAGATAAAATGTTATATTGTTTTAATCCAAATGAAAATAAAAATTACATGTTAATCCCGGGGTCTAATACTATTACTTTGTAAAATTTGATTTGATTTGATCGAGCTGTTTGAGAATACATAAGGAAAGGACAGAGAGACAAAGAATTTTATATAGAGAGAGAGATGAATAACCAGAAAAAATATTGACTCAAACTGTAATAATTCTTTATTATAATGGTGCTAAATGGAATATATATACATATATATATATCATCTAACATCTGCTTTCCCAGCTAGAGTTGGACAAGTCTACATAGAGCAAGTCAGTACAGAAGCGAGGCTACTGGCATCCTAGACAGGCCAAGGGGTCTGTATCCCACTTCCATATGGTCAAATTAAGTGCAAAGAAGAAGTTATCATGTCTTTTGTCACAAACTAAAGGGTCCTCCCAATCCCCTGGCTGGCTAGCTTTCTATGACTAGATGCCTTTCTTAATATCAGCCACTTAGCAGCATGTACTGAGTGCTTTTATTGTGTAGATCACCAGCACTATATATATCATCATCATTTTACATCCACTTTTCCCTGCTTGCAAGGGTGGGACGGGTCCTATTCAGCACAGCATCTCTCCACTTGTCACGTCATCTCCTCCGTGAGTTTCATGTTTTTCGTGGTCTTCCTTCTACTGGGATGTCTTAGCACTTCTTTACCCAGCGGTCATCCTCCATGTGCATCACATGTCCATACCATCTCAGTCTTCTCTCCTGCACACCACAACTTACCCCTCTTATACCCAGTTTCTCAACTCATCTATGCTTCGTTATTCACGCACATTGACATTTCACACATCTAACGGAGCATGCTTGCTTCAATTCTCTCCAGCCGTCGCATATCCTCTGCAATTGCTGCCCATGTCTCACTACCATGCAACATCGCGCATCTCACACAGGCATCATATAACCGGCCTTTCGTACGCAGGGAGAAACCCTTCTTTGTCAACCGAGGAAGCAGCTCCCTAAATTTCTTCCAACCCGTCCTTATTTTAGATACTATGGCCTGGGAACACCACCCTCCCATGCTAATCTGATCACCTAGGTACCGGAAGCTATCAACCACTTCTATAGAACCTACCTGCATTTGAAAAATGTGTATCACTGCGATTACTACGGTCAACTTTCCCTGTACATCTACTGCATACGTAGTTTTCCCTACCTGTTAGTTTGCCTGCTATCCCACTACATCTCTTGAGTACTCAAGATCTGCATTGCGTACATTTTATAGAATTTATGCCAGTTCCTTTTCTACATATCGAACATGGCCATTTCCCTGATGGAATCAGAGTTTTCTACTTATCAACACCTTTGTCTTAGCTATGTTCACTCTCAGTCTTCTTGATTCCAACTTCTGTTTCCATAGCCAGAATTTCTTCTTTAGCTCCTCTACTGATTCTGCTATAAGAACCAGATCATCAGCATAGAGAAGTTCCCACGGGCAGCCAGTCTTAAACTCCTCTGTTATGGCTTGGAGGACTATAATGAACAATAGCGAGCTGAGGACTGAACCCTGATGTACTCCTACTTGTATCTGGAATTCCTCACAAAACTCCATTCCTACTCTCACTTTACTGACAGCACCCCTGTACATAGCTTGCACTGTCCTCACAAGCCATTCCTCGACACCTAGTTTCCTTAGGGACCACCAGATGACAGATCATCAAAGGCCTTCTCTAGGTCAACAAAAGCTAAGTATGGTGGCTTATTCTTCTCTAAGTTGTCTCACTAAGAAGAGGGCATCTGTTGTACAAAACCAAACTGCATCTCATTTAATTTGACCCTTTCTCTAATCAGTTGCCCTAATATTCTCTCTGTCACTTTCATAACCTTATATATATATATAAGATGCACCTTATATATATATATAAGATCCACCCTTATGAGCAGGAAAGAGCGGACGTAAGATGATGATGATGATATATATATATATATACATATGAGAAAAGAAAGAGGTTTCCCATTATGTTGGATAATTTGTGTTTGTGTGGACTGAATATGCAAACAAAAGGCAAGCAAGTAAATAATAACGGAAAGAATGTTCAGCACTTGTAGGTGATTGTGTAACAGTTAAGAAACACATGTTAGGGAATATAATGTAATAATCTTTCTTCAAATTTTATCTTATATATGAATATATTGTATATACACATGTGTATATGTATCAATATGTACCAATTTAGAATAGGTACACCGTAACCATGTATGTCGTAAAATGCAACTAAAAAGAGGATTGGTACCAGGAAGGGGATCCAGCTGTAAAACATCCCATCATGAAAAGTTAGCATGAAACTGATGATGATAATCATATATACGTACACTATGTAAAGTAGTTGGTATCAAAAAGGGCATCCAGCTGTAGAAACAATCCCAAGTAAAAAGAAATGTATGCTTCCAACCAATATGGAATTTGGTCCGTGATGAGCCACCCAACCCATGCCTACATGGAAAAACATTATCAGATGTAACCCAAAACTCCAAGTTTGGAAACAACAGGTTAAATCACACTACACTACCAGCCCTTGTTCCCATCATCTATCACACTGACTACCTCACTCTACAAGTAAATCATATCTCATGTAGAGGGGGGGGGTAGTCTCTCAGCCCCCTTCCATTCACTGTGATCATCTCCTCATATACTTCTTGTTTCCACTTTTTAATCTGTTTACTTCTTCATTTACAGCAACCATTAATTACCACACAGTCAAAGCAACTTTGGATGAAACTTTTGTCTTATTCTCAAACTCAAACAAAAAATGACTGATCAATAAAAGTGTCAAAATGGTACATGTATCTGTAGTCAGCAATACACTGTGTACTAAAAAGGGCATACCAAATATTATACTCCACCCAATCTTTAGTGAAACAAGGCCTATAATCAGTATATGATTAAAATATGAAGAACATAGCAATCAATATAACAAATATTAACTTGCCTTGCAAATATATATATACTAGCATTAAAGCCCGGCGTTGTTCGGGGTCAGTAAGTTACCAAAGTTAGGTTGCACCACCCATTTTATGGCAGCACTTTTTGGTCTGCCAGGCACTGGGTGATTGAATTGCAGACCTGGACTGCCGAAGCAGGAGCTGCACCAGCAGTGACAATTGTAATTTCGCCTATGGATATTATCTGTGCAAAGAAGTGTTGAAATTTATTGTTTCACAGTACTTGCGCAACACGCGCGTAGACGATGCCAGCCGAACAACAGAGCTGCGATGGAGTTGTTCTGCATGGTTGTCTAATGTGTGTTTTCTAAATTTAAGACAGTAGGGAGGGGTGTGATATGGGGAGAGTTAGCTGCTGTGTCTAGCAGGTTTAGTGACCTCATAGAGGATATGTTTTCTAAATTTAAGACAGTAGGGAGTGGTGTGATATGGGGGAGAGTTAGCTGCTGTTTCTAGCAGGTTTAGTGACCTCATAGAGGATATGTTTTTTAAATTTAAGACAGTAGGGAGGGGTGTGATATGGGGGAGAGTTAGCTGCTTTTTTTAGCAGGTTTAGTGACTCATAGAGGATATTATTGTGTATAGTAAATGAACTGATACTTCTTTCTTCCACGTTCGTTGATAGATGTTTTAAAAAAGATTTATCGCTATTTTTTTGTTGTTGAATAAATTTATCTGTTGCTTTTGAATAATTGTTGTTTCGTATGAAATGTAATAAGTTCTCTTTGTCATTGAAGTAAATAAATGTTTGACCGTTCCACATTCAAAAACAAACGTTCTCTCTCTCTCTCTCCCTCTCAAAGTTTGTAAGTTTAATTGTATATAAGAGAAAGTTGCAGCATGTATATAGTTTTATCGAATTTTAAGAGGAGTAGAGAGAGTAAATTAGATTGTATTAGAGGGGTAAAGCGTCATGTATTTAGTTTTATCGATTATTTCCGTAATTGTTGATGAGTTTGAATGAAATAAATAGTCGTTGACCTAAGTTAGACTATTTACAACATTCTTACAGACTGAGTCGAATCGGTTTGAAATTGTGCAAATGTATAAACATGGAACATGCACACACACACACACACAACAACAACAACAACAACAACAATCTGCCTTTTATAGATAATGATATATAAAACTGGGTGGTTGCTTCGAGCATGGCATTTTTCCTAATTCACAAATAATTTGGGGTAATGATAGTCACAAAAAAAGAATTTTAGAGTTATAGAAAACTTGAAATACATGTAAGACCCACCTTCCCATGTGCTTGAAGAATGTATCTAGTATGTACCACTTCCCCCTAACTTCCTATCCCTCCTTCCATGTACCACCCACGTCCTAACACTCCAAACTCCACCCACGTCCTAACATTCCACCATTCGCCAATGTCCTAAAACCTTACCCATTACTAGATAAGCACCTCAACCTAGATCAACCTCTCCAATGAGACAACTTGTCTCACCCATACTAGCGTAGGAAAATGGACGTCAAATGGTGATGATGATGATGACATTGCTCATAAGATCCTTATTATATAAATGAAAAGTTTTAGCTGGTGTGAAAAAATGTTAATAGAACGAAAGAGAAACAAGTTTCAACAATAGCCAGAGAAAAGACTAGAAACTATTCCATGTGAATATTTCAAGATATAAACCATATACTTTCAAAAAGAAAAACCTGGTCTAAAAAAAAAAAATAAAAAAATAAAAAAAATCGCAATTGTTAATATAGAGGTATGAATGGCAAGATGTCTACACTTGAAACTTTGTTCCTGCATATCCAGTGCATGAGAAACATTTACCTGCAGGACAAGTAAAAGGATAGTTGAGAATTTAGGTTGTGTTAATCTTCTTATAATATATAACCAGCAAATTCTCTGTCTGTCCGACAGTGGAAACACGTGCGCGTGTGCGAATGTTTTTTGCGCACGCGTAGAGAGAGTGAGAGTGAAAGAAAGAGACAGACTACGAGAGAGGGATGGCGGGAGGGAGAGAGGGAGAGAGAGAGGGATAGCGGGAGGGAGAGAGAGTGAATAGACGCTAAAACACGTGCGCGCGTGCAAATGTTTTTTGTGCACGCGTAGAGAGAGAGTGAGAGTGAAAGAAAGAGACAGACTACAAGAGGGGGATAGTGGGAGGGAGAGAGGGGGGAATTGAGGAGTGCTACAGAAACATATATACATTTCTGTGTGTGTGTTATATATATATATACACACACAGAAATATATATATATACACACTGAAATATATATACATTTCTGTGTGTGTAATATATATATATATATACACACACAGAAATATATATACATTTCTGTGTGTGTAATATATATATATATATATACACACAGAAATATATATACATTTGTGTGTGTGTAATATATATATATATACACACAGAAATATATATACATTTGTGTGTGTGTAATATATATATATATATATATACACACACACAGAAATATATATACATTTCTGTGTGTGTAATATATATATATATATACACACACACAGAAACATATATACATTTCTGTGTGTGTGTAATATATATATATATATACACACAGAAATATATATACATTTCTGTGTGTGTAATATATATATATATACACACAGAAATATATATACATTTCTGTGTGTGTAATATATATATATATATATATATATATATATATATATATATTACACACACAGAAATATATATACATTTCTGTGTGTGTATATATATATACACACACAAAAATATATATATATATATATATATATATTACACACACAGAAATGTATGTATATTTCTGTGTGTATATATATATATATATATATATATATATTACACACACAGAAATGTATATATATATACACACAGAAATAGCTACTGTACTGTATCTGTTGCTATCTCTCTCTCTCTCCAGCAATCCCTCTCTTTTAGTCTGTCTGTTTCTCTCACTCTCACTCTTTCTCTTTGTAACGCACTAACATTCCTCCGCTCTATCGCTGTGACGAATGGGGAGATGGAGGAGGAGAGAGTCACTTCGTCACTTCACCTCTGCCTTTCTTTCTCTCCCCTCTCACTCCCTCATTACGTACAGACATTAGGGCGATGGATTGGCAGAATCTGTAGAGAGTCGGACACCATGCTTCCTAGCATGGAGTTACGTCCCTTTACGGTCTGCGTTCAAATACCGCCGAGGTTAACTTTGCCTTTCATCCTCACGGGGTCGATAAAATAAAGTACCAGTAATGTACTGGGTAATTGCTGGCCTTGTGCCAAAAGTAGAAACAATTATTAGAAACATTGCTTCATTTTTACATATCTAAGCATTAGTAAAATAACTAATAATTTCAAAAGTAATTTTTCAATTCCAATTGTTATGAACAGCAAAACATTAATAATAATTTTGTTCTAAGAAATATATATACATTTGTGTGTGTGTAATATATATATATATATACACACAGAAATATATATATATATATATACACACAGAAATATATATACATTTGTGTGTGTGTAATATATATATATATACACACAGAAATATATATACATTTCTGTGTGTGTAATATATATATATACACACACAGAAATATATGGGCATTTCTCTGTTTGTCTGTCTGTCCGTCCCTAAAACTCAAATGTAGGTGCTACAGAAATATTACCTTCCCCTTCCTTTCTCCACTTGGGTACTACCAAGAGAAACACTGTCGCTATAGAAACATTACCTTCCCCTCTCCACTGACTTTGGTCACTGAGACCGAGGGAATCGCTGGTTGCTATAGAGACACCTTGCACGAGCCAGAAGTAACCAGTTTGAGGCGGTTCTGACCTGACACCATGCCAAGGACCATTTGAAGAAGGTTGCCATTGAATTTGTGGTTTGAAGAAGGTTGCCATTGAATTTGTGGTTGTTGCTGCTGATAATAAGGACCATTTGAAGAAGGTTGCTGCTGATGAGGTAATTTATTAATCAGATTGCGCAGTTCCATAACCTCAGTCTGGAGCTGTGGGATTTGATTAATATGTTTGATTTGTTCAATTTCTCATCCAAATCTCAACAATATCAGTATATACACTAGATTTGCTAGCAGAAAACCGCCCACCGGGTGGTTTTCTGCTAGTCTATATATATCTAAAACAGAAAATGTCTGTCTGTCTGACTCCCTAAAACTCGAGAACCACCGAACCGACTTTTTTCAAACTTTACACATGTAATACTTATGGTCGTGTGAGGAGTGTTTTGAAAATAATTTCAAATTTTCAATGCCCTAGAGACCGCATTAGGTGATTTAGCGATCCCTCTCTATAATTCTTTGTCTCTTTTTAGATAGATACATAGATCTAACGTTACGCCCTTATAATATGTCTATGTCTGGCTGTCTGCATTACGACATTATGACGCTGTGTGTGTGTATATATGTATATAGTGTGTATATATATGTATGTCTGGCTGTCTGCATTATGACATTATGACACTGTGTGAGTGTATATATGTATATATATAGTGTGTATATATATATATATATGTAGTGTGTAACGTTTTTCGAAATATTTACTTCTGCGTTTACAGATTGATTTTTTTAGTTTCAGAAGATCCCGTTAAGGGTGAAAGCAGCGATTCTTCGCTTAAACTTTAATCTGTTATTTTTATATATATATATAATTATATATTCGTGTACAGATATTTTTGCATACACAATAAAATATAAACAAGTGTATTTATTTCACGAGGCTCGATAAGGATAAATATATATTAAATATATAAGAACCATAGAGAAAATTCCAAGCAACACCGGGCCATTCTGCTAGTATATCACTAAAATATAAAAGATATAGGTTAATAATAATTGTTTCTACTTTTGGCACAAGGCCAACAATTACCCAGTGTATTAGTGGTACTTTATTTTATCAACCCCGTAAGGATGAAAGGCAAAGTTAATATTAGTAATAAGACATTACTATTGGCAGGAGCTCCATTTTGTCGGCCATGACCATGAGGTGGATGGCATATTAAGGTAGGTGTAGTCTTCAAACGAAAGGCATAATAATGCTCACACACAACTATATATAGTTCATCTTTACAAATGAGACAGCATCTATTAATATAACAGAATGTTAACTAAACCTAATACAACAAACTTACAGTATTCCAACTAAATGGTTTGACAGCAAATTTATTGCCAATAATATAAACATGATGGTATTAGTTCTGGTTCTTTATATTTTGTGTTCAAATCCCACTACAGTCAACTTTGTCTTTCATTCTTCTGGGGATGATTAAATAGACTACCAGTCAAGTATTGGGGTTGATATAATCAAGATCTAGAAACCATTATATACGAGGATTGGCTGACTAGGAAGGAGTCATGATAGAGCTGTGCAATCATGTATGTGCAACTCTTATTAATAACTACATTGTGGATTGGCAGTATCGGTAGAGGGTCGGACGCCATGCTTTCCAGCATAGTTACATCCCTTTACGATCTGAGTTCAAATCCCGCCGAGGTTGACTTTGCCTTTCATCCTTACGGGGTCGATAAAATAAAGTACCAGTAATGAACTGGGTAATTGCTGGCCTTGTGCCTAAAGTAGAAACAATTAATAACTACATTGTTTCTTTCCAGTGACACAAGAATATCATAGCCAGCCTATGAACTTTTCAGCTGACCCTTGTACAACACAAAATGTTTATTAGTGTTATCTATAACAGGCATGTCAAACTGAAGGTCTCCCGAGGGCCACATGGGTGACATATGTGTTGTCTGAGGGCCACACACGACAACTAATTGTGCACATTACAACTAATTCTTTTTATTTTATATTACGGAGATAAAACATACCCGCGCTGTAGAAACCTTTGTGCGGGCCGCAGGTGCATTTATTTGTAAAGGGCTGCATGTTTGACATGCCTGATCTATAACAAAATGATATTTTGAGTGCTGCATATAGATATATACATATATATATACACTCACATGATGATGATGATATATATATAGATATATATAATATTGTAACAGTGCCAACATAGAAAACTGGTGTTTTTCAATATCATAATTAATTGAATTGGAAGAAACAAAGAACAACAATATCAATTTCTTAATTCAGGACATCTATTTTAAACTTCATATGTACTGTTTACAATAAAACTTTGTTGAATTGTTTTTTGGGGTTTTTTTTAAATGCATTAGAAACTTACCTGATTCTTGTAGGTACCTATATACAAGGAAATTAACTTCGTCACTGCTAAAGCTCATTATGGTATATCCAAAGAGCAATTATGACTTGCTTTTCTTCATTTGGTAATCATCGATAAAAGCTTATCCTGAAAATAAAAATTTTAAATAACTCACTTCAGAAATAGCAGTATATAAATTAATGTCTGAATTTATAAATTATTAGACTATTAAATTTTAAGTTATGAATTTAAATCCACTGAAGACTTTACATTACATCAGTTTGCTTATTAGATGGAAATAGTCTGAAGACTAAAGTCTGTCTCAAGCCCAGAGGCTCATCAGGCTGGCGCTTATACCAGTGTTTGTGGTGTTAAGACTCACCACTGGACAGGATGCTAGTCCATCACAGGGTTAAACCCCCAACTACTGCTACTACTTATCTTCAGCTGAATGTACTGGAGTAACGTGAAATAAAGTGTTTTGCTCAATAACACAATACACGTCCCAATCCAGAAATCAAACTCACGACATTATGACTGTAAATTCAACACCCTTACCACTAGGACATGTACCTTCACAGATGGGAATAGGAACTACATAAATCTGGCTCAACTTCAGACTATAATCCACCAGTCATCAGAGTTAGCTTCACTGTTTGATCCAGGCTCAAATTCTGATGATGTGAGGGCTTGTTAAACTCAGCATTTCCATGACATCCACCACTAAAAAGTCATGTTTTCCATTCACAAATTTCCCCATAAATATCAATCCAAAAATATTACATCATATTATTATTCTTACGTTCAAATAGTCTTGCACTTAACTTTTTTTTTTCCATTCAAATGTGTGTTCCTTGGTTTTTAGAATAGGTACACTGCATCCTTGCATCGTGTAAGAAGCGACTAAGTGGTTGATGTTTGGAAGAATATCTAGTCTTAAAACACAGCCTCAGTCCCACTCAACTCACACTATCATAGAATAGTTGTAGAAATGATTGGGATAATAATAATTGTGTCTACTTTTGGCACAAGGCCAGCAATTATCCCAGTGCATTACTGGTACTTTATTATATCGACCCTGTGAGGATGAAAGGCAAAGTTAATCTCACCAAGGTTAGACTTAAATTTTACTTATGACTGTATTATTGCTCTCACTTGCTATTTCTCCCTCCCTCTTCTAGTCTATGAATCTATATACAAAGTTCCATTAATCTCTTGATTTCAACTACTCACAGAATGTGAGTGGCCAAAAGTAAACAAAATTCTTAGAAACTTGTTGAGACTATAAAACAGACAAAACCGTAAAAAAAAGATTACATAATGGAGTTCTGAAACAAAAAGTATACTCTAACCCTTTAGCATTCACATTATTCTATATATACTATTATATTTTCATAGTAAATGCTTTATCTCACATAATACCGAATCTGAGATTTTGAAAGTATTTATTTTGAGAACAATACCTTAACATCAGTTTGAGTGACCAGTTACAGCCAGTTTCAACAGAAAAAGGTAGGGAATTCTGGCCAGTTTGAACATTAAAAGGTTAAACAACATTTAAAACATCAAAATATTAAAACTTCATAAATATTTTTATACTCATGAGAATTTCAGAACCACACCATCTAAACATAACGTGCTGATTAGCTGCTTCAGCTTATAAATGGGGTTCTCAAGCATATTGGATTTTATTTTTTGGAGGAGGTATATACCCTATATTCTTGACATCAGCTGTGCAATTAAGAACATACAAGGCATTTATGGTTGGCTATGTAGTTAAAGTTTTCTTCACAACCAAATGGTTTTGGGTTCTATGTCACTGTGGCACCTTGGACAGCTGTCTTCTACTATAACTTCAGTGCAGTTAATGAATAATGAGTGGAATTGGTTAAGACAGAAACTATGAGAAGCCCATTGTGAGTGAGTGTATATACACAATATATACAGCTCACAATGTGGCCTGACCTACCGCTGAGTACCCTCCTTCAACTACTAACTAACAGTTATTTTTAACATCACAACACAACTCTCACCACACACACACATTCCTAGCCCCTGCCACCTTGCGAAGTGGTTGGAAGAGCATTCAGTGGTGGAGGGCTTGCTAAATAAAGGGTCAGGAGGACCCTTCAGTCATGTCAAGGACATGACAGACTCCCTAATGTTTGGCAATCTACATAATAAATGCACCCAGTACACATGAAGTGATTGGTGATAGAAAGGTCATTCAGCTGTAGAAAGCTTGCCAAACAAAGGGTTGGGGGGACCCTAAGTTGTGTCAAAGACATGACAACCTCTCCTGTGCACTTGGTAGAACATGAGACTGTTCATAAACGAGATGCAGATCCCTAGCTTATCTGGAAGATCAGTAGCCATGCTTCAGTACTACACGTTTTGATGTATACAGGTGGAAATATTTAGAGCTATGCGGCCTTATTTATGTTTTGGTGTTTAGAAACATTGATATTATTACAGTAATTCATAGTTTTGTTTATTCATTCAGTCTATTACTACTTCTTTCCTGTAACTCCTGATGCAGTTGTAGGGTGCCACATTGACATATAGCGTTTCTTAGGCATTTTAAATCAGGCAGAGCCCATCTCTTCTCCAGGCCAGAGTACAGCAGATTTCTTCCAGAGAAGGTTAGAATGTGTGAAAGAGATTAAACTGATACTTTTTTTATCGCCCACGAAAGGATGAAAGGCAAAGTTGACCGCGACAAGATCTGAAATCAGAGAGAAAGAACGAATACCACAAAACACTATCCCACATTTTAACGACTGTGTCAATTTGCTGCCTTCATAGTTTATTTAAGAATGGTTATTGATACAGTATTTTAGATGCATCCTTATCATCACCGTTTAATGTCTGTTTTCCAACTGACAGATTGGACCAGGTACTTTTTCATAATGTCACCAGCACAATCACTTTACAGGATGGACTGGGTGTTTTTTGTCATGTCACTAACACAACCACAACAACATATGTCCATCCTTTTTCAATCTAACATTTCTACTATCTTCCCTGATCTTATCATGCCTTCATTAATGGTCGCAGCTCTGAGGTTTTAGAATTTATTGGAAGAGGGGGATGGATACTTAAGGGAGGTGGAATTTGTATTGGAATTGATACCAGCAGTTATTTATCTCAAACTATCCTGAGTTTAAATATTCTATCATTTACTGTTTACCACAATTACATTACCTACCCCATTTTTCTGCTAATATATACTTACTGAAGCCCTAAATCATTACCCCCCCAGAAAAATTTATAGTGTCATTCTTTACTGATAAAGAGTCTAACGATTCTCCTCTCCATCTCTTGTACACAAGACGCGTCCACTGTTTTTCACTAACATTTCTATAATCTCTCCTATGCCTATGTTAATGGTCGCAGCTCTGAGGATTTAGAATTTACAGGAAGAGGGGCATGGATACTTAAGAAGGGAGATGGAATTTGTATTGCAATTGGTCTCATCATTCCATGCATGAGTAAAATGGAGATAAGAATTTCAGAAAAATCATAAGTAGTATCAATGTAATAGCTGAGCCAATAAATTTAACCTAAAAAAAAAAGTTTTAAAAATGCAACTTTTACATAAATATATACAGTATATATATATATATATATATATATATATATATATATATATATATATATATATATATATATATATATATATATATATAGTGAAGGTGCATGGCTTAGTGGTTAGGGAGTTGGATTTACAATCATGAGGTTGTGAGCTTGATTCCTGGACTGGGTGATGTGTTGTATGCTAGCACAAGACACTTTATTACACATTGCTCCACTTCACTCAGCTGTAGAAATGAGTTGCAATGTCATTGGTGCCAAGCTGTATTAGCCTTTGTCTTTTCCCTTGGACAGCATCGGTGGCATGGAGAGCCTGACTAGTATGCCTGGTCTTTCACAAAAACACTTCGCCCTAGCTTGTGCTTCGGAAGGAAAACTTTTTAAGTGCAAAACCCATGGTCGTTCATGGCCTATTTATTTATTTATTTATATATATATATATATATATATATATATATATATATATATATATATATATCATCATTTAACATTTGCTTTTTCACTGCTAGCAAGGGTTGGATTGATCTACACTGACTTCCCAGACAGTTCAAGGGGTCAGGATCCCGCTTACATATGGTCATATCGAGCACGAAGAAGTTGTTGTGTCTTTTGACACAAACTGAAGAGTCCTCCTAACCCCTTGTTTGGCAAGATTTCTATGGCAACCACTTTACACGTACTAGGTGCTTTTATTGTGTAGGTTACCAGCACTAGGGCGGCTGTTTTGTTCTTGACACAACTAAAGGGTCCTTTCAACCCTTTGTTGAAAAGACCCTTTCTATTGCTGGATGCCCTTCCTATCACCAACCACTTTACAGCATACACTGGGTGCCTTTATCATATAGATCACCAACACACACAAACATATATGTGTATGTCTTCACTGAACATCACTAATGATGATGTTTATATCCCACATACACAAAATTTCCACAGTTCAGTGGTTCAAAGTATAAAATCAGTACCTTAGTTTAAAAGTAACAAATGGTAAGGAAGGGTGGCAGCATCAAGAAGGGCATCCAGCTGTAGAACACTGCCTCGAAAAAGTTTTCACCAATCCATGCTAGTACAGAAAATTACAGACATAAAAACGATGATGATGATCATTATATTGAAGAGAATTAAAGCAGATATTGATTTTGCATAAAAGTACTATTACAACACTTGCACATACAGCCTGTTCCGATTTAATCTTTTGCAAAATATTACATAGTTTCCGGTGAGATATTCAAACATTAGCTTCTATTAGATTTTAATTCAGTTGTTTCCTTGTTAATATAGAATTCTCTAAGACTAATTTCATTTGGGTCAAGCAAGAACTAGAATCATCATTTTTACATCCACCTTTTGATGTTTGCATGGGTTTGAGGACAGTTTTTGAGGTAGGTTATCTACAGCTGGAAGCCATACATGATTCCAATGTTGAGGAATGTATTGTTATGGAGAGCATAAACAATGTCACCACTTGCATTTACAAATAGGATTGAAACAATGTTCACAGCAACTAGCAGAGAGAGAGAGAGATGATAATGATGATGTACTTCGAGGCTGTTTCGATCTACCAAATTCACTCAAGGATAGTCTGTTCTACTGTGAAATTTGCTACTGTTATTTACACTGATTCTTGAGGTCTTTGGGAAAGTATAGCCAGGATGTTTTTGTCATATATTATCATTTTTCAGGTTCACCTAATGGATGTTATTTTTCATTTGTGCAGATGCTAAGAGTTTGGGACTGTACACATGACAGGGCGTCAGGATCCAAAGGATTACAAGTATGAGCTAAAACGTTCATAGGTTGACTATGAAGGAGTGATGCTGTGAAATCTTGCATGCATTAATTTCAACTCTTCTTATTAATAACTGCATTGTTCAAAGAAAACTTCAAAAGTAACTAGTATCAAACGTCTCTTGAAAATGGACTTAATTTCAACTCTTCTTATTAATAACTGCATTGTTCAAAGAAAACTTCAAAAGTAACTAGTATCAAACGTCTCTTGAAAATGGACAAAATTTGGCATTGTGATGTTATCAAATACCTGCAGAAAAAGGCTTAAGCTCCCCAAGGACATTCATGCTGACATGGTTACTACATTAGGTGATAACACTCCAGTTTTATCAACAGCACAAAAGTGGGTAACTGATTTAGGAGAAGGGAGAGTCTAGGTGAGCCGAGGTCTGGACATCCTGCAACTGTCACCACCAAGGAAAACATTGATCGTGTTCACCACATGGTGATGGATGACACTATAAATCAAATAGCCAATGCTATTATCCCGTGAGAGTTGAGAATATTCTGCACAATGAAGGTTTCTGCTCAATGGGTACCATGTCTTTTGACACCTTATCAAAAACACACCTGGTTGATCACATCACTGGGAAAATCTGACATTGTTTGAAGCAGATCCAGCTGGTATCCTTGAATTTTTTCTAACCCTGAATGAGCTTTAGGTTCATCACTTTGAGCCAGAGACAAGACAATCCATACAGTGGAAACACCCCTCCTCATCTGCTGCAAAGAAGACTATGGTCATTTCATCTGCAGGGAAGGTAATGGCTTCAGTTTTTTTGGATGCAAAAGGCGTGCTTATTTAATATCTTCAAAAGGGCCACGCTATCAATGAAGAGTACTATGCAAAATCGGTGAGGCAGTTATGAAAGGCTATCAAGACCAAACACCCAGGAAAACTGATGAAAGGGGTCTTGTTTAATTGTTTAATCAGGACAATGCTCCAGCACACAAGTCCTTGATTTCAATGGCTGCTGTGCATGACTGTGGTTGATCACACTCTCTATTCTCCTGACTATCATCTGTTCCTCAACATGAAAAAACACTTGACTGGGAACCAGCATCACAGCAATGATGTTATATCTGCTGTTGATGACTTTTTGGACCAACAGGATGAAAACTTATTCATCAATGGAATCCAAGCATTGCAACACAGATGAAAGAAATGTGTGGACTGCAAGGGAGACTATGTTGAAAAATAAAGCTCATTTGGTCACATTTCATGAAAGTAACTTGGTCAGCCTATGAACTTTTCAGCTGCCCCTCGTAAACATCAAATGCTGCATGTTCTGTCAAAATTTCCTCCATCAATTCCCAAAATAATTTAACAATAAAAAATACTGAGAATTTTTTTTCTACAGCTGGATGCCCTTCCTGATGCCAACCCATACAGAATTCTAAGTATACTATATGCCACTAACATTTTGTTGGTTCACTGCGCTACTAGGCATGTTTGCGAGATATAAAAAGAATGGACACCAAAGGTTTAATATGCCCTTCCTGATGCCAACCCATACAGAATTCTAAGTATATCATATGCCACTAACATTTTGTTGGTTCACTGCGCTACTAGGCATGTTTGCGAGATATAAAAAGAATGGACACCAAAGGTTTAATAATCAATGTTATGACCTTTGCAGTGACAGGTATACATACAAACAAACACACACATATATATATATGATGGGCCTCTTTCCAGTTTATGTTTACCAAATTCCCTTATAAGGTATTGGTTGACCCAGGGCTATAGTGAAAGACAATAATAATAAAAATTCAATTCATACTGACCTTTGTGACACCGAGTCCTCTTGATTGTGGATTTCACCAATAGTCACTGTAAAATATAATGTATACACAAATTTAATAAAGTTTTTACATAGATGTTTCTACAAAAAAAAATATATTTACTGACATGCTATTCCTTATTGCCGAGGGAGTAAAAGAAAATGAAAATAATATTAATATGATATCTTTAATGTACATTTATTCTTGTTTAGCCCAACACTAGCCTTAACCCTTTAACATTCACATTATTTTATATATATATACTATTATATTTTCATGGTAAAAGCTTTACCTGACATAATTATCTCACATAATATCGAATCTATGAGATTTTGAAAGTATTTATTTTGAGAACAATACCTTAACATCAGTTTGAGCGACCAGTTACAGACAGTTTCAACAGAAAAAGGTAGATAATTGTGGCCGGTTTTGGCTGGTTTGAACACTAAAGGGTTAATGAATCAAAGATATTTCAAATATATAAAATACGATATGGTTTAACACAGCCTAGTCATTGGACACCTTCTGTAGAGTCCACAAGCATTTGGATCAGGTCCCTGGTTTGAGGATTACTTTGTCCTTCCCATGAACCTTGGGGGACATGACCACTGTCTTTCCCTCACTGACTAAATAGTACAAAAAAGGAGCTTTAATCAGGAAAATTTAATCTATGAAGTATAGGTCCAGGCAATATAAGTAAAGCAAATTTGATCAAAATATATCTTAAGTGTCTGAAAAAATGCAAATTGAATGTGTAATTCCGTTCTAGGGCAGTAAAATATCAGTGACACTAAAAAATTCAATAATAAATTATCCTGCTTCTATGGAGATAAAATTTCTTTGTAGAGCTATAAACATTAAAATATTATTCATGAAAGTAACATTTGACGTACTAATATTTAGTGATTGTTGGATAATGTAGTTGTTAGGTAGGTTTCAGAACAGGAAATGAATGAGAACAAATTAACTAAGTTTCACATCAGTTCACAATATCCAAATAATTGACAATCCAAGAGGGAAATACTGTGTTTGTCAAATATATATACATATATTTATATAGTGTGAAAGTGACAAAATAAATGAGAAGTGTATGCTCCACTGGATGTGAATGATAAGACACAAATGAGCTGAGAACTTGAATTTAAAAAGAATCATATGTAGTATGCAAAAGAGAATACTGATCATGTATGGAAATGGGGTGATGGTTGGGTAAAGCAGTCTAACTGGGAGGAACGACAGAAGAAAGCATACAAAATAGTAAAATATAATCTCAGGAGGCCCAATCTGAATAAGGGGATGACAAAACATTGCAACAAGTGGCAAGATACTGTGCTGGAGAAGAAATATCCAAACCATGCAAGCATGGGGGGGGGGGTGACATATGATGATGCTGGTTCTAAAAAAAACAATACATAAATTTCCATTTCCTGTGAAATAACATTCAGCATGAAATGAAGGTTAACAGTTCAAAGTTTACAAGCCATATATCATTTATTTGTCATTATTATACATCCACTTTCCACAGGGGCATGAGTTGGATTAATAGGTGCAATCCATGTCAGTTCTTATTTGGAGTTACTGTCTTCCTAGGCAAATCGGAGGACCACATTTTGCTCATGTTTCATTTTTGGCATAGTTTCTATGGCTGGCTGCCAATCCTAACACCAACCACTTTACAAAATGTAGTGGCTGTGTTTTATCATTAGCTAAGTACTCAATACATACAAGTCGTAGTTATAACTCGCACCTGCACAGGTTTCACTGGCTTCCTGTGAGGTTGCAACTCATATGAAATTTCTTGAGTGTTTTAAAAACAGAGGCCGCTGTCCTATCATGATATATATGTGTGAGTGAAATTTTGTGACTGTTTTAATGACAGTGGCTCCTGTCCTAGCATGATATATATGTGTGTGTGTGTATGTGTTTAGAATCATGAGGTGCATACAATGACTGAAGTTAATTTATACTGGACTATTGATCACATGGTGAAGGTGCATGGCTTAGTGGTCAGAGCGTTGGGCTTGTAATTGTGAGGTTTTATGAGTTCAATTCCCAGACCAGGTGATGCATTGTATCCATTTAATTGAGATAAAATGAGTTGAACCAATGGTCTATTGTAGATTAACTTGTCAAAATAGGTTACGATGTTTTATTTTTCTACAAGAGGAAGTAAAGGAAAGTATGTGTAAGTTAACACTTGGTTCAAGACTACAAATACAATACATGTAGTGGAATAGAAACTTGTGAGACTCCATGACCCAGTCATTTGTGATATATAAACTGATATATTAGCACTTAACTTCCTTGTCTGTATTGTGTCAAAAGTTGGCGAAGAAAATATGGAAATAACAGAAATATTTCAATTTGTAAAGCAGCTTAGAAAAGTGGTCTTACTATCTCAAGGCCAAGCAAATAATTGTTTTCTAAAGGAAATTGAAACTGTTGTTTACACAGGCACAGACACACATGGCTTTTGCCTTTCCTTGGGGCAACATCAGTGGTATGGAGAGGGGAGACTGGCATGCACGAGCAACTGTTGGTCTTCCACAAACAACCTTACCCAGACTTGTACCTAGGAGGGGAACTTTCTAGGTGCAAATCCCATGGTCATTGGTGACCGAAGGGGGTCTTACTCTTTATTAATCACATAGTAATGAGTTCAAACCTTACTATTACAACCATTGTGTTATGTCTCTGTCTGCTATAAAAACAATTGTTCGCACAATAAGTAATCAACTGAATATGCAAAATTCATCTCACCTGTGCATTTTTTTATATAAATTAGTATCAGATTAAAAAGGAAATTATGAAAACAGTCTGGCTTGAAAATTTTATATTTAACTCTTATTATATTTTGAAAATAGTCAAGAATTTGGATTCTTCAATAACTCTTACTCAAAAAGCACCTCAATCTATGAGATGAACTTATTCACAAAACAGCTATGTGGACAACTGAAAATCAAGTCAGATTTTGGACTAATATCTGGCCCTTTCCAATATGGTGTCTATCATTGGAATCACAACTGATATACAAACTCCTTGTTGGAGGTCTATAATCACCATGAATAGCCATGTTTGTGATGCTGGAGATTCATTGTTTAGAGCCAGCTCAACCTGCCCCTGAGAAAGGCTGACACAAGTACAAGTAAGAATTTGGAGGGAGATTTATTAAAATAACCAATATAATATATAACTTTTAGCTTTATATCTCCCAGTATACTACAGGTAGATAATTGATCTGAAGAGAGAAAAGACAAAATTGATTGACTTATGCAGAATATGAAAGCAGATAAGCTACTACACAGCTTATTAATTACAATCTACTTAAGTCACTGCATGTATATCAACTAATATGATCATCCAACAGAGCCTCTACCTATTAGAGGCAACAGTCAGGTTTCCCTTAAATCACACCCTGCAGTTTTAAATAAGGAGTAACTCACATTGAAAAATGTGATACTAGATACCCCTAAAAAGATGGGATGGCTACAGATGGAATACCTATAATCATAGGTCTGTTTAACCCTTTAGCATTTAAACTGACTGTATCCAGCCAGAATTATCTCATCTCTTTCTGTTCAAACTGGCAATAACAAGCTGCTAATACTGATGTTACGGTATTATTCTCAAAATAAATATCAAAATCTCATAGATTCGCTATTATGTGAGATAAAGCCTTTCCCGTGAAAATATAATAGTAAATATAGAGTAATGTAAATGCTAAAGAGTTAATCAAAATCTAATATGATAGGTTTAGTTGAATAGTAAGAGTAAAGATCCCCTCCGGTCACCAATGATCATGGGATTTGCGTCTAGAAAGTTTCTCTTCTAAAAAGCAATGAAAAATAAAATGTCTTGCTCAAAGACAACGCACCTCATCCAGTCCTGGAATCAAACTCACGACCTATCAATTGCAAGCCCAACGCTCTACCCACTAAGTCATTCAGTTCAGTAGTAATCATCTTATATTAAGAATAGGAGTGCAATCATTTAATGTCAGCACATAAAATTAAGAATACAAAATCATTTAACTGTGGAGACAACATAGAGAAGCTTCAATAATTTAAACTTCAGAAATATAAAGGAAGGAAACCTCAAATGATAAATTGATTAATGTACTATCCAATGGACTCTAAATTTATGAAGTACCATATATACTAGATAGAATATATGTCTAAGAAATGGGCAAAAATCCAAACCCTATGTATAAGCCGCGACAGCTAATCAACACATTGTTTAGATGGTGTATATAAGCTGACTCCCCCATTCTACCATATTCCTCAGCTTATATTCTTAATAAACCCTTTTGATACTGAAAAGAGCTATCATAATAATTAAGATTCTTGTCATCAAATTCATCTTTTGTTCCCATTTATATATCACTGTCCTATTCTTAATTAAATATGCATCTTGTTCTAAGTTCAATACAAACTCAGAACTGTATTTCTAAATGGAGATTGTTAGCATCTTATTCCACTAAACCACCAGCATGTGTACAATTAATTACTGTCATCCTGAGACACAAGTTTAGTGATTGATTTATCATAAAACATTATATGTACTCCTTGGAGTTTTAGAGGTGTCTATTGTAGTTCTTCATATGTCCTGCCAGATTACCCCATCCTTCGTGTGGTCAGCCTATTTACAATGGTTCCAACTGATAAAACTATGTCAGTTATCAGAATTAGAGAACAAACCAAAAGCTTCAAGAAGGTGAATTAGCAGAGTTGTTACAGCACCAGATTAAATGCCTTGCATTCCAGCTCTCCTAACGTTTAGCAGTAGCCAACTATGTTTTTCATTCTTTTGAATCAATAAAAAGTACCAGTCCAGGCCAGAGGATTGGCAGACTTGTTAGATCATTAGACTGGGATGCCTTGCAGTACCTGTTTTAGCTCTGTTCATTCACACAAAAAAATGAATGCCTATTGTTAAAAAACACCCAACAAACTTCCTTTGAGGAGCAATTTCATCAGAGGCCAGTTTAACTTAGATAAGTCTCTGAAGAAAGGACAAAAACATCCACAGATAACCTCATAGAAACTATATACAGTGACACTGTATATAAGAAAAGTAATTTCCCAGATCAAAACTGAGATATACCAATAGAGTGGCTGTGGACAACATCTACAAAAAACACTTCAAAAACAGCTCTTAGGAGGACAACACTGTAACCTATAGCTTGGCTGAGATAAGTGGATGATATTTTGGCGAGGTTTTTATACCCCTCTCTCGTATTGACCGCTTCCACACAATCTCTGAGTATGTCTAAGATGTTGCTGCAGGTTCTTACTAACACTAAGGCCTCAAGACATCTAAAGTAATCCACCCTTCCAGTTGTTTTTAGGGCATAAACAACTACCAGTCTAAAAGCAATACCATCTTCCTTGCTGTTCACATCAAGAACCACTGATCTTCCCACTTTGTCTAGAAAGGTTGAGATTACTCAGTCTATACATCACACAATCTAAGTTGACCAAAAGAGGTATAAACCTCATAGTTAACCAGAAGTTGAGTGAGTCATCATCATTTTAGGTCTGTGTTTCCATGCTAACATGGATTGCATCTCAGAAATATTTTGGCAACACAAAAAGAATGTCTAAGTACTAATAGATCACAAGAACTCAGTATATCCATTTAATTCACTTTGCTGAAGTAATGAAATAACGAAAGGTCATGACTTGATATGCTCATGCAAAAAAACAGAATGAGGTGTTAGAATGTCTATGAAAAATGAACAGCTATGGACACTAACTATAAGTAGACTATCAAGAAAGAAATTGAACACCAGGAAAATATGACCTGCAACAATAGAAGAAAGCTTCCATTTATAAAACACATTCCTGAAAAAGAAATATCCAACCCATTATATAAGCTCTGTATCACCTGTCTAGTATAAAGAACCAATTGAAAGGGTCTGTAAAAAAAAAAAAGAGGATTTTCAGAAGATATAACATTAAAAGTGTCCAGGAGTAACATTACACCCCACTGATTCCTCACCACAGTAAAACTACTTCTATAATAGCTTGTATATTCTTAGAGTAAATTACAAAGGAAAAAAACTAAGAATCACTATATTAAACATCTCTGAATGAAGGAGGAAATATTAAAACTAGGAAAATGTTGAACCGAGGATTAATGAAATCCCCAATTATAAATAAAACCCACAGCGGAAACATAAAAATTGCAGAAGTACATGTAGCTAAATATGGCTGCCATTACTGAAAAATTTGACTATCCAAAAAGAAGGCTGGTGATGGTGGCTTAATATTTGTTTAGAACTCCCACTGTTGACAACAAAAGGTTTCTCGACAAGTACAAAAGGGCGATTGTATAATGCCTGTGTGCAAAGTGCGATGCTACATGGTAGTGAAACATGGGCAGTGACTGCAGAGGACATCAGTGACTGGAGAGAAATAAAGCAACCATACTTCATTGGATGTGCAATATAAATGTGAGAGAAAGGAAGAGCTTGGAAATGGAGGAAAAACTGGGTTAAAGAGGAATCCAAGATGGTGTGCAAGAGAGAAGACTGCGTTGGTATGGACATGTGATGCATATGGATAATGAATGCTGGGTGAAGAAGTGCCAGGAGAATCCCAAGGGAGAGAAGCCACAGTAGAGGTAGACCAAGGAAAACCTGGGCAGAGGTAGTGAGAGCTGACTTCAAATCGCTGAGACTCACAAAGATGACAAAGGAATGCAGCAAATGGAGAGATGTTGCGCTGAAAAGGACCAGTCCAACCCATGCAAGTATGGAAAAAAACGCACGTAAAAATGATGATGAAATAAAGAACTGATGAAATAAATGATGAAATAAAGAACTGATTTTCTGACTTAGATAAGAAACAGCAGTACCCATAACCTCTAACCTGCCCTCTCTAAATCTGTTGTGGTAAAAAGAAGAAATCAAGATTCATGGCTTTCTGCAGGGACCTGATGAAAATGCTTGCAATACAGTGGACTCAAAGGCAAGATGGTGGTGATAAACCAAACTAAAATCTACAACCCAAGAACAGCTACAGTCCATTTGACAAGCTTCCCACAGAGTGCTGGCTAAACAATTTCACTTACAAGGTCAACTTAACATTATGGTAGAAGACACTCAAAGTGACAGGCGATGGGAATGAGGGTTGTAGTGTTAATCCAGTCACTGAAATGATCATTATCAGTTGTAAAGCTTATCAATCACATACCAACATGTTTATTTTCAATCAATCGAGACCCCGTAACTGATGCAACCAGTTGTTGAGCTAACCTAGGTCAAACAATAAGCTCACTTCACCATTAAATAAAACTGTTTCTCATCCAAGGCCAAGAACACTCACCAAAGGTTTTCCAATAATATGCTATATGTGTATAGTAAAATTACAAAAGTAAAATTAAACAAAAAACATTAGCTTATTTATCACTGCTTCTCACAGAACCCCTAGCGACCTCTTGTGGAACCCTCCTAGGGTTCCGAAGGAACACTAGTATAGAATAACATGGAAACTGATGCATGTTGCACACTAGAAACAACTTTGTAAAGAAGCCATGGTTATGCAAAAGAACATAGAGCTAGCATAAGAGATTGTTAGACCTAGCTTTCACAATAAGAGAGCATGATAGTTTCAGCTGAGTATTGTAGAAAAAGGGCTGCTAGGAGTGACTTTATTACTCATGAGCATCATAATTTAACATCCACTTTCCACACTTGCATGCGTTAAACAGGTTGTCACGTTATGAGACATGCCAGATCCAGAGATCACATCTTGCTCATACAGATCTGTATTTTGGCTTACAGGATAGACTGGGTGCTTTATCTCATGGTCACCATCACAATCACTTTACAGGATGGACTGAGTGCTTTTGTTGTGGTGCAGTGTTTGTATTTTGACCTCCAGAAGATTTCAACTTGGCTAAAACTATACTGGTGAAGGAGTAGGTAAAAGATATTCAAGGGAGTAAAGATGATCATAAATGATCCTCTCCATCATATTATATACATTCTAGATGTGAGAACAGGAAACTGACAGTTAACATGGTGAGAGAAGTTAGGATATTGTCATAGAATATACTTGTTGCTAAGTCTTGGGGGTGATATGGAAAAAGTGACATGATGATACAGTAAAGCAAGCAACAAATATTGTGACTGTCTGCAAGTGTAAAATCATCATTTCACATGTTTTCCCTGCTATCAAGGGTTGGGCATGTTGTCAGACCAGTCAGTACTCAAGTAGAATCCCTGACCTCCAAGTGGGTCAAGGGTCTGACATATAATCCAACACTCTACTGTGTGCAATTTATCATGGCACCAACACAAGGAAAGTTGTCATGTCTTTGATATAGCTGAAGTGTCACATTCAGCTAATCTGGAAGAGATATATTGAGAAAGAAACCAGAATATAGTTACAATTGGTGAGTACTGAGAGATTATGAGTCATGTCACACAAAGGTATCTTGTGAATATATTTCATTTCGAAACAAACATCTAAAAAGATTTTCTTCATGCTTTTATACATCTATAGCAGTAGCCACTAACACCTCATTTGGAAGTGATTGGATTATAGGGTGCAATGATGTCATCATCATCATCGTTTAACGTTCATCTTCCATATTAGCATGGGTAGAACAGGCTGTCCCTTTATGAGAGATCAGACCAGAGGGCCGTGATTCTCTCACACAGAACTGATTTTGGCTTGGTTTATACAACTGAATGCCCTTCCTAACGCTAACCACATTTACAGTGTGTGCTGGGTGCTTTTTGTCATCACGCCTACATGACCACTTTACAGTATAAGTGATTATTATTTTGTGCCATGTTAATCCTGAGTGAGTAGATCTATGATCAAAGGCATTCCAACTATGGCCATCCCATCCTTTCTTTTTCAGACAATGTTTCTTGAGCACAGGCATGGTAATGCAATTAAGTTCATTTCACAATCGCATGACTTTGGGTTTGATCTTACTGCATGGAAACTTGGACAAATGTCTTCTACTCTAGTTTCAGGTCAATCAAAACTGTAAGTAAAATTTGATAGGCAGAAACTGTTTGCAAGCCATTGCCCAGTTTATTGCCACCACCTGGCTTATGGTTGCCATTAGTGGAATCGACTGTTGCAAGCCTTTGGATCAAATAATTCATTTTTTTAATAGCATATCTAGGACATTGTCAAGTGTGTCCTTTTAAGATGGTATGATGTGATTTCAAAGGAGATTTAGCAACGAGTCCTTACAAGCCTAATGAACATATAGTTGTGTCCTGCTATGAATTGTTTTAATTCCAAAGGAATGGGGTGAATTCCAAATACAACTATGGTGTAGAATTAACTTAAATCCAACTAATTAAAGTACATCAAGAATAAGGATTTTAGAAACTAGTGAGTTATGATTGATTCTCTCATTTCAGAACAAGAGTTGGTAAAACACAACTACCAATTACTTAATGAATGTAGAAAGCAGTAAAAGTAATAGATGATTTAGGAATTAAGCAAAACTTTCAGTGCCAATGGCTGGGTGTTTTTATCGCCGACACCCAAGAGATGAGTGAACTGGATAGTAAATTACACATAACTGGAAGCTCTTAGTATAAAAGTTAGTGTATAGTGTTAAAGTTAACATCTTTCTTGAACCTAGAGGCTCATGCAGCAAGAGTTTATCCATGATATTTAGCAACAGAGAACAAACTTCACCCTTTGAACAAGACAAGACGCCTGTCCCTCCTTAGCTACTGTTGGCACTAATATTTTTAGCTGAATGGAATAACATAAAATGAAATGCCTTGTTCAAGAACACATCATTCTGTCAAGAGAGGAAACACATACGCCAAAATCTTAATCTCTTGACCATAGATATAGGATAACCACTAAAATATGTCAAAGTGAGTTGATAGGGTTATTGCTTACAGGTTATTAAGACATGATGAGTGGAATGGAGAGATTTGTGCAGGAAGGGGTGATTTCAAAACTGAAGATTACATACTTTGTTTTGAGAAATTTACCACAATTCTTTAACAAATTCACTGAGGTCTTCCTATGAAATATGTTATCATGACTGTATGTGTGGTATTAACATTTTTAAGTTAAACATTTTATGAAACAATGTCAATTCGATATATAAAAAATGCAAATATGTAGACTGCAAACGGAGAAAACTGAATGGAACATCTTCAAATTTAGGTGATTATAAATACAAAATACTCATGAGGTCACATACTAAATTCAGTATATCAAGAAAGGTTGCAGAAGAGATCATATCAAGATTTAAGAAACTTCATCTACGTCAAGTTTTGAGACCAGTTTTAAAACATACAATTGATAAAAAAAAAGTTAATTGTTAAGATTTTAAAAATATTTATCAAGAAATTAAAGTAGGTTTCATCTAAAGTCTAGCTAAATTCTATAGTTTCCATGATTAATCAATGACAATTGGAAAATAATACCAAAATATAACAATATATTTTTCCAAGTTCAATAGACGAGTACTAAGACATATTTGTTTTTTTTACTGAAAGTAATTAATAAACGTCGCAAATGCTTCAGCTATATATAGTTAAAATTTCAGCTTAATCCATTTGGCACAATTTATCTTTTTCATATAACAAGTGATGCCTGCTCTCCTTGTAATCTTAATACTCACACGCCATGATATAAGCGTTATTTTCATGATTCCTATACACCATGTTGTCGATGTAGTTGACTATCTCCTCCCCACAAATGTTTGGCCTTGTGCCTAAATTAGAAATTATTATATATCCATAAGCCCATCTTAACAGGGCTTACAAAACTTTGACCATAACAGTCACTATAACAGTTTGAAATTATTTCTGATTTAAAATCTTAACTGATAGTATAATGCGTGTGGTGGTATATCACGTAAATAGAAATTAAGGGGATATGGAGATTTGTATGGTGTTAACCTGAAAACCTTGGGTTCGCTGAATAGTTCCAACAGTACTTCATTATACGATGGTTTGTAATAAATAAACGTGTCTAATGAAAGATGTTCCATGGACGAATATTCTCTATCTAATAACTGTTTGTTTGTTTGTTTTTTATATTGTATTATCATATACATACACACACAGAAAATATGGAACAGGCATGCATTTAAAATTAGTTATATTTTTAAACATAAATAAAGCAAAGAAAATAAAAAACGAAAGAGACAACAGGGGAACCTATACGCTAGAAATAATAAACGTGTTTCGTTCGAATCGCATTTCACCATCTATTTTGGGAAGGACACACTGGTCTTAAATACAAGTAAAAAGACAGTGTGGAACAGCTTTTATGCACTGGAGTAATTGCTGGCCTTGTGCCAAAAGTTGAAACATTATTATAAGCTCGCTCGATCAGGGTTGATCTCGGGCCCAAATAACAACAAAGAGAGAATTCTCTTGAGTGCAGTATATCTTCCGATTAGATACACCTGCCAATACAAGAGCTATTTGTTCGATGGTTTCTTCTGATAGGTTATTACAGAAGACCACAAAATCTGACTAGTGACATATTTCCATTATATAAACAACCATCGCGATACCGATATATTTACAGAAAACTGTGTTTATAGATTGCTAATATCATTATAAAGAGTTGAAAATTAGAATGCTGTTGTTAACATCAAAATAATTTGTAGACAAATGTTCAATTACATAGATGTTATGTAGAAAATATTCTACATCATACTTCAAATAATGTAATGCACAAAACAATATATATACAAGTTTACAATACATATAGTTTAACAATAATTAAACATAACTGATCAACAACACAACCCTATCCACTCATTACTAAACTAGTTTTAACAAAATTACCATAACGAGTACTCGATATCAATTTGCTATATTTTTTATTACAAGTTAGCATACAATAAACACCCTTAGTATCTAAACAACTAGCTTAGTGATATTTCTATTTATAATTCAATTCTGTATGACATTCGTTAATCAATGCATTTGTCGGTTCAAATATATACATATGTGTGTTTGTGTTCACACGTATACAAAATGGTTATAAAAAGCTAGAAATCTTATAAACATAAAGTGAAAATAATAGATTGGGTAGTGTTTAAAAATAAAAATTAAGTCCCTTTTTTTCAGATTCACACACACAATATTTCCCGTATATATAGATATATAGACACACATTATACATCATGTACATACATACACACACATATATATATATATATATATATATATATATATATATATATATATATATATATAAGGTGATGATATGAATAAATTCAAGAAACGTTTAATAATATACTGAAGTGAAGCAAACTATTGAATCTTCCAATCCATTATGTTTTTCCCCAACTTAACTATAGGAAATAATCTCTTCACTTTCCCCGCACTGTTGGCCCCTTCTCATATCTACCTGCATATATACATACATTTAAACATTCATGCGCGTGCGTGTATATATTTTTGTAGTTAGATTATTAGTTTATATCATAAAGCAATATTAGGACATTCGACTATTACAATCATTTAGCTGTAATAATCTATTTTAATATTCTAAAAATTTCAGCAGAGTTGATTAAATAAAATGGGAAAATGTCAACACATATAACATATATTTCTTATGATTACCCAGATAGAAAGAAATATAGACAAGCAAGGCATCATTAGTTAGTGATCTCCATTGCTGTTATTTAGAATGAGTAACACACTGACAGTATTCAGTGTTGGTGGAGTTTATTGCCATAACAGTTTCGAATTTTAAATAAATAAATATATATATATGTGTGTGTGTGCGTTTAAAAATTAACAAAATCACTAATTAAAAAAATAGAATGCAATAGAGTAATAAAAATAACCAGTAAATGTTTATATGTATATATTATATATATATATATATATATATATATATATATATTACAGAGTACCGGATTGCAAAGCTCGTGGATGAATAGCTTAGAATTATGGCCTTACTCGTTCGACTTTCCTCAGCCTTTTATATTGTAATATAAGCTTCATAGAGTTATGCATATAATTTCAATCGATTAAGAAACAGAACTTTGAAGAAGAATCATACTTAACAGACAATATATATGTATGTATATATACATACATATATTCCCATGATTGTGTTTCAGAAGTAAAGCATACATACAGAAAATGGAGTAAAGTAGTAAATAATAGTAATTCCAGTGAATGTTTTAAAGATAGATACGTGCCATTAGATCCCTGTATTGTATAATAAAACAGCAGAAGAATGTATTGTTTCAATCCAGTAAAGAATCCACAGTGATAGCATGAGATTAAGAGGAAAAAAAGTCTATTTTACACTGCTTTGGAAAATATGGCGGAAAATAAGTGCTCCCTTCCTCATACTCCTTCCCTTTTTTCACTCACTCACAACTATCTACCTCTTACTCTCGTTCATCAAACTATCTCACACCTCCCACTAATCCCCATTATCCTCACTTCCTTTTCTTTATCTTTTTTCCTCCCCTCTCTACTAACCTTTCTATTTCTCTCTCTCTCCCCCTCTGTACTAACCTTTGTATCTCTCTACCTCACCCTCTCTACTAACCTTTCTTGCTTTCTCTCTCTCCCCCTCACTACTAACCTTTCTATCTATCTCTCCCACAGTTTTCCCCCTCCCTCATTTTTTGTGTTTTTCACTGTCTTTCTTTTAAACTTCCGCGAGTTTTGTATTTATATTTCTAGATCATACTACGATTTACTATAATGAATAAAACAAGGCTAAGTAAGAAATACTAAACTATTCATTCGCCCTAAGCACGTTTACTATATAAATCGCTTGCTAGCTAACAACTACTATTTTATAATTATTCATTTTTACTTTTGCTATTTAATCTTATAAATATATATATGTTATTACACACCTAACACACACACACACATATATATATATATATGTGTGTGTGTATAGTAATATATATATATAGTAATATATATATATATATAGTTATATATTTAAAGGTTAAACAAGGTTCGATGAATAAATCAGGATTAGTTTTACAATAGATTGGAATGAATATATATATAGTTATATATGTATGTATAGTTATATATATATATATATGTATGTATGTATAGTTATATATATATATTGAGTATATGTTGGTTTATTTTATTTTATTTTATATATATATATATAGGTTCCTGAGGACATTCCTGGTGATTTCATACGAATGAAACAGTTCTAGTCCAGTAGAGGTCATTTATATATATATGTAGTTGACGGCTAGGAGAAAAGAGTACTCAATGCCGGAGTAAAGTTTAAATATTCATTTTATTCAGGTGAAACTCCAGAATAACAAGACTCACTATTTAGCCTTAATAAAATCAATATATATATATATACGTTTTTTCACTGCCCATATAAGGAATACTATAAAGTTACTTTTACTTCAACTTATTGGACTTTCCAAAAAAAAAGTCGCAATTTGTAGGCACTGGCATATATATTTCTCAATACAAAGTTCCTGTGGTGCGGTTGTTGGTTAGCAAGGAAACCAAATGTTCCCGCCTCTGCTCTTGGATTAATCAAATGAGGAGAGTGCTAAATTACTCATAGTAAACAATACATACACGCACTCACTCTCATATATATACATACATACATATATATATATAGTTGTGTATGTAAACTAAACATATATATTTTATAAAACATGGAATGGTATATTTTGTGTGTGTAAATGGGCAGAGATCACTGCAAATACATACATATATATTTAATATATAATAAATATGTATATATACATTTATTATTATATATATATATTTATTTACGTAGATAAATTGAGAACTAATCACCTCCAGCCATCTCCCTGAATCTTGGCATACTGTCTTCCACCTTTGACCTTTGAACTCGACCTACATCTTGACATTACCGAGTGAAACCATTCACCAATATACACACGCTTTTCTGCTCCGAGTTGAAAAGTTCACGCAGGCTAATATTACAAAAGGAATCACTATGAAATGTATATCTATAAATATATTATATGTATATGTGTGTGTGTATGTATAAATATTATATTAGATATATATAATTTATATATATATTATATATGCTATATATGTGTGTAGGCTGCTGAACACGCCGATTGATATCAAATATCATGAGTATGCGTGTGTGTATATGTATATATTATATATTAATATATACATACAAACAGGTATAAGCGCGCGCGCGCTCGTGAGTACACAAAATTATATATATTTATTGTAAATATACTAATGCATGAACAAAATATCTTCCAACCTTAGCTTTTTCTAATGAACCAATCATAAAGGCTTAAGGTAGACTAATTGCGTATAAACACTATACAACTAAAGGCTGGGAGTCAATATTAATGTAATCTGTGTTAATACCTCAGACATTGCTGCCTCACATGTTTTTGGTACAAATACGTATTGTACAAACTTTATAACAAACATTACCCTCCCATTCTGGAACAGAAAATACATCAGTTCCTACCATACACGAAAGTTCCCTTTATGGTCGCTTGACTTGCTATAAAAGGCAATCGAATCTCCTTTTATCACATCCTACTGTCTTAAAAAAAAAGTAAGGGAGGACACACTGGATACTGTAATCCTATATGTGCTTGCCGTGTCTGAAAAAATATATATACTGGACGAGTATGGTAGGAAGGCTTTTGATCATAGGGTTGCTTAATCAAGGCTGAAGTAAGACTAAACTACAGCACATTCTCGACTACATTCAAAAATATCATCTGGCCGATTAGGCAAAGACTTACTCACCAACATGCTACATTAATTCGCAGACATGTTTTAACTTTTTTTTATCATTTTTTTCACCATAACCAGCCTCTGCTCCTCAAAACGATCCATCTGCCTCCCACTTCCACTCAAATGTACCCGATGCACTGTCGCCCCTCCTTTCACCCCTATTATCTTTTTAGCCTCACACACATACACATGTATAAATTGTTATTGTTTTGCTAGTTTCAGTCATTAGACTACGGCCAAACTAGGGCACCGTATTGATTAATCGACTGTAGTACTTGTCTTTTCAAGTCTGGTACTTATTTTACCGATCGTTTTTGTCGAACCGCTAAGTTATGGAACATAAACCCAGGTACAAACATAAACATAGACACGAACATACACACACGTATATGATATATAATTTATATGACTATAGTTGAAGACTCGTACTTGGATTGAATACAGTCATGTATGAGAGAACGAAGTTTCACTTTTAAATATTTGTTTTATTTATTAACGAACGTGACACGTGTTTCGCAATTGATCAGCTCTAGGTCTTATTCGATGTTATAGACCTGACTCCAGTATCGATCTGTTCATCTGACATGTAAATTTGAATAAAAATATTTCCACCCACAGTAATTAATAATCATTACTAAATATTCTACAAATACACACACATATCTATACATATAATTGAGAATGGTTTTTCGGAGTGGAGTCACAGTTAAATAAGCTAGCTACTCAATACATTAATAGGGAAGAAACATTTATTTCATATAGAAATGACTTCTATAGGAATAAAACTGTTTCATTCACTGACTGGGAAGGAGTAATGCTAGAACTATGAAATCTTGCATGCATTAATTTCAACTCTTCTTATTAATAACTGCATTGTTTCTTTCCAGGGACTGTTGAAAAATAAACCCAATTTGGTCGTTCCATGAGAGTATCTTGGTCAGCCTATGAACTTTTCAGCCGCCCTTCGTCATTTTATCAAAAACTCTTATTTCAATGGTTAGAATATTTCAAGAAAGAATCACTGAACAGATTTTACGGGTAAAACCAACCGGCAAGAGAGCTAGGGGTAGACCCGGAGCAAGATGGTTGGATAATTTCCATGAGTTTGGCTGGTCACACTTGGGGATCCAGCTGGATCAGTTGGAGACAGTTGCTTCAAAGAAGACCCCTGGAAGGAGTGGTTGAGGAGTTAACCCCCACAACCCTCTCAGGAATAAGTAGGCGAAGAAGAGGACTCTTATTTCAGGCCAAAAATGGTATCAGCTTGCTTGTGCATATACACTGTAAAACAAGAAAGTTATGACACACAAAATAATTTTAATGTATATCAAGATATGATATGACAGAAAGAATAACAATTGCTTTTTATCCAGTTTCATTTACATAGGCTAAATTTGAGGTTGAAAATCTGACAGGTCGCCTTGGCATATTGGACTACAATATATGTGGTTGGATTACTGCAGACAGACCTTTCAAATCGTTTTCTCTCATATTTCACCTGTATAAATGCACCATTTAAGTTTCTCATAAAAATGTTATTGTATGTATGAAAATTCCAAACATTGTGGTTATGTGAAATCATATACATACTGGTGTAATGCTACAAAAGGCGGTAAGAGGACGCATTTTGAAATTGTCGAGAAACTAGAGAGCACGATGCATCAATACACCTGTGGTTTAGAAAGTGCTACAATCTCCCCGGAAATTTTTTTTTAATCAGAATGATTTTAAGTGGAAGTGAAAAGAGGGTTTGGTAGAACAGTACCGATGCCTGATAACCCTTGCGCGGGTCTAATCGATCTATGTTCTAATTTTAGTAATAATTGGTTGCCGCTCCTTGCGTTTAGGATTTTTCATTGTTAAAAGTAACTGAAACAGATGTTGAAGAAAGTGATCAGACTGATGCGCTTTCTGGTCATGTCCATATTCTTGCATGCCTGTGAGTCTTGGACAATAACAACAGATCTGGAAAGCAGGATACAAGCTATGGAGATGAGATGCTTCCGAAAGCTCCTTGACATCACCTACAGAGACCGCATTTCCAATGAGGAGGTGCGAAACAGAATTTGGCAAGCCATCGGGCCCTACGAAGACCTACTGACCATTGTCAAACAACGCAAATTGAGATGGTACGGGCACTTGACAATATCTTCAGGGCTTGCCAAGACTGTCCTGCAGGGAAGAGTACAATGAGGGAGGAAGAGAGACAAACAGAAAAAGAGATGGGAAGACAACATCCCGGAATGGAGAAGCATGAAGATAGGTGCAACCATGAGGAAGGCGGAGAGGTGAGAGGAATAGAAGGAGCTGGTTGCCTGGTCATCTGTGGTGCCCCAACGGTCCACCAGACTGCGAGACAGATGAGATGAACTGAAACAGTTAACGATTTTTTATCATTTTTTTAAGGATAGGATTTTTAAATTTCATTACATTAAACGATCTTAAAAAGTAATGAAACACTGTTCTCACAGCACAATATATACAATGTTTAAAAAACATACTTAGACACACCGTAAAAATATAACTCGTGGATAAACCACACGAACTAGATTGTCTGGCTCGTTTCGGACTTTATTACGACTCCTCAGGATCACTTTGTCTTTCATCTGCAATCAACCTGTTTGAGTATACTTTAAATGGATGTAAGCTACATCGATCTCTTTAAGCAAATCATATCAGTATGTTGTGCTTTTATAAGTACTATGGTGCGTGTGTGTTTAATGCTGGTCCGAAAGCTTGCGACAAAGTGGGATCCGATAAAAGCACCAAAGGGGCAGATGGTGGTGTTAAACCAGGCGGCATATATATATGTGCGTGTGTGTGTGTCTACAAATCGGTCTTTTTTTACGTCGTGCCCCTTTGTGTGTTATAACTTAATTGTTCGATAGATGAAGATCGATAAAAAAAATACTAGACTGAAATGTACAATGTGACCGTAATGTTCGACTAAATCTGTGGAGGCGGCACTCAAGCATGGCCGCCGTTCAATAACTGGAACCATGATGTGTATACACCGTATATGTTTGTGTATTCACCTTTTGCAGCATGAAAGACTGCACTCAACGAACCACTAAGACTAGCGTCTGAGAGACAATAATCATTAGCATCGAATGACTGCTTTATATGTGTGTTTGTGTGTACTTGCACCCACACTTCATATATTTTTACTTACATCGATAACAACTGACATTTTATATGGGTTAAATCCATTTAAATTTATTTATATTTAAATAATACCTCTTTTAGGGAAAAAAAAAATATATAAAGAAGGCATATATTTCTTATTTCAAAACATGTAACATGTGCGCTAGTTTAGTATTACGAGGATCGACTTCAAAGTTCATAGGCTGACTATGAAGGAGTGATGCTAGAGCTGTGAAATCTTGCGTGCATTAATTTACACTCGTTTTATTAAAAATCGCATTCTTTCCTGAGACTATGTTGAAAAATAAACCTCATTTGGTCATTCCATGAGAGTATGTTCGTCAGCCTATGAACTTTTCAGTCGACCTGTGTATATTAAGGGTTGCTCGAATAGACCTGTCACGATCATCCCTTCGTTTTATTTTTTTTTTTTTATTTATCTAAAATAATATTTTCCAGTATGTCTTCTTGTTTCAGACAGCGGTGTATGATTTGGGGGAAATTGGCTGCTATTTGTAGCACGTCGGATAACCGTAATCGAGATTCCTTGTTGTAGAAGTAGTAGTATACAAAGGTCGGCTGAAAAGTTCATATGCTGACCAACACACACTTAGGGAATGACTAAATGAGGTTTATTTTTCAACATAGTCCTGGAAAGAAACAATGCAGTTATTAATAAGAATCGTTGAAATTAATGCATGCAAGATTTCACAAATCTAACATCACTCCTTCATTGTCAGCCTATGAAACTTTCAACCGACCCTCGTA
Organism: Eledone cirrhosa; assembly: GCA_964016885.1. Classification (NCBI taxonomy): domain Eukaryota; kingdom Metazoa; phylum Mollusca; class Cephalopoda; order Octopoda; family Eledonidae; genus Eledone; species Eledone cirrhosa. The sequence goes on from OZ024743.1 coordinate 219,214,694, forward strand.
TCTTGGTCGAACTAAATTACTTGTCCTTCCCATTTTAAGACAAGTAATGATTTGCTGCTATTTCTTGCAGTTTGATCGGTTACATTAATGTTCTGTAGTAAGTTCGTGTTGAAAACAGGGATTTAACTGCTATTCCTAGCTGGTCAGTGATTACATACAAGTTATAGAGACTCCCATGTTTGCTGGTGTCCTTATTTTCTAAGATAGTCTTGTGCTACGGAGGGATCTGCTAATTTCTAGCCTATTGAACGATCACAGAGGCTTGCTGCATTTACTTGTACTGTTAGAATGAAAATATTTCAGTAATATTGTTGTAAGGATGTAGTGTTTGTTTACTCAATACTATATCGCAGTATTACGCACCATCGTTATCACGACCCAGTAAAATGAATGACCAAAATATTTACCAGATTTTTTTTGTTTTTGTTTTGGATATTTTTTTTGTTCGAATAATTAATATTTTTTAAATGTATTTCTATTGCAATATTTCGACAAAATAATTTTGATAGAAATTTGAAAAATCACTTAAAACATTTAAAAAAAAATCTAAATTTACATAAAAGAAACCTGACAAAAATTCATAATTTAAAATATAGACTTACATAAATTAACTTAAATTAGATAGCAAACGATTTTATATTATAAAAAACTACTAATCTATTAAATCTACAATATATCGTAAATACGAACTAACTAATGTAAAAAAATTATTAGAAAGTGATTTAAATTTGTTTAATTAAATGAGTTTATAAATTTTCAAGTGATTTTTAATAGAGAGACAAGATATTTTAAAATGGTTTAACAGGAAGTAGATATGTCACGTGACTTATGACAAGAAAACTTGAACTCTCTTGACCCATACTTAGTAATTTCATTTTTTGTTAGCTCAACCCTTATGCTATCGGACTGCTTTAAGCCAACCGTTATCGAGCAGATAGACTTATGATCAAATACATTCCAACCATGGCCATCCCATTCTTTATTCAGACATAGTATATATATATATATATATATAGTACCAAATTATACAATGCCGTTCTTCCTTAAGAGAGTATTTATAGTATGATACCAATATGAGGCTGCTATTTCTAGCAAGGCAAGGTCATCTCTAACTGAGCAGACCTATGATCAAAGACATTCCAACCATCGCCATCCTATTTTTATTCAGAATATAGTGTATATATATATATATATATATATATATATATATATATATAAAATATTATAAAAAGGAATAATAGATACAATATACATACACATATATTTGTATACCTCTCATTATTGTATATATATATATATATATATTTAAAGGTTCAATGAAGAAATCAAAGAATTAGTTTTACAATAGATTGGAAGCACTCAACAAAATTGGTTTTCCGGAGTTATTAATATTCATTCAAAATATTAACAAAAATAGAACTTCATTGTGATCAAGTATATTTTATTATACATATTTCAGAGGTACTGAGCTAACTTCAACAGTTCGTCCTCATCAGATAAAATAAGATGATCCATGACATACCCTGACATAGTAGATGGTTAAGATCCAGTCATGGTAGTGAGTAAGATATGACAAAACTCAATATTTATATACCTTAAGATTGATACATGTATCAATCTTAAGGTATATAAATATTGAGTTTTGTCATATCTTACTCAATGCCATGACTGGATCTTAACCATCTACTATGTCAAAGTATGTCATGCATCATCTTATTTTATCTGATGAGGACGTACTTGAAGTTAGCTCAGTACCTCTGAAATATGTATAATAAAATAAACTTGATCACAATGAAGTTCTATTTTTGTTAATATTTTGAATGAATATATATATATATATATTACTTATATTACTATATATACATATATAGTACTAGATTATATATATATAGTACTAGATTATACAATGTCGTTCTTCCTTAAGAGAGTACAGTATGAAACCAATATGTGGTTGCTATTTCTAGCAAGGCAAACGATGTTACCTTTCGTCATATCTGATTGAGCAGATCTATGATCAAAGGTGTTCCATCCGTATTGATCCTGTCCTGTTTTATATCAAGGATATTTATAGTCTTATGTGACTTTTTAAAGATAGTAGAGGTTGGGATAATTCAAGTGAAACTTGTGCAATTTTCTTCACATTTTTATTTTCTCTTTCGTTAATGTATGTTCTGTGGAAAGGTTGTTTAACCCCAAATCGAGTAAACCTGATCAAATTCATTTAGATATTACCATAGTGCATCGTTTTTACAAACAGTGGTAAGGAACTCTCAAGGAAGCTGGACAGCAGATTTTGAGAGAAGAAACCCTCCCCAAGCAAGTGTTTTGGCCCTTAACTTTTATGTTTGTAACTCGAACTGCATTAACCAACGTATCTTTTTTTAAAGAGGGTAGTAGAGTGAGATTTGGACGGAAATGTCGATGCTATATATAGATGGTCGAGCGACTAGATAGACTCCTTGTTCGTTGAGGAAGGGTAAGCAGATTTTAATATCTAATAAAAACGTTTTAAAGGTTAACAATGTCCTTTACGTTGTTTAGCCCGAAATTAACCATGATCAATGGCATTCCAGTCGTGACCATCTGTTTGTAGGGACTATGTCTCGGACTATTTATGTCCTTTATTTAAGATGGTAGAGTGTTTAAAAGAAATTAGACTACTATTTCTAGCTGTTCGAGTGACCACCTAGAGGCTATCGCTACATTGGTTCGTTAATTTTCTTTATTCTGATAGTCGAGTTATATATATTACTTTTCCATCGTCCTGCCAAGAAAAAATAGATTAATAAATTAAAATTCAGAAAATTAATTTCAATTTATTTCATAGATTTGTTTCTTTTGTAAATAATGTATTGGGTTTTCATAATTAATCATATAAATAATGGGAAAAAAAGGGAATGGTAAAGAAGGACAGATCTGGCTGTATAGGAAAGTAAACGAATACAAATGCCATAAATGAGAAGAAAAGGAGGAAAAGAGCAAGGATTATTAGCCCACGGAAGAGGAGGGGGGGGGGACAGGCTCTATGCCTAGGTGGAAGCGGTGTGTCGGGGTTCCTAACCCAACCCCGATAACGTTTTGTTTTTTTTATCCCCAAAAATTTCGTGGGAAAGCAGACCTACTAACAAAAGTGTTCCAGCCACACCATCCCTATATTTCGGGCATTGCGTATCTAGGACTACATTATTTAATGTGTCCCGACCTTCTTTCTTTTATGATGACAGGGTGTAATTTGTGGGGAATTGACTGGATTCTAGTAAGTGAAGTGACCACAACACACAAGGCACCTCTCGTTTGCTGGATCTCCACCTGTTACGTTATAAGTAACGTTATTCCAGCCTACTGTCCTAATTTGTAAAATCAGTTCTCCTTCTAGTTGGTAAATGCAGTATCGTTTTACCACGTATCATTTCTGTTTATGGCATCGTGACCTTTTATTGCCCTCTTTACATATATCTAGGTCATTTAAAGTTGGTATGTATTTACAATTACCGGCTGAAGTTAACTGATCTTAATAATCCTCGTGAAAAACAATGTGGATGTGCGAGATATACTTCTATGTATAGTCTGTATTAACAAACTCAATACACACACACTCTCTCTCTCATACACTTTACCACTCGCATATATATATATATATATATATATATATATATATACACTCTCTCACACACTATTTATCATTCGCACATATATACACACACTTATCTTCATCTATCACACACACAATTTACTACTCACACATATATACATACTCTCTCTCTCACACACACACTATTTACCACTCGCACACATATCATATACGCACTCTTTCTTTTTCTCTCTTATATACACTTGCTTCTCCACCTACTTTTTTTCTCCTACATAGACTCACCCCTCTCTAGCATATATACACTGACACTTGAATAGATCAAAGACCTAGATTTGGGGTAGAAAACATGGAAAATTTCTTACTCTTTTATAAATATATATTCACTGCAATGTGGAGCAATTGTTGTTACAACTGGATACCCTTCTTACTGCTAACTCAGTGTGAATGGAGTACAGTTTCTATCAAAAAGTTCACAAGGTGTAATGAATTATTTTGCCGCGTTGAAGAGAAGCTTAACGTTTATTTATTATTTTATTGTTACCGGCCACAAAATTTGGCTGTTCTTAATTCAGAATATTCTTGAGTACCTATACACTTAAGAATATTCTCAATTAAAAACAGCCGAATTATGTGGCCGGTAATAATAATTAAACATTTCTCTTCAATACTGCAAAATAATTCATTACATTTTTTGTTTTTTCCTAAAAAAAAAAAAACTTTTCCAGGTGCGGTTTCTAGGTTTTATGCAGCTCCCTATATACACCCTACCTCACTCCCCTTTTTTCTTTTTCTTTCTTCTTGCTTGAAGCGATGGTTCTTTATGCTGCCTCCGCTCTTCAATTCTAAGCTTTGCACTTCGTTCGCCTCGCATCCAAACATCTAACTCAATGACTCAGCCTTATTCCCCACTTTAACGCCTCTGTAGATAAAGAAGTTTCTATTAATGCTTTTTACTTAAATAATTCTAATAGCTTTCTAGGTGCGACTTTTGTCTTCCACTAAACTTTCTGTACCGGGATGGAAACCCGTCCCCCTCGTTATTTCAACACATTTTCTTTCTGCCTTGATTTACAACATTGCCTCTTTCTACATTCCCTCTCCAAATCTGCCTCCTCTTTCCTCCCTTCTCCTTGCTGAACCATTCGCCCCACCTGTTTTGGCCATGCGCTTTCACTTTTTCCATCATTTACTTGCTCACAGTCTAAATGACAGCATCTCTTTCTCTTTCTTCCTCACGTTCAGACGAAGTACATCAGTCCGAAACGTTAAACTCCTTCCTTCATCACAGCAATTCTTCTATAGACGAATTGTTGCCGGCGCATTCTCTCTCTTTATTTAAATGAGTTGCGTCGCTCAAGCTTTTACATTTTTAAATAACTAGTTTTACGCTACTTTCATTTTCGTTTTTCTTCTTCCTTTTCTGTTCCCTTTAATAGTGTGTTTTTTTTTTATTAGATTTTGCTAGATATGTATTTAAGATGTTATTTTATTAAATACATTAAAAAAAAAAAAAAAAAAATCTTGTACATTTATTTAGTGATTCTTCCATCAATACACCAGCAAAGACGGTGAAGTCCATAATTCGCTGATGTAAGACAGAAACATGTCCGGAGTAGTCTCCCCCTACTTGCCAAAATATTTTGCAATATATTAGTTATTGGCCTATATTGTTTTACCATCAAGGTATAACTATTTTTAACGCTCCCGATATTAAATATGCTAATGCGAACTTTGTCAGAGTTTTTATTTATTTTAAATGAGATATTGCTTGTTCACATTTGTGTTGATAAATGTGAGTAAAAGTTCTACATCATTAGTTTTCAGATTTACAGCAATAATTAATAATTAGCAATCTTCTAAAAGAAAATTATCTACCAGTGTTACAGATTTTGAGGTAGCTGTAGCAGAACTGAAAAACTCTTCCATGTAGATATCGTTCGCGCCGCTCAGCCTACGGGATATAAAAGCATTATCTAGAGGAAAGATGGATTGGTGGTGGATTGGCAGTATCGGTAGAAGGTCGGACGCCATGCTTTCCAGCATAGTTACGTCCCTTTACGATCTGAGTTCAAATCCCGCCGAGGTTGACTTTGCCTTTCATCCTTACGGGGTCGATAAAATAAAGTACCAGTAATGCACTGGATAATTTGCTGGCCTTGTGCCTAAAGTAGAAACAATTATCTAGAGGAAAGATGGGGTGGTGAAAGCTGGAATGCTTATGAAAGATTACTTAATCAGGGCTAAGGTAGATAAAGGGCCCTTAACTTTTGATGGAATCGTATTGGCGCCGTTCTGTTTGATACCTAATGGAGCCCATACCTCTCCACGCCAGAACACAGCTATATCTCACAGGAAGGAAGAGAATTGACCCTAGTATTGGACTGTTGTAATAATAATAATAATAATATATTGTTATACTTTGGGAGGGTCATATTGCCAATAAAAACAGACGCATCTGTTGGTTTTTGATAATATATAAACAATATATTGACAATATATAAACAACCTTCCGGTTATCAAACCAACCGGAAATTTATAATAAATTGAAGTGAAAACCAACAGAAGCGTGTGTTTTTATTGGCAACATGACCCTCCCAAAGTATAACAATATGTTTCAACACACGTTTTCAGATAAGAAATCTTGCAAAACAAATTCAAAAACGAATTATATACATTATCAAATATATATATATATATTGTTATACTTTGGGAGGGTCATGTTGCCAATAAGAAACACACGCACCAGTTACTTTAACTCCAATTTATTATAAATTAAATTATAAATTTATAAATTTCCGGTTGGCTGGTTGGTTCCACAACCGGACGGTTGTTCATATATTGTCAAAGTTCTTTCGTCACACATTCTGTGAACACACACAAAAACAAGATGGCGTAGGACAGAACAAAGGAGAGGCACAAAACAAAGAAAAGAATCCCCAGTCACTGAAGAGGTCACAGAATGTGTGACGAAAGAACTTTGACAATATATGAACAACCGTCCGGTTGTGGAACCAACCAACCAACCAGAAATTTATAAATTTTTTAAACTTATAATTTAATTTATAATAAATTGGAATGAAAGTAACTGGTGCCTGTGTTTCTTATTGGCAACATGACCCTCCCAAAGTATAACAATATCGGTTTCAACACACGTTTTCAGATAAAGAATCTTGCTAAACAAATTCAGAAACGAAATATATATATATATATATTAATTGTTTCTACTTTAGGCACAAGGCCAGCAATTACCCAGTACATTACTGGTACTATGGAAAATATCTTTATAAAACCACACCTTCTATAAAGTACATCTATCCCTTTTTTTTTTAAAACTTTACTGTCATACATACATTCATACACATGCACAAGATCTTGTATTAAATGAATCTGGTGTTAAAGTGAAACTGATAAGCTAAGTTCTAATATTGTACGTGAATGAAAATTGTCAATCATTAAGATACATTTCAATATATATTAAGATAATTAGATAATAAAATGAAGATCTACGAATAAAAGCGTCTTTCTTATTTATTACATTAAGATAGATATATTTGATTCCATACTAAAATAAACTCCGTCATTTTTTACGGGTGCTACGTTTCTATATTATATGTGTGTGATTGTGTCAAAAGAACCGAAGGACATTTTGTTTTTATGTGAATACAGTTGAAGTAAATGGACAATACTAATAGAAATTCGTAAAAAATAAAATAAAGTAAAGTAAAAGGCGTGCACACTCCCTACAACGGAATATGCTGGTATTTCCCGCCAAAAATGTTTCAAGCAGGTCAGAATAGTGATTATATTTTTGTGGATGATAGTGAGGTTGATATGGTTGAACAGTTAAACTGTTAGGTAGATTGGGATAATAATTACGAGGGTTGGCTGAAAGGTTCATGGGCTGACCAAGATAATCTCATGGAATGATCAAATGAGGTTTATTTTATTAATAAGAAGAGTTGAAATTAATGCATGAAAGATTTCACAGCACCAGCATCACTTCTTCATAGTCAGCATGAATTCAGCCGACCCTTGTGTGTTTATTCAAAGCAGAGTGGTCTGTGCGGATCGCTATTCCAAGTTTCACATTCGTGAAAAAGAACCCTATCTGAATGTTTCCCCTTGCGTTCATTAATTTCTGGCAAACATATGCTAGGAAAGAGAAAAACTGTACAAAATCATATAGTTGTAAAATATTTTCTCTTGTTTATTTGTAGATGTTGTTCTACTTGCTCGCTTTAAATATGTTAGTAAATAAATGTTTGGAGTTACCCCAAGAAAAATAAACGAAGGAAGCTAGAACATATTATTCTTGGTTCATCCGTTCTATTATAAGAACATTTTTTTTTAATAGTGAAGAAGTAGGTCACACACATGTGTTTAATATCCTCTAGATGCTTAGAGAACACGTGAACCCACCAAACACCACCGCCCCTCAACATACATCTAAACAAATGTTTGTTTACGAGAGTAGGCTGAAAAGTTCATGGGCTCACTATGAAGGAGTGATGCTAATATTGTGAAATCTTGCATGCATTAATTTCAACTCTTTTTATTAACAACTGTATTGTCACTTTTCAGGGACTATGTAGAAAAATAAACCTCATTTGATCATTCCATGAGAGTATCTTGGTCAGCCTATGAACTTTTCAGCCGACCCTTGTACACTATTGGCTCAGTTTACAAAATGGTTTAAATAGAGATCTAACATTAATAACTGATAGTAATTTCTAACGTTAATAATTAATATTAATACTTCATGGTATAGGAACAGCGTGCTATTTTGTTTACATTAGCTTTAGTGATATTTCGCGATGAAAATCCGTCATATGTCTAACTAATGACGTTTCACCGAAAACACACCCACACAAATTAGTTGTGAATGCATCAACCTGATGTCTTTTTTATGTTTTTGAAATACGCTAATGTTAAGTATAACCCAAGTTATTGGTTGTATCGTTAGTTCTTCATTAGTTTATTGGTATACGAGGGTCGGCTGAAAGGTTAATAGGCTAATTATGAAGAAGTTATGCTAGAGCTGTGAAATCTAGTATGCATTAATTTCAACCCTTCTTATTAATAACTGCATTGTTTCTTCTCTGGGACTATGTTGAAAAATAAACCTCATTTAGTCATTTCATGAGAATGTTTTGATCAGCATATGAATTTTTCAGCCGATCCTCGTAGATCTAAATTTAATCCTTTAATTTTCCTTCCAGAAAATGGAAACGAAACCAACACGAGAGTAGTAACAATAATAATTGTTTCTACTTTAAGCATAAGGCCAGCAATTATCTCAGTGTATTACTGGTACTTTATTTTATCGACCCCGTAAGGATTAAAGGCAAAGTTAACCTCGGCGGGATTTGAACTCAGAATGGCAAGGGCCGTAACTCTATGCACCCGACCCTCTACCGATACTGCCAATCCACCGCCCTTAACCAACAATAATAATGATTACATACACACACATCAGACCAGATTACGTCAATATTAGTAGTTGAGTGGTTTTTATTTTATTGACATTCACCGAAAAGCTGAAAGACAAAGTTGACTGTGGTGAATATAAAATCAGGAAATAAACGGTTACAATGTTTTGATGATATAGTTGTAGTGCACCCGACCACTGTACACAATAATTTAATTATTATAGGAATAAACTTTTATCATAATTATTTTTAAATTATTTAGATAGTCATTAACTTGACTTTCGATGAGGGCTTACAACTTAATTACTTACCATAATTTGGAGTGAGAGAACAGTCGATTAATTGAAGCTTAAGCAAAGTATATCCCAGTGATATCTAAACCCAAAACAAACAGATAACTAAATATTGCTGCGCATTTTTGTTCAGTTTTGCCATTTAGTGTCTTCAATAATGGTTTCTGATTTAGACACAAATCCAACAATTTCGTAGGGGCAGTCAATTAAATCGACCTTAGTGCGTTACTGGTACTTTATTTTATCGACTCTTTGAGGATGAAAGACAAAGCTAACTTCGGTAGGATTTGAACTCACAACGTAAAGGGACGTAATTCTATACCGCAGAGCATGTTATCCGACAGTGCCTTTAATAATAATGTTGATTTTTAATAGAATCACATAGCATCAAATATTTTGGAGGAGAGAGGAGTATACCCACTTACGTATAACTGGTACGTGTTTTATCGGCCCCTGGAGGATGAAAAGCAAAGTTGACCTCGGTGAGATAAGATTTCAGAATATAATTGTTTCTACTTTTGGCACAAGGCCAGCAATCACCCAGTACATTATTGGTACTTTATTTTATCGACCCCGTAAGGATGAAAGGCAAAGTTAACCTCGGCGGGATTTGAACTCAGAATGGTAAGGGCCGTAACTATGCGTCAAAGCATGGCGTCCGACCCTCTACCGATACTGCTAATCCAAATGAAATGCAATTAGATACGGTAAAGCAATAAATTGTCCGATTGTCTGTGCTCTACCAATTCTGTCATCTGCCGCCCGTATAAAAGTTGATTTATTTTAACCAAAACAACAAAACAAAGAATTAGCTTGCATATATAGAGACCAGTAACGACATTATTTTAACAATACTTCAATTTTATTTATAATGTTACTTAAGAATCGTTTTGAGACTACTAAGTTATAGTTTCACACATGTATTATAGTGAGTTGAAAACTTTGATTTGCTACCCAAGTAATTAGTGGAAAAAATATCTTAAAGTGATTAAAATGCAAGAAGAAACAAGGGAGATAACTGCAATAAGATTATAGACAATGCAGATTAAAGTGAATCTGCTTTTTAAAGCCTATTGGGTAATTGATGGTCTTGTGCCAAAAGTAGAAACAATTATTTTAGTCTTATTTTACCTCCTCAACAAAGCATATTCTAATCAATTTGGCGAAATAAAGAGTGATCAATATACAAAGAAATAAAGGAAATATAGTAAGGCTGATTATAAGTATCAACACTTAGAATTTGCATCACCAGTCTGGAACCCCTATCTTGCTCAGAACATTGACTGCCTGGAAACTGTTCAGAGACGTGCAACCAAGCGAATACCCTCCATCCGACGTCTGGCAACTGACTTGGTAAACACCCACAACATTATTAACCATCTTGCCAACAACAACCCTAAGTACTTTTTGATTTCCATGTGTCTAACACACATGGGTATGCCCACAAAGTAAGAAAACAGCACAGCTCCCATGAATTTCGGAATAATTTTTTCATGCTCAGAATTGCTGAAGCATGGAACAAACTACCTGCATCAGTTATTAGCCGTCGAGAAACTGCATCCTTTAAAACCTCCATGCTTCCTGAGATTCGCCAACACTACACCTAATATTCCCCCTCCATGCTTCCTGAGATTCGCCAACACTACACCTAATATTCCCCCTCCATGCTTCCTGAGATTCGCCAACACTACACCTAATATTCCCCCTCCATACACACGCACACATGTATATCATGACTCATACATTATTCACTTCCCTGACATTTGTATATTATTTTATGTACTATACATGCACCTTTGACGAGTTGTAGTGCACCTGAGCACTGTACACAATAATTTCATTATTATATTATTATAATATGGCTGAAGGGAAATACCTAGGGAAACATTTTGCATACTATGCAGTAAGGTCTTACATATTATAGTATGGTGAGTTTAAATACTTTGATTAATTGAGATTGTTCATGCAATTAATAGAGTAAAACTTCCTTCTCATCACATATACTGTGTCTATCTCTCCAGTCCCTGCCCTAACCATTTCTTCCCAGATGTCATCCAACTGGAATTCCTCTCTTGTTGACCATAATTTTTCTGTTGTTCAAAACAAACATTAATTACATATCCCCCCACCCCGGCCAATTCTCATAGGAGCTGCAAAGGTGATGGCTACTGTCGCTTCCTCCAGACCAAATTATAACCCCACCCCCATAACCTTTGAAAACTTTATTAGTCAATGTTTGTGAAGGTGCATGGCTTAGTGGTTAGAGAATGGCATTTGCAATTGTGAGGTTGTGAGTTTGATTCCCGGACAAGGTAATGCATTAAGTAGTTGAGCAAGACACTTTATTTCATGTTGCTCTTTCTGCCAGGAGTTGCAACCAGTAGATAATATCAGCAATGGAAACATTGTTTCTTTGGTCTGATTTGACGGGTTCCACCTCACTCAATAAGTGAATGAGGTCTGGGATCTTGTTGATTGACTCACTGCCCCCTTTTTATTAGTCAAAAGTAGACGTTAAAACGACGATGATGATGATGAATGAAGTTTATTATAATATCTTTTATTATTCTTGTATTCTTCACACTATCAAGAAGTTTAATTGTTTTGCAATATTTATCTGAATTTCTAATATTCATAGCTTTCGGTAGGAACTTGGATAAGTGTTTTCAACCATAGCATTGGGCTGACCAATTACTTGTGAGTGAATTTAGTGGATGGAAACTATATGAAATACATCGTTTGTGTATGTGTGCCACTCACTACAAACAAATATTGGCACTGCCGATAAAGCCTAGCGATAAGGGTGTTGGACTTATGATCATAATGCCATGGGTCCAATTTCTTGACTGGGTTGTGTGTTGTGTTCTTACACAAAACACTTCATTTCATATTGCTCCAGTATACTCAGCTGCAAACCAGTACCAGCAATGGCTGGAGGTTTAATCCTGTGATGGACTGATGTCCTGTCCAGTGGGGAGTAATGTACTCTCAGTCACTTCATGCCACGAAAACTGGGATAAGCATCAGCCTGACAAGCCTTGGGACTATAAAGACTATGGTGATAGTTGTTTATGTCCCTCACAAATAATATGTCTTTCTATGTAAGCAGTTTGATAAGCCCTAGTGACATGTACTATATTTAGAATAAGGTATCTTATGAATGGTATCTGGATGTAGAAAATCTTCCGAGAGGAAAGGATCTTGCCCAACCTATACAAGCATGGAAAAACATGTAAAAATGATAATAATAATACCATGCCTAATGTCTATTGACTCAACAATGGATTGTTGTGGAAAATGGATGTTAAACGGTGATGATGAAGAGGAGGAGTTACCTTAGAGAAAATTTGTGATCTGTCTGTAATCAATACCTGTATTCATCTATTTTAATAGTTAATCCTCCTTTTCTTCAGTATCCCCACCACCACCACCACCATAATTGTTATGCCTGCTGATACACTTCAATATGTTTATCAAACAACAGTTTCTCTATACAGCTTGTCTGTGAGTTCTCAAATGCCATTTTTATTTTCAAGTTTTTATTATTAGTTTCCCATCACAGCTGGAACTGGTAAGGTTAGACCAACAGGATGGCAAAAAGTCAAACAACATGACAATATTTCTCAGTCTGAGGCAGTAAGCCCTGAATCTCACAACCCTGGTATACAATCAACAGTTATACTTTCTCTAACAGCAACCTAATTAAACTGGTGTCAGAGCAAGGCTTCATTGCTCAACAGATTGAAGATCACAAGATGATAAAGTATTAGATGCTCTGATAGTTAATTGTCAAACCCATGGTGGTGGAAACAACTGACATCCTAGACCCAAACCACCTCCCTACTCACTTGAACCCTTTAGCATTTACATTACTCTATATATACCATTGTATTTTCATGGTAAAGGCTTTATCTCACATAATATCGGATCAGTGAAATTTTTGACATCAGTACGAGTGGCCAGTTACGGCCTGTTTGAACAGAAACAAGTGAGAGAATTCTGGCTGTGTTGGAGATGGTCTTCTGCAAGAACAAATCCCATGAGGTGAATTGGCTCTTTCAGTACATCTCCCTTGACATCTTCCATTTTCTCTGCCAGAACCATGAAATGTCTTTATGAACCACATCAATCCATAAAACTTGATTCTTAACTCTACGTAGGTCAGCTGAAAAGTTCATAGGCTGACTATGAAGGAGTGATGCTAGAGCTGTGAAATCTTGCATGCATTAATTTCAACTTTTCTTATTAATAACTGCTTTATTTCTTTCCAGAGACTATGTTGAAAAATAAACCCCATTTGGTAATTCTATGAGAGTATGTTGGTCAGCCTATGAACTTTTCAGCCAACACTCATATAGCATGTCGAGTTAGGTAGATAAAGGTGTCTCTTCTTTTAGAAAGGTCAGTAGATCAGTTCACCTATCTGTAATATCATGATCATCTTTTATTCTTTTAAAACCATTCAACCTTGTCCATGCTGGTGCTCTGCTTCTTATGCAGAGCAAGATTTACCATTGTGTTTAGGTGTGCTTAAGCAAAGGCCCCTGTTGGCCAAGGGGGGCCCATCTTTCTGAACATGTATGCCTGACTGCCTGTGTAAGCCTAGTGGGTCTACCTCCTTCAGCACCCAAGTAAGGGGCCTCATAATTTAACTAGCACAGGACCTCATTTGTCCTAAATCCGGCATTGCTCTTAATAGACTATTAAATATGTTTCAAAAAGGAGGATAGTCCAAGTAAACCTGGGCAGGATTAATATTCAGAATATAAAGAGACACAACCAAATACCACAAGGTATTTTGATTGATGTTCTAACAATTCTGCCATCCATCAAAATGTTATCTCAATTTCCAAAAACAAATAAAGAAATAAAATTGAAATAAAATAATAATAAATCATTTTATTTTCTAAAAACAAAAAAAAAAGAATGAAACATGAAAAATATCAGAATAAAAATAAAACAGCAAAGAGAAAAGTCATTCTGAGAATTTTCCTCAAATACATTTTTATGTAGTTCACATAAATTATTGGCTTTTTTTTGTCTTTCTTTTGTAAAAATTAAATTTCCTTCTTTTTGCTTCATTTCTTTGGAAAGTTTGTCTAAATACAGAACTGAACTAAATGGACGTGTGTGCGACTTAAGAACAGCTTTACTCATCATAATTATTGGCAGCAGGGGTTAAGGAGAACTTGCGCTTTGCCAAGAATCGGAAATCACAGGGATGCAGTTAATCCTTTGTATAGATTATAATGTACATAGAAGTAATGTTATATATATATATATAACAAAGAGGGTGTGGTAAGATACCAGGTGGACCATAACACACCAGAGTACTCAATACTTAGGGTAATAGGAAAATAGTCAGGACCCCAATGGCTGAGTTCCAACTGTTTCGACAGCTACATCCGAACAGTTCAAATTTAGCTGTTGAAATGGCCAGAGCTCAGCCGTCGGGGCCCTGACTCTTTTCCTATATATATATATATATATATAAATATATATATATGTATTTATATATATATATATATATATTTGTTTTGCAAGGTTTTTGATATGAAATCGGGTGTCGAAACAAATATTGTTATACTTGGGGAGGGTCATATTGTTGTAATAATTTGCCAGAAATTTCTGGCTATATTATTACAACAATATGACTCTCCCCAAGTATATATATATATATATATATATGTATATATATTGGTTGTTTTAACAGCTACTCTTGTGTTGAATTTTTTCATTTTTCTATGAATTCATATATATATATATCTCATATAATATATTTACAGGCACACATATATATATTTACAGACAGGCATGTGTTTTATGTTCTGAATGTTAAAACAGCATGCTCACAATAAAGATCTTTTACAAGTCAACTTCAGCAGAGTTGATTGGTCTTACTCAACAATAACAAATATACCAAATATGCAGCAATGTCCCAATTAGTGCTAACATTAATATGTCATTTCTACATTAGTTTACAAAGTATACTACATTAATTCAGAAAATAAATACATTTTTTAATCATGTAAGTTATTTACCTATTACCTATAATTTTATATTTGCATTTTTGTATGGACCCATAACTCCTGAGGGAATCATAGAAGCACCATATTAATAAACAGCGTTTCTTGGGCATTTTAAAACCTGGCAGAACCCATCTCTCCAGGTCTGAATACAGCAGATTTCTTCCAGAGAAGGATAGAAAGGAGGTGAGAAAGAGACAGACAGGAAGAATCGACCCTACTAATAGACTGGTATTTTTTTAGCAACCTCGAAAGGATGAAAGGCAAAGTTGACCTCGGTGGAATTCAAACTCAGAGAGCAGAAACGAATACTGCAAAGCATTCAATCCGACGTTCTAACGACTCTGCCAATTCACCACTGATAGTTTTATATTTAGAAAGCATTAAATGGTAGATTTAAAAAAAATAGCTGTTTTATTTTTTTTCTCTCTGTATTTGAAGTAAGCTGTAAGCTAAACTGTATAACTATATAATGTACATGCAAGTAACAATTTGTCAAATATCATGTGAGATTTAGTATATTGCACAAAGCAGTTTATGTTACCCAATAGCATTAGTGTAACTCTTTATACAAGAATCAGTGATACAATACATTGTCAGTATCATGTGAAGCATTATTTTTGAAGAATCTATTGAATCTGGGATAAAGATGAATTATTTAATACACTTCAATTTAGGTTTCTATGTTTCTAGCTTTTCTCATTTTATGTATATGCGCTATTTATAAACTTACTACATATTCATTTAAATGTATAACGTTTGTTTACAATGAGTGGAACAAGATAGATTCTGTGATTTTGGAATTAGAATAGATGAATTTAGATAATTCTATAGCAAATGTTATTTTTAGAATATATACTTCTCGTTATAATACAAGCCACTTTAATTGCACAAACTTTTAATTACAGCATGTGTGTGTGTATAAGTTTACATATCAGCAACCTATACCATCGCTTCCTCAATAACATTAAAATTTACAGTTTGTTCAGTAAACCATGTTTCAATATCTATGATATGCCATTGATTGAATGGTATGCCATTGTTTGAATCACACTCAGGGGATCTCTCATAAATTTAGAAAATCAACATGTAAATGAGAAAGAGGGAAATGGTATGATTAATTTAAGTGAAATCTGGATGCTATGAAAAGGGTTCCCAGTCAAAGAACAAGAGAAATTTAGTTTGATTGGAAATTCTTTAATATATGGCGATTCTAACATAAAATATGATGCTGAAATTTAGAAAATGTTTTCGTTGCGACAGGCAATTTAAAAAAAAAAAAATCTTCAAAATTCTTTCATTCTGTATCACTATTAGTTTAATTTTAGATCTTACATTAAAAATAACAATTTTAAAATAAATGTTTAAGAATTTTTTGGAATGTATTAATTTTTAATCCCTTAAATATATTTTTCATTCTTTAAAAAAAAAAGCGTTTTATCAATTTTATATCACAATTTGTGAACAATAGCATCATCAGTTACTAATTTCCACTGGTTTACTGTATTTCTCATGGTGCGAGTGACAAGGGAGTGTCTGTAACTTGATGCAGTTCAGATTTAGTTTTGTACAGTAAATTTTCTTTGTATATAAGCAGTACACAAATTGGGTTTTCTTCTGTGTATGTGTATGCACATGCACATAATTTTACATACACATATATTTGTATACATATGTACAATCGTAGCTAGATGTGAGAGTACATACACACACACATGAGCATGTTCTTTTTTTCTTTTTTTTTTTTCTTGCTTTTACGGAAACTATGCATGTGAGCGCACATGCACACACATACATAGACAGAATTAATCATCACTTAGTCAGTTGATGTGGAAAATGATCAGCATTGAGTACATAACACCAAAATTCAGAAAGTAACCACCAATCAGTAAATGTGAGAACATGTCAGCGATCAACAACAACAACAACAATAATAACAACAATATCAACAATATACATAAACAACCATTTATCATAAAAACATTTGTCGTTTTATAAAAATATCCCTCAAAGCTTTTCAATTTAAGTGAAGAAATAAAAACTCAATTGCAATAAAAAAAAAGAAATGTCGGGGGCTAAATATGAAATAAAAGCGAACTATGTTTTTCATATCAGTTAAAAGTTAAGAAATATGAATTACTTAGCTAGGCACAACGTCCCAGATTTATAGGGAAAAGAAGATGAGATTGTGTGATAGTCAAACCTTTCTCTTTAGAGTATTAGTAACTTAAAGTGAAAATGAATTGGTCACAACCAGATATCAAAATTAGTTTCTGGACTTGATTCGTCAGGGGTTGGGGTTACATTTAGTAAATATCAGAGTGGTATGTAATAAACAAGACTATACAAACACGCATACAGTCAAAGACAAGAACACACAAACGAGCACATCATCATCATCAAATATATATATTTGTATGTGGTTGACATCTGAGAAAAAGGAGTACTCAATACTGAAGTAGAGTTTTAATATTTATTTTATTAAGGCTAAATAGTGAGTCTTGTTACTCTGGAGTTTCACCTGTTTATTATAGGATCATCAAGCAAGAACATGACAACCTTGTGAGAAGGTGAAACTCCAGTGTAACAAGACTCACTATTCAGCCTTAATAAAATGAATATATATATATATATTCCAACCAGCCCGTCTCCTCAATCTATTTTATTTCTCATTTTTTCTTCTGATGAAGGACTAGCGTCCGAAACGTTAAGACCCTCTTCCTGCTATATCAAGTGTTAACCTAATATATACCTTCCATATACTGTACCGATTGTGTTGTTATTTCTGTTTACCTTTTACATACACACATATATATATATATATATATATATATATATATATATATATATATATATATATATATATATATATAGGACTAGAACTGTTTCATTCATATGGAATCATAATTCCTGATGATTTCATACGAATGAAACAGTTCTAGTCCTGCAGAAGTATCTCTATATATAATAAAGATGCCTACTCTCTACCAATGTATTGAATACCTTTTTTAACTGTGGTTACCCACTGACATAACTTGGGAATCTATACACACACACACACATATATATATATATATATATATATATATACATATATATACAGATATTTTTAAAGAATGTTTTAATGATCATAGTTACTCCATTGCTTTGGATATCATGAGATATAAAAGGAAAATTTAGTAGTTCCCATTGTCAAGGATCACAGAGTGGTTGATGTAACAGGGTGGAGCCCATGGACAAACATAGTTGGAGGAAGGCTGTTTGACAACATGGTAAGTTGGTGTAAATACGTTTCATATAATTTGATATCATTTGGTGGAAGTGGCAGATATATAAAGCTGATTGCAGTCGCACGAGAATTCTCCACAATTAACTGGTTTACCATCCTCACAGTAGAATCACTAAGAGAGTAGAACTCCTGCATCTTTTCTTCAGATGATTCATGTTGGTCCTCAGTGGTACGATAGTGTGACAAAATCTGGTCCCATGGAACTATCTTGATCCGAGCTAAAATCCGAAGCTGTCTTAAGAAATCATCTAGCTTTTTCTCTTTTTGTAAAGTATTGTCATTCTCAGTGTCAACACAGAGAAAGACTCGTAGTGTGGTGTGCCGTTTCCATTTGGGAACCATATGCAGAATACAAGCTAACTGGAGCATATAGAGACAACTTATGTCAAAATAATTTGATGTTTCTGGTTGGAAGAAGTTCAATGGCCAGACATCAATAAAGTGCTCAGATTTTGAGGACAAAATGGCATTTTTGTCAAGCTGATTGAAATGGCGACAAATAGTAATGTTTTTCTGCATTTTCAAGCAATCTCGTATGAATCCAACAAATTCTTCAGGGGATTGTACAGAGTGGAATTCGTTATCAGACCGAATTGCACCAAAATATTCACTAATATTATCAGAAGATCCATTTTCACCCGAGTTCAAGATAAGTTGATAAGTCCGAGTTTTCATGAAACTATCCACAGGAGTGGTATCATCATAAAATCCCAAACACACTGTGTTTGGTTTCATTCCTCCAAGACCCGAAATTCTAACAAGATGAATAAAACCCTCAGAGACAGAAGAAGCCATGGTAACTTCAGGGAAAGCTTTGATTTTAAGATAGTCAATTAAGCTTAGCCATTTAGAGTAGTCTTCTTGGATGGGATCAGACAAATGTTTACTAAGGGAGCCAATTTTCACGTGGCCAATAATATATAGTCCACCTTTTTTCAGATCATTTATAAAATCCATGAGTTCACAAGACTGACATGGGTGGGCCACCATTAGAAGAATCTGTGGACGCCAATATTTCACATGATCTTTGCGAGTGTCTAGCATTAAGAGATATTTTCGAACTTGATGGAAAATCAATGCTTGGCTAATGGAACCCCATGACGAAGGCAGTGAACGAATGTGCAGCAGGATCACAAGCGACAGCATTATTATCACAGAGATTGATGCGTAGAGTGGGCTTACATAAAAACACATAGTGATACAACCAATGAGACCCAGAAGAGATGTATGCCAGGTAAAATATTTGAATGTAGGTCTACAACAAAAAAAGAAAACAGAATTTTTACACAATTAAAAAAAAACAATTCGGTTTCAATATTATTCAGTTCTAATATTTTTGGGACCTGCATAGGCACCAGAATAGCATTGTGCAAAGCAAGGAATGATCTAACAACTGTTGGTATTTACAGGAGAGGTAACCAAGAAAATGGACAGTCGATATAGTGAATAAGCGGAATTGTTAGAGCATTGGACAAAATGCCGCCATTTATGCCACTATTATCACCAGTAGCACCACCACCACCATCATCATCATCATTTATCTCTGGAAGCAAGGATTGGACATGTCACAGTCCAAGGCAATACTTAATCGATATCAACCTGCCCAAAATCACTCCAAGTTCTGTGAAACAAAACCAACCAGTTTAAAGGGTTCCTATTTAAATTAAAATCTTCAAACATAATTTAACATAAGAACAGTTTGTTAAATTATATTACAAAATACCATCTTAATGAAATAATTAATTATTTTAGTAAATCTCTTCAAATTCTTTTTTAAAAGGGTGGGCTTAAAAGTTTGAAGGAGTGATGCTAGAACTGTGAAATCTTGCATGCAGTAATTTTAACTCTTCTTATTAATAACTGCATTGTTTCTTTCCAGGGACTATGTTGAAAAATAAATCTCTTTTGGTCATTCCATGAGGGTGTCTTAATCAGCCTATGAACTTTTCAGCTGATCCTCATAATTCATTCAAATACAGTGCATTTCATTATAAATATCATTGTGAAAGGGTTAAAGAGACAATTTACCTGAAATTTGGAGCAGAAGCTACTTCAAGACCAAGGCAAGCAAGATTGGTAGATGCATAGGACAGTAAGAAGCAGACTGACGTGAAAGGAGCAATGTCATTTAGGGATCCAATGAGGAGAACAAGCTGTAAAATGGGAGAAAAAGTAATTTAGTGTTTTTTTTTAAAACAACATATCACTAGTAAACTGTTTAAATGGTTCTTATTTTGTTGTTCAACTCAAAAGAACAGTGTTAAAGAAAGATTCAAAATACTACAGCCATTACTTGGAGTTGAGGATGGCTCAGTAGCATGTACCATGCCTCTGCTTAGGGGTTTAGGTATCTATAATTGTGAGAAACCTCTCACCTTAACCTAACATCAATGGTCTGAGATACCCAGATAATTATGAGCAGGCACAGATACACTCTCATCCTTGACCCAGTGTCAATTGATTGAAATATCCAGGTAATTGTGAACAGAAACAGACACCCTCTCACCCATAACCCAGCGCAATATCCAGAATATGAAGACTAGGTACCAATACTGGGCTGGTACCTTCATTACCATCCCTAAAAGGATAACAGACAAAGTAGATTTCAGCAGGTTTTGAAAGCAGAGTGCAGAGAAACAGAATTACTATTGCAACACACTCTATCAAATGTTGTAATGATTCTGCTAAGTCAATCTTCTAAGTAACTTTGACATTTAATGATATATAAACCACTGAGATTATTTTAGTAGCTACAATTCAGAGAACATTTTATAAGTGACATATTATACCTGAGCACAGAACCATGTGATAAGAACAGCAACAAAAGGGTTTCCAGTACGTGTTGTAATTTTAGCTGGACTCAGAACAAACCCTGTAAAATAAATTTGTATATTAATAGTGAAAAACTCTTAAAGTAATAGGTATATAACAGTCGATCAACAAAATCCCAGACCTCATTTACTTAACAAGTGGGATGGAGTTCGTCAAATCAGACCGAGGAAACAATGTTTCCATTGGTCTTTCCAATTGCTAATACTATCTACCAGTCGAAAATCCAGGCAGAAGGGGCAATATGAAATAAAGAAAGTGTCTTGCTCAAGGACATAACGCATTGGCCAGTCCGGGAATCAAACTCATAACCTCATGATTGCGAATCCAATTTTTTGACCCCTCAGCCTTCAAGGTATATATTACCACAATATATATATATATATATATATATATATATATATATATATATATATATATATACACACACACATACATATATAAAACTAATTAGTAAATTTCTTTTGTTTTTGTTTTTTAATATCTAAAATTTGATATATCATCATTTTATGTTCACTTTCTATGCTGGTATAGTTTGGATGTGTGGTTACATTTTATTAAGGGCATTCAGCCTTAGAAACCAAGCCAGAAGCAGTTCTGTATGAGCAAGGCATGGATACTTGACCTGGCTTGTGTCACAATGGGACAACTTGTCTAACCTGTGCTAGTGTGGAAAAATGGACATTAAACGGTGATGATGATGATGATGATGACTTAGATATTAAAATTCCATTTAAGTTGTTGAACTTTCAGTATCAATCTGTTATAAACAATGCGAAAATCAACTTCTTTGTGCATCTCCCTGTATTATACATTTGATAAATTAAGTGTAACATAGAGTTGCTAAAATAACTAAAAGCAGTCACATTGGATCTTAATCTTCTTGACGTTATAGGTTCATTATGTTTCTAATAGAGTAATTTCCCCTTAATACATAATGCAGTGTCAAGGGAAGCAATTCATAGAAATTTCTAGTGTGTTAAAGGTTAATGTCAAACATTTAGCTTATGTTGACATTTTGAAGAACTGAAAAAAAAAAGAGAAAAGGCGAGACAAACTGAATAACATACAGAAAAGGTGATCATTAGCCAATCTCTCCAAGACACGAGAGCCACCAATTAGATTTCCAAGCGCTGATGAAAATGTCACAGCAAATATTCCTATCACAACAAATGGTTTCCATATATTTATATCTTGAAGGAACACATAGTCATTCACAAGCAGGTCTCTGTAAAGATAGATTAGTAAATGTATCTATCAGTTAAATAATTACTAGTAATTTCAATTAAATATTTTTTGACAGCTATGCTTGAATGTTTGTGTGTATGTGGTGAGAGAAAATAAGTTAAACTCAGCAATATGAATGTACAATATAGAAAAAGATGTAAGTCATTTTTTTAATTGATTAGTCAGGAAAAGAAGGACAGCAGCTATGACCTAATTTAAGGCCTCAATACTGACAAGAGTGGATGAAAAAGGGAGAGGTAAGTATTCTGAAACCAGTGACCTGGCTTGAATGTAAGTAAGTAACTGAAAGATTATTATTCACAGGTTCAATATAGAATCATAAAGCTATAAGCTTTCAATTTCAGTTCTTTGTGGAATACATGCTGGGGTTTATCTACCCAGATGTGACAGTAGAAGAGACACAAATATGTGGCAATTAGAGAGACACAGATGTGTCACAGTAAGAGACACAGAGAGACACATAAATCTGTCACATTAAGAGAGACACAAATATGTGACAGTTCGAGAGACACAGATGTATCACAGTAAAAGACACAGAGAGACATAAATCTGTCACATTAAGAGACACACTAAAATATGTGACAGTAAGAGACTTGTAAAATGACAGCATGGCCCAAATCTGTCACGATGATGATATATATATATAACAAAGAATAATAAATAGAATTGTCACAATAAGAGACACAAACCTCTCACAAGATGCAGCAATAAAAAAAGAAAGTATGATGTATGTTACAAAGGTGTATGCCATGGCTGCTAATGTCCCATTTGGAATAGACCGGCTTGGATCTTTCAATTCACCTAGAAATATATGAGAACATATTAAAACATCATCATCAAAGGAGAGGTGCTGATCTGGGATTAAACAATAACAACTTTTGAATTCCATGTGTCTAACACCTGTGGACATGCTTACAAAATCAGAAAACAGCACAGTTCCCATGACTTTCGGAAACATTTTTTCACGCTCGGAGTTGCTGAAGCATGGAACAAACTACCTGTATCAGTTGTTAGCTGCTGGGACAATGTATTCTTCAAAACTTCCTGAAATTCACCAACACTACACCTGATATTCCCCCTCCATACACATGCACGTATGTGTCTGTGTGTATATGACTCATACACTGTTCACTTTCCTGACATTTGTACATTATTCTACGTACTATACATGCACCTTTGATGAGTTGTAGTGCACTGGAGCACTGTACACAATAGTTTTCATTATTATTATCATAATACATTTTCATCAGCCCAGACTTACATTCCTATTTTTGCTGTAGTTATCACTAGTCATACAAGACTAGGTTGTTATTTAATTCCAGGGAAATATCTAATTGAGAAACTGTTCCAGCTATAAACATGTCGCTTTTCAGATTAATCTTGCCCTTTTAATGACAATACTATGTAATCTGATAGAGATTTCGTTGCTATTTCTAGTAGCTAGAGCAACCATATAGATTGACTCGTGATGGTATTTAGTTGATGGGACAAGTAAAATCAAATAATTGTTTCTGATTTAGGTACAAGGTTAACAATTTGGGGGAAGGGGAAAGCTAACCTCGGCAAAATGTGAATTCAGAACATAAAGGGACGTAACTCTATGCTTCAAAGTATATTGTTCGACGCTCTACCGATTACTGCCAATCCACCTTCGCAACGATAGTGGATTGGCAGTAATCGGTAGAGCGTCGAACAATATACTTTGAAGTATACAGTGACGTCCCTTTATGTTCTGAATTCACATTTCGCCGAGGTTAGCTTTGCCATTCATCATTATGGGGTCGAGTTAATCGACTTTCCCCTTCCCCCAAATTGTTAACCTTGTGCCTAAATCAGAAACAATTATTTGATTTTACTTGTCCCATCAACTAAATACCATCACGAGTCAATCTATATGGTTGTTCTAGCTACTAAAAATAGCAACGAAACAAATAATGAAAGCAATTACATGTACTACAATTAGGAATTTAGTTATATATTTATACACAAAATCCACACAAGAGATGTTTAGCATAGAAGAAATTAGTGGTTTCTAGAGTAAAGAGAAGAAAAAAGTAATTGTAGAACAAAAGGCTGTATGTGAAAGACGTCTATAAAACTGTTTTCCAATGAAAGTAAAAGTG
This sequence comes from Eledone cirrhosa, assembly GCA_964016885.1. NCBI lineage: Eukaryota > Metazoa > Mollusca > Cephalopoda > Octopoda > Eledonidae > Eledone > Eledone cirrhosa. The sequence goes on from OZ024743.1 coordinate 219,239,523, forward strand.
TAAAGGGAGATAATCTTGATGCTTATATGGAGAACACTAAACGAACACACCAATCCCATTGTATGTGTTGACTACATCAGAAATATGTTTATTTATGAGATGTATAACTTACTATGGTCTTAGCACTCTGTATATAGTGAATGGCAATGTATGTATCGTAAAAATATTTCCATCTTTGATAATAACTTACGAATAACTCTCAGTGGCTTCAGATTTTCCAGAAGTCATTTTTCAGTGAGTTCTCTGACAAATACTAACAAGTATAAAGTAATAAATGAAACCATACCAAATAACAATGATGTTATTAAAATATAAACAACCCGTTTATTCAATTTATAAGTTATTGAAGAGCTCAGGTAATTTTAAAAATAGTGAATACGTTTTAGGGGAATGGCGTAGTTTTATGTAAGCAGAAAACGACTTCTTAATCCTTCCCCATTTTCTCATTACTTAATTTTGCTTTTATCTTTCTTTTTCATATTTATGTAATCATCAATGGTTTTTAAGCTAACTTTGTGAATATTTCTAATGTTATTTATGCAACTGTAATAATAAAACTTTAGGAATTTACTAATAAATATATGCTATATTTCTCAACAAAAATATACAAACATGATGAGTTGATTTCCGTTTACTGCTTTGTGAGTAATTTTTTTTTTCATTCCTCACGCCAATATATATATACAGCGTGTTCGCTTTTTACGCGAAGATGTGTTCGTGAACGCGGCGCGTAAAGCGAATCTGATCACACAAACCTTTCTAGCACGCCTTTGTAAGTATTGTTGGATTATTTGTGTATACGATTATTTTCTAAGTTATGTTGTTACGTTAATCTTTAGTGATATAAATAAAACAAAAATCTTGTTTGTATCCAACTTTCCTTGTTTGTTATCTAATGGACTGTGTTTTTAGCTTTCTGAATCTTCTCTCTCATATCTGCACTACAACCTTTAAAGACAACAACTTATCCTCTGCACTCGATATGACCGCATATAAGTGGGATTCAGACCACTTGGACAGTCTGGGTAGTCAGTAACCCCACTTCAGTACTGACTTGATCTATGTCAAGTCCAACCTTTGCTAGCAGGGAAATCAGACGTTAAATGATGATATATATATATATATATATATATATATATATAAATTCCTAAAGTTTTATTATTACAGTTGCTGGAAGCTCCAACCGTTAAGGTTGTCTTTTTTTCCGGGTATGTCAATATTTATTTATAAAACAAATCTTTATTTTATCTGATGAAAGCGCACCATAATTTGCCTTGATTTCCCTTGAAATATATATAAAATAAATATGGTTTTATAAATATAGTTTCCATTTATTAATATATTGTGTATTTACTCCACTAACTTATTGAGTGCTTTATATCAGTTATAAACATTTTAAAGCTTGTTGAATCTCAACAAATTAAATATAACCTCTCCATATATATATAATATATACTTCCTACCATAAAAACCTCTAACGTCAATGCATTTACTTCCCTTAGTAGCAGTTTGTATGGAACTAAGGGAAATAAATCTGTAAATTTCACTATACATCTATTCATCTTCCCTGTCTTCGTCTGTCTGCCTCCCCCCCCCCTCTCTCTCTTTCACACACACATACACACATATTGACGTCTCTGGTACAAATTGACAGTGTAGAAGTTTCCAAACTTATACCAAACCTCTAATATGGTCACTCAACTGGTTAGATATAACATCTTTCGTTCAAATAACCCTACTGTTTTTTAAGGAAGGACATATTGAATAATAGAGTCTGAGACATAATATGCCTGAAAAAATAAAACGGGATAGTCATGCCTGATTGCAACTGATCTTAAACAAAACAACAACAATCCCATTTATAGAAGATAAACTAATTTCATACATAAGTTGTGGAAATCATCAATATCATTAGTTTTACGTCTGCTTTTCCATGTTGGCATGGATTGGACGAGAATTTTTTTGACACAGTTGTCTTCGTAAAAAAAAAAATGAATAGAAAATCTTCTACTTACCTGACATATTAGCTCCATTCATAATCCCTGTGATACTGCTGAACAATATAGAGAACACAACAGCAAAATTCATCACGCTTTTGGTGCTGTAATCTTCTACGTACTTTTCTGGAAAAGACCATCACTGCCTTTACTTGGGATAGTTTTTAATATGGATGTAGCAATATCAAATTTATAGAGATATAGAAATAAATGTCATTTTTCCTTCCTGCAGATTGGCAGTGAAAGTAAAGTGAAATAATAATAACTGGGATGATACTTTATCATCATCATTATCACAATTTAATGTCCATTATTCCATGCTAGCTTGGGTTAGACGACTTGTCCCATTGTGAGTCATGTCAGATCAAGAAACCAAGCCAGAAACTACTGTTCCTGGCTTGGTTTCTATGGCCAGATACCATTCTTAACGCTAACCACATTTACAGTGTGGACTTTTATTGTGGTACCAAAATGACCATTTTTACAGTGTGGACTGGGTGCTTTGGTGCTTTTTGCTGTGGCACCTACATGACCACTTTACAGTGTGGACTAGGCACTTTTTATTGTGTCATCTATACGACCACCTTACTGTGTAGACACCTACACGACCACTAAAAAGAGTTGGTGACCTCAAATATTTAGATGATATTGGCCTGATGCACCGGCCTCTACAGCTAAAGAAGTAGGTCTGTTAATTAACAAGTGTATGTGTATATGAGAGAGAGAAAGAGGGGGTGAATATATATATATATAGTTGCTGTAGGGTTGCAGGTAAATGTGTCCGGAGGCAGTATGCCGGTTGAGCACTCGATGCTCGTGCAGAGCAGAGTATACTAGTATAAAGAACGAGGAATCAGTAATGCATCTGTAACAGATCCTGCCTCAAGCTGATCGATGGAGAAACATGTAATATGTTAATAAATTGTGGTTTGATGCATTACTGATTCCTCGTTCTTTATACTATATATATCATCATCATCATCATCATTTTACGTCCGCTTTTCCCTACTTGCAAGGGTGGGACGGGTCCTATTCAGCACAGCATCTCTCCACTTGTCACGGTCCTTCGTCATCTCCTCTGTGAGATTCAGCAATCTGAGGTCCGCTCTCACCACCAGCGGTCATCCTCCATGTTCATCACATGTCCATACCATATCAGTCTTCTCTCCTGCACACCACAACTTATCCCTCTTATACCCAGTCTCTTTCTCAACTCATCTATGCTTGGTCGTTCACGCACATTGACATTGCACATCCAACGGAGCATGCTTGCTTTATTTCTCTCCAGCCGTCGCATATCCTCTGTAGTTGCTGCCCATGTCTCACTACCATGCAGCATCGCGCATCTCACACAGGCATCATGTAACCGGCCTTTCGTACGCAGGGAGAAACCCTTCTTTGTCAGCAGAGGAAGCAGCTCCCTAAACTTCTTCCAACCCGTCCTTATTCTAGATACTATGGCCTCGGAACACCCCCCTCCCATGTTTTCTGATCATCTAGGTACCGGAAGCTATCAACCACTTCTATAGACCCTACCTGCATTTGAAAAATGTGTCTATCAATGCGACTTCTACTGTCAAATTTCCCTGTACATCTACTGCATACATATTTTTCCCTACCTGTTAGTTTGCCTGCTATCCCACTACATCTCTTGTGTACCCAAGATCTGCATTGCGTACATTTTATGGAATTTATGCCAGTTCCTTTTCTACATATCGAACATGGCCATTTCCCTGATGGAATCAGAGTATTGTCCTCTCTTCTACTTATCAAGACTTTTGTCTTACCTATATTCACTCTCAGTCCTCTTGATTCCAACTGCTGTTTCCGTAGCCAGAATTTATTCTCTAGCTCCTCTACTGATTCTGCTATAAGAACCAGATCATCAGCATAGAGAAGTTCCCATGGGCATCCAGTCTTAAACTCCTCTGTTATGGCTTGGAGGACTATAATGAACAAGAGCGGGCTGAGGACCGAACCCTGATGTACACCTACTTGTATCTGGAATTCCTCACTAAACTCCATTCCTACTCTCACTTTACTGACAGCACCCCTGTACATAGCTTGCACTGTCCTCACAAGCCATTCCCACCTAGTTTCCTTAGGGACCACCAGATGACAGATCGGGGTACCCTATCAAAGGCCTTCTCTAAGTCAACAAAAGATAAGTATAGTGGCTTATTCTTCTCTAAGAACCTCTCTTGTAGTTGTCTCACCAAGAAGAGGGCATCTGTTGTACTTTTACCAGGCACAAAACCAAACTGCATCTCATCTAATTTTACCCTTTCTCTAATCAGTTGTGCTAATATTCTCTCTGCCACTTTCATGACCTGATCCATCAGCTTTATGCCCCTATAATTGCTCCTCTCCAGAGCATCCCCTTTACCTTTGTAACAATTTATGAGAATACTGCTGCACCAGTCTTTGGGTAATATATAGCTTGATTGATGATGCATGCAACCAGTTTAGTGCCTACTTCTCCTGATGCCTTCAGCATCTCAGCAACTATTCCCGATGGTCCAGCAGCCTTACCATTCTTCATTTCCGTAATTGCCTTTTGTACCCTATATTCGTCAATCTCAATAGCTGGTCCCTCTGTCGGGTCTACTGGGGGTAATTTCTCTCTCTCCCATTTGTTCTCCACATCCATCAGTCTCTCTTAATGACATTTCCAGGCCTCCTTTTTTTGATCATTCGTGACACCGGCATCGTTCCGGACACATTTATCTCCAACATCATCCTGATTTGCACTGACACACTGCCTTGCAATGTGGAACACCACATGTCTCTGATCTTCCCGTCGCAGAACATTGGCAAACCTCCTTCTCTCAGCCTCCCTGCGTGTTAAGTACACCTGACGTCTAGCTTCTCTCTTAGCGGCTGTATATCCTTCTCTACTCCCACCATTTTTCCAAGCCTTCCATGCCAGTCTTTTGTCTCTAATGGCCCTATCTACCGTGCAGTTCCACCACCAGGTCACTCTCTGTCTGGTTGAAGCTCTGCCCCAGCTATAAGTTTCTTCAGTAGCCTGCAGTAAGTTGTCACGCAAGAAATTCCAGTTATCATCTATGTCATAAATCATCATCTTTTTCGTCATACATATCTTGAAGGGCTTTGCTAAATTTATATTTAGTGAAAGGTCTTTTAGTTTCCAGACCTTTCTTTTCCACATCTTCCTGTATGTCTCATTCTTTCTCTTGCTTACGGAGATGTCACTAACGACTAACCTATGCTGTGGAGTACATTCTTCCCTGGGGTATGCCTTAGTGTTTGACACCATCTATCTGTCTCGCTGTCTAACTAGCAGAAAGTCAATCTGGCTTATGTGCTTGCCTGATTTGTAGGTTATTAGGTGGTTGGTAGGTCCTGGAAGTCTGTTGCAAATGGTTAGTGCACTTGCATCACAAAATTCAAGAAGCCTCACTCCTTCTTCATTTCTTAAGCCATAACCATGCCCACCATGTACCCCAGTGTATCCATCCTGGAGCTGTCCAACATCAACATTGAAGTCCCCTTCTAGCATAACAATGTCTCCGTCCTCTGTCATTGAGGCTGTTTGTAAAAGTTGCTCATCAAAGAAGTCTTTCTCTTCTTCACCTAGGTATGCCTGGGGAGCATAGGTAGAGGTGATTGTCAGTAGTCTCTTGCCTACAACTAATCTAAGCTTAATTATTCTATTACTAACTCTAACTGCCTCTATTGTCTTATCGATCCATCTCTCAGCCAGTAAAATGCCTACCCCACCATCATTACCCACCCAGCAAAGCTTATAACTAAAATGTTTGCCTGCGATTAGTCTTGCAGTGGCACCTCTCCATCTGCCTATCTATATCACACACAGAGATACCACTGATATAAATAGGCAGATAAATATGCGCAATAATATAAATAATATAATTTCACTTACCGTAAAGATTTTCCTTGAATGTGGTTAAATTTATTCCTGTATATTTGAAATAAATGTCTGGATGACTTGAATTCTTATAAATTAAAGAATTACTGCGTGGAATTAGTACATTGATTGTATCCTTCTTCACTAGAAAACTGATAATTGTCATGAGTGTACAGACAGAAACAATCTAGCAAAGAAAAATGGGATATTATATTTAAAAACTAAGGGGAAAACAAGCATATGTATTTTTCTTTAATAGTTTTACATCTTATTCTTAAAAATTTTTTTTTTTATTAGTTTCAGTCATTAGACTATGGCCATGCTAGGGCACTGTTTTAAAGTGATTTAGTTGATATCAACTGCAGTACTTGTTTTTTCAACTCTGGTACATATTCTATTATTCTTTTTTTGTTGAACCACTAAGTTATGAAGCATAAGCCGTAAATATAAATGCACACACTCACACACATACAAAACAAGCATCTGCACAGGATATGTCTACCAAATTTCAGACACAAAAGCTAAATATAATCGCTTATTCTTGGCATCTTTTCCCAGGCATGAAACCAAACTGCTTCTCATCTAGTTTGACTCTTTCCCTAATTAGTTGTTTTATATATCTTTTCATCACTTTCATAACTTGGTCCATTAGTTTTATTCCTCTGTAGTTGCTCCTTTCTAGAGCATCACCTTTGCCCTTGTAGTAATTTATGAGGCACATGGCTTAGTGGTTAGAGCATTGGCCTTGCAATCGAAAGGTTGTGAGTTCACTTCTCAGACCAGGTGATGTGCTGTTTCTTATGGAGGCACATGGCTTAGTGGTTAGAGCATTGGCCTTGCAATCGAAAGGTTGTGAGTTCAATTCTCAGACCGGGTGATGTGCTGTTTCCTTGAGCAAGACACTTTATTTCACATTGCTCCAGTTTACTCAGCTGTAGAAATGAGATGATAGGACTGGGGTCCATATCATTCCACTGCAAAGTGGTCGTGGAGGTGCCACGGCAAAAACCACCCAGCACTCACTGTAAATGAGGTTGGTGTTAGGAAGGGCATCCAACTGTAGAAATCAAGCCAGCATCAGTTTCCGTCCCACCCTTGCAAGCAGGGAAAAAGCGGACGTAAAAATGAAATGATGATGATGATGACTGCTTTGCCAGTCATTGGGTATGACTCCGTCCTGTATTATCTGATTGACTATGCAGGTTCCTAGTTTGACCCTTACTTCTCCCGGTTCTTTTAGCATCTCAGCAACTATCTTTGACAGTACCACAGCTTTACCATTCTTCATCTCTTTGATTGCTTCTTTGAACCTATAACTGTCAACTTCTATAGCTGGTCCTTCTGTCATAGTAACATTTCCAGGCATCAGTTGTGCTAAGTGCATAGCATCACTTCTTATACATTTTCCCTCAACAACATCTCAATTTACACTAACACACTGCCTTGCTATGTGAAACACTTCATGTCTTTAGCCCTAACATCTGAAGACATTAGCAAACTTTCTGTTTTCTTCAGCCTCTCTCCAAGCTGTGTATATCTGTCGTCTAGCTTCTTTCTTAGCTACTTGGTACTGGTCTTTGCTACCCCCATTTTTCCAGTCTTTCCATGCCTGTCTCTTGGCTTTAATAGTTCTATCCACCTGTGCAGTTCTACCACCAGGTCACCCTCTGGAGACTGTAATATATTTTTTGAACAGGCATATGGTTTAGTCGTTGAGCATTGGGCTTGCAATCGTGAGGTTGTGAGTTTGATTCCTGGACCGAGTGATGTGTTGTGTTCTTGAGCAAGACACTTTATTTCACGTTGCTCCACTTTATTCAACTGTAGAAATGAGTTGTGACGTCACTAATGTCAAGCTGTATTGGCTATTGCCTTTCCCTTAGACAACATTGGAGGCATGGCCGACTACTGGTCTTCCACAAACAAGCTTGCCTCGACTTGTGCGTCCTAGTGGAAATAATACTCTACCACCCCTAACACCTTAAAAAAAATTAGAGGTGCATTGGTTAATGAAGTTTGAGATGCACTATGTCTGAATAAAAGACATGAAGGTCATGACTGGAATGCATGACTGGAATGCTTTGACAACCAGGCCTGACTTATGGAACAACACAAAAAGGGAATATTGAGAAAGATACAAAAAAAATAATACTTTTGATAATGTCATACATTTTATACAGGAATGTAATGTCATTTCTATAACTAAGAATTGGTAATTATCATATAACAAATATATAAGATTAAATAGAAGTATATACATGTAATCAATTAATTATTGCTAGGAACCTTAGAAAGAGTAAACAGATACTCACAAACAAAATGACGGCAGAAAACCGAGCAAACATGGCTCCTCCAACAAAGCAAATAGCAAGGCAGAGAAAGAGACAGATGGTGGCATACATATAATTATACCATTGATTGCTTTCATCATATGGAAAATATATTGAAGTATTAGTCGTGAATGTACCTGCAAAGATAGAAAACCATGATGTGGAACAAATTTCATAAATATTACCATCATATACCTACCTACATACATGCATACACACACACATACATACATACAAACATATATACATACAGTAACAGTTGAGAATGCCATTTCTTGGTTGTTACTGAGAAATTTGTGACATGTTCACAGAGCAAAAGATAGAAAAATAATTTTTTCATAATGAAAAAAGAAAGTTTTGTCTTTGATAGCGAGGCTCTCATATGTTTATTATATATAAACATATAGTATATGATGCTTTCATATACACCCTTCTTCAGACAAAATACAATATTAGATGTATAAAATGTTATATGACATACTCGTAAAAGTGACCATATATGATCAATTCACATGCCCGCTTTGAATTGATCGTATATAGTTTTTTTTACGAGTATGTCATATAAGATTTTATATCTACATCTAATATTGTATTTTGTCTGAAGAAGGCATACTATAATTTAGTATCCCTGAAATATATATAATGAAATAAATAATGATGCTATAGTGTTATATATTCTGTTTATTACTATTATTATATATATATATATATATATAGCCAGAATCAGTTCACGTCCCACCCTTGCAAGCAGGGAAAAAGCGGACGTAAAATGAAATGATGAATGATGATATATATATATATCATCAGGAACGATCGACTTTCATCATATCAGACCGAGGAAACAATGTTTCCGTTGGTTTTTCCAATTGCTAATACTATCTATTGGTCACAACTCCAGGTAGAAGGAGCAACGTGAACTAAAGTGTCTTGCTCAAGGACATAACGCATCACCTGGTCTAAGAATATATATATATACAGTGGAGGCACATGGCTTAGTGGTTTGAGCATTGGCCTTGCAATCGAAAGGTTGTGAGTTCAATTCTCAGACCGGGTGATGTGTTGTTTCCTTGAGCAAGACACTTTATTTCACATTGCTCCAGTTTACTCAGCTGTAGAAATGAGATGATAGGGACTGGGGTCCTTATCATTCCATTGCAAAGTGGTCGTGAAGGTGCCACGGCAAAAAAGCACCCAGCACTCAACTGTAAATGAGGTTAGTGTTAGGAAAGGCATCCAGCTATAGAAATCAAGCCAAAATCAGTTCCCGTCCCACCCTTGCAAGCAGGGAAAAAGCAGACGTAAAATGAAATGATGATGAAATGATATATATATATATATATATATATATATTGGAAAATGTGTGAGATCCTTCGTACAGTTAGGTATATTTGAAAAAAAGGAAAAGAATGACTTCACTTGTAGTGTTAAATAATTTGATTTAATTTTATATTATAATATTATGAGTTGGTAGTTCTACTAGATCTACCAACTCATAATATAATATTATAAAATTAAATCAAATTATTTAACACTACAAGTGAAGTCATTCTTTTCCTTTTTTTCAAATATATATATATATTTGAACATTAATATCGGTAAGGTTTTTTTATATCGATATTTGTCGGGCATCCACTGATGATTTATAAGTGCCCACCTACATATATTCCTACGGACTATGTGTAGGCTTCTACATAACCTGGACATTATTTTCCCAATTTGTAGAAAACTTATAATGAAACGATCGTTTGGAAAGAGAGATGTATTTTAATTATGTCTCATATAAAATAATACAACTGGCTATCCGCAAAATACGTATAGTTAGCAGCCCAAATGTATAATTGGGATTATACTAAGGTATATCCTAATGTTTGTTGAGTGAGACGGAAGCCGGTCGGAGTATTGCTTAAAGCTTTCTCTGTTTATGTATTAAATATATATATATATATATATATATATATATATATATATATATATATATATATATATATATATATATATATATATTATATCGTCCCACCCTTGCAAGCAGGGAAAAGCAGACGTAAAATGATGATGATGATAAAGATCCCATAACTCCTTGTGGAGTCGTAGAGGCACCGTCATATGGCGTATCTAGGCCACTTTTAAACCTGGCTGAGCCCAACCCTCTCCAGGTCTGAACACAGCCTATTTCTTCTTTAGAGGAAGAATTGACCCCAGTACTGGATTGGTACTTTTTTTACCGACCTCAAAAAGATGAAAGGCAAAGTTGACCTTGGTGGGATTTGAACTCAGAGAGTGCAATGGGGTGGGATGAATACTCTAAAGCATTCTTTCCGACGTCTTAACGACTCGCCGATTCACTGCCTATATATATATATATATATATATATATATATAATCATCACTTAACATCTATTTCTCCTGCTAGCAAGAGTTGGCTGAGTCAACACAGACCAAATCACCATTTAATTGAACCTATTGACCTCTCAGACTGGCCAGGGTATTATCTCACATATGTTCCCACACTTTACAGATTGTACTGGGTACATTTTATCATGGCACCAGTACTTAGGAGGTTGTCATGTTTTTGACATAGCTGAGAAGTTCTCTTGACCCTTTGTTTGACAGGTTATCTACAGCTAGATGCTCTTCCTAATGCCAATCTTTTTACAGGTACTGGATGCATTTTTCACGGTACTAACATTGGAGAGATTATTGTGTCATGTCTAAAGGTTGTTAAGTCAGTGATGTGACTGTAGAGACATCTCAAACCTTTTTTTCAAGGTTTCTACAGCTGGGTGCCCTTCCTTATGACAACCACATTTCAGAGTGTATTTGGTGTGTTTTATCATGGCACCTGCACTAGAGAGGTTATTAGTCACTGACTTGACTGAAGAACTCTCTACCTTCTGAGAGGGGTGTCTTGTCCCAAGTGAGACATTTTTAGCAGGGAGGTAGGGAAGTAAGAATGAGATAAACATGGTGTCAAGGGTGAGTGTCAATAGGTGGGGGAAGGGGGAATGACTAGTATGATGTCACGAGTGAATGACAAATCTGGTTGGATTTAAAAGAGTGATGTGAGGGAGAAAAGGGGTGGCAGTGATGGTAAGAATAGTTACTAAGGAGTCATGGTGAAGGGGGTTGGGCATGAAGAATTGGACACTTTTTTAAACAGCTGTCATCTTCTGTATGCATTACATGTCCATACCTTCACAGTCTGCTCTCTTGTACACTACAACTGATTCCTCTTATGTTAAGTTTTAATCTCAGCTCGCTTAGGCTCTGTCGTTCATACACACTAACATTACCCATCCATCAGAGCATAATTGCTTCATTTCTTTCTAGTGTTCTCAGGCATGTTCTCAGGCATCATGGCATGTGGTGTTTCTTGGGCATTTTAAAACTGGTGAAGCCCACCCTCTCTCCAGATCTGAACACTGCTGATTTCTGCCAGAGAAAGAGATATAGAGGAAGAATTGAGCCCAGTACTGGACTGGTACTTTTGTATATTGAACTTAAAAGGATGCAAGGCAATGTTGACTTTCACAGGATTTGATCACACAGAGCAGAGAGCCAGAACAAATACTGCAAAGCATTCAATCATGTTCTAACAATCTCTGCTGATGACAACAGAGTTAGACTATGTTAAAGGCAATGGATTAAGTCTACCACACAAGAAATAGTATAGACCATTTGATGAGTTTCCACACATTTTCAATTTAATTTCACTTCTAAGACTATGGTAGAAGACATTTTCTCATGGTGGGATTAAACTTGGATCCACTTGATTGCAAAGTGAATTTCTGTAGTGCTAGTCATCCAAATTATATAGATATGAAATAGGGGTATAATGAAGCTCTGAAAGCCAAGTCAATGATGTCAAATGTAGGTTTTGTTTGCTTGCTGAATTAAGTTCAACACCCCTATTGTATACTTGAATATAAGCCAAGGAATATGTGACCAAATAATCATTAATAGCGGGGAGGGGGTACTTATATTCAAGGTCAACATTTTGACAATTTTCACCAACTTCAAATTCTACGTATATAAGGTTTGGATTTTTGCCTATTTCTCAGACATAAAATAGTGGGGTCAGCTTATATTCAAGTATATATGCCAACTAGAAGTGATGGGGTCCATTGCTCTTATCTAAATGTTCAAGTTTATCATGGCAATGCCTATCATCATCTTGACCTATAACTCCTGATGGAGTCGCAGGGAAGCCATATTAATGTACAGCAGTGGTCGCCAACCTTTCTAAAACCGAGGAACCCTCTAAATATTTTGAATTCTTCACGGAACCTATACAATACAAAACTTTTCAAAAAAAAATAATAAAGTATTTATTTATTTTAGTGAACTTACGTTGTGAGAACAGCGAAGAGACCTCGCTGAACTGAAGTTTTCAGTTTAAAGTTATGCTGTCACCGACCAACATTTACTCGTTCGTGATTGGTCAATTTCTAAGTTCAATTAGTGTATTATCAGTAGTAGTCAAATTCTCGGAATTCAGAAAACTATGTCTTTCCAAGAATTGATGTGAAATTGAAAGTATTCAATTTCCACGAATCTCAGAACAGTGTTTTTCTGCTAATTCAAGTGAGAAACTGAAAGTAGTGTTTTCCACGAATTGGAGTGGAGAACCTGTGTACACTACAATAGTACTCGTTCATTTATACATTGCACCTTTGGCATTTTCTTTGCACCTTTTTCAGAAAACCCAAAATATTAATGGTAATGTAAATATTTATTTTTTTAAGGAACCCGGAATTTGTTTTACGGAACCCCAAGGTTCCGCGGAACCCATGTTGGCGACCACTGATGTACAGTGTTTCTAGAGTATTTTGGAACTGGGCTGAGCCCATTTTCTCTTTAGGTCTGAACGTAGCCTATTTCTTCCAGAGAAAGTGAGAAAGAGATAGAGAAGATGAATCGATCCCAGTACTGGACTGGTACTTTTTTTATCATCCTCGAAAGGATGAAAGGCAAAGTTGACTGTTGTAGGATTTGAACTCAGGATGTAGAGAACTAGAATGAAATACTGCAAAGTATCGTATCTGACGTAATGATTCTGCCATTTCATCATCTTCAACTTATCATCTATGATCCTCAACCCTTTAGCATTTAAACTGGCTGTATCCGGCCAGAGTTCTCTCACCACTTTCTGTTCAAACCAGCTGTATGTGTGAGTATGTTTGTATGTGTGAGCATGTATATATGTGTATATGTGAGCATATATACATGTGTATGTGTGGGCATGTGTGTATTGTGTATATGTGAGCATGTATGTGTGTATATGTGAACATGTATGTGTGAGTGTATGTGTGAGCATGTATGTGTGTGTATATGTGAGCATGTATGTATGAGAATGTATGTATGAGAATGTATGTGTGTGTATGTGTAAGCATGTAAGTATACATACGCTTATGTGCACATGCACATATACATACGTATGTGTATTTAAAAAAAAAATCAAAACAAAACAATTTCAATAAAGACTTACCACTTGGACCAAAGTTCTGGATCAAACCTTCCACAATAGCTGAGGTGTAAAGTGAACAAGAAAACACATTAGCTACAAAAAAAAGGAAGCCAATACTTCCACCAAATTCTGGTCCCAGAGCTCGACTGATCATATCTGAGAAATTATAGTTAAGTAAATTTATAGCAATTAATTGAGAAGTTACAATGGCCAAGTAATGGTCCCACAGCTGAATGGTTGTAAAATCCTATCCTGTCAATGGGAGTGGGCATGGTAGGAAACGTCTGCTACTTTGGTTGTTTGTTAAAAATCACCATAGAAGAAGCCTCTTAATCTTTGAAAAATTGAAGCTTTAAATTACAGCCTACATCCCCATCATCATCATCATCATCATTAAACATCTATTTTCCCATGCTAGAATGGGTTAAACGAGTTGTCCTGTTGTGAGTCATGTCAGATCAAGTGACTGTGTCTTGCTCATACAGTATTGTTTCTGGTTTGGTTTCTACTTTTGTATACTCTAAGCACGCCAATGATTATTTCAGTGCTTAGGAGCATACAATATTCTTAGTTTTTCTAAGAATATAGAAAGTATAAAAAAAGTAACATAGCCTAGAGTGTTCTCCTTGAAAAAATGTCCCTTTATGCAAAATTTAAGCTACCCAGGTAAAACAAACAAACAAACAAAAACTGTGACCTACAACTTGGAACATATAAACATTAACTTCTATAAATATATATTGTTGTCTTGAAAATCGAGATGAAGCATGAGTGTATTTGAAATTCATAGAAATAATTTGAAAACTCAACACAAGAATAGCTGTTAAAACAGCCAAATGTTGTCAATAACAACAGCATGTAGGTCAGGTAAAAATACCTCAAAGGACAGAAATGAGTGGCCAGTGGTCAGTAAAGAGAAAAGTAAAGTTGTGAGGTGGGAGTATGCTGTCATTGATGGCATTTGGTTGTTTTAACAGTTATTCTTGTGTTCGAGTTTTAAAATTATTTCTATGAATTAATTTTTATAGAATCACTGGACAGATTTTACAGGCAAAACCAGCCGACAGGAGACCCAGGGTTAGACCCCAAGCAAGATGGTTGGATAACATCCATGAACTTGGCTGGTCTCGCTTGGGGATCCAGATGGATCAGTTGGAAATGGTTGCTTCTGACAGGACCCGCTGGAAGGAGTGTTTCAGGACTCTGCTCCTATGACCCTCTCAGGAGGAGGAGGATGATGATGATAATAATAATTGTTTCTACTTTTGGCACAAGGTCATCAATTATCCCAGTACATTACTGGTACTTTATTTTATTGACCCCGTAAGGATGAAAGGCAAAGTTAACCTTGGTAGGATTTGAACTCAGACTATAAAGGGGCGTAACTCTATGCAGCAAAGCATGGTGTCCGACCTTCTACCGATACTGCCAATCCACCAATGATGATGATGATAATAGTAATAATAATAATAATAATAATAAAGATATATAAACACAAACCTATGATATTTTTGAATTGTTCAAAAGGATACAATAGGCACCACCACCTTCAACAAGTCCATTGGTAGAGATAGCACAAATAGAGAGAACGGTTAGCAGTAATATCACATAAGCAAGGATGAACTGGCTGAGTATCACAAGAATTCCTGCTTGACCAATAGCAAAACCTGAAATAGAAATATATATCATAAATATCTAAAGATTTATCAAAACACTTGGAGGATTTGAAATGTTGAAAATTGAAATGCTGGAATCCAAATGCAGAAATCGCTATAAATAATAAACTTTAGAAAATCAGATAAATTACCCTTGGGGAAAGAAAAAAGTGTTCAGCAGCTGGAATTTGTGAGATACATAGTGACTGATGACCACTGTTTTCTGTTATTTAAGGGTATTTTACCTGATTTTCTAAAGCTATTTGTAGCAATTCCTGTGTTTGGATTCCCATATTTCATTCATATATATATATAACATGGTTGGCATTAGGAAGGGGATACAGCTGTAGAAACCATACTAAATATGGAATGTATAAGAATGATGAGATCTCTCCAACCTGCCTAATCTTAGACCATGGCAACCTGTCCAAACCATGACAGTATGGAAGGCAGACATAAAATGATGATGATGATACACATACATACATATAAATACATATACATATATGCAGGGCAAGTGGGTTTAGGTGGAGAAGATATTGGGATAGCAAGTTCAAACAGGTAGAGGCTATTATTGTAGTAGTGACAGAAGAAACATAATGTAGCAACAGTGCATCTGTAAGCTAGTAGTTGAAGTGTGTATAGTAGAAGCATCCACCCATCTATGTTATCTGTATGTTTGACATCTGGCCAGAATTCTCTCACCTCTTTCTGTTCAAACTGACTGTGATTGGCTGCTCATACTGATGTTAAATGTATTCTCAAAATAAATCATAACATCATCAAAATCTCAGATTCAATATTGTGTGAGATAATTATGTGAGATAAAGCCTTTACCACTGAAATACAATAGTAAAAATAATGTAAATGCTAAAGGGTTAAAGCGCTTGTTGTTGTTTGTTGTAAGATTTAAATCCAGTAGAATATACTGAAAAAAAATGTTGGAATTTACCCCAGTTTTCACGATGCTAAGAGTAGAGAGACTGTTTTACCCCTGGAGAAGTTATCAGCCTATCACAGGCTTTGTACATGGAAAAACATCAGTTCAGTAATACAGGCTAACAAAATCCCCATCACTTATAGAATACAATATCTCTGGTACTTATTGTGGGAAACAGTACCCCATATCATCATCATCGTTTTAACGTTTGCTTTCTCTGCAAGTAAGGGTTGGACAGCTCTACATAGACCAAGTCAGTACTGAAGTGCTAGCTACTAATCTCCCAGACAAACGAGGGATCTGTCGTCTCGTTTATGCACAGATAGTATTTATTTATATTTAGATGACTGAGATATTAACAGTTAAGTGACTTTACCATGGTTATTATACAGTACGAATAAAGAGATTTAAACCATCAAACCTTTAATCAGAAGAAAAATATTATACTATTGCTTCAAACAGCTTATGATTGCTAATAACATTAGTAGATATATACTCAAAACCTTATTTACTGTATATACTCGAATAAAACCTGGAGAAGAAAGATCTGGAAGCTGAAAGTCCCCTCAACCAGTAACAGATTTAAAGATATTTTACTCAACGCCTACGACAGTAAAGAAGAACAGATAGAGACATTTAATGTAGAAGAGAACTGGGAGTTCCTAAAAAATAATTTACTAGAGGCGACGGACGAGGTCTGTGGCTGGAGTAAGACCTCAAGCAGGAGGAGAGTGACTTGGTGGTGGAACAATAAGGTAGATGAAGCAGTCAAGGCCAAGAGACAGGCATGGAAAGAATGGAAGAACGGGGGGAGCAGGGTACATTACATAGAGACCAAGAGGGAAGCTAGGCGACAAGTATACTTAGCTAGGAGGGAAGCAGAGGATAGAAAATTCAAGCATGTTTTACAACGTGAGGACCAGAAACAGGAGGTATTCAAGATTGCGAGGCAGTGTGTCAGAGATAGTTGTGATGTCATTGGAGAGAAGTGTATCCGGAATGATAAAGGTGAGCTTGCCCTCACAAGTGCTGAGAAGAAAGATGCATGGAAGAGTCATTATGATAGATTACTAAATGAGGAGAATGCATGGGAAGAAGAGACCCTACCCCAAGTAGACCCTATAGAGGGACCAGCAGTACAAGTCAGCGGCAGCGTAGTAAGTAAGGCAATCAGAGATATGAAGATGGGGAAGGCAACCGGTCCATCGGGTATAGCTGCCGAGATGCTGAAGGCATCTGGGTCTGTAGGTCACACTATAACCACACGTATCGTTAACCAGGTAATACTAGAAGGGGCCATACCAAAAGATTGGTGCAGTAGCATCATTGTCAACTGCTACAAAGGCAAAGGCGATGCACTAGATAGAGGAAACTATAGAGGTATAAAGTTGATGGACCAGGTCATGAAAGTAACAGAAAGAGTTATAGCACAGCTGATTAGGGACCGGGTGAATATAGACGAGATGCAATTTGGGTTTGTACCAGGAAGAGGCACCACTGATGCCCTCTTTCTTGTGAGGCAATTACAGGAAAAGTACCTAGCTAAAAGTAAGCCACTCTACTTGGCATTTGTCGACCTTGAGAAAGCCTTTGACAGAGTTCCAAGTGCTGTAATCTGGTGGGCTCTTAGAAAACTAGGAGTAGATGAATGGCTTGTGAAAGCGGTACAAGCCATGTATAGGGGAGCAGTCAGCAAAGTTAGATTTAGCAATGAGTATAGTGAGGAATTTAGCGTACAGGTTGGGGTCCACCAGGGCTCTGTTCTTAGCCCTCTCCTGTTCATCATAGTCCTGCAGGCAATAACGGAGGAATTTAAAACCGGATGCCCATGGGAACTCCTGTATGCTGATAACCTCGCACTCATAGCTGAATCTATGATAGAACTAGAGAATAAATTCCAAACCTGGAAGCAGGGACTAGAGAGAAAGGGTCTCAAAGTCAACATGACAAAGACTAAGGTCCTTGTAAGTAGACGAGAAAACAGAACCCAGATCCCCTCAGGGAAATGGCCTTGCTCAGTATGTAGGAAAGGTGTAGGTAGGAACTCCATTCTCTGCCCCAAATGCAAACAATGGGTACACAAGAGATGTAGCGGGATCTCAGGAAGCTTAATTAAGAATGTAAGATTCACATGCAGCAGCTGTGCTGAAACAGCAAGCAGCAAACAGCCACAGGAAACAAGTACCACCAATCTCTGGGAGGGCCCTGTAGAAACAGTAGACAGCTTCTGCTACCTAGGTGACCGAATTAGCAACGGAGGTGGGTGTTCAGAAAGTACAATAACTAGGGTAAGAACGGGATGGAAGAAGTTTAGGGAACTACTACCACTGCTAGCTGCAAAAGGCTTCTCCCTCAGAATGAAAGGCAGACTGTATGATGCGTGTATC
This sequence comes from Eledone cirrhosa, assembly GCA_964016885.1. Taxonomy (NCBI): domain Eukaryota; kingdom Metazoa; phylum Mollusca; class Cephalopoda; order Octopoda; family Eledonidae; genus Eledone; species Eledone cirrhosa. The sequence continues at coordinate 219,258,188 of OZ024743.1, forward strand.
CGAACAGCGATGTTGCATGGTAGTGAGACCTGGGCGCTGAAGGTGGAAGACTTACGTAGATTAGAGAGAAACGAATCCTGCATGTTCCGATGGATGTGTAACAGTAATATACGTGAACGACAAAGCATAAATGAATTGAGAGAGAGACTGAGCATAAGAGGAATCAAATGCTGTGTGCAGGAGAGGCGGTTGCGCTGGTATGGACATGTGATGCGTATGAAGGATGACAGCTGCATAAAAAGGTGCAGAGCACTAGAAGTTGATGGAAACAGCGGAGTGGGGAGACCCAAGATGACCTGGGATGAGGTGATAAAAGCCGACCTTACCCAATTACACCTCTCAAAGACAATGACACACGACCGTGACTTCTGGCGTCACGCAGTAATACAGAGTACCCGACCTCCCATGGGTACATGCTGAAGCATATAGACAATATGCCCCCCCCCCCCCCACCGCAAGGTGGTCGTGGAGGTGCCACGGCAAAAAAGCACCCAGCCCACACTGTAAAGTGGACGTGTAGGCGCCACGAAAAAGCACCCAGCACTCACTGTAAATGAGGTTGGTGTTAGGAAGGGCATCCAGCTGTAGAAATCAAGCCAGATCAGTTCCTGTATGAGCAAGGCATGGTCAGCCGACCAGACACTGCACACAACAGGACAACCCGTCTAACCCATGCTAGCGTGGAAGAACGGACATAAAACGGTGATGATGATGATGAAAAGCTGAGGAATATGGGACAAAAAATCCATGGTAAAATGGCAGTGAGGTGGAGGTGGCTTATATTCGGTGTCAATATTTTGACAATTTTCACCAACTTCAAATTCAAACTTTTCTTTTTTACATTTCCTTGGCTTATAAACAGGGGTTGGATTTTTGCCCATTTCTCAGGCATAACATAGTGGGGTGACTTATATTCGAGTATATATGGTCAGTGGAATGTAGCAGCTGGCATACAATTTCCTATAAGAAAACCATATATCTTTAGAAGAGTTAAAGTAAACTTTAAAATTCACTCTTATTTTGTCCATGTACATAGAAAATAACACTAATAAAATCAAGAAGTTTTGGATAGACATAGCTTTAGAGATTCTGAAAGAAAAACAACAATCACTAGGTTAATACGAAGTGAGCTGAAATGTTCAGAGGCTGATTATGAGTGATACTAGAGCTGTGAAACCTTGCATGCATTAATTTCAACTCTTCTTATTAATAACTGCATTGTTTTTTTTCTAGGGACTATGCTAAAAAATAAAGCTCATTTGGATATTCTATAAAAGTGTCTTGGTCAGCCTATGAACTTTTCAGCAGACCTTTGTACAACTAACAACATTGACCTTTGTAAGTACAAACAATATCTATGTGGAAAAACAATGCAACAATAAAATTTAACGAAGATAATCTGATCAAAGAACATAGCTTATTAGAAGAAATTAGAGATAATATATGAAAATTAGGACAGTATATTTTGGTAATAAGCAGTTACTGAATAAACTATTATATGACTATAATATGTGAAAGATAGTGAGTTAGATAAACATATTTAATCACAGATTATATCATCATGACAACAGAATGATGAAATAATAATATATATAACAATAAATACCAAACAACACACTACCAGTGAGGCTCTTCATGGCTGCTCACAATACTAGAAATAGTAACCAAATATCTCTCAAATCACACACAATTTCAAATAAAGGACATGTTGGATTATGTAGTCCAAGGTATACTATTATTTAGAAAAAAAAACAAAAAAAATCTGGTCACGGCTTGAATTTATTTGATCACTATATCAGCTATATCAAGGCTGACAGGGGACCCTATATCAGCTATATCAGGGCTGACTATGGGCCAAACAACACAAGATATAAGACATACTGATATTTGTTTTAAATGTCTTTATATGATAATATGGTTTTGATTGTTAATCAACATCATCATCATCATTTAACATCCATGCTAGATATTGTGTGACAAGCCAGATCAGATGATCATATATTGCTCATATAGAACTATTTTCAGCTTGGTATCTACAGCTAGATGCCCTTCCTAACGCCACCCACATTTAATATGTGTACTGGGTGCTTTTTATTCTCAACCACACTATCACAATTAATTTGGCCTTTAAAAGACAGTAATACTGACTATTCGATCTCTTGGCAAAGGATATCAAAAGCGCCTGTTTACTAGAATATGGCTCTCTCAAGAATTCGTCATCTCTGTATTGAACAAATCTTTCTATAAGTTCCGGTATATAAAAAGAGCACATTAACCAAACACTTAAAGGAAACTACCAACAGTTTACTACATTTCTAGATGACTGTTGATACAACACAATTATCTTCTACACTACTGATAATGCCATATATAAAACAGGATTATATTAACACTACTTACTATTCTAATAGAAGTGAAGGCAGTGGATTGGCAGAATTGGTAGAGTGTTGGACACCATGCTTTGCAGCATAGAGTTACGGCACTTTATGTTTTGAGTTCAAATCTAGCAGAACTCAGTTTTGCCTTTCATCCTTACAGGGTCGATAAAATAAAGTACCAGTAACATGCTAGGGTTGACTTAATCGACTTTCCCATCCCCCAAAATTGCTGGCCTTGTGTCTATAGTAGAAATCATTATTCTAAGAGAAGTTAAACTATTTAATAGATACCAATTATACTAATGTATAGATAGGTTGCACCAGTAAAACCACACCTTCATTTTACATGAAACATTTACAATGTACTATATATTTTGAATTGAGGTTGTCTAGACCCAGTAAAATCCAATAGATAAGTTGTTGCTGTTTTTTCACATTGTACTTTTGTGGAGAAAGATGTGATTTTTACATGAGTACATACATTGAAGGCACTTGAATTTGTGGTTAGGGTATTCAGCTCACAATCGTAAGGTCATGAGTTTGATTCCCGGCGGCATGCTGTGTCCTTGAGCAAGACACTTTATTTCACATTGCTCCAGTTCACTCAGCTGGTAAAAATGAGTTATAACTGTAGTTCGAAGGATCAGCCTAGTCATACACTGAATCTCCCTGAGAACTACATAAAGGGTATGCATGTCTGTGGAATGCTCAGCAACTTGCACGTTAATTTCATGAACAGGCTGTTCTGTTGATTGGATCAACTGGAACACTCATCGTCATAACTAACGGAGTGCCTCCATCATCCAGATATATTTTATGGTGTGGTTTAGTCCCAAATTAGCGTTGGTAGAAAAGACTTATGACCAATGACATTCAAGCTATGGTCATCTTGAGACTTTTTTCCAGCATAAAACAACAAAACAAACAGCTGTAATTAAATCATTGCAGAGTAATTAACTCGAAGTAGTAAAAAACCCAAATGTCATGATACCGCTATAAATGTGAGGTTTAATAGACTACATTATTTGGTAGATTGGCAGTATCAGTAGAGCGACGGACAACATGCTTTATGGCATAGAATTACAGTCCTTTACAATCTGAGTTCAAATCCTGCCGATGTTAGCTTTGCCTTTCATCTTTACGGAGTCAATAAAATGAAGCACCAGTAATGCATTGGGGTCAATTTAATTGACTTTCTCTTCCCCAAAATTGCTGGCCTTGTGCCTAAATCAGAAACCATTATTTAATGTGTTATTCCCTTTTTAAGATGGCAGGGTATGATTTAAAGGAGATTTAGTGGCTATTTGTAGCAGGTTGAGTGATCATGTAGTGGCTACTTCATTGGTTCATGTAATAGAGAAGAACTGTGGAGTTCAGAAATGGTAAATATCAGCTGCTTGAGTAGTCAACAAAACATTGTTTATTTAGCATCTAGTTGTCTATTGTCCCTCAAAAGGAAGCTGATGCTCTATTGAATGAAATTTTAACAAATATGCTATATTGGCATTTAATTTCCTCCAGTGTTTTCTATTCATGTTTTATTGTGGAATTTTGATCAATAAAAATATTTGATCATCTGCCAAGCCATCTATTGTGAAAGAAAAAAAAAACACAGAAGATGAGGTTAAAATCTGCTCAGCGAGAAGATTAATAATCCCTCATCACAGAAATACTGAAATACAACTAGTTTATACAATAATTGAATCAACCATTGACAATATTATTTGTCTTTCACATCATTATTCTCTCCTCTGCCCACTGACATCGACATTGTTAATACAACACTTTTCAAACCCAATGATGTGCAGAAAATTAAATCTTCCTCACTAAAAAGTAGGTTTTATACATTGAAACAACACAGCTAAATATCTGATAACCAAAATAAAAACAGAAAAAGAACTCCATAAAAGAATCAACAACAATACAAACAGTAGTAAGTAAATTATTGCAGAGAACTAGAAGTGGTAAAAAATACAACTGTCATGGCCATTCTGTAAATGGGAGAGTTAACATTTCCAACACAACTATCATGGCTGTTCTGTAAATGTGAGGGTTAACAACATATTCAAGTAAAATGTTAAGTGATGGTGATCAGCTGATTGTCTCCCCAAATTATATGCCAAAGGTCATATATCAGTTAATAAGACAGCTTTCATACCCAAAGTGATATAGCACCCAAATCACCCTCAATAAACTTATGTAAATCTCAAGAAGTTTATTTGTTAGTATTATTTGCGGTGGATTGGCAGTATCGGTAGAGGCTCGGACGCCATGCTTTGATGCATAGAGTTACGGCCCTTGCCATTCATCCTTACGGGGTCGATAAAATAAAGTACCAGTAATACACTGAGTAATTGCTGGCCTTGTGCCAAAAGTAGAAACAATTATTTGTATTTTATGTGGTTTAGTCAGAGGAGGAAGGATAGCTCCCATGACTTTATTGCAGGGTTTCTGAGACTAGTAGAGGGAAGGGAGGAAGAATTCATGATTCACATATTTATCCTCTGACTAGAGAGCTACTAAAAACAGAGGTTTGTCTAATCGGTTCTGACCTAGGGCGAAACAACAGCAATAACATGAGATAGCAGGATTAAATCCATACTAAGCATAACTTTAATCCTCATGAAGCATATATTTAATTCAGTATGATCTAATATAAGCATGAATTGAATCTAGTATAATCCACTATGAGCTTCAATTAAAGCCAGGATGATACTCTGGAATATGACTGTCTAGACTACCAAGGAAGTCATGAGAATTATCCAAATAATATAATAATCAAACAGAGACAGGAAAAGCTCTGGACATTAATGGGTATCTTTATGTCTCCCAACTAAAACATTGTCAGAAGTTGAAAAGCTATCAAAGTCGAATGACATTGAAATGAAAATAAGCAAGAGAAAAAAATGGTATTGAAAATAATTGGTGAACTGAGTATGATAAAAAAGAACAAAAACATAAACATTATATCAAGACTTGCCCTTTACACACAGTTCACAATATATATTCTACATAAAATATCTTCAATTCAATAAAGCAACTCATCTAAAGTCTGTCTCGACCCTGGTGACTCATCAGCCTAGTGCTTATCCCAGTTTCCGTGGCGTTAAGTGACCGAGAGTACAAGACTCCCTCCATGGCCATAACACCAATCCATTGCAGGGTTAAATCCCCAGCTATTGCTGCTGTTATTCATTTTCAGCTGAGTATACTGGAGCAACATGAAATGAAGTGTTTTTCTTTTACTGTAATAATCTACCTGTATTTCGTCCCACTCTCAGACATTCTAATCACATCAGGTATGTTTCTCATATTGATAACTACACACTGTATTTGTGTATGTGAATATACATATGTGTATATAAACCCAGTCCAGAAATCTAACCCATGACATTATGATCCAACCAACACCCTTACCAGTTGGCCACATGCCTTCACAAGATAACTCATACAATCACATAAATGGCACTGTCAACTCCCAGTCATGTCAAAGTTTTCACAATCAAATCAACAAGAGTAACGAAAAAACAACATCATAGCACAACACATTAGATATAACACAAACCCTTTATCAACTCCCCATATGGTAATACTGCTGCATACCACTTCAGGAATACAAGAGGTATACCAACAGGCAGTATAGTGAAACATTTGCATGACACTAATAAAAATAATAAATGACACTAATAAAAAATAATAAACGACACTAATAAAAAATAATAAATGACACTAATAAATGATTTCTGATTTTTTTGGGGGGGGGGGGGGGGAGTTGATTATATTGATCCCAGTACTTTACTGGTACTTTATTTTAAGACACCCCCCCCCCCCGCCTCCCTCTAGAATGTGAAGGGTTGTAACCAAATCTTATGAAGCTTTTTGACCAATATTCTAATGATTCTGCCATTCTACTACCCTCAATAAAAATACAAATGGTCTATGATTTAGGTACAAGGCCAACAATGTGGGGGAGGGGAAAGTCAATTAAATCGACGCCAGTGCATTACTGTTATTTTATTTTATCGACCCTGTAAGGATGAAAAGCAAAGTTAACCTCAGCAGCATTTGAACTCAGAATGTAAAGGGATGTAACTCTATGCCACGAAGCATGTTGCCCGATCTCTACCGTTATTGCCAATCCACCACCTTTCATTAAAAACGAATAATAATGTTTCTACTTTTGATACAAGGCCAGCAATTACCCCAGTGCATTACTGGTACTTTATTTTATTGACCCTGTACGGATGAAAGGGTCGATAAAATAAAGTAGGATGAAGTTAACCTCAACGGGATTTGAACTCAGAACGTAAAGGGCCATAACTATGCTGCAAAGCATGGTGTCTGACGTTCTACCAATACTGCTAATCCACCGAATGTCTACTATTGGTACAAGGCAGAGAGAATGATGTAGTTGATTAAATTAACTTCTGTATGTGACTGGTATCTTATAGAGATGAAAGACAAAATTTAATCTGCTGGGATTTGAGCTCATAATGAAAAGATGTACAGCAAAATACTGTAAAGCTTCACTATAATACACTAATACTTAAATCTAGTATACAAGGGTTAGATAAACTGACTATGAAGAAGTGATACCAGAGCTGTGAAATCTTGCATGCATTAATTTCAACCCTTCTTATTAATAACTGCATTGTTTCTTTCCAGGGATTATGTTGAAAAATAAACCTCATTTGGTCATTCCATGAGAGTATCTTGGTCAGCTTATGAAAGAGTGATGCTAGAGCTGTGAAATCTTACATGCATTAATTTCAACTCTTCTTATTAATAACTGCATTGTTTCTTTCCAGGGATTATGTTGAAAAATAAACCTCATTTGGTCATTCCATGAGAGTATCTTGGTCAGCTTATGAAAGAGTGATGCTAGAGCTGTGAAATCTTACATGCATTAATTTCAACTCTTCTTATTAATAACTGCATTGTTTCTTTCCAGAGATTATGTTGAAAAATAAACCTCATTTGGTCATTCCATGAGAGTATCTTGGTCAGCTTATGAAAGAGTGATGCTAGAGCTGTGAAATCTTACATGCATTAATTTCAACTCTTCTTATTAATAACTGCATTGTTTCTTTCCAGGGATTATGTTGAAAAATAAACCTCATTTGGTCATTCCATGAGAGTATCTTGGTCAGCTTATGAAAGAGTGATGCTAGAGCTGTGAAATCTTACATGCATTAATTTCAACTCTTCTTATTAATAACTGCATTGTTTCTTTCCAGGGATTATGTTGAAAAATAAACCTCATTTGGTCATTCCATGAGAGTATCTTGGTCAGCTTATGAAAGAGTGATGCTAGAGCTGTGAAATCTTACATGCATTAATTTCAACTCTTCTTATTAATAACTGCATTGTTTCTTTCCAAGGACTATCATCATCATCATCATCATCATTTTACGTCCACTTTTACTTGCTTGCATTTGGTCATTCCATGAGAGTATCTTGGTCAGCCTATGAACTTTTTAGCCAACCCTCCTATTACATTTTCTTTAACTAGTAATTAAATCTAGTGTATTACTTACATTTTCTTTAACTAGTAATTAAATCTATTGTATTATCTACATTTTCTTTAACTAGTAATTAAATTTAGTACAGTGGAACCTTGTTTCATGAACGCCTCACTTCATGAACAAATCAGTTCACAAACAATTTTCTGAACATAAAACGTCTAGGTTGATGAACAGTGTCTTGAATAAAGAATACGCAAGCCAGCAATAACAGTTGGTGATAAGCTTGGAGTATTGGTGGGAAAGCATCACTTGCTGTGTAGGCAATTACTATGGTCATATCTATCTGTCTTTCACACAGTCTCTCTCAACATTTTGTATAGGAAAAATAGTTTTAGTTTATGAATATTTTGGATGAAGAATGGCCTTCGGGGATGAATTAAGTTCATGAACTGAGATTCCAGTGTATATTACTGACATTTACGTTATCAACTCTGGACAAATAAAATGTAAAATTACTCTGATAAAATTTGAGCACAAGACTTGTAACACTCAACTGGCTAAAGCCGGTGTTATCTCAACTGGTTTAGCTGACTCATACCATTAAAAGAGATCTTATTAGGTTTAGTTATCTAATTGCTGGTAGTGAGGTTATATAAATACTAAACCACTCATCCAACTTCCTCTTACCGGAAGCTACCTCTATTTCTTCCTACTCTTAGACAACATTCTAATTACATCACGTGTGATTCTCATATTGATAACTACACACTGTATTTGTGTGTGTGAATATACATGTGTATATAATGTCCTTGTGTGTTTATGTGTGTATTATATAAATATATATAAACACACACACACACACACAGATATAGATAGAAAGATATATCATTATGTACATACATATCCGAGATATGCCATCTGGGTTTTTGGTGATGTTGTTTAGCCATAGGTGAACCATGACTGAACAGAAGCATAACCAAAAGAATTCTACCAAGACCATGCCACCTTTTCATCAAATATTGCACTCAGCTATAGAAATCATGTGAGTGAGACATGGCCCACCTGACTCATTTAGGAAGGCAGTAACTCCGAATAAGAACTCAGACCAAAACGACCTGTCCAACCCATGCCAGCATATGATGATATATATATATACACACACATATATATATATAGTTTCAAAAAACCCCAGCATGACTAAGTCTTTAGAGTGTGAACAAAGACAATGGAAAAAACAACAAAAAGACGGACAGTCCCATTTCCTCAGTCAACCTCTGGAAATCACTATGGTTTTGGTAAATTAAGGTTGATACCATTCATTCCTGTGCACAGGAACAAAACAGGTAGAAACAAAGACAGGACAAGTTATGCCTTTAGGAAAATTATACAAATATAGATGAGAAAGTATCCCAAGTGTGTCAACCGATAAAGAAGGAACAGAATGGTGTGTGAGGGCTTAGCCAAAGGAGAAAAAAAATTAAGAAAGGAGAAAAATAGTAACACAGAAGAGAATAATATGGATTACAGTCCAATGTGCAGACAAAAACATGCATATATATTTTCTTAGTTAATTTGGCTATTTTTTAACTGGTCCATCAGAGATAGTCCTTGAGATGCTAAAATCTTCTGGAGAAGAAAAAAATCAAATTAGTCACCCATATGATCAATCAGGTAACTCATAATAGGGTCATACCCAATGACTGGCATGGCAGTAAACTCATTAATTGTTACAAATGTGATGCACTAAAAAGGAGTAACAACAGGGGCATAAAACTAATGGACAAAGATAAGAAAGTTCATAGTGTTTTAGAACAGCAGGATTAGAGCTTAGAATGCAAAAAACCGAAAGAAATACCACAAGACATCTTGTTGGATGCTCTAATAATATCATCAATCTGGTATTGGTACTATATTTTATTGATTCCTTTAAAAATGAAAGGCAAAGATGACCTTGGTAAGATTGTTCTGCTTCAGCATGGATCACAAAATTTGATTGGAACCAACAAAAGAAATATTTAAATAGATGCTTGCTTTTTAGTTGATTTTCTGTACATTATATCTTCTGAAGGTGCATGGCTTAGAGGTTAGAGTGTTGAGCTTGCATTTAGGAGATTGTGAGTTTGATTCTTGGACCTGATGATACATTGTGTCCTTGAGCAAGACACTTTATTTTCACGTTGCTCCAGTTAACTCAGCTGTAGAAATGATTTGCGACATCACTGGTGCCAAGCTGTATTGGCCATTGCCTTTCCCTTGGATAACATCAGTAGCATGGATGTTTATGCAGGTGGTGTGTTGAGCCGCATATATTCTAGCCATTAGAAAAAGCAAAAATGAATGCTTCCCCTTTGAAAGAGGGATGACTCAAGAGGAAGATTTCTGATCATGATGGAACAAGTTTTTGGTAGATTAACCTCATTTACCTGTTATTATTTAACTAGCGGACATTGAATTGACCTATAATCCTGAGCCAATAAAGGAATGCCTCTGTGGTTACTTGAATTTCTAGAAATAGCAACCTAATTTCCATCAAATCCCATTCTACTGTCCCTGTGTGAAAAAGTCAGCAGATTGTGCAGTGAGTGTTTGGGTGAGCCTATCAAACAGCTAGGGGTATGATTTCAGAATTAACACTATCAAGATTCTTTGACAGCAAGGTAAATTTGAATTCATATTCTTAATTGTTTGGTGACATAAGATTGCTTGAACATATATATATATATATATATATACACTCATTACATGATGAACTATCTTTCTCTCAATAAAAGAGGTATACAAATTCTTAAAAGATCTTTAAGGTAAAGGGCAAATTAATATGTTTATATCAATATATGTTCTACCAATTTTTTCAAATATACACATATCATCTTCATTGCTGTTTATCAACCATATTTTTCCAGGTTGGATGGGTCATTATAAACCAAGTCAGCCCTCAATCAGATGGGTCAAGTGGTGTATCTTGCTTACATACATTCCTACATTTGATAGTGTTTACTGGGTGCACTTTGTCACGGCACCAACACTAGGAAGGTTGTTGTGCCCATGGTAACCCTGTGTTTGGCAAGTTTTTTACAGCTAAATGCTTTTCCGAATACCAACCATTTTTCAGAGTGTACCAAGTGCATTTTTCATGGCAGCAGCACTAGAGAAGTTTTCCAGTCATTGACATGATTGACGACACCTCTCAATTTTTTCGACACATTCCTACAGCAGGATGCTCTTCCTAACACCAACTACTTTAAAAAATATACTGAGAATCAGCACTAGAGAGATTGTTGGTTACTAACTCCACTGGAGATCCCTCTCTATCCTATGAGGGATGGGTGTACATTGACTCAAGTATAGGGAGTGAAGATGGGAGTAAAAGGATAGCAAGTATGAAGTTACAGATGTATGACAATAAATGGTGAAATGAAGAAGTATGATGTCATGTGTGTGTGATGGAATTTGACAGGATGAGGGTCATGGATAATGGTGATGTAAATAGTTATCAAAGAGGTATGTCTGATTTGGTGGGGTTTAACAGAGGATGGGGTAGAAGTACTTTTGGATAGAGTGGATAGGAGCGACGGTATGGGGATGTATGGGTGGGATGGAACAGGTCATATCACATCTGCACTGAGGAAACATTAGGTGGGGCGGGGCATGTATAGGGGGTGGTGGCTTTAATGGATGCTATTGCTGAAATGGAGGAAAGGTACCCTGTTTTTATTGATGGACCTTCACCATTACCATGTCAATAACCCAATCAGGGTCCTGTGTCATTCCATCATGATGTTCAGCTTTCTGTGATCAGCCTTCAGTACATCATCCCATGTCTACCTGGGTCTACCTCTTCTACAAGTCTCTCAGCCACTGAGCTTTCTCTGCACTTCTTTATACAGCTGTCATTCTCCAACTCTATCACATGTGTATACCAGCGCACTCATACATTGGATTCCTCTTATACCAATGTTGTGGATCATAGATTTGACTGACGAGCCCTCTCTACCCTAAAGCAGCAGTGTTTAGGGAATGAGAGCAGGGATAAGAAGGGTAGTTAGAATGAAGTCATGGCTTGGGTTCAGACAATAGGTGGTGGGGATCATCATCATCACCATTTAACATCCATTTTCCACACTAACATATATATTACTAGCAGTGCTACCCGGCGTTGCACGGGATAAGGTATTGTGAAATATATAACCGCCTTAGCTAAGCTTAGTATTGCCACAACCACGGCTGGCAAAGAAGTAAGGGTCTGGTGGTATGTAAGTAAGCAACACTGTGGCTTAAAACGTGAGGAAGAAGTTGTGTGCACTTGAGGAATGAGTGTGAGATGTCTTGAGCAAGGGTGACAGAATAACCGGATGCAGCAGACAGCCAGACATACAGACAGATATTATAAGGGCGCGTTCTGGACGCAGAGCGAATTGTAGGAAGTGACGTAATGCAGACAGTCAGACATACAGACAGATATTATAAGGGCGCGACGTTATATGTATGTATCTATCTAAAAAGAGAAAGACTAAGAATTATAGAGCGAAATCGCTAAATCGCCTAATGGGCATTGAAAATTTGAATTTTCTTTTGCTCAGAACACTCCCTGAAACATAAGTATTACATGTGTAAAGTTTGAAAACAGTCGGTTGGGTGGTTCTCGAGTTTTAGGGATTCAAACTCACACACACACACACACAGACAGACATCCTCAGTTTTAGATAATACATTTTAATCTTGTCTATGTGAAACTATATGCTAGAATATATAATGAAATAAACCATTATCACCATTTTATGTTTGCTGGGAGCAAGAAGTTTGCATATGTTGTGTGATGTGAGAATCAGAGATGTGAGGTGTTCTGGATTGTGAGAGTTGTCATTTTAGAGAAGATATGAAGGTAGGGAAAGGAGTTAAATCATCAGGGACAGTTGCTGATATGCTAAAAATATCTAGTGAAATAGGTAGATCACTCAGATAGTCAATAAGATACGCTATGACTGGTATCAAATGCTACAAGGGCAGTAACTTTCATACCTTGGTCAATCAAATTATTGGACCAAGGTATGAAAGTTACACAACATAATTATAGAGGATTAGCTAAGATAAGATGCAGTTCAACTTTATGCCAGGGAAAAGTACTACCTTCTTCCTTGTGAGAAAACTACAGAAGAACTTAGCTAGGAATAAGCCACAATATTCATTCATTGACCTGAGAAGGCCTTTGACAAGGTTTATGCTCTGTAGTTTGGTGATATCTAAGGAAACTATAGGTACAAGCCATATATAGAGGTGTAGTCTGCAAAGTAAAAGTGAGCAGTAGCAAATTTAGTATAAAGGTAGAGATACATCAGGGCTGATTTCTCAGCCTTCTCCTGTTTATTATAGTCCTCCAGGACATCACAAAGGAGTTTATAACTACCTATCTATGGGAACTCATATCTGCTGATGATCTAGTTCTTATAGCTGAATCTGTAGAAAATTGAAAGAAGGAATTCCAGACATGGAAACTGAGCCTAGAATTATAAAAGCCTCAAGATAAACTTAGCAAAGACTAAAGTTTTAGTAAGTAGGAAAGAACAACGCCCTGCTACACTAGGGATTTGGCTGTGTTCAATATGCAGAAAGTGTATAGATAGAAATTCCATGCAATGTATCTAATGTAAATTAGGGATGCACAAGAGATGTAGTAGGATCATAGGAAGGCTATTAGAGAAGATTGACTTCGTATGTAGCAGATGCACAGGAGTAGTTAGCAGTAAGTGTATACATGAAGTAAATTCTTTCAAATGTTTGGGCAGTTCCCAAGAGGTAGTTGATAAGTTTTATTACTTCTGTCACCTAATTATCAGTGGAGATGGTGTTCCAGAAGCATAGTAGCCAGAAAAAGAACAGAGATAAAAAGGCTCAGGGAGCTATTACCTCTGCAGGAAACAAAGGGTGTCTCACAAACAGATTGTATGATTGCTTGAGTAGAAAATACGATGCTGCGAAGTAGTGAGATGTGGGCAATGAATGTGGAGGGTATGCAACTAGAAAGAAATGAAGTGAGCATGCTTTGCTGGATGCGTAATATTAGTGTGCAGGAATGATGGAGAACAAACATGCTGAAAGGCTGAGTGGCTAGAGTGTTGGAGTTAAGATCATAATATTTTTTTATTCAATGTACCATGCTGCTTATGTGACAAAGGACAATATTGGGTCTGACTGTAGTCAATCCACCCCCACCATCATCATTTATCAATCTACTACTAGTATGCACCACTTTCCCTTACCTTCCCCTCCTCCCTTCTATACACCTCCCACATCCTAAGACTCCACCAATGTCTTAACTCTCCAATTTCATCCACACTCCTACACTCCCACCCTTCACTAGATAATTGCCCCACATTAGATCTACCTTTCCAATCTCTATGCACCTCACCCCATCTCCCAGCTCACACTATAAAGTGGTCGTTTTTGTGACACAACAAAAAGCGCCCAGTCCACACTGTAAATGTGGTTGGTGTTAGGAGAGCCAAAATTAGTTCTGTATGACACAACCATCTGATATGGTTTGTCTCACAACAGGACAACTCATGATAGCATAGAAAAAGGGATGTTAAACGGTGATGATGACGATAATGATGAGTTTCCTGTTTATATTTATATATGTATAAATGTATATATGTATAAATTATAAATGTATAAATGTATAAATGTATAAATTTATATATGTAGAAATGCTAGAGCGAAAGGAAGTTGATGTATGCTGTGTGCAAGAGACTAGATGGAGAGGAGAGTCTGCTAGAGTCCTTGTAGGAAAAAGCCAGTGCTACAAATTTTTCTGGGTGGGAAATGACGATGGGATGGGTGGTGTAGGTATACTATTAGCTGACAAGTGGGTAGATAAAGTAATCTCAGTGTACAGGGTAAATGCAAGAATCATTAAACTCAGACTAGTCCTGAATAAGACAATTACCACAATAATATCAGCTTACGCACCCCAATCAGGGCTGCCAGACGAACTTAAGGATAGGTTTTACGAGTCCCTAATACACACTACTGCTCTAACAGACGACAAGGACTTCCTAATCATCGCAGGAGATTTTAACGGACACGTAGGTAAACACTGCGACGGCTTCAATAGAGTACATGGAGGCCATGGAGTTGGCACAAGGAATGAGGAAGGATTCAGACTTCTAGAATTCTGCGACGCCAATGACATGTCGATATGTAACACAAACTTTAAAAAACCCGACAACCACCTGATCACCTATAGATCAGGGGAGCACTCTCATCAGTTAGATTTTATCCTCATCAGAGGACGTGACAGATGGACGGTCGTAAACACAAAAGCCTTCCTTAGTGAGGAATGTACATCCCAACATAGCTTAGTTGTCAGCGACCTCACGGTCAGAACTAGACGAACCCGGAAACAGAGGCCAACCTGGAGAAGAAAGATCTGGAAGCTGAAAGTCCCCTCAACCAGTAACAGATTTAAAGATATTTTACTCAACGCCTACGACAGTAAAGAAGAACAGATAGAGACATTTAACGTAGAAGAGAACTGGGAGTTCCTAAAAAATAATTTACTAGAGGCGACGGACGAGGTCTGTGGCTGGAGTAAGACCTCAAGCAGGAGGAGAGTGACTTGGTGGTGGAACAATAAGGTAGATGAAGCAGTTAAGGCCAAGAGACAGGCATGGAAAGAATGGAAGAACGGGGGGAGCAGGGTACATTACATAGAGACCAAGAGGGAAGCTAGGCGACAAGTATACTTAGCTAGGAGGGAAGCAGAGGATAGAAAATTCAAGCATGTTTTACAACGTGAGGACCAGAAACAGGAGGTATTCAAGATTGCGAGGCAGTGTGTCAGAGATAGTTGCGATGTCATTGGAGAGAAGTGTATCCGGAATGATAAAGGTGAGCTTGCCCTCACAAGTGCTGAGAAGAAAGATGCATGGAAGAGTCATTATGATAGATTACTAAATCAGGAGAATGCATGGGAAGAAGAGACCCTACCCCAAGTAGACCCTATAGAGGGACCAGCAGTACAAGTCAGCAGCAGCGTAGTAAGTAAGGCAATCAAAGATATGAAGATGGGGAAGGCACCGGTCCATCGGGTATATCTGCCGAGATGCTGAAGGCATCTGGGTCTGTAGGTCACACTATAACCACACGTATCGTTAACCAGGTAATACTAGAAGGGGCCATACCAAAAGATTGGTGCAGTAGCATCATTGTCAACTGCTACAAAGGTAAAGGCGATGCACTAGATAGAGGAAACTATAGAGGTATAAAGTTGATGGACCAGGTCATGAAAGTAACAGAAAGAGTTATAGCACAGCTGATTAGGGACCGGGTGAATATAGACGAGATGCAATTTGGGTTTGTACCAGGAAGAGGCACCACTGATGCCCTCTTCCTTGTGAGGCAATTACAGGAAAAGTACCTAGCTAAAAGTAAGCCACTCTACTTGGCATTTGTCGACCTTGAGAAAGCCTTTGACAGAGTTCCAAGTGCTGTAATCTGGTGGGCTCTTAGAAAACTAGGAGTAGATGAATGGCTTGTGAAAGCGGTACAAGCCATGTATAGGGGAGCAGTCAGCAAAGTTAGATTTAGCAATGAGTATAGCGAGGAATTTAGCGTACAGGTTGGGGTCCACCAGGGCTCTGTTCTTAGCCCTCTCCTGTTCATCATAGTCCTGCAGGCAATAACGGAGGAATTTAAAACCGGATGCCCATGGGAACTCCTGTATGCTGATAACCTCGCACTCATAGCTGAATCTATGATAGAACTAGAGAATAAATTCCAAACCTGGAAGCAGGGACTAGAGAGAAAGGGTCTCAAAGTCAACATGACAAAGACTAAGGTCCTTGTAAGTAGACGAGAAAACAGAACCCAGATCCCCTCAGGGAAATGGCCTTGCTCAGTATGTAGGAAAGGTGTAGGTAGGAACTCCATTCTCTGCCCCAAATGCAAACAATGGGTACACAAGAGATGTAGCGGGATCTCAGGAAGCTTAATTAAGAATGTAGGATTCACATGCAGCAGCTGTGCTGAAACAGCAAGCAGCAAACAGCCACAGGAAACAAGTACCACCAATCTCTGGGAGGGCCCTGTAGAAACAGTAGACAGCTTCTGCTACCTAGGTGACCGAATTAGCAACGGAGGTGGGTGTTCAGAAAGTACAATAACTAGGGTAAGAACGGGATGGAAGAAGTTTAGGGAACTACTACCACTGCTAGCTGCAAAAGGCTTCTCCCTCAGAATGAAAGGCAGACTGTATGATGCATGTATCCGAACAGCGATGTTGCATGGTAGTGAGACCTGGGCGCTGAAGGTGGAAGACTTACGTAGATTAGAGAGAAACGAAGCCTGCATGCTCCGATGGATGTGTAACAGTAATATACATGAACGACAAAGCATAAATGAATTGAGAGAGAGACTGAGCATAAGAGGAATCAAATGCTGTGTGCAGGAGAGGCGGTTGCGCTGGTATGGACATGTGATGCGTATGAAGGATGACAGCTGCATAAAAAGGTGCAGAGCACTAGAAGTTGATGGAAACCGCGGAGTGGGGAGACCCAAGATGACCTGGGATGAGGTGATAAAAGCCGACCTTACCCAATTACACCTCTCAAAGACAATGGCACACGACCGTGACTTCTGGCGTCACGCAGTAATACAGAGCACCCGACCTCCCATGGGTACATGCTGAAGCATATAAACAATATGCCCCCCCCCCCCCCCCCCACCCACCCACCCCACCGCAAGGTGGTCGTGGAGGTGCCATGGCAAAAAAGCACCCAGCCCACACTGTAAAGTGGACGTGTAGGCGCCACGAAAAAGCACCCAGCACTCACTGTAAATGAGGTTGGTGTTAGGAAGGGCATCCAGCTGTAGAAATCAAGCCAGATCAGTTCCTGTATGAGCAAGGCATGGTCATCCGACCAGACACTGCACACAACAGGACAACCCGTCTAACCCATGCTAGCGTGGAAGAACGGACGTAAAACGGTGATGATGATGATGATATATATTTGTATATCTATCTATCTATTTATATATATATCATCATCATTGTTTTAACGTTTGCTTTGCCTGTTAGCAAGGGTTGAACAGGTCTACGTAGACCAAGTCAGTACTGAAGTAGTGGCTACTGATCTCCCAGACAAGCCAAGCATCTGTCATCCCGCTTATGTATGGTCACACATTCTATCGAGTGCACAAGGAAGGCTGTCATGTCTTTGACACAACTGAGGGTTCGCCCATCCTTTGTTTGACACGCTTTTTATGGCTGGATGCCCTTCCTATCACCAACCACTTTACAGCATGAATTGAGCATATCTATCTATAAATAAATATATATAGGTCTGTATGTCTCTGTAGCAATTTAACCTTTTAAGTCTCCACCATTATGCTGGTTTTTGGCCAATGTCAAATGGCACGGAGGAATCCTTGGTTGTGATTAATGAATGGCATTTTCTAAGGACAGTAGAATTCCTGAGCCACCTAGCAATCCCAACCCTTGTATCACACCTAGCAACTTACAATGCATGGCATTGGTGCTTGTGCGACATTCAGGGATGGTTTGCTATTACAATAACACTGTATTGGCAAGTCATCCCCGTATCAAATCAGTCCTCTATTTTTTATTTTCTGTTAGCGTTCGCCACAATCCGCTTATCTTATGGAACTAATATTGCAATTAACACCTGATGAAATCGTCTAAGTCTTGCACCATGATCGGATGATGAAGTTTGGCCAACAAAATATGTATAGTGTTTTCGCGGAATTAAAATTCTAAAGAAAGTTTCCAGTTCGGCTTTCTGTTTTTAATGAGTGTGTCTCTCTCTCTCTCTATATATATATGTTTTAATATAGAAAAACTTCTATAGGACTAGAACTATTTCATTCGTCAGAAATCATCAGGAAGCAGCTTCCTGATGATTTCTCACGAATGAAACAGTTCTAGTCCTGTAGAAGCTTTTCTATATTAAAATATTTATACTCTGCTATGTATTGAGTACCTTACTTACTGTGGTTACTCCCGATTGAACCCGGAATAACTTATATATATATATATACATATATATATATATATATATATATATACATACACACACATATATATATATATATATATGACAGTCCACGCTGTAATGTGGCCGTGTAGGCAACACGGTAAAAACCTCCCAGCCCCACACTGTAAATGTGGTTGGTGTTAGGAAGGGCATCCAACTGTAGAAAGCCCGCCAGACAGTCCTATGCGAGCAAGACAACCACTCTTGCCTCAAGTGGGAAAACTCCCGTCCAAACCCATGCAAGCATGGAACACGGACGTTAAACGATGATGATGATGATGATGATGATATATATATATGTATGTATGTATATATGTATGTATGTATATACATATATACACACACATACAGACAAAAGTGGACACAAAAGGATGATATATATACACACATGTCATCATCATCATCATCATCACCGTTTTACGTCCGTTCTTCCACGCTAGCATGGGTTAGACGGGTTGTCCTGTTGTGGGCAGTGTCTGGTCGGCTGACCATGCCTTGCTCATACAGGAACTGATCTGGCTTGATTTCTACAGCTGGATGCCCTTCCTAACACCAACCTCATTTACAGTGAGTGCTGGGTGCTTTTTCGTGGCGCCTACACGTCCACTTTACAGTGTGGGCTGGGTGCTTTTTTGCCGTGGCACCTCCACGACCACCTTGCGGTGGGGGGGGGGGGGGGGCATATTGTTTATATGCTTCAGCATGTACCCATGGGAGGTCGGGTACCCTGTATTACTGCGTGACGCCAGAAGTCACGGTCGTGTGTCATTGACTTTGAGAGGTGTAGTTGGGTAAGGTCGGCTTTTATCACCTCATCCCAAGTCATCTTGGGTCTCCCCACTCCGCGGTTTCCATCAACTTCTAGTGCTCTGCACCTTTTTATGCAGCTGTCATCCTTCATACGCATCACATGTCCATACCAGCGTAACCGCCTCTCCTGCACGCAGCATTTGATTCCTCTTATGCTCAGTCTCTCTCTCAATTCCTTTATGCTTTGTCGTTCACGTATATTACTGTTACACATCCATCGGAGCATGCAGGCTTCGTTTCTCTCTAATCTACGTAAGTCTTCCACCTTCAGCGCCCAGGTCTCACTACCATGCAACATCGCTGTTCGGATACACGCATCATACAGTCTGCCTTTCATTCTGAGGGAGAAGCCTTTTGCAGCTAGCAGTGGTAGTAGTTCCCTAAACTTCTTCCATCCCGTTCTTACCCTAGTTATTGTACTTTCTGAGCACCCACCTCCGTTGCTAATTCGGTCACCTAGGTAGCAGAAGCTGTCTACTGTTTCTATAGGGCCCTCCCAGAGATTGGTGGTACTTGTTTCCTGTGGCTGTTTGCTTGCTGTTTCAGCACAGCTGCTGCATGTGAATCCTACATTCTTAATTAAGCTTCCTGAGATCCCGCTACATCTCTTGTGTACCCATTGTTTGCATTTGGGGCAGAGAATGGAGTTCCTACCTACACCTTTCCTACATACTGAGCAAGGCCATTTCCCTGAGGGGATCTGGGTTCTGTTTTCTCGTCTACTTATAAGGACCTTAGTCTTTGTCATGTTGACTTTGAGGCCCTTTCTCTCTAGTCCCTGCTTCCAGGTTTGGAATTTATTCTCTAGTTCTACCATAGATTCAGCTATGAGTGCGAGGTCATCAGCATACAGGAGTTCCCATGGGCATCCGGTCTTAAACTCCTCCGTTATTGCCTGCAGGACTATGATGAACAGGAGAGGGCTAAGAACAGAGCCCTGGTGGACCCCAACCTGTACGCTAAATTCCTCGCTATACTCATTGCCAATCCTAACTTTGCTGACTGCTCCCCTATACATAGCTTGTATATATGTATATACATGTAATAATATATACATGTATATACAGTAATAATATATACATGTATATATTATTACTGCTAAAACACTTCCTGTACAGCTGAGATGCAGAGTACTTCATTTGTATATCCATTGCAAAGGATGATGATGAAGTAGAGAAAATTGAACCCATTTTATCATCTTGCAGGATTGTTGGTGAACTTCAAGAAAATTATATTAATGAAGATACAAAGTACTACAGAAAACAACAATTCTTTCTGGTTGAAAGTGATGAAACGAAAGTGAAAATAGAGTAGAAGGAGGGAGAGGTTTATGTTGTTATAGTGGTCTGTGTGTGCGCATACGTATAGCCAAAGCCTTGATAGAGAGATCCTATAGTAGCATATCTGCAAATATTAAAACGCAAATAGTTGTACACGGAACAAAATAGTTGTAGCTTTTCAATTTGTCCAGACTGAAGAATATATTGTTATTAACTTAAAGTTCGCTATCATAAAATATATATAAATCTCACATGGTGAACACATTTATATAAACAGTTCTATTTGTGTATGTATTGTATACAGACATTACTTTTACTATTCTAAACCATACACGCACACGTTTGTACATGTGTGTATATATGTGGCAGAAATTTTCTCTCTGTATATATCGTATTTGTATTCTTCTATTTACAGTGATTATATATATATTCAATGTACTGTGTCATTTGCTTTGTTATTTCTGTTTACTTTTTACACACACACAAATATATATATATATATATATATATATATATATATATATATATACACACACACACATAGATAATCATATTTGTATTCTTGTATATACAGTGATGATTACAGACAGTGCTGTATATAAAGCGGAAATTATTGTTTGAGTGCATACGTTTTAATATGTAAACACGCCCACATAAATGTTGCTATAATGCGGTCTGTACATACGTATACGTATTAAACGTATTATGCTTATGATTCAGAATGAATACACACACACACATATACACCTGTAGATAAACAAATATGGATAAAGTGTGCGTTTGTGTACGTGTGTGTATGTACACAAACAAACAAACACAAATATTTATGAGTGGTGTGTGTGTGTATATATATATATGTATGCATGGTGTGTGTATATATATATATGTATGCATGGTGTGTGTGTGTGTGTATATATATTTGTGTATGTATGTATATATATATATTTATATATATATATATATATATATATTTATATATATATATATATATATATATATATATTTATATATATATATATATATATATATATATATATATAGAGAGAGAGAGAGAGAGAGGACCCCGATGGTTGAGCTCCGGCTGTTTCGACAGCTAGATCCGATCAATTTAAAATGGGTATATACGCATTTTAAATTGATCGCATACGTTCTATTTTATGGGTATATCACATTTTTATACATCAAATATTGTATTTTGTCTGATGAGGGCATACTATAACTTAATATCCCTGAAATATATATAACGAAATAAATTATGATGCTATAGTGATATATTTTCCATTTATTACTATTATATATATATATATATATATATATATATATATATATATTGGTTGGATGACGTAATAACAATAATTAAATATAATAGCCAAAAAGAAATTATTATATTATTCACTCGGAAGAATCTGTTAAAATTAGTTTTGTTTGTTATTGAAGTTGTTCTTAATTGAATAAATTGATATTTACTTTATCAAATATTGGCTGTCTAATATGGTCTGTGAGTAACGATACGAAAATAGTAAGGGTGTGCAAATGTTCAAAATATAAACAGTGTATTCCTGCAATGAAACACACTTTGCCTCATATTTTGAGTATTTACTAGAACAATTTGTCATAGTAGAGTCTTTTGAATCAAATCATTAAATTACTGGTACTTTTTTTAATTTTATATGTGGTTGAAATGAAAAGCAATGTCGATGCTGATTTAAAATAAATGAAGCGAATTAGGGTGGTTAGTAATTCGCCTGAATCTTCATCGCTCTTTTCAGTCAATTTTCGTCGAAGGGAGATATTGAAGCGTAAAACGATCAAGATATATTACAGTAACTTATTTTATCGACCACTGGATTGTGGTAGTTGATTGGGACATCTCTCGCACCAAGTAATGAGTCAGAATCAATGATAAATCATTAGTCACAGTCCTGAAATATATTTTCTGGGAAAGTAACTGTGGCGATCGTGCCGTTCCTAAAGAAGTATTTATCTTAGTGAAATGAATATATTTCAAATAGTAATTATCATCATTATAATCAATAACAACAATAATAGCAATATCAACAGTGATAAAAGATTAATGAAATACCTGCTCGCAGAAAAAGGAAAGTACTGAACATGGAAAGGGAAACAGGACAAAATACTCCTGCGAAGGTTCCCAAGGTCCGCAGGGACGAGGAATCTGGACGTCTGTCATCGTTTCTTCTTTGGGACAATGGGTTGGAGATGCAATCGTAGGATGGAGGGTAAGTGCTGCTATATTCTAGACTGGCATTACTCAGCGATCGGTGCAGCCTCCAAACCCACTGCGACCTTAAGATCGGAGTGTTCTCCGAATATACAACCCTGTGGTCATCTCTAAAGCTGTCAGAATCCAAGTCACTCGGAGAAGCGCTGCCGGAGTATTTTGTGGCTTTGTTGTTGTCGACTTCTGCCATATCGTTTGAAAAGATCAATGAAGAACCGATCTGACATAATATAACTACCAGCAGCGCTGGACGGCTGTTTTGTACATATCACGAGCACTGGAGGCGGATGCGTGTGGTGTAAGTTTCAGTGATTGAGTGAGTGAGAGAGAACGAGTGAGATAATAGAGATGAAGATAGAGAAGGAATCTGTAAAATTAGAAAGGAAGAGAGAATGCTAGAGTAAAAAGAGATGTTTGTTATGTCATGGAGGGAGACGTTTGCAAGAGGAAGAGGCGAGAAAAAATTGTTAAAAAGAGAAACAGCTAAATGAAAAAAAAGAGGAAGTAGTGATAGATATAAAGATAAGAGGGAGGAAAACAGAGGAAGTAGAGATAAATATAAAGATCAGAGGGAGGAAAAAAATGATAAAGTGATAAGAAGGTTATGACAATAGATGTGTTATATATCGCCCTCTGTCCACCGCAGAGACGTCGTCGAGACGAATGAAAGAAAACAAAACAACTAAACCGGTGCTAAACAAACATTGCTACAAGAAGTTGTTTATATATTTTGTTCCAGGACTACTGCTTCCACCGTTATTAATTTCCTTTGGCTATAAGTCCTTTACGATTTATTGGTTGTGAGTTCGTGACGTTTGGTATTTTTACAAAGTGTAGTAGACTCGGCTCAAAAGCTCGCCTCTCAGTCAACTGTGCACTCAATAGTTTTAACTAATTAATTATTAATGTTGTATAAATAACGTTACAAATTGTTTATAATTCTTACAGATGAAAATATAAATACAAATAATATGTACAATTAATTATTCGTCGAGGTTAACTTTGCCTTTCATCCTTACAGGGTCGATAAAATAAAGTACCAGTAATGCACTAGAATAATTGCTGGCCTTGTGCCAAAAATAGAAACAATTATTGCTAGCAGCCTTATAAATATAATAAACAAAAAACAACAACAAAAAAAAACAAATCAAAGCGAGAGACCCCACCCCAAAAACAAAAACTATCAATTCACCACTAAGTGTGTCAGTCAGTCACACACCACAAGGGCCAAATGAAATTTACGAGACAAGCCAACACGCTCGCAGCATTACCGTGGGTAATGGCAGGCTAAGGCGCTGAAACAACCAGGAGGGTTGGATTTAGACCGGGGCACTTCAGTTTTTTTTTTGTGATGATGGTGGTCGTGGGGAGGGGTTCATACACAAAAAATTAGAATACACAGCAAACCACCCTAATTTTACATATTAAAGCTAGCTTGGCACAACTAATTTGAATTGAAAAGTTATACATACAAGTATTAAATAAATTTTTTTTAACCATCTCTAAACTAAAAAGCCCAGCTGAGGGCACAAATAAATTGCTACGGCCGTCACTGCAAGGGGCTCCGAAGCAATTGCCCCCTTTCCCTCTATAAAATCCTGCCCTGCAACCAGGTACCCTCACGTGAATTAATGGTGCTGATAATGGTGCTATTTTTACTACGTCAAATATAAAAATCGATACCAAGTGATGCTTGATACTCAGAAGAGGATTATCTACACCTTGGTATGAATCTAATTACCCTAACCAGTTACCAAATGACCATACTTAAGATATATACTTTTACTTGATTACAGCTGTAATTCTTGTTTAGTCTCCAGGTCAACTCTGATTGAACAGACCTATGATCAATATTTGAAAAATATATTCTTTGATATTGTTGTCACCTCTTCTATGTTGACTGTTCTTATCTATTATTTTCATTTTTATGCAAAAAAAAAAACATTCTTAACTATGGAATGAAATCAAAGACATCATCTATCCATATTATTATTCGAGGTTAACTTTGCCTTTCATCCTTATGGGGTCGATAAAATAAAGTACCAGTAATGCACTGGGATAATTGCTGGCCTTGTGCCAAAAGTTAGAAACAATTATTATTCTGCTACGTAGAGTTATGACCCTTTACGTTCTGAGTTCAAATCCAGCTGAGGTTAACTTTGCCTTTCATTCTTACAAGGTCAATAAAATAAAGTACCAGTAATACACTGAAGTCGATTTAATTGATTTTCCTCCTCGCTTAAAATTATTGGCCTTGTGCCTAAATCAGAAACCATTATTATTCTACTACGGTGGATTGGCAGTATTGGTGGAGGGTCGGACGCCATGCTTTGACGCATTCTGAGTTCAAATCCCGCCGAGGTTAACTTTACCTTTCACCCTTACGGGGTCGATAAAATAAAGTACCAATAATGCACTGGGTATTTGCTGGCCTTGTGCCTAAATCAGAAATCATTATTATTCTACTATGGTTCAACTCTTTTGAAGTTGGCCACTCACAGTAGTAAGCCCTGTGAGTTGGAATGGTTATTTCAACGCGCCTCTCTCATTAACCTCTGGGGCAATGCTTTCTTTATTCTGTCTGTTAAGACCATGAGATGACTTGTGCCTGGGGTTCTGTATGACAGATAATGTTCCCCCACACAGCCCATGCCTATATCATTGGGGTAGCAGAGAATGTTCCCCCACACAGTCCATGTCTGTATCATTGGGGTAGTGATGACTGAGCATTCTTTTTCATATTTTTGTTGTATTTAGATTCATTGTTGTTATTATTTACTTTCAGCGATACATGCAGGGGTCAGCTGAACAGTTCATAGGCTGAAAAGATCATTGGCTGACCAAGATACTGTCATGGAATGATCAAATGAGGTTTATTTTTCAACATAGTCCCTGAAAAGAAATAATGCAGTTATTATTAAGAAGAGTTGAAATTAATGCATGCAAGATTTCTCACCATTAGCATCACTCCTTCATAGTCAGCATATGAACTTTTCAGCTGACCCTCATAAACTGACAAGCTTACAAAGAAATTGGACAAGTTTAAAAATTAAAAAATTATTTGCATTCACTACTTTGGTGAAGCTTTAACAAATCTCAAGATGTTGTACCCTCCCAGTAAACAAAGTACAGTTGTGCTCTTCATAATTTTGGCAGCATCTTTTCTGGCTGGATACCCTTCCTATTACCAGCCACTTTACAGCATAGACTGGATGCATTATTTGCACCACCAGTACAAGAGAAGTTGTCATACTGCACTCGTGAGTCCTCCCCACCCTATATCAGTTATTTGGAACGTCTGCTCTCCTAGATGGGTTGCCTTCACTACAGCTCATGGAGTCCACATCTGCTATCCAAATAAACCCATCTAACCCATGCAAGTGTAGAAAATGAACGTTAAATGATGATGATGTTGTTGGGACCACTTTGTGGCACTTATGGTCCTACTGTTGACAAAATCTCGGTTTTTACTCTTAATACCTATTGTATCTACTTGAATATAAGCTGAGGAATATGTGACCAAAAAATTGATGGTAGAGCAAAGGGTCAGCTTATATCCAGGGTCAATATTTTGACAATCTTCACCAATTTCAAATTCTTGGATTTTTGCCCATTTCTCAGACATAAAAACGTGGGGTCAATTAGTATTCGTATCAGCTTATATTTGTATCGGCTTATCTTCAAGTATATACCGTATATGCTACCAGATGTACTGAGGCATTGACAATTAAATATCTTTGTGATGAACATAACACAATACTGAAGAGTGGATATTGACTGTTGACCCTTCAAGTGGTACATTGTTAACACTTGGTAGTTAGTATTAAGCCTTCAATTAGCATATCAATAAGTTCAGAAAGATTTTTAAAAAATGCAGTGAAAAACACCTTTAGTTGTTAACAAATATTTCATTTCTTAAACTAATATGGTAGACAATTCCAGGCATGTTTGATGTTTATTATAGCTTCCTCAATAGATGTGGAGCCTCATTACAATTTGCCAAAGTATTAACAAATAAATGACCAAATAACTTGTATATAGAAATATATATTTGTTATTGTTGTTGTTTTCTTCTTCTTCTTCATCTTCTTCTCCCCCCCTCCTCCTCCTCCCCCTTATTCCTGAGAGGGTTGTGGGTGCAGAGTCCTCAAACACTCCTTCCAGTAGGTCCTGTCAGAAACAACCGTCCCCAAGCAAGACCAGCCAAGCTCATGGATGTTATCCAACCATCATGCTTGGGATCTACCCCTGGGTCTCCTGCCAGATTTGTTGATATATGAAATAGAAATGTATATTTGTAGATATATAAAAAAATATTTACAAATTAAATAGTTGGTAGTCAGTTGGTTATTTGAAACCACACTGACTTATCCATTGTGATTCTATAGAAAAATATAAATGCAAAAGTGTAAATGAAAATTAACCCTTTAGCAATTATTTACATTACTCTATGTATACTATTGTATTTATTATTGTATTTTTACGGTAAACAATTAACCTCACATAATATCAAATCTACAAGATTTTGATATTATTTATTTTGAGAAAAATACGTTAACATAAGTATGAGCAGCCGGTTACAGTCAGTTTGAACTGAAGGAGGTGACAGAATTCTGGCTTGATATGGCCAGTTTAAATGCTAAAATGTTAAATATGAAATCTATCACCTTCACGGTCGCCCATCCCATCCATCTCTCACTCTCCACATTTCACACTTACTGTTAGTTATACAACATTCAGCCAGGAACCGGCATGTAGCTATTACTCACATGTAGCTATTACAGGCATGTAGCTATCACTCACATGTAGCTATTACTAACATGTAGCTATTACTCACATGTAGCTATTACTGGCATGTAGCTATTACTGATATGTAACTTTTACTAACATGTAGTTATTACTCACATGTAGCTATTACTGACATGTAGCTATTACTCACATGTAGCTATTACTCACATGTAGTCTTTACTTACATGTAGCAATTACTCACTTGTAGCCATTACTAACATGTAGCTATTATTCACTCTTTCTCCATTACTCCCTTTATTACCCATACTAGCAGAAAAACCACCCTTTGCAAGTATATATATGCATGTAGATATGATACATCAAATAAAATCGTAATATCCACAGAAATTGAACGAAGACTGTGTTACACTGTCTTCTGTAATCAGTAACGTAATCTGTGATACATTAAAAAAAGACGATATTATATATAAACTGCATTAGGAGAAAATTATTGACAGAAATATATGAATATTTATTTAAGCGATCACCACTGGAAGTGTTGACATTTGAAAATTTTAAAGAAGTGAATCTTTAAATAAGTAATAAAATATATTTAATGAACAGCCACGAAATTTAGTAGATAAATTATGTAATATTCATTCATTATTTATTCAAAGTAATCCAACTTATTTTACTAATGGGATAAAAAATTATAAACCGTACGCAGTCCTGAGCTTTATTATAGTTTAGATGGTGCTAATAAGTTACACATGGCCGGGAGCAATGCTGGCCAAAACCTATCAAAGTCATACTCTCTCATACCCCTGTTTCCCCTTATTACACTCATAATCAGACATATTTTCCCTCTTATTTATCACCCCTCCTATTTTACCGAGTATAGATGATTCTTTAGCTGTGCAAGGAGCAAGGTAACTTCTCTAGTACTGGTGTCACTATGAAATGCACTCAATACACTGTCAAGTGACTGGCATTTGAATGGTAGCAACATAGAATAGAGAGGAGTCTTCAGACTTATCTAGAACAAAAACTTACTAGTGCTGGTGCTATAATGAAATGCATGAGTAAACTCTGCAAAGCGGTTGGTGACAGGAAGATAATCAAGCCGTAGAAACCATGACAAAAATAGAATGTAGAAGACTCAGGGTCGAGAAGATTTTCCGTTGTGTCAAGGACATGACAGCCTCCTTAGTGTGTGGTGACCTACATGATAAATGCACCCAGTACATGCTGTAAAGTGGTTGGGGATAAGAAGGTAATCCTGCCGTAGAAACTATGACAAAAATAGAAAATATTGAATTAAAAGTGGACATCCAATCTGCCTAGAAGGATAGTAGCTCCAGTTAAGTACTAACCTAGTCTTTAACGACCCATCCAACCCACTCCAGGATAAGATGATGGTTGCAAAATAATTGTTTCTACATTAGGCACATGGTCAGCAAGCTGAAGCGGAGAAGAAAGTTGATTAAATAAACCACAGTGCGTTATTGGTGCTTTACTTTATCAACCTCATAAGGATGAAAGTCAAAGCTAACCTCGGCAGGACTTGAACTCAGAATGTAAAGGGCTGTAACTATATGCCACAAAGCATGTTGTCTGATGTTCAAGGATATATAATCAGCTGGAAATATATACCTGTTATTTAATTCTTCAAAAACATTGTTAATCAAGGAATATAATACATCACCAAAATTCCTTAACCCTTTAGCATTTACATTACTCTATATATCATCATCATCACCGTTTTACGTCCGTTCTTCCATGCTAGCATGGGTTAGACGGGTTGTCCTGTTGTGGGCAGTGTCTGGTCGGCTGACCATGCCTTGCTCATACAGGAACTGATTTTCGCTTGATATCTACAGCTGGATGCCCTTCCTAACACCAACCTCATTTACAGTGAGTGCTGGGTGCTTTTTTCCATGGCGCCTACACGTCCACTTTACAGTGTGGGCTGGGTGTTTTTTTGCCGTGGCACCACCACGACCACTTTGCAGTGGGAGGATGTGGGGGCATATTGTCTATATGCTTCAGCTTTGGATTGTACTCATGGGAAGTCGGGTACTACAATTGTATTTTCACGGCAAAGGCTTTATCTCACATAATATTGAATCTATGAGACTTTGATATTACTTATTTTGTGTACAATACCTTAATGTTGGTATGAGCAACCGGTTACAGCCGGCTTGAACAGAAAGAGGTGAGAGAATTCTGGCTAGTTTAAATGCTAAAGGGTTTATGTCACTTAAATTGAATCAATAAAATCAATGGAATTTGAAAGATTTAGTCTTTCTCAATGATTGGTTGTACTTGCAAACACTACATTTACAATTCTTTACTGAAATCGATGTAATTCTTCTTGAATCTGTGAGAAAGAAATTTTCTCTGAATAAATGTTTCTTGTTATATCAATATGACATAAGTCTCTTAGTCTAAGAGATTTTTTATTCTAAGGAGATTCATGGAAATACATAATATATCTAACAATGCTACATACTGTTACATGACTGAAGATTTTGCATTAGTAACTGTTTTCAAACTTGATTTATTCTTGTTTGGTTCTGATTCTGGTTCAAAGATTAGACAAAACCATGCAAGTTTTTCTTTTGTCTTGCATATTTGGCTAGCATATGTAATACGGTAGTGGTAAACTTCTAGTGAGCTGAGTAAATAATCTAATTTTGGTTTTTGGTTTAAGTAATTTCTTCTTCTTTAGATTGGCAATATCGATAGAGTGTCGGACAACATGCTTGGCAGCATAGAGTTACGGCCCTTTACGTTCTGATGTCAAATCCCGCTGGGATTAGCTTTACCTTTCATTTTACAAGTTCGATAAAATAAAGTACCAGTAATGCACTGGGGTAGATTTAATCGACCCCGCCTCAAATTGCTGGCCTTGTGCCTAAAGTAAAAATAATAATAATAATAATTATATTTCATCCTTATGGGGTCGATAAATAAAGTACCAGTAATGTACTGGGGTAATTGCTGGCCTTGTGCCAAAAGTAGAAACAATTATTATATTACAATTAAATTGTAACAATTTAATTTCAATAAAATGGTTTAAACTGTCATTGGGAAAGGCATGGGTAGGTAGTATTGTTTCTCATTTATCCATACTGTACAAATTCTATGCTTATGCAATAAACTGTAATTAGATAGAAAATCCTTGTTTTAGCAAAAATCCATTTTCTTAATGTCTAAAATTCTATCCATCCACATTGCTCTTCTCCTCCTCCTCCTCCTCCTTCTTCTTCTTCTTACTATGAGACAAGCAGGTAGACTATCCCATGATAGCCATATCAGAGGCATTTTGTGTAGGATATATACATATGTAAACACTATTGGATGGCTGTCGACTCATATGAGTTCCTCTACCCTTTGTCAAGTTTTGTTTTTCATCCTGCAGGGTGTCCAAAATCCTCCTCCTCACCAAGCAAAGTTGGTGTCTTTGCTGGTTTAGTTGCGAACGGCCCAACCATGTGACTGGTTGTACTGGGTTACATCTTACCAGTAGCAGTCAGGAGTGACCTGACATATACACTACATGATATGTAAGGGCGGTGGATTGGCAGTATCGGTAGAGGGTCGGCGCCATGTTTTGACGCATAGAGTTACGGCCCTTGCCATTCTGAGTTCAAATCCCGCCAAGGTTAACTTTGCCTTTCATCCTTACGGGGTTGATAAAATAAAGTACCAGTAATACACTGGGTAATTGCAGCTGCCACTGACTCCCCTCTCTATAACGGAGGTCGCTTGCAGATGCCGGGATGACACTGACTTCTACTTCTGTGTCGATTAAGAATCTGACTGGAGATCTCATCATAGACATACAGGACAGTTGATCATGTTTGCTGACCACCAGGGTGTTTATTGGTGGTTGGTCCTAGAGTTTCTCCCGGAGTCAATGATGAAGAACTATTGAAGTTACGTGGTTAATTGGTATCTTTTGTTTCAAATTTCTTGTGAAAGAAACACATATCACTTTACGTGACCTCATTGTCTTGTGGTTGACCTCGTGGTGTTGATTCTCCCTCATTACACCCTTTTCTGCCTCTTTCCCACACTTTCACACTTCGTATCCCTCTTTACCCCTCTTCCCTACTTTTCCCCATTTTTCAACCTCTCTTTCCCTATTTCTTCAACCTGCTGTCTTCCCTCCTCTTTTCCATCCTTCCTTCCCTTGATGTTTTTCCTCCCCTTCTTCCACTTCTACCCTCTTTCTCCCTTTCTTGATTTCACTCACCACTTTACCTACCATTTTACCCATCATTGTGGATTGGCAGTATCGGTAGAGGGTTGGACACCATGCTTTGCAGCAGAGTTACGGCCCTTTATGGTCTGAGTTCAAATCCCGCCGAGGTTAATTTTGCCTTTCATCCTTACAGGGTCGATAAAATAAAGTACCAGTAATACACTGGGATAATTGCTGGCCCTGTGCCAAAAGTAGAAACAATTATTTTACCTACCACTTTGGGGGGGGGGGGGCGTTTTTTATTTGGGGGATCCGTTTTTTATTGGGGGGGGGGGGGTGTCCGTTTCTTATTTGTGGGGATCCATTTTTTATTTGGGGGTGGTCCGTTTTTTATTTGAGGGGGGATACGTTTTTTATTTGGGGGTCCGTTTTTTATGGGGAGGTCCGTTTTTTATTGGGGGGGCCATTTTTATTTTGGGTGGGATCCGTTTTTTATTTGGGGGGATCCGTTTTTTATTCGGTGAGGATCCGTTTTTTATTTGGGAGGGGATCCGTTTTTTATTTGGGGGTCCGTTTTTCATTGGGGGGGGTCTGTTTTTTATTTGGGGGTCCGTTTTTATTTTGGGTGGGATCCGTTTTTTATTTTTGGGGGGGATCCGTTTTTTATTCGGTGGGGATCCATCCGTTTTTTATTTGAGAGGGGATCCGTTTTTTATTTGGGGGTCCGTTTTTTATTTGGGGGGTCTGTTTTTATTTTGGGTGGGATCCGTTTTTTATTTGGGGGGGGGGATCCGTTTTTTATTCGGTGGGGATCCATCCGTTTTTTATTTGAGGGGGGATCCGTTTTTTATTTGGGGGTCCGATTTTTATTTGGGGGTTCTGTTTTTTATTTGGCGGTCCGTTTTTTATTCGGGAGGGGATCCGTTTTTTATTTGGAGGGGGGGGTCCGTTTTTTATTCGTAGGGGATCTTTTTTCTATTAGGGGGGGGGATCCGATTTTTACCCACAATAATTATTTTACCTACCATTTTACCCACAATAACTATTTTACTCACCACTTTACCCCAAATAATTATTTTACCCACAATAATCTCTTACCTACCACTACCCACAATATCATTTTACCCACCACTTTACCCACAATAATTATTATGTGTCCAGCGATTCTTTACTGAGACATTCTAACCATGCTCATAATATTGGAGTTGTGATTTCTCAATTTGGAGAAGTAGCGGCTCTACCAGGAGTGACTCTCTGGTCTCTGATCTATGCACTTTATCGAGTAACGTTACTCCAAAGACCCTTCAGAGGAATCCCATTTCTGCCACTTTTATTTGCAATTGTATTCTTTTTGTCATTACTCAATATTCATGATCCTAGGTAAGAGTTGGCAGGAATATGAGGAAGACAACGAGTTTGGCTTTTACACCTACCCCCTTCTTCTGATTGCTGAATGCTGAGGCTGGCGTATTACTGCATCAGCTTTTGCAATTCTTGCACTTAATTCAGCCTCCTGCATTCCATCACTCATGAACACGGCTCCAAGATATTTGAACTTCTCTAACTGCTTCAGTAGAACTCCATTCACATGTATATAAATTTGAGGGACTTCTGTCCACCCGTCTATCACGCAATGTGAATGTGTGTTTGTGTGAATGTATGTGTGTGTAAAAGGAAGGAAAGGGATATACACATATATATATGTATTAAAAACAGTGACACACACACACGTGTCTCTAATTTAAGAACGCCAACAAACTCACGCGTGCACACATACACACACTATCCTATTACCACTCAATAGCTTGGGCCCGGGCAAACATCCCCTCAATTTTGGAACCGTCTGGGTTGTCCTGAATTGATGGGAAAAGACTTGACGGTCTTACTCTGTGCTCCTGGTCAAGAGGCAGGTGCCTTACCTGGGACATCACAGTTAGTGACTCTTTTGCTTCTTCCCACATTCTGGATGCAGCGGTAAGGGCGAGAGCTACAGCATCCGCAGCTGAACGGAACCGAATCCTAAAATACCGTGTTCTGTCAGCTAACTACATTATCCAGTCTGTGGTGTTTGAGACGTTTGGGGAAGTCGGGCTACTAACTGTGAGATTCTTATCTTCACTGGCGGCTCGCCAAACAGAGGTAACTGGTGATGCTCATGAGGGCACTTGGTTATTCCAGCACCTCAGCCTCGCCATCACCCCAGGTAACGCTGCGAGCGTGCTGGCCTGCCTCAAAAATTATTAGAGAGGTTTCCCAGTGCTCCTCGCTATATTGCTATCTTTTGCTCTGGTAGCGGCTCGTTTTCCCACTGCATACTGTTCTGTGGCCTAAGATGTGTGTATTACGTGCTTGTGTATTTTTTCTCTTTCTTTTTTTCCTTTCCCTTTCCTTTGTACATATTATATTTGTTAGTGTTTTCGTTCTGTAACCATTATATTAAATGAGTTTAAAAAAAAAAGAGTTAATAAATAAAGAGTTAATAAATAAATAAAACGTTATACTTGTTTTACCCTCCCATTTCCAATTTCACCAAATGCTGCTATCATGACTATGTGTGTGTTTGTGTAAATGTATGTGTGAATGTATGTATGTTTGTGTGAAACTATGTGTGAATGTATGTATTTGTGTGAATATATGTGTATTTGTGTGAATTATGTCTGTGAGGGTGCATTTTTATAAGTTTGTGTTTGCACGATTATAATTATATACACATAATAGTTATATACTCATACATATAGATGTATGTATGTACACACTCATACGCGTCAGCGTGTAGAAAATCATAATCTCTCTCATCTCACACACTCTCTCTTTCTATATATATGGTAGTTGAAGTGGTGGTGGTGGCGACGATATACCGGAAGTGCAACTTTGAAAAGAGGTCAATTTTAAATTATTTATTTTTACAAAATTATTTATGTTTACGAAATTTAGTACATAAATTATGTAATATTCATTCATTATTTATTCAAAATCCCGCCGAAGTTAACTTTGCCTTTCATCCTTACGGGGTCGATAAAATAAAGTACCAGTAATGTACTGGGTAATTGCTGGCCTTGTGCCTAAAGTAGACACAATTATTTATTCAAAGTAATCCAATTTATTTTACTAACTGGATTAAAAGAAATAAACCGTACGCAGTCCCGCAGACCTTCCTTTATTATAGTTTAGATATCCAGTTTACTCAGCTGTAGAAATGAGATTGTAGAACTGGGGTCCCTATCATTCCACTGCAAAGTGGTCGTGGAGGTGCCACGGCAAAAAAGCACCCAGCCCACACTATAAAGTGGACATGTAGGCGCCATGGAAAAAAAGCACCCAGCACTCACTGTAAATGAGGTTGGTGTTAGGAAGGGCATCCGGCTGTAGAAATCAAGCCAAAATCAGTTCCCGTCCCACCCTTGCAAGTAGGGAAAGCAGACGTAAAATGCTGAAAATGATGATGATACACTACGATTATCTGAGACATACTTGGGTGGTAGATATAATCTATTGACCCGTTTAAAACCCACATCTAGGCCTTAGATGACTTTTTTCAGAGTCTATTGTTAGAAACATTCATATTAAGTTTCTGGGTTTTCCCAATTTTTCTCCAACCCTAAGAGGCTCTGCAAAAACAAAGGTTATTGATGCTGACCTTCCTCCTCTGACTAAAACATAACAAAAATATAATTAAAATAAAATAAAATATAAATGAATATATGTATTTTCCATACTATCACTTTATAAAGTATTCTAGCCATTCTATTACTATTTCTGACAAATATTCCCACACAGTCATCATTTATTTCTCTTAGTCATTTTATGGAATACAACACTTAGCAACACAAACATATAAACCACACAATGTTGTTTTTTAGTTACAGTCACATGCCCCATACAAATAGCTAATAAGTTGGATGTGTTTTCTAGCTGTTTGGTGCATAAAACCTAACAGCACAGTGCTAGGGTGTGTGTACCTATTTCAACATTTTCAGACTACTTTAGTCTATATTAATTTCTGTAAAAGAGATGTGCATGTAGTACCAGGAAGGGGGGTGGGGGTGAATATGCAGAAATATAAAAAGGTTAGAAGAACATTTAGTTTTTATTTGTTATTGTTGATGTTGTTCTTTAACCCCAGGTCAGCTTTGATCAAGCAGATTTATGATCAAAGCATTCCAGCCATGACCATCCCATCTTATTTTCACACAATATATTCAAGACTATATCATCCAACATGTTCATTGCTTTAAGCTGGTAAGGTGTGATATGAGGGGAATTCATATCCTTCCTGTCTTAAGATGGTAAATGTGGTTTGAAGGAAATTTGGTTGTTATTATCTCATAAGTTTGCTTCAAGTGGGTGTAAGCTGGCAATTCCCACGAACAGATAATAAAGAATATGTTCAAATAGTGGTGCAACAAAGAAATGGTTGAGAGTTAACATCCTTCATCAAAGTGTATCAATAAGTTCACAATTCTATTATGTATCTATTATTGAAGTGTCCATTTATGAATTAATTATGCAAAAACAAATTTTTCAAGTATGACTATTAAAAAAATCCAATGAGCCTGTTGTTTGAAATCTACTCACATCTTGGATACTGTGTTAACCCATTAACATTTAAACTGGCCGTATCCTGCCAGAATTCGCTCACTTCTATCTGTTCCAACTGACGATAACCAGCTGCTCATACTAATGTTAAGGTATTGTTCTAAAAATAAATGATATCAAAATCTCATAGATTTGATATGTGAGATAATTATGTGAGATAATTATTTACTAAGAAATATAATAGTAAATATAGAGTAATGTAAATGGAATAAAATTCTAAAATACCAGGAATTATCAGCAAAATATTTTTCCCCTGTGGCATTCCAAACATTTTTAGGGAGCTGGTCATTGCTGGTGGCTTACTTTATGGAGGTATCAGGTGATGTCTGTAAAGATATTTGGTTACTTCAGTGCCTTCACCCTGCTATTATATATATAGATGTATTTATTGAAAATATATTTTTACTATGAATAATAATCTAACAAGTTGGGCATAAAAGTCCCCGGACAGAAAAAATATTGACAACATAGCTCGTGAGTGACAACTCTTTTTTCTGTCTTTTATGCTTAATTTGTTAGAACTATTTTTCATAGTAAAAAAAAAAATGATAAACTTCTAAATTTTCAATAAAATCCGCTCAAAGTTTCTAAATCATCATCATCATCATCATTTAATGTCCATCTTCCACACTAGCATGGATCTGGACGGGAATTGCCCCACTTGAGGCAAGATTGGTTGTCTTGCTCGGGACTGTCTGGCGGGTTTTCTACGGCTGGATGCCCTTCCTAACACCAACCACGTTTACGATGTGGACTGGGAGATTTTTACCGTGTTACCTACATGGCCACATTACAGCGTGGACTGTGTTTTTTTGTCATGACACCTACACGACCTCATTTATTTAGGACTGGATGTTGTGGTACTAACATAGCTTTACATCGATTTGGTGGTGTAGATGGCGGTGGGGGTAGGGGTAGTGGGACGGGGGTGTATTTTGGTTAAGAGGTGCCTACTGACTGTAGGTTTCGCTTTGTACTTAGGCAAGGTGGGTCTTCTGTATTATTGCGTAGTGACAAAGATCTCGGTCCAGTGACATTGTCTTGGAGAGGTGTAAGTGTGTCATCATCATCATCATCACCGTTTTACGTCCGTTCTTCCACGCTAGCATGGGTTAGACGGGTTGTCCTGTTGTGGGCAGTGTCTGGTCGGCTGACCATGCCTTGCTCATACAGGAACTGATTTGGCTTGATTTCTACAGCTGGATGCCCTTCCTAACACCAACCTCATTTACAGTGAGTGCTGGGTGCTTTTTCGTGGCGCCTACACGTCCACTTTACAGTGTGGGCTGGGTGCTTTTTTGCCGTGGCACCTCCACGACCACCTTGCAGTGGGAGGGTGTGGGAGCATATTGTCTATATGCTTCAGCTTGTACCCATGGGAGGTCGGGTACTGCTTTGTCGTTCGCGTATATTACTATTACACATCCATCGGAGCATGCAGGCTTCGTTTCTCTCTAATCTACATAAGTCTTCCACCTTCAGCGCCCAGGTCTCACTACCATGTAACATTGCTGTTCGGATACACGCATC
Organism: Eledone cirrhosa; assembly: GCA_964016885.1. Classification (NCBI taxonomy): domain Eukaryota; kingdom Metazoa; phylum Mollusca; class Cephalopoda; order Octopoda; family Eledonidae; genus Eledone; species Eledone cirrhosa. The sequence goes on from OZ024743.1 coordinate 219,296,478, forward strand.
ATACAGTCTGCCTTTCATTTTGAGGGAGAAGCCTTTTGCAGCTAGCAGTGGCAGTAGTTCCCTGAACTTCTTCCATCCCGTTCTTACCCTAGTTATTGTACTTTCTGAACACCCACCTCCGCTGCTAATTCGGTCACCTAGGTAGCAGAAGCTGTCTACTGTCTCTACAGAGCCCTCCCAGAGATTGGTGGTACTGGTTTCCTGTGGCTGTTTGCTGCTTGCTGTCCCAGTACAGCTGTTGCATGTGAAGCCTACATTCTTAATTAAGCTTCCTGAGATCCCGCTACATCTCTTGTGTACCCATTGTTTGCATTTGGGGCAGAGAATGGAGTTCCTACCTACACCTTTTCTACATACTGAGCAAGGCCATTTCCCTGAGGGGATCTGGGTTCTGTTTTCTCGTCTACTTACAAGGACCTTAGTCTTTGTCATGTTGACTTTGAGACCCTTTCTTTCTAGTCCCTGCTTCCAAGTTTGGAATTTCTTCTCTAGTTCTACCATAGATTCAGCTATAAGTGCGAGGTCATCAGCATACAGGAGTTCCCATGGGCATCCGGTCTTAAACTCCTCCGTTATTGCCTGCAGGACTATGATGAACAGGAGAGGGCTAAGAACAGAGCCCTGGTGGACACCAACCTGTACGCTAAATTCCTCGCTATACTCATTGCTAATCCTAACTTTGCTGACTGCTCCCCTATACATAGCTTGTACAGCTTTCACAAGCCATTCATCTACTCCTAGTTTTCTAAGAGCCCACCAGATTACAGCACGTGGAACTCTGTCAAAGGCTTTCTCAAGGTCGACAAATGCCAAGTAGAGTGGCTTACTTTTAGCTAGGTACTTTTCCTGTAACTACCTCACAAGGAAGAGGGCATCAGTGGTGCCTCTTCCTGGTACAAACCCAAATTGCATCTCATCTAGTTTCACTCGGTCCCTAATCAACTGTGCTATAACTCTTTGTGTTACTTTCATGACTCTTAAGTCCAGCCAAAGAACTTTTAATAAAATGTACCTAGTCCATGCTGTAAAGTGGTTAGTGATAGGCGGAGTGTAGAGTCAGAAAAATCTTGCCAAAAATTTGGACAACACAAACTCTTCTGGATAGGAAGAATTTGTTGTTTTATGGTAATGTAAAAAATTAATTATTTTAGCAGTATTGTCTAATTTTCCAAACCAATTAACAGCTGTCTGCTGATAAATTTTATACAAATTCTAACTATTCAACATGATTTGTATACAATTCTCAATTTGATGTGTAAAGCTTTTTTTTCATAAAATAAATGTAATATCTAAATGACATTATAATGTGTTTATAGACTGTGGAGAATGTAAAATAGATTTAAAATACATGGTTAGCCATTTTGAATTGAAAAATGCAACATTAAAACAACAACCAACAACATACAGTAGGTTACCTAGAAATTAGATATAGTTTTTAGTTTATTTTGCAGAGATGGGTTAGCGATAAAGGATGAAAGACATATGTCTCAAATCTTCATCATCATTATCCTCATCATCGTTTTTATGTCTGTTTTTCCATGCTCCCACGAAGAAATGGAAGTAAGATTTGTGGTTTGTGTGTTAATAGGAGTTTGTGAGTGGGATCAGGTTGAATTGAAGTCCACAGATATTTATATTGTAAAGAACAGATGTGTATATAATGATGGACTGAAGTGAACAGATGTATATAGTGATGGACTGATATATACAGATGTATATATAGTGATGGACTGATATATACAGATGTATATATAGTGATGGACTGCTATATACAGATGTATATATAGTGATGGACTGAAGTGAACAGATGTACAGTATATAGTGATGGACTGATATATACAGATGTATATATAGTGATGGACTGATGTGAACAGATGTGTGTATATAGTGATGGACTGATGTGAACAGCTGTGTATATAATGATGGACTGAAGTGAACAGATGTATATAGTGATGGACTGATATATACAGATGTATATATAGTGATGGACTGATGTGAACAGATGTGTGTATATAGTGATAGACTGATGTGAACAGATGTGTATATATAATGATGGACTGATGTGAACAGATGTGTGTATATAGTGATGGAATGATGTGAACAGATGTGTGTATATAGTGATGGACTGATGTGAACAGATGTTTAGTGAATTGGTCACAGGGTTATTTACTTTGGTAAACGCCACTGCAGGCCAACCACTATTTTAATTTGATACAAATATAATAAGGTTAACAAACTCGCTCGTGAGTGAACTGTCTGAGAGCCGGTCGCCAAATAAGCCAAGATGTCTCTTTTCTCCCTCCTTTATAATCCCTAGACCGGAAGTTCAAGGAATCTTCTAGAATTCAACGGGAAGTAACTCCAATTAGTTTTTTCTCCCCGGGCAAGGTGGCGCTAGTCGCTACAGATATATGTATATAGTGATGGACTGATGTGAACAGATGTATATATAGTGATGGACTGATGTGAACAGATGTGTATATAGTGATGGACTGATGTGAACAGATGTGTGTATATAGTGATGGACTGATGTGAACAGATGTGTGTATATAGTGATGGACTGATGTGAACAGATGTGTGTATATAGTGATGGACTGATGTGAACAGATGTATGTATATAGTGATGGACTGATGTGAACCAATGTATATATAGTGATGGACTGATGTGAACAGATGTATGTATATAATGATGGACTGATGTGAAAAGATGTATATATAGTGATGGACTGATGTGAACAGATGTGTGTATATAGTGATGGACTGATGTGAACAGATGTGTATATAGTGATGGACTGATGTGAACAGATGTGTGTATATAGTGATGGACTGATGTGAACAGATGTGTGTATTGTGAAAGACAGATGTGTATATAGTGATGGACTGAAGTCCAAAGATGTGTATATAGTGATGGACTGAAGCGGACAGATGTATATATAGTGATGGATTGAAGTGAACAGATGTGTATATAGTGATGGACTGAAGTGAACAGATGTGAATATAGTGAAGGAATGAAGTGAACAGAGGTGTATCTAGTGATGGACTGAAGTGAACAGATGTGAATATAGTGAAGGAGTGAAGTGAACAGATGTGAATATAGTGAAGGAGTGAACAGAGGTGTATCTAGTGATGAACTGAAGTGAACAGGTGTAAATGTAGTGAAGGAATGAAGTAAACAGAGGTGTATCTAGTGATGGACTGAAGTGAACAGATTTGAATATAGTGAAGGAGTGAAGTGAACAGATGTAAATATAGTGAAGGAATGAAGTGAACAGAGGTGTATCTAGTGATGGACTGAAGTGAACAGATGTGAATATAGTGAAGGAGTGAAGTGAACAGAGGTGTATCTAGTGATGGACTGAAGTGAACAGATGTGTATATAATGATGGACTGAAGTGAACAGATGTAAATATAGTGAAGGAGTGAAGTGAACAGATGTGAATATAGTGAAGGAGTGAACAGAGGTGTATCTAGTGATGGACTGAAGTGAACAGATGTGTATATAGTGAAGGAGTGAAGTGAACAGATGTGTATATAGTGAAGAAGTGAAGTGAACAGATGTGAATATAGTGAAGGAGTGAAGTGAACAGATGTGTATCTAGTGATGGACTGAAGTGAACAGATGTGTATATCTAGTGAAGAGTTGGTATTGGGCTTATGATTGTAAAGTCATAAATTGATCCCTGGACAGTTTAACATGTGTTCTTAAGCAAGGTATTTCATTTCCTGTTGCTCCAGCCTACTCAACTGCAATAGTAGCAGCAGTAGCAATAGTAGCAATATTAGTAGTAGCAGCAATAGTAGTAGTAGTAGCAGTAGTAGTAGTAGTAGTAGTAGTAGTAGTAGTAGCAGCAGTAGCAGTAGTAGTAGTAGCAGTAGTAGTAATAGCAGTAGTAATAGTAGCAGCACCAGCAATAGTAGCATCAGCAGTAATAGCGGCAGCAATAGTAGCAGCAGCAGCAGCAGCAGCAGCAGCAATGGTAGCAGTAGCAGTAGTAGCAGCAGCAATAGTAGCAGCAACAGCAGTAGCAATAGTAGCAACAGTAGTAGTAGCAGCAGAAATAGTAGCAGCAGCAGTAGTAGCAACAGCAGTAGCAGCAGCAGCAATAATAGCAGCAGTAGCAGCAGCAGCAGCAATAATAGCAGCAGTAGCAGCAGCAGCAGAAGCAGCAGCTTGAGCTAAACCTTGCAATGGAATGGTGTCTGATCCAGGAAAGAGTTCTGTCCTCTCAGTCACTTCACACCTCATGAAACCAAGATAAGCTTGATGAATCTCTAGGCTTCAGACAGACAGACTATCAACTACAGCCATCACACACAATTATAGCCACTACCGTCACATCATCAACTATATTTGTTATGTCAGCCACAACCACTGCACCACCTCAACAAGCACCACTATTGCTGCACCAACACATTTCTACAATCACTGACATTACTACAACAGCACCACTGGAGCTTTTGACTTTTACAGCTACCACACCATCACACTACTATAGTCAACACCAACCACTCTCCTTTAAAACTCATTTTACCATTTTTAAAAAAGGACTTGCTGATGGGTGTATGTGTGTGAGTGTGTGAGAGATAGATATGTTTCTTTATTAGCCACAGGGGCACAAAAGAAGGGGACAAATACAAAGGGGGAAGTTTACATACAATAAAAACGTGTAAAATATTATCACAAATGTGAGAGATAGATAGATAGATAGTTATATACGAGGGTAATCCCAAAAGTAAGGTCTCCAAAGCGATGGGGAAGCAGAGAAACTGTTTGTATGGCTGTTGGCAACACTGTTGTGATTGGTGCTTCCTTCACTCTCAAACAAGCATGCACGCACTTCGCTGGAATGCCCAATCTTGGCTTGACAGCTGCTGAGAATAGAGCTCCCGTTGAATGCTACCGCCAAGTGCGAATTTCGCGCAGTTATTATATACGAGGGCAATCGGGTTTCCCGAAGCACCATCCACAGGATTTTAACGGAAAAGTTGCAATATCGGAAGGAGACCTTACTTTTGGGATTGCCCTCGTATATCATCATCATCATCATCATCATTTTACGTCCGCTCTTCCCTGCTCGCAAGGTGGGACGGGTCTTATTCAGCACAGCATCTCTCCACTCGTCACGGTCCTTCGTCATCTCCACCGTGAGCTTCAACGATCTGAGGTCTGTACTCACCACCTCCACCCATTTTTTTCATGTTCTACTTCTACCACGTCTTCCTTCAACTGGCATTTAGTGGCACTTCTTCACCCATCAGTCATCCTCCATGTGCATCACATGTCCATACCACCTCAGTCTCCTCTCCCGTACACTACATTCTATCCCTCTCAGACACAGTTTCTCTCTCAACACATTCATGCTGGGTCTTCACACGCATTTACACTGCACATCCAATGGAGCATGCTTGCCTCATTTCTCTCCAGCCGTCGCATATCCTCTGCAGTTGCTGCCCATGTCTCACTACCATGCAGCATCGCGCTCCTCACACAGGCATCATACAACTGGCCTTTCGTACGCAGGGAGAAACCCTTCTTCGTCAGCAGAGGAAGCAGCTCCCTAAACTTCTTCCAACCCGTCCTTATTCTAGATACTATGGCCTCGGAACACCCTCCTCCCATGCTAATCTGATCTAGGTACCGGAAGCTATCCACCACTTCTATAGCACCCTCCTGCATTTGAAAAATGTGTCTATCAATGCAACTTCTACTGTCTAAATTTCCCTGTACATCTACTGCATACATATTTCTCCCTACCTGTTAGTTTGCCTGCTATCCCACTACATCTCTTGTGTACCCAGGATCTGCATTGTGTGCATTTTATAGAATTTATGCCAGTTCCTTTTCTGCATATCGAACATGGCCATTTCCCTGACGGAATCAGAGTTTTGTCCTCTTTTCTAGTCATCAACACTTTTGTCTTAGCTAGGTTCACTCTCAGTCCTCTTGCTTTCAACTGCTGTTTCCATAGCCAGAATTTATTATCTAGCTCCTCTACTGATTCTGCTATAAGAACCAGATCGTCAGCATAGAATAGTTCCCATGGACAGCCAGTCTTAAACTCCTCTGTTATGGCTTGGAGGACTATAATGAACAAGAGCGGGCTGAGGACTGAACCTTGATGTACTCCTACTTGTATCTGGAATTCCTCACTAAACTCCATTCTTACCCTGACTTTACTGACAGTACCTCTGTACAAAGTTTGCACTGTCCTCACAAGCCATTCCTCAACACCTAGCTTCCTTAGGGACCACCAGATGACAGATCGGGGTACCCTATCAAAGGCCTTCTCTAGGTCAACAAAGGCTAAGTATAGTGGCTTATTTTTCTCTGAGAACCTCTCTTGCAATTGTCTTACCAAGAAGAGGGCATCTGTTTTATTCTTCCCAGGCACAAAACCAAATTGCATCTCATCTAGTTTGACCCTTTCTCTAATCAGTTGCGCCATATATAGCCTGATTGATGATGCATGCAACCAGTTTAGTGCCTACATCCCCTGATGCCGTCAGCATCTCAGCAACTATTCCCGATGGTCCAGCAGCCTTACCATTTTTCATTTCCTTAATCGCTTCTTGGACCCTATATTCGTCAATCTCAATAGCTGGTCCCTCTGTCAGATCTACTAAGGGTAATTTATCTCTCTCCCATTCGTTCTCCACATTTATCAGTCTCTCATAATGTCATTTCCAGGCCTCCTTTTTCTGATCATTCGTGACACTAAGTACACTGGCATCGTTCCGGACACATTTATCTCCAACAACATCCTGATTTGCATTGACACACTGCCTTGCAATGTGGAACACCGCACGCCTCTGATCTTCCCGTCGCAGAACATTGGCAAACCTCCTACTCTCAGCCTCCCTGCGTGCTAAGTACACCTGACATCTAGCTTCTCTCTTAGTGGGTGTATATTCTTCCCTACTCCCACCCTTTTTCCAAGCCTTCCATGCTAGTCTTTTGTCTCTAATGGCCTTATCCACTGTGCTGTTCCATCACCAGGTCACTCTCTGTCTGGTTGGAGCTCTGCTCCAGCCCCAAGTTTCATCAGTAGCCTGCAGCAAGTTGTCACGTAAGAAATTCCAGTTATTATCTATGTCATACGTCTCTAAATCGTCTTCTTTTTCGTCATATACATCTTGAAGGGCTTTCCTAAATTTGTATTTTAGTGAAAGGTCTTTTAGCTTCCAGACCTTTCTTCTCCACACTTTCCTGTATGTCTCATTCAATCTCTTGCTTACTGAGATATCACTAACGACTAACCTATGCTGTGGGGTACATTCTTCCCCAGGGTATGCCTAGTATTTGACACCATCTGTCTGTCTCACTGTGTAACTAGCAAGAAGTCAATCTGGCTTATGTGCTCACCTGATTTGTAGGTTATTAGGTGATTGGCAGGTGTCTGGAAGTTTGTGTTGCAAATAGTCAGTGTACTTGCATCACAAAATTCAAGAAGTCTCACTCCTTCTTCATTTCTTGAGCCGTAACCGTGCCCACCATGTACCCCAGTGAAACCATCCTGGAGCTGTCCAACATGACCATTGAAGTCTCCTGCTAGCATAACGATGTCTCCGTCCTCTGTCATTGCAGTTGTTTGTAAAATTTGCTCGTAAAAGCAGTCTTTCTCATCTTTGCCTAGGCCTTCTTGGGGAGCATAGGCCGAGATGATTGTCAGTAGTCTCCTACCTACAACTAATCTAAGCTTAATTATTTGATTACTAACTCGAACTACCTCTATTGTCTTATTAATCCATCTCTCAGCCAGGAAAATGCCTACTCCCCCTAACCCATCATCCTTACCTACCCAGAAAAGGTTATAGCTAAGATGTTTGCCTACGACTAGTCTCGCAGAGGCACCTCTCCATCTCACCTCTTGCACGCAACAAACATCCACATGCCTTCTCTCCAGCATCTCCGCTATTTCAACAGATCTACCCCTGAGAGTGCCAACATTAAGTGTTGCAACTCTGAGATGTGACGTCTTCATATTTTATTGTTGTTCCTATTTGTTGCTGTGCTGATAAGCGTTTTGGCATTGATACATTGGTTGAATGCCCTTCCTAACACCAACGCCACTTTACAGCATGGACTGGGTGCTTTTATTTGTGCCACAGCACTTGAGAGGATGTTTTACTAGACTACCCTCCATTTTACAGCATGGTCATAAAAAAAAAAAAAAAATAATATATATATATATATATCATCATCATCATCATCACCGTTTTACGTCCGTTCTTCCACACTAGCATGGGTTAGACGGGTTGTCCTGTTGTGGGCAGTGTCTGGTCGGCTGACCATGCCTTGCTCATACAGGAACTGATTTGGCTTGATTTCTACAGCTGGATGCCCTTCCTAACACCAACCTCATTTACAGTGAGTGCTGGGTGCTTTTTCGTGGCGCCTACACGTCCACTTTACAGTGTGGGCTGGGTGCTTTTTTGCCGTGGCACCTCCACGACCACCTTGCAGTGGGAGGGTGTGGGGGCATATTGTCTATATGCTTCAGCTTGTATCCATGGGAGGTTGGGTACTCTGTATTACTGCATGACGCCAGAGGTCACGGTCATGTGTCATCACCTTTGAGAGGTGTAATTGGGTAAGGTCGGCTTTTATCACCTCATCCCAGGTCATCTTGGGTCTCCCCACTCCGCGGTTTCCATCGACTTCTAGTGCTCTGTACCTTTTTATGCAGCTGTCATCCTTCATACGCATCACATGTCCATACCAACGCATCCGCCTCTCCTGCACACAGCATTTGATTCCTCTTATGCTCAGTCTCTCTCTCAATTCATTTATGCTTTGTCGTTCGCGTATATTACTATTACACATCCATCGGAGCATGCAGGCTTCATTTCTCTCTAATCTACGTAAGTCTTCCACCTTCAGCGCCCAGGTCTCACTACCATGTAACATTGCTGTTCGGATACACGCATCATACAGTCTGCCTTTCATTTTGAGGGAGAAGCCTTTTGCAACTAGCAGTGGCAGTAGTTCCCTGAACTTCTTCCATCCCGTTCTTACCCTAGTTATTGTACTTTCTGAACACCCACCTCTGCTGCTAATTCGGTCACCTAGGTAGCAGAAGCTGTCTACTGTCTCTACAGAGCCCTCCCAGAGATTGGTGGTACTGGTTTCCTATGGCTGTTTGCTGCTTGCTGTCCCAGTACAGCTGCTGCATGTGAAGCCTACAGTCTTAATTAAGCTTCCTGAGATCCCGCTACATCTCTTGTGTACCCATTGTTTGCATTTGGGGCAGAGAATGGAGTTCCTACCTACACTTTTCCTACATACTGAGCAAGGCCATTTCCCTGAGGGGATCTGGGTTCTGTTTTCTCGTCTACTTACAAGTGCGAGGTCATCAGCATACAGAAGTTCCCATGGGCATCCGGTCTTAAACTCCTCCGTTATTGCCTGCAGGACTATGATGAACAGGAGAGGGCTAAGAACAGAGCCCTGGTGGACCCCAACCTGTACGCTAAATTCCTCGCTATACTCATTGCTAATCCTAACTTTGCTGACTGCTCCCCTATACATGGCTTGTACAGCTTTCACAAGCCATTCATCTACTCCTAGTTTTCTAAGAGCCCACCAGATTACGGCACGTGGAACTCTGTCAAAGGCTTTCTTGAGATCGACGAATGCCAGGTAGAGTGGTTTACTTTTAGCTAGGTACTTTTCCTGTAACTACCTCACAAGGAAGAGGGCATCAGTGGTGCCTCTTCCTGGTACAAACCCAAATTGCATCTCATCTAGTTTCACCCGGTCCCTAATCAACTGTGCTATAACTCTTTCTGTTACTTTCATGACCTGGTCCATCAGCCATACCTCTATAGTTTCCTCTATCGAGTGCATCCCCTTTACCTTTGTAGCAGTTGACAATGATGCTACTGCACCAATCTTTTGGTATGACACCTTCTAGTATTACCTGGTTAACAATACGTGTGGTTATAGTGTGACCTACAGACCCAGATGCCTTCAGCATCTCGGCAGCTATACCCGATGGACCGGTTGCCTTCCCCATCTTCATATCTTTGATTGCCTTACTTACTATGCTGCTGCTGACTTGTACTGCTGGCCCCTCTATAGGGTCTACTTGGGGTAGGGTCTCTTCTTCCCATGCATTTTCCTCATTTAGTAATCTATCATAATGACTCTTCCATGTATCTTTCTTCTCAACACTTGTGAGGGTAAGCTCACCTTTATCATTCCGGATGGACTTCTCTCCAATGACATCACAATTCTCTGTGACACACTGCCTCGTAATCTTGAACACCTCCTGTTTCTGGTCTTCACATTGCAAAACATGCTTGAATTTTCTATCCTCTGCTTCCCTCCTAGCTAAGTATACTTGTCGCCTAGCTTCCCTCTTGGTCTCTATGTAATGTACCCTGCTCCCCCCGTTCTTCCATTCTTTCCATGCCTGTCTATTGGCCTTAACTGCCTCATCTACCTTATTGTTCCACCACCAAGTCACTCTCCTCCTGCTTGTGATCTTACTCCAGCCACAGACCTCATCTGTCGCCTCTAGTAAGTTATTTTTTAGGAACTCCCAGTGCTCTTCTACATTGAATGTCTCTATCTGTTCTTCTTTATTGTCGTAGGCGTTGAGTAAAATATCTTTAAATCTGTTACTGGCTGAGGGGTCTTTCAGCTTCCAGATCCTTCTTCTCCAGGTTGGCCTCTGTTTCCAGGTTCGACAGTATATTACTGGTACTTTATTTTATCGACCCCATAAGGACGAAAGGCAAAGTTATATCATCATCATCATCAACGTTTAACGTCCGTGTTCCACGCTTGCATGGGTTTGGACGGGGGTAGTCCCACTTGAGGCAAGAGTGATTGTCTTGCTCGCATAGGACTGTCTGGCAGGTTTTCTACAGTTGGATGCCCTTCCTAACACCAACCACATTTACAGTGTGGGTCTGGGAGGTTTTTACCGTGTTGCCTTCACGGCCACATTACAGCGTGGACTGTGTGTTTTTTTGTCGTGACACCTACACGATCTCATTTGTTTCGGCCTGGATGGCGCGGCACCAACATAACTTTACATAGAACGGGGTGGTGGCGGGACGGGGTGTATTTTGTTAGAGATGCCTACTAGCAAGGCGGGTCTTCTCTGTTACTGAGTACCGCCAAAGGTCACGGTCCAGTGACATTGTCTTGGAGAGGTGTAAGTGTGTGAGGTCGGAGTTTATCAGCTCATCCCATGTTTTTCTAGGTCTGCCTATTCCGTGGCTACCGTCTATCTTTATTGCCCTGCACTTTGTAATACAGCTATCGACTTTCATGCGCATCACGTGTCCATACCAACGCAGCCTTCTCTCGAGTAAACAACATCTGATCCCTCTTATCTCTAATTTTTTCCTTAGTTCGTTTATGCTTTGCCGTTCACGTATATTACTGTTACACATCCAGCGGAGCATGCAAGCTTCGTTCCTCTCTAGTCTGCGTATATCCTCTGCACACAATGCCCAGGTCTCACTACCATGCAACATTGCTGTTCGTATGCAGGCATCGTACAACCTGCCTTTCATTTTTAGGGAGAACCCTTTAGCAGCTAATAGTGGTATAAGCTCTCTGAACTTTTTCCAACCAGTTCTGACTCTAGCTACAGTACTTTCAGAGCACCCTCCCCCACTGCTGATTTTATCGCCCAGGTAACGGAAGCTGTCCACTATTTCTATAGAACCCTCTGCGCAATTGAAAGAGCTAGTATTTTGTGGGCACTTGCTGCTACTTATTGCACCAGAACACCGGCCACATGTAAAGTCTATGTTCTTAGTTAGCTTACCTGTGATCCCACTACATCTTTTATGCACCCATATTTTGCATTTAGGACATAAGATGGAGTTTCTACCTACGCCTTTCCTACATACCGAGCACGACCATTTCCCAGAAGGGACCACCGCCTTGTTTTCTTTCCTACAAACTAGAACTTTGGTCTTAGCCAGGTTAATTTTAAGTCCTTTTGACTCTAGGCCGTGCTTCCATGTTTGGAATTTCTTCTCTAGCTCGGCCATTGATTCCGCTATGAGTGTCAGGTCGTCTGCGTATAGGAGTTCCCATGGGCAGCCTGTCTTGAACTCCTCTGTTATAGCCTGAAGGGCAATAATAAATAGTAGGGGGCTGAGAACAGAGCCCTGATGGACGCCAACTTTTACGCTAAACTCTTCACTATATTCGTTGTTAATTCTAACCTTGCTGACTGTTTCTTTATACATGGCTTGTATAGCCCTCACAAGCCATTCGTCAACGCCTAGTTTTCTAAGAGCCCACCAGATAATGGAGCGGGGGACTCTGTCGAAGGCTTTCTCCAGGTCGACAAAAGCTAAGTAGAGGGGTTTACCTTTAGCTAGGTACTTCTCCTGTAGTTGTTGTACTATGAAAAGAGCGTCTGTGGTGCTTTTGCCTGACACAAACCCGAACTGCATTTCATCTAGATCAATTCTCTCTCTGATTAGTTGCGCTATTACTTTTTCCGTGACCTTCATGACCTGGTCGATTAATTTAATGCCTCTATAGTTACTCCTATCTAGGGCGTCTCCTTTACCCTTATAACAGTTAACGATGATGCTGCTATGCCAGTCCTTCGGAACAACCCCATTCTGTACGACTTGGTTAACTATGCGGGTGACCATGGTGTGTCCCACCGTGCCAGATGCCTTCAGCATCTCAGCAACTATTTCCGAAGGCCCAGCCGCCTTACCAGTCTTCATATCCTTGATTGCCTTACTTATTATACTCCCCTCGACTAACACTGCTGGTCCCTCTATCGGGTCGATATGGGGGAGACTGTCTTTCTCCCATTTATTCTCCTCATTTAGTAGCCTTTCATAGTGACACTTCCAAGCTACCTTCTTATCAGTGTCGGTGATGGCAAGTATGCCATCATCGTTAAGTACACACTTCTCCCCGACAATATCACGGTTTTCCTTGACGCATTGCCTGGCAATCCTGAACACCTCACGTTTTTGGTCATCGCGTTGTAGAACATGCTTGAACTTTCTTTCCTCAGCTTCCCTTCTTGCTAAGTACACTTCTCTCCTAGCTTCCCTCCTGGCCACTTGATAGTCTACTCTACTTCGCCCATCCCGCCATACTTTCCAAGCCTGCTTTTTGGCCTTAATTGACCCCTCCACCCTACTGTTCCACCACCATGTTACTCTCCTCCTGCCTACAGGCCTGCTCCAGCCACAGACTTCGTCTGTCGCCAACAGCAGGTTTGCTTTCAGAAATTTCCACTGTCCCTCTATATTGTCCGATTCTAGATGCTCTTCCTTACTGTCGAAAGCATCAAGTAATATGCTTTGAAATTTATTTCTGGCTGTGGGGTCCTTTAGTTTCCATATTTTCCTCCTGAGGATAGTCCTCTTCTGCTGTCGGGTACGTCTCGTCCTGACTATGAGGTCGCTAATTATCAGTCTATGTTGGGAGGTGCATTCTTCATGGGGGAGGGATTTAGTGTTTACAACAGACACTCTGTCACGTCTTCTGGTAAGGATATAATCTACCTGGCTTGTGTGTTCCCCGGATCTATAGGTGATCAGGTGATTGTCACGTTTTTTGAAGTTAGTGTTACAGATAGTTAGGTTATTTGCATCACAGTATTCCAGGATTCTGGAGCCTTCCTCATTTCTAGTACCAAACCCATAGCCTCCATGGATTTCGTCGTAGCCGTCACAATGTTGTCCAACGTGACCATTTAGGTCGCCTGCAATAATTATATAGTCACTGTCAGATATTTGGGAGGTAGTTAGCAACAGTGTCTCATAGAATCTGTCTTTTATAGTGCCGGGCAGTCCGGATTGGGGTGCGTACGCAGATATTACTGTCACCGTAGTTCTATTGAGGACAAGTCTTATTTTAATTATTCTGTCGTTCACTCTATTTACGTCTATTATCTTATCTGCCCACTTTTCTGCTACCATGATTCCTACTCCACCCAGCCCATCGTCGTTTCCCACCCAGAAAAGCTTATAACATCGTTTTTTACCCTCAATGAATCTAGCAGACCCACCCCTCCACCTGGTCTCTTGAATACAACAAACATCGACCTCCTTACGTTCAAGCATTTCTACAACCTCGTTAGCGCGAACCTTTAGGGTGCCTACATTTATGGTACCAACTCTGAAGTTTTGGGTTGCGTTTGGAGGGTGGGGGTGGTGGGGGGCGGGAGGAGATAGGGTTATGTTAGCCATCCGCGGACGAAACAAAGAGTATATATATAATTGTTTCTACTTTTGGCACAAGGTCAGCAAATACCTAGTGTATTACTGGTACTTTATTTTATCGACCCCGTAAGGATGAAAGGCAAAGTTAACTTCAACGGGATTTGAACTTATATATATATAATGGAAGATGGACGGCAAAGCTGACCACTCTAGGGTTTGAACTCAGAACACTTAATGCCAATTCAATATCAATAAAAGAATAAATCAATTCGTCTCTCTCTCCACCTCTCTGACACATGAACCGCACACACATACATCAGAGGCACACACATATAGCACACACACATCTACATACACCTACACACATACAGTATACATACCAAAACACACATCTACATACACCTACACACATCTACATACACCTACACACATACAGCACACACACACACCACATACACACACATACAGCACACATACCAAAACACACATGTTCCAGCTATCACCACCATCACAATGATGACCAGTGAACACTTAATCAGACAGCTGGTTCCCTATTGACCTCACTGTCCCACACATTCACACACACACACATACACTTCTACACATTCATTCTCACTCACATGCAGCATATGTACACGCACTCACATCCCATGCACTCCCCCCCACACACATTCACTCACATACATACACACAAGCACATTCCACACATTCACTTTCACTCAGATTCACACACTCTCACACACATACACACATATGCCCTCACACACTCTCACACACACATACACATATGCCCTCACACACCATACACACACACACAGGCACACGCACACATTACATTTTTTTCTCTATTGTTGTTAAAGATAACAGAGTCACACCTTCACTTATTAACTGTGTGGAATATGTGAATGATGTGTGTGTTGTGTGTATGGAGTGTGTGTGTGGTGTGGTATGGTATGTGTGTATGTGTGTGTGTGTGGGAGAGAGAGAGAGGGAGACAGGGAGGGGGAAAGTAGAATTGATTTCTTCTATATTACTCATATCCTTGGCAGTGGCTTCATGGAATATTTAGAGCAGTCATCGGCAAACTGTGGCCTTGTGAGTCATATGCAGCCCATTTGGCTTTTTGAATGGCACACTTAATTTCAAAATTGCCTTGAATTTTTTAGTAGTGTGGTCCGCCTTACGAGGCAGCAAATTTGCAGAGTCGTTAGAATGTCAGATAGAATGCTTTATGCTATTTGTTCCAGCTCTCTGCCCTCTGAGTTAGAATTCCGCCAAGGTCAACTTTGCCTTTCACACTTTTGAGGTCGATAAAAAAAGTACCAGTCTAGTACTGGGGTCGATTCTTCCTCTATATCTTTTTCTCATTTCCTCTCTCTCTTTCACTTTCTTTCTCTGGAAGAAATCTGCTGTATTCTGGCCTGGAGAGGGATGGGCTCTGCGAGGCTTAAACTACCCAAGAAATATCATATGTCAATACGGTGCCCCTACGACTCTATCAGGTGTTATGGGACCATACATACATACATACCACCTTATGATGAGTCACATCCTATGTGACCAACTGTTTAAAAAAAGTTGCCCATGCCTTATTTAGAAAGATCGACACCATGAAAGGTTTTCCACAGAGCTGACATTCTGGACAGAAAGGATTGGATATTGTGGTTAGTGTCGCACATCTCGGGCTATTCGAGGCCAATCGGAATGCACACAGGCGCGAATTTGCAGAGCAGACGGAGAGGGAAGCAGCCTGTGGTGACTCGTGCAAGCTCTACGAACTGGTGAAGCGGGCCAGCCGAAGCAGTACGGGTATCAGCGAGACGATCCGTGATCGGAACGGGGCGGTCATTACCAATCTTAATGACCGGCTAGTCCGATGGCGGGACCATTTCTCTGAGCTGCTCAACTACCCGCCACCATCCACGCCAACCTACGTGCAGCCTTCCGGAGAAGAATACGGGTGCAACACTGCCCCTCCAACGGTAGAGGAGGTACGTAGTGTCCTGACACATCTCCGGAACAACAAGGCGCCGGGCGAAGATGGCGTTCCAGCTGAGGTCTACAAGGCCGAGCCTGATGTCTTCGCAGCTTGGCTCCATCGAGTCTTCTCCTCGGTGTGGGTGACAGAGTGGTTCCCCGGTGACTGGAGCAAGGCAGCACTCCTACCCTTCTTCAAAAAAGGCGATAGGAAACTGTGCTCCAACTACAGGGGTATCAGTTTAATTGATGTTGCTGCCAAAACCTTCGCAATTCTTCTGCTGAAGAGGTTCCAGGCCATCCGTGATGTCCGTACCCGTCCTTCTCAGGGCGGCTTCCATCCGGGGAGGGGGTGCATTGATCAAATCTTCAATCTCCGGCGTGTCCTGGAACAACGGTGGGCATATCAACAGCCTACTGTCCTCTGCTTCATCGACTTTGCAGCTGCCTTCGACTCGGTAGATCGGGAAGCCCCATGGTGTATAATGCAGGTGGACGGCATCCCAGTGAAGCTGCTTTGTCTCATACAAGGCTACCACCAGTCGACTTGGGCTCGAGTGAGGGTCTATGGGGGGGAGACGGTGTCGTTCGATGTTGGGACCGGTGTTCGGCAGAGGTGTGCACTATCGCCAACTCTCTTTAACTACGCCATTGACTACACTCTCAACACAGCACTCCGGGATTACCCGGGCGAGAGGTTGGAAAGGGGTCGCGGTGACGGACCTGGCCTACGCGATGACATTGTGCTGATGGGCGCTAACGAGACAGATGTACAAGGTGCTCTTGAAAGGGTGCACACTGCAGCCGCCGCTGTTGGTCTACGAATCAATGCCGCCAAGTCGAAGGTCATGATGTCACTGGTCTCGCCTGATGCCTGGCAGCCAATATTTCTCGAGGGCGTGGGCCTGGGGGGTGTGGAGTCCTTCTTTTACCTGGGCTCATCAGTGGTTCCAATGGGACAGGGCGCAGCCGAGGTCAAGCGTCGCATAGGTGCTGCCAGATCCGCTTTTGGGCGCCTCCAGCGGTGTCTGTGGGACAGAAAAGAAATCACCTCGGTGACCATAGGGGGAATCTACCAGGCCGTTGTTCGCACTATCCTCCTCTATGGCTGTGAAACATGGCCTATGAGGGGAGTCGATCAACGGGGGCTGGAGGTCTTCGAGAATGACTGTCTCCGCCGCATTCTTCGCTGCCGACGCATTGATCGGGTACCTACCACCAGTCATCGTTTTCGCCTGAATCTTAACCCCTTCCTTCAGTGCTTCTGCAACGGCGCTTGAGATGGTTTGGTCACACAGCCCGGCGCCCTGAGGGTGAGCTGATCTGCGATGTTCTCCTCCCACCTCCACTCCCTAACTGGCGCAAGCGCATTGGCTGGCAGCTGAAGACCTGGGCAACAACGATCAAGGAGGACCTCTCCGAACTCTCAGGTCAGCAGGTGGTCGGCCTGAGCCGATGGAACCGTGACTGGCTCGCTATCTCCAGTGACCTAGCCCAGGACCATCGTGCGTGGGCTGCCATGGTTCGGGATGCCGTCAGGACAAGAGAAGAAGCTGGCTCAACCCGTCCAGGGTGAATGTCGACACAAGTATAAGTAATAGTTAGTGTGGGTGAGGGTTGGGTTGGGGGTGGGGCGTTTGAACAAATTATGAGAAATGAGAGGAATAAAGATGAGTGAGTTGAATATTTTGTATTTATATGTATTATATGGACGTTAAACGATGATGATGTACTCTTGGGTCCCAAATAATAGGTGAGGGGTTGGAATAAGTGGTTGTTCATTTGCTTAAATTCTTATAAGCAGGTATGGGGGAGGATTGGTAATTGTATAGTGTATGTTTGTAAATATGGGATTTCTCGTAATGTTCTTCTTTTGTCATATATAATGTTTTTTAATGTAAAATAAAATAATTATTAGATTCTCCAGCTGCTGTATCAATATGAATCATTTACAATAAAATTTCGTCGCCGATAGATTAGCAAAATTTAATAAGAGTTAGGTTTGGATATAATCTGAAAAATTGGTAAGCGCGGTGGGGACCATTATTCAAGACCTGAGAGTATGTGTGTGTGTGAGTGTTTGTGTGTGTGTGTGTGTGTGTGTGTGTGTGTGTGTGTGTGTGTGTGTGTGTGTGTGTGTGTGTGTGTGTGTGTGTGTGTGTGTGTGTGTGTGTGTGTGTGTGTGTGTGTATGTGTGTATGTATGGAACAGCTATCTCTTATCATGTAGATTGTTAATCTAGGTATTTTGGAAGTATTTTATGAAATAGTATTTTCACCATCATATGTTAACCCCCGAAAGCTGTAGTCAGTTTGAGAGGGTATGAGTCGACAGAATTGTGGAGAGGCACCCAGTGGCCAAATGGTGGTGTTAAGTTGTCCACTATCCCCATGTCTCCTCTATGTATTAATTGCTTCAAAACAGAATTTCCTAAAAGAAATCTAGACTTCTTCTTCTTGATGTGTTGTGTCCTTGAGCAAGACACTTTATTTCACATTGCTCCAGATCACTCAGCTGTAGAAATGAGTTTCGTCATTACTGGTACCAAGTTGTATTGGCCTTTGATTTGCCATTGGATAACATCAGTGGCATGGAGAGGGGCACTTATATGCATGGGTGACTGCTGGTCTTCCACAAACATACTTGCCTGGACTTGTGCCTCAGAGGGGAACTTTCTCAATGCAAATCCTGTGGTCATTCCTGACTGAAGGAGGTCTTTACTCTATTTAATTGCTATTAAAATTAAGAAGATTTTCTGTAGGTTTTTAACCAGTATTCAGTTGTTTGATCAATTGGTTGTCCTACTCATTAAAGTAACATATAAATGATAGTTATATATGAGGATTTTTTGAGACATTGTTTTTCAGATGACACACAGGGATAGGGAACAACGAGGAAGCTTGTCATGAAGCCTGCAAAGCTAATCCGTGCCTTAGATGGCCTTAAACCGGCTGTATCTGGCCAGAATTCTCCCACCTCTTTCTTTTCAAACCAGCTGTAACTGACCACTCATACTAATGTTAAGGTATTGTTCTCATAATAAATAACATCAAAATCTCATAGATTCGCTATTATATGAGATAGTTATGTGAAATAAAGTGTTTATCATGAAAATACAATAGTGAATATAGAGTAACGTAAATACTAAAGGGTTACTTATAAAATGCTTGTTGTAAGTAGCTAAATATTTTCTGGATATGTACACCCTTCACAACATTTTCAGCAGAATAAAAATGACAAAATATGTGACAAGGCTGGATTATTAATTTAATAGTACAGTGGAATTGATGGGATTCCACAATTTTCATCAACCAAATTTCACTCAAAGGCTTAGGTTGACCTGAGACTATGGTAAAAGACTCATACTCAAGATAATGAACTTTACAAGCGAAACTCCTAGTGTGATACATGGAAAGAATGATGTTTGATAAAACAATCCATGTGATCTTTGAATTGTCCAACTTAGTTTTAAATTGTTGTTCACTTTATTTACAAGGGTCAGCTGAAAAGTTCATAGGCTGACTATGAAGGAGTGATCTATTACTGTGAAATCTTGTATTCATTAATTTTAACTCTTTTTATGAATAACTGCATTGTTTTTTTCAAGTGACTATGTATGAAGGTGTGATGCTAATGCTAAGAAATCTTGCATTCATTAATTATAACTCATCTTATTCATAATTGCATTGCTTTTTTCTAGGGACTATGTTGAAAAATAAACCCTATTTGGTCAGCACTAGAGAAGTTGTCAGACTTCTTGCCATGACTGAAGAGTTTTCTCTCTCACTCTCTGGAATGAAATGGAGTCAGCTTTCATTGGTTATGATGATGAGTGATCAACAGAACAACCTGCTTGTAAGATTAATGTACAGGTGACTGAGTATTCCACAGACACGTGTACTCTTAACATAATCCTCAAAGAAATTCAGTGTGACACAGTGTATGACAATAATTACAGATACAGTCTATCCAGTGGGCTTCCAAATAGATTCTGAGTGACTTAGATGCACTTTATTATGGTAGCAGCACTGGGCAGGTTGTAGTCATTGACTAAATTGAAGAGCGTCTCTCTAGCCCAGTGGGTCCCAAAGTGGGTTCTGTGGACCCCAAGGGTTTCACAAAGGAGTGTTAGGGGTTCCATGAAAAAAGTAGACAAGTATATTTATATTGCAACCATATATTCTCCCAAAAGTTTCTGAACCAAAAAGGGTTCCACATTTGAAAAAGTTTGGGAAACCCTGTTCTTGCCTATGGTGGTGGGTACCCTTTGTTCCAGCACAGCTGTGTTTAGGGAGTAAGAGCAGGAGTAATGAAGGGTATCTAGTATGAAGTCAACTTTCCCTGGTTATGCTAGATCAGTCATGGGCAACCTGCTTTCTGAATGGCTCGCCTAAGTCACCTAAGTGAAATCTTTTTGATCTTTTTACCCCAACTTTTCAGTCGTAATTTATCTTTCTATCATTTTTACGATCAAGGAAAACAACCTGTATGGATTCTGAAGAAAAAAATCAAAACAACATGAGTTACAGCCCTTTTTTTTTTACTGTAGGCATGAATGTAAATTAGTGCTTGTCGCCTGCTTGATGATGACCCATATATCCGCCCGCTTCTCAAAAAAGATTGCCCATGCCTGTGCTAGATTATGTTGGCAGATGTCAGTTGTAATACATATCCAATCGTTGGAATCCATGAGTGGTAAAAGAAACAAACAAATGCATGACTAACATCACCGACATACAAACATACACAGATGGTATACTGTTTATATAGTGAGTGTGAATCATCTGAGTGTTTGTATGTGGGAGTGAGTGAGTGTGTGCACGTGTGTGTGTGTGTGTGTGTGCATGTGTGTGAGTGAGTGTGTGTACATGTGTGTACGCATGTTTGTGTGTGTGTGTGTGCACGTGTGCGTACGCATGTGTGTGTGTGTGTGGAAAAGAACAAGAGAATGAAGATAGAAATGAATCTAAACAACAACATCAACAACAACAAAAACGGAAGGTAGGATTGGTGGTCAGAATAGTAAATTCAAAGTTATATGTAGTTGCCTGCCAGACCTTCATCCCATAAACCCAGCAAGCAGAGGAATAACTAGGGTATAGCAAGGATGGATGTGCCATGGGCGACACTTGAACTAGGAGCACTTTCTATTCATGTCAGATAAGCTATCGTTGGAGAGTGTGATGTATGATCTGTCTTTGATTATCATAGGTGAGATGCACTATGGTGGTTGAATCACTAAACTATTTATATGAATTATTTGATACATAGTTAAAAATACGGTGCCATAGGGGCTATTTTTCCTACTTACACCTCTGCCTGTACAACAGGTATGTCAAACGTGCGGGCCTTTACAAGCACACCTGCGGCCCGCACAAAGGTTTATACAATACAAACATGTTTTATTTTCATAAAATTAGTTGTAATGTGCGCAAATAGTTGTTGTGTGTAGCCCTCAGCCAACACATATGTGACCCATGTGGTCCTCGGAGGACCCTCAGTTTGACATGCTTGCTGTAAAGTACAGGTGCCAATGGTCACAGCTAAAGAATTACAACATATCTTATGTGCAAGCATTATCATCATCATCTTCGGCGGTGGATTGGCAGTATCGGTAGAGAGTCGGACGCCATGCTTTCCAGGGTAGTTACGTCCCTTTACGATCTGAGTTCAAATCCCGCCGAGGTTGACTTTGCCTTTCATCCTTACGGGGTCGATAAAATAAAGTACCAGTAATGCACTGGATAATTGCTGGCCTTGTGCCTAAAGTAGAAACTATTATCATCTTCATCATCATCATCATTGTTTTTATGTTTGCTTTTCCATAGTTGGATGAGTTGGACAAAACTTTTTGAGGCAGTTTTTCTTTTCTATGGTTGGATACCTATCCTAAAACTAACCCATACCTTAATATTTTTAACCATGGTATATATCATTGATGTATAAATATATATCTATATCAATGTAAGTATGCACACGTACACACATATATATATACACATACATATATATACATACACATACATATATACATATACATGTGTACGTACGGGTTATATTAAACACTAATAATTATTTCTATTTTTGGCACAAGGCCAGCAATTATCTCTGTGTATTACCGGTACTTTATTTTATCGACCCCATAAGGATGAAAGGCAAAGTTAACCTCGGCGGGATTTGAACTCAGGTCGAATAAAGGGCTATAACTCTTTGCTGCAAAGCATGGCGTCCGACCCTCTACCGATACTGCCAATAATAATGTTTGATTTGTCTGTAAACAAACAACCCGATTTGAAACTGTGCCATGCCTGTGACCGATCATCACCTGTTTGTTCAACACTGGTTCCAGTATTGAACAAACACATGACAATCGGTCACTGGCACATTCTAATTTTATTCTTTATATCATTATCATCATCATAATCATCGATTAAAGTCTATCTTCCATGCTAGCATGGGTTAGATGGGTCTAATTTAGAGGCAAGTTGTGTCGGGTCACTGTGTCTCGCTCATACAGGGGTGTTTCTGGCTGGTTTTCTACGGCTAGATGCCCTTCCTAATGCCAACCACATTGACAGTGTGTGCTGGGTGCTTTTTGCCATGACTTTTACACATCCACTTTACAGTGTAGGCTGTGGGGTGATGCATACTGTACATATGCTTTAGCTTGTGCTCGTGGGAAGTTGGGTCTTCTGTATTACTGTGTATCGCCAGAGATCCCGGTCATGAGTCATCTCCTTTGAGAGGTGCAATTGGGCAATATCTATATCTATCTATATATATGGGCAATATCTATCTATCTATCTATGTCATGATCAAACCGCCACCCTCCTTCAAAAACGAAGGAGAGGCGGTTTTCCTTTGTGTGAAAGCTATGGCGAAAGAGGTTGTTTGGTGGACAAGGTTGAAAGGGCTGAGGTCAGACACCTTTCTCTCTGGCCAACAACTGATTCTTTTTTTCAAATACCACTTCGGAAGAAGAATCAGGATGGAGAGAGAGGTGCTGTGCCCCAGCAAGTTTTATGAAAGGTGGGTGAAAGTGGCGAGAATGGCCCGAGTGAATGGGCCTTCTCTCTATATCAGCCTGTAGGTTGAGGAAAAGGAGGAGGAGAGGAAAGGAGTACAAACTCTTCGTACTCCTGGAGATGAGGGTTGTATATTTTTTCGGGGGTATGTGTTACCCATATGAACTGTCTCCCCCTATTGGGGAAAATTGACTAATTTTTAAATTGCATTTGTGATAATATTTTATACATTTTTATTGTATGTAAACTTCCCCCTTTGTATTTGTCGCCTTCTTTTGTGCCCCTGTGGCTAATAAAGAAACATATCTATCTATCTATATATAAACCTGTAGGTTGAGGAAGATAAACAGAGGGAAGACAGGAACACCTACAAGACATGTTCCTGGTGTTGAGGGTTGTTCTATCCATGGGGTGTAAAACAACCCTGCAGTAACGTTCCCCCCTACTGGGGATTTCAATTGTTATTTTATTATATATAGTTTATTGTTATTTATTAATGTTAAAGTTATTTTTATGTAAAACCCTCGCCGTCACGTCTTGTAATGTCCCATTTTTCTACGCCCCTGTGGCAAATAAAGAAAGATATCTATTTATATATATATACACATACATACAAAGATACATGCATAAAGATACATATATACATACTTACATATATATAGATGTGTATATAAAAACATACATATACATATATAATATGCTTATATACAGCAATAAACATATGGATAGCTTCACTGCTGAAGAAAAATATATTTCATTTTTGTAACAGAATAAAATTTAAAAAAATTTATTTTTCTCTATTTTCCTCACTGAATATATCCCCGAGTTTATATTGCAACTATAAGAATGTCAGACAGGGCTGTTTCAAGATCTCTTAATATTTTATTAGTGACACTCACTCAGAATGTACTGGCCTGAAATAGACTATAGTTTATATAGAATTTTGTTTGATGATCACTTGCTGTGAATACTCATTTGCATATAGCAAAACAGAAAACATTAACTGGAAGTGATCATTGGCATATAATGCTACCACCAATTAAATTTATATATTAAAAGCCCCCATTGGTCACTAATGGCCATGGCTTTGTACCTAGAAAGTTCTCTTCTGAGGTACAAGCCTGGGCAAGGTGTGTTTGTGGAAAACCAGCAGTCGCTCATCCATACCAGTCTTTCTTCTCCACACCACCGATGTTTTCCAGGGAAAGGCAATGGCTGATACAGCTTGGCACCAGTGACGTCGCAAATCATTTCTATAGCTGAGTAAACTAGAGCAACATGAAATAAAATGTCTTGCTCAGAGACACAACGCATTACCTGGTCCAAGAATCAAACTCACAACCTCTCAATTGCATACCCAACGCTTTAACCACTAAGTCATGCACCTTCACAAATGTTTATATGTATATATACACACACAGATAAGACAGCTTCCCTAATTAGCTGTGCTTGGGCTCTTTCTATCACTTTCATAATTTGGCCCATTATATTTGCAAAAATATCAGTATGCTCACTTCTGTTTACTTTTTTTATTACTTGTCTCACAAGCTATTTTTGATTACCAACTGTAAGGAGTACTCAATACTTTCCCTAGTCTGTTATGGCTTACTAGCTCTATACGGACGTTTAAATTAATTAAATAAATAAATAGGGCTAACAACTACCACAATAGCTAGATAGGCAGTCTGACACATGCATACACACATATACACACATACAGACACATACTTATACATACAAACATACTCATGCATACATATAAACAGGCATGTCAACCTGAGGGTTTCCTGAGGGCCACATGAGTCACATATCTGTTGTCTGAGGACCACAAACGACAACTAATTGTGCACATTACAACAATTTTTTTAAATTTTATATTATGAAGATAAAACATTCCCGTGCTGTAAAAACTTTTGTGCGGGCCACAGGTGTGCTTGTAAAGGGTTGCATGTTTGACATGTCTGCATATAAACATACATTTTTTAAAATATGAGTAGTGATAGTATAGATTATTATCGTTTAGTATAAAATATTCTACCACACTCAACTCACTCACTTCCACAGAGAAACCTATTTCTACACATCAAAATCAATAATTTTACTTTAAAAGTAGAAGTTTGTTCTTATTTCAGAAAAAAACATTATTTACTTTTGGCCACATATCAATATTTGAGAAAAAAAAAACAAATTGAAATTTCTGCCAACAGATGGTGTCTCTTTTTCATAAAACACACTGGATAGGGTTCACTGTACAAACACATTAGTGAGAATATCTCTACAAGCAGGAGGAGATAGCCATCATATTTGGTGTTGTTATTTAGCTCCATGATAGCTGTGATCAAAGAGACCTATAAGCCAAGACGTTCTAGCTGTGGCAATCCCACCCTATTTTAATCAGTCCATCTAGGACCTGTGAAGCAACATGGCTAATTGATTAGGATGGTCAGATCGTGATCGTGAGTTTGATTCCCAGAAGTGCATTGTGTCCTTGAGCAAGTCACTTTATTTCACATTGCTCTAGTCAACTCAACAGGCAAAACTAAGTTGTACCAGTGATTCAAAGGGCCAGCCATATGACACACTATGTCATGCTGAATCATACTGATGACTGCATTAATGGAATACATGTCCAGGGAATGCTCAGCCACTTGCACGATAATTTCATAAGCAAGTAGTTCCATTGATGAAGTAGTTGGAACAGATGATGTAATCTAGGAATCATACCGCATCGTCCTTCGCATGGGTTAACAAGGGACACATTCAAGCCTTAGGTAGAGGGGCCTGTTTGAAAATTATATTGCAGTCTCCATTTCATGCTGTAAAAACAGGTAATGGGCCTGTGACCAGTCCTGGGAGATGTGGGAGGAATACACGAAGATTGCATATCCCGAGACCCCAAAGAGGGTTTGGAAGGCAGCAAACCTTGAGGACCACATCATCAAATATATTTCTCTTTTAAGATGTTAAGTAACAATTTGAGAGAGATATAGCTGCTATTTCTAGCAAGCTGACATACCATGTACAGGCTCCTTGATAGATCATCAATCAAAGTATAAACATTTGTTCTTAGTTTAAATTGCTTTAGTTAAATTCATAACTAAAACAAACACAGTTGACATTGGGTGAAAGAGGCAGGTGTAGTGGGTTGAGCCCTTTTACGTGCTTACTTGATCTGTTACAAATAGCAGCCATATATCAAATCACAGCATACCATTTTAAAGAGGAGGCATGTGTATCCAAGATACATTATCCTTAGTGAATAGGGTACATTATACATAATGAAAAGGGTACATTATACCTAGTGAAGAGGGTACATTATCCCTAGTGAAGAGGGTACATTGTATCTAGTGAAGAGGGTACATTGTATCTAGTGAAGAGGCTATATTATACATGTGTTAGGTTCACATGATTATGAGCTTGATTTTCCAGACTGGGTGATGGATTATGTCCTTGAGCAAGGCACCTCATTTCATGTTGATCTAGTTCACTCAATTGAAAATGTGTCCCCTGAAAATGAGGAGCAGTGACAACTTTTTGATTGACTGGTGTCTCATTTTGTACATTCAGTTGGTTGTAGCCCATAAAACTGGGATAAGCATGGGAAAATGAATGTAAAATGATAATTCAAAAAATGATCAAGGCTTAAATGTTATAAGTCTTTTCAATCAGAGTTAACCTGGGACTAAACAACAACAGATTCAGGAAAAAATTGCCATCACATTTTTTCCACTCATAGGTGAAGTACTATATAAAGTATTTTCAACATCATAGATCAGTAGGGATAGAAATACATATTGTATATACTTGAAACTAAAAGAAAGCTGTTTAACCTTTTAGCATTTAAACCGGCCATATCTGGCCAGAATTCTCTCACCTCTTTCTGTTCAAACCGGCTGTAACCTGTTGCTCATACTGATGTTAAGGTATGGTTCTCAAAATAAATAATATCAAAATCTGATAGATTCGATATTATGTGAGATAAAGCCTTTGCCATAAAAATACAATAGTATATAGAATAATGTAAATGGTAAAGGGTTAATGAATATGTTCTGTTGGTGATGACTTATGGAAGTGAGACGTGAACACTGAACACCACCACTGCAGAGACTCTTGCAGTGGCCCAAAGTAAAATAGAGCGAATCATGCTTAGCATTACCTGATATGACAAGAAGAGCAACACCTGAATTTGACAGCAGACTTGCATGAAGGACATAACTGAGACCATGAAGAAGGGAAACATAGATGAAACATAGACAACAGGTGGACTATTGGAATGGCTGAGTGGACACCAAGGCAGTGGAGAAGAACCAGAAGGAGAGCCAAAGGCCAGATGGCGCAATGATTGGATCCGATGCCTTGACCCTACATGGCCAAATATGGGTAGAGATAGGAGGTGCTGGAGGTTAACCAGGAAGGGGTTCCTCCAACAGGAGTGAGAAGGCCCCAGATTTTGGATTTTGGATACTTGAATATAAGCTGAGGAATATGGGACCAAAAATCGATGGTAAAATGGGGGGGGGGGGACTTATATTTGTGATTAATATTTTGATGATTTTCACCAACTTATAAACAAGATTTGGATTTTTGCCCATATCTTAGACATAAAACAGGAGGGGGTCAACTTATATTCTGATCAACTTATATTCAAGTATATATGGTAGATTATTGTGAGAAATTTGTAAAGTGACTGTCAATTGAATGGAAACAATATAGAGTAGAGAATACTCCAGTCATATTGAGCATATGACAACCTTTCTAGTGCTAGTACCATGATGAAATGTACACAATACACTTTTTAATGTGTTAGTGATTGTGCCACAATAAGATGTACCTAATATATTCTGTAAAGTGGTTGACATTAGGAAGGGCATCCAACAGTAGGAACCAGGCCAAAATATGGAATGTATGAATAAGACATGGTTATCTGATCTGTCTTGTTTCAGACTGACAACCCATGTAGCCCATTCCAACATACAATGATGACGATGAAGATGATGGTGATGATGATGATGATAATGGTGGCAGTGATGACGACGGTGATAAGGATGATGAAGATGATGATGATGGTGGTGATGGTGGTGATCGTGATGATGATGATGATGATGAGGAAGAGGAGGAGGAGAAGCAGGATGAAAATGAGGAGGACACCGAAGGCAGTAGATGAGGGTGCTAATGTTTCAAGGAAACCTTATCTCTGGAGTAGAAATTTTTATACAGAGGATGTCTAAAGGATGGAAAAAGATGAAGTAAGCATGCAGTTCAGGATGTGTCATGTTATTGTGCATGAATGTCAAAGCACAGATGAGTTGAGAGAAAAACTGGTCATAAGAGGAATCAAATGTTACATGCAAGAAAGAAGACTGCTGGTATCGAAATGTGATGCGTATGGACGATGAAAGTTGGGTAAAGCAGTGCCAAGAGTTCTAAGAGGAAGGAAGCTATAGAAGATGAAAATCAAATATGGAATAGCAGATGTAAAAATGATGAAGATGATAATGGGGAAGATGAGGGTGCTGATATTTTGAAGAAAAAATGCACAGTCCATACTGTAAAGTGGTTGCGTTGGTGTAATGACAAAAAGGGCCCAATCCACATTGTAAAGTGGTTGTGTTGGTGTCATGACAAAACATGCCCATTCCACACTATAAAGTGGTCATTTTGGTGCCGGTAAAAAGAACCCAGTCTACACTGTAAATGTGGTTGGTGGTAGGAAGGGCATCCAGCCATAGAAATCAAACCAAAATCAGTCCTGTATGAGCAATACATGGTCACCTGATCTGACTTGTCTCACAATGTGACAACATGTCTAACCCATGCTAAAGTGGAAAAATGAACGTTAAATGGTGATGATGATGATAATAATGATGATCCTCATTGAAGAGAACAAAATGTATCATTCTGAAAAAGGGTTTTTTTCTTGAAACATCAGTACGTACATCTCCATACAGCATACAAACTTAACTAAATTTGAAAAATTTACTTAACAAATTTTTGTTTGTGGTTACTTGACCTGCTAGAAATAGCAGCCAAATATTCCGCAAATCAGTCTTCCAACATCTTAAGAAAGGAAGAACACATTGAATAACATACATTTACATACACTGTCTGAAAACCTCTAGCTGAGAAAATTCCTAAAAACCCAGTCAGAATAGTTTTTGAAAACACATGCGACAGAACCCATCCCTCTCCAGGTCTGATTAAGAATATTTCTTCCAGGAGAAAAAATGAGAAAGAATTATAGAGGAAGAATCGACCCCAGTATTAGATTGGTACTTTTTTTATTGACCTCAAAAGGATGAAAGGTAAAGTTAACCTTGGTGGGATTTGAACTCAGAGAAAAGAAAGCCAGAATGAATACTATAAAGCACTGTATCTGATGTTCTAACAACTCTGTCAATTTACTGCCTTGTTATATGCTATATAAAGTGACAAAACAGTGTAAATGTCCAATGTGGACACTGACACTATGTCCCTTACATCCATAGAGAATCAATTTGTTGGTAGGGGTGGGGGTGTTTATTATTATTTTTTTCTTATTTATATCAGGATACAGATGTACAGGCAAGCTATTCTAAAATTTTATATAATATAAATAGTATCACAAAATGGAACAAAAGTGAATATAATGGTATATATGTATGTATTTCAAATGGCCATTATAACTTTTACATGATGTAATTGTTTCAGGTTCAACACATGATATCATAGAAGATTACTTGACAAAGAAAATAGAAATAATAGAACTAATTAACAGTAGCACTAACACAGTGTGATTCATAGTAGAGGTGTATATCAAGGCATGTATGATATGTTTATGTATGAAAAAAAACAACATATATAAGTCTGGCCATGAATATTTTGAACTGTGGTCATGTCACAGCTATCTCAGTAGACACATGTTTCAGGATGTTTATCCATCTTCAGTGATGTTTACTCACTTGATACTAAGATAAGAATATGCTTTAGCTTATATACCTTTTACAAAAAACACATCTACTGGCGATGCTTATTTGCATATAGTGTGAGCTTGGGGCATAATAGAGGTGTATATGAAGACATATATGATATGTTTATGTATAATAGTTTTTGATTTAGACATAAGGCCAATAATTTTGGGAGTGGGGAAAGTTGATTATACCGACCCCAGTGCATTACTGGTACATTATTTTACTGACCCCCCGTAAGGATAAAAGGCCAAGCTAACCTTAGCGGGGTTTGAACTCAGAATGGAAAGGGGGCATAGCTCTATGATATGAAGCATGGTAAACATATAAGCCTTGCTATTTTAAAACTAAAGATTCCTAGTTTATGTTCAGTTTAGTGTAATATCCAGGAATAAAAGACCTGGAGATGATTGAAACATAGGGTAGAGTATTTATTTTTTATCTCTAAAAATAAGGTTAAATGTCTGAAAAATTAAAACCACATCATTCAGAAGTCTAATGTTTTAAAGAGGACTACGAGGAGAAGGATCTGGTGGAGAGGTTCAACAGAGTCACCCAATATATTCATTAGAACAGCCAAAAGTTTTCCAATGAACTCTGTACATTATTTAAAACACGTTATAACAACAAACATTTTAAGGCCATTTTCCATGCTACGAGGGTTGGCTGAAACATTCGTTGGCTGAATATGAAAGAGGGATGCTAGAGCAGTGAAATTTTGCATGCATTAATTTCAACTCTTCTTATTAAAAACTGCATTGTTTCCTTCCAGGGACTATGTTGAAAAATAAACCCCATTTGGTCATTTCATGAGAGTATCTTGGTCAGCCTATGAACTTTTTATCCAATCTTCATAGAATAGAGGTTAAACTTGTCGTAGAGTATGAAAAGCTTCATATCCCACTGGGGGCCTTTTTGAGGCAATGTTTTATAAGCTGGATGCTTTTCCTGGTACCAACTCCTTTAGTTGCTTCTTAAGACACTGCAGGGATATGGTGTATCTATTCTAATCAGGATACACACAACTTGTGGTAAATACCCAACAGTATAAATCTTAGTGAAAATAAAGACAGGAATATGATAGCCATAATGTAAATTAAACAGTGAAATTTGATACAAAATAAGACATATAATAGCCTTGACACAAACCCTGGCATTCAATAGCATATATCTGGCTGTTTAGGTTGAAAATAAACAAAAATGGGTAATCTAGACAATACTGATGATGTGACACTTCAAATATTACATTTAAGGAGCAGATAGCAGCTAAATCTCCCTCAAATCAAACAATTGTCTCCAAGAAAAGAAAAACACATTGTGAATAATGTAATATAATTTTAGGTTAAACTGTCTGAATAAAAGATTGAATAGTCATGGTTGGAACACCTTTGGTTATAGGTGTGTCTACTGTATATGGCTGACGTAAGACTAAAGAAGAAGAAGAAGAAGAAGAAGAACTGCATATACCTATAAAGCTGCATTGAAGAGAAAGATAGTAAATAATCGTTTTTATATAAACATTCTGAGGAAGAAGAGAAGCATCCATAACTTTTTGTAGTCCAATACTGGTGGGAAAATTGGAGGAGTTATCCTCTGATTGGACACCAAGCCCAAATCATTTGCTAGATTTTGTCTATCACTAAAAAATGACAATTGACAAGTTACCTGAGTAAGGTGGAACTCATCAAATCAGACCAAGGAAACAATGTTTCCATTGGTTTTTCCATTGTTAATACTATCTACTAGTCACAACTCCTGGCAGAAAGAGCAACGTGAAATAAAGTGTCTTGCTCAAGGATATAATGCATTGCGTAGTCCAGGAATTGAACTCACAACCACATGATTGCTAATCCAATTCTCTAACCACTAAACCACTCACCTTCACTAAGAACAGGTACAATCTATGTGACAAGCTGCCACACAATTTCTTTCTGATGAATTTCCCTGACAATGTCTTGGTTGGCATAAAGCTATGGTAGAAAATACTTGCCCAAGGTACTGAGCAGTGATACTGAACTTGGAATCAAGAAATTACAAAATCAACTTTGTATTGACATGGCTAAACTTGAGCAGGAACACATTAGAATTATATGTTCATAGGGGACAGTTTCAGACATTGAAATATTTTTATAGCTGAATATCTGGTTAGTCTACTGAATATAGTCTATTGATCTTGGTGCTACAGCAAAAAAACGCCCAGTTCACACTGTAAAGTGGTTGTGTTGGTGTCATGACAAAAAGCACCCAGTCCACACTGTAAATGTGGTTGGTGTTAAGAAGGGAATCCAGCTGTAGAAACCTAGCCAGAAACAGTTCTGTATGAGAAAGACATAATCATCTGATCTGGCTTGTCTCACAATAGGACAACTCGTCTAACCATTGGCAGTGTGGAAAAATGGATGTTAAATAGTGATAATGATGAGGATGATAATGATGTCTGAGAGTAGATGGCAGGTTTACTTTGCATGCTACAATATATAAGATTCAAGTTGTCAAATACTAACCTGAAATGTTTATTATATTGGTAAATATTTCCCAAAGTGGGCTCTTAGTAAGTATAGGTCTTAACAAGATAAGGTTCCTTTTAATAAAATTTAGGAAGAATTTATTACATGTAATTTTTTATATGAATGATTTTTTTTCTTTAAAACATTTTTCATCATCATCATTGTTTTAACATCCATTTTCTCTGCTAGCAAGAGTCTACATAGACCAAGTCAGTACTGAAGTGGTGGCTACTGACCTCTCAGACAAGCCAGGGATCTGTCGTCTCACTTATGTGTGGTCTCTCATTCTACTGAGTGCACAGGGGAGGTTGTCAACCCTTTGTTTGGTAAGCGTTCTACAGCTGGATGCCCTTCCTATCCCCAACCACTTTACAGCATGTACTGAATGCATTTATTCTGTAGATCACCAACACTTGGGACTGTCATGCCTTGACATGACAGAAGGCTCCTCCCAACTCTTTGTTTGTCAAGCTTTCTATGGCTGGATGCCCTTCCTATCCTAACCATTTTATAGCCTGCATTGGTTGCATTTATAGTGTAGATCATCAAACACTAGCAACTGTTTCATGTAATATCATAATGAAATTACAGTGGTGGAGATTGTCCTCCATGATATATAGGTAGGGGTTCTGTGATCTTTTGAAAATTGTATTAGGTTTTTGTGCATAAGCGTGTTGCTCTTAACATTTTTGGAGGTGCAGATGTTCAGAATTTTCTGATAAAAATAACTAATGTTCCAACAAAAATGACGAAATTTTTCAACAAGAACTTTTTGGGAGGTGCAACTGCCCCTCAAGTAATATGCCACTGGTTCTGTGACAAAACAGGTTTAAGAATCACCGACCGGTAATAATATCGAAATGAGGGCTTGGAAGGAGACAAAAATATGATCAGAGTAAAAAGATGTTGAGATTGATATAAGATATTGTAATGGGGAAAAGTATGGATAATGTCATTAATAATTAGTACAATTAGTAGATTTAGTATTTAACATAGAAAAAGAAAAGAGAAAAAAGAGATAATTACTACCCCCCCCCCCCCCCCCCCCCCCAAAAAAAAAATATGGCGAAGTACAACATTCTCGACATTACACATATTCCAAACAATAGTTATACTAGACATAAAGCATATTCTATAGAGCCAATTAGAGAGAGAGAGAGAGAGAGAGAGAGAGAGAGAGAGAGAGAGAGAGAGAGAGAGAGAGAGAGAGAGAGAGAGAGAGAGAGAGAAATAGAGAGAGAGGAATTAACCCCAGTAGTGGATTGGTACTTTTTTTTTATTGACCATGAAAGGATAAAAGACTAAGTAGATCTTAGTAGGATTTGAACTGAGAGAAGGCAGAGAGCTGGAATGAATACCACAAAACATTCTATCCAACATTCTAAGGAATCGGCCAATTCACTACCTGACATGCCCTATACGGGGCTCGGCTGAAAAGTTCGTAGGCTCACTATAAAAGAGTGATGCTAGAGCTGTGAAATCTTGCATGCATTAATTTCAACTCTTCTTATTAATAACTGCATTGTTCTTTCCAGGGACTATGTTGAAAAATAAACCTCATTTGGTCATTTCATGAGAGTATCTTGGTCAGCCTATGAATTTTTCAGCCAATGCTCATATTATGTCAAGACAGTACAGAGATTTGGCTGTTAATTTCTAGCAGGTTGAGAGACCACATAGAGACTTTTTTAGTGGCCTGGTGTATAACCAAGGGGGATGGAAATAAGTTTTCTTTCCAGGGACTATGTTGAAAAAGAAACCTCATTTGGTCATTCCATGAGAGTATCTTGGTCAGCCTATGAATGAATGATGCTAGAGCTGTGAAATCTTACATGCATTAATTTCAACTCTTCTTATTAATAACTGTATTGTTTCTTTCCAGGACTATGTTGAAAAATAAACCTTATTTGGTTAATCCATGAGAGTATCTTGGCCTGCTTATGAAGGAGTGATGCTAGAGCTGTGAAATCTTACATGCATTAATTTCAAATCTTTTTATCAATAACTGCATTGTTTCTTTCCAGGGACTAAGTTGAAAAATAAACCTCATTTGGTCATTCCATGAGTATCTTGGTCAGCCTATGAATTTTTCAGTCAACCCTCATAAGAGTTCCATGACAAAAATATATCACTAGGAATTACTGCTCTACAGAATAAGTATTAACAATATATCACTGGGAATTACTGTTCTACAGAATCAGTATTAACAATATAACACTAGGATTCACTCCTCTATAGAATCAGTATTAACAATATAACACTGGGATTCACTGCTCTATAGAATCAGTATTAACAATATATCACAGGGATTCACTGCTCTATAGAATCAGTATTAACAATATAACACTGGGAATCACTGTTCTACAGAATCAGTATTAACAATATAACACTGGGAATCACTGTTCTACAGAATCAGTATTAACAATATAACACTGGGAATCACTGTTCTACAGAATCAGTATTAACAATATAACACAGGGAATCACTGCTCTATAGAATCAGTATTAACAATATAACACTAGGATTCACTGCTCTATAGAATCAGTATTAAGAATATATCACAGGGATTCACTGCTCTATAGAATCAGTATTAACAATATAACACTGGGATTCACTGCTCTATAGAATCAGTATTAACAATATAACACTGGGATTCACTGCTCTATAGAATCAGTATTAACAATATAACACTGGGATTCACTGCTCTATAGAATCAGTATTAACAATATAACACTAGGATTCACTGCTCTATAGAATCAGTATTAACAATATAACACTGGGATTCACTGCTCTATAGAATCAGTATTAACAATATAACACAGGGATTCACTGCTCTATAGAATCAGTATTAACAATATAACACTGGGATTCACTGCTCTATAGAATCAGTATTAACAATATAACACTGGCATTCACTGCTCTACAGAATCAGTATTAACAATATAACACTGGGATTCACTGCTCTATAGAATCAGTATTAACAATATAACACAGGGATTCACTGCTCTATAGAATCAGTATTAACAATATAACACTGGGATTCACTGCTCTATAGAATCAGTATTAACAATATAACACTGGGATTCACTGCTCTATAGAATCAGTATTAACAATATAACACTGGGATTCACTGCTCTATAGAATCAGTATTAACAATATATCACAGGGATTCACTGCTCTATAGAATCAGTATTAACAATATATCACAGGGATTCACTGCTCTATAGAATCAGTATTAACAATATAACACTAGGATTCACTGCTCTATAGAATCAGTATTAACAATATAACACTGGGATTCACTGCTCTATAGAATCAGTATTAACAATATATCACAGGGATTCACTGCTCTATAGAATCAGTATTAACAATATAACACTGGGATTCACTGCTCTATAGAATCAGTATTAACAATATATCACAGGGATTCACTGCACTATAGAATCAGTATTAACAATATAACACTGGGATTCACTGCTCTATAGAATCAGTATTAACAATATAACACTGGGATTCACTGCTCTATAGAATCAGTATTAACAATATAACACTAGGATTCACTGCTCTATAGAATCAGTATTAACAATATATCACAGGGATTCACTGCTCTATAGAATCAGTATTAACAATATAACACTGGGATTCACTGCTCTATAGAATCAGTATTAACAATATAACACTAGGATTCACTGCTCTATAGAATCAGTATTAACAATATAACACTGGGATTCACTGCTCTATAGAATCAGTATTAACAATATAACACTAGGATTCACTGCTCTATAGAATCAGTATTAACAATATAACACTAGGATTCACTGCTCTATAGAATCAGTATTAACAATATAACACTGGGATTCACTGCTCTATAGAATCAGTATTAACAATATAACACTAGGATTCACTGCTCTATAGAATCAGTATTAACAATATAACACTAGGATTCACTGCTCTATAGAATCAGTATTAACAATATAACACTGGGATTCACTGCTCTATAGAATCAGTATTAACAATATAACACTGGGATTCACTGCTCTATAGAATCAGTATTAACAATATATCACAGGGATTCACTGCTCTATAGAATCAGTATTAACAATATAACACTGGGATTCACTGCTCTATAGAATCAGTATTAACAATATAACACTGCAATTCACTACTCTATAGAATCAGTATTAACAATATATCACAGGGATTCACTGCTCTATAGAATCAGTATTAACAATATAACACTGGGATTCACTGCTCTATAGAATCAGTATTAACAATATATCACAGGGATTCACTGCACTATAGAATCAGTATTAACAATATAACACTAGGATTCACTGCTCTATAGAATCAGTATTAACAATATAACACTGGGATTCACTGCTCTATAGAATCAGTATTAACAATATATGACAGGGATTCACTGCTCTATAGAATCAGTATTAACAATATAACACTGGGATTCACTGCTCTATAGAATCAGTATTAACAATATATCACAGGGATTCACTGCTCTATAGAATCAGTATTAACAATATAACACTGGGATTCACTGCTCTATAGAATCAGTATTAACAATATAACACTGGGATTCACTGCTCTATAGAATCAGTATTAACAATATAACACTAGGATTCACTGCTCTATAGAATCAGTATTAACAATATATCACAGGGATTCACTGCTCTATAGAATCAGTATTAACAATATAACACTGGGATTCACTGCTCTATAGAATCAGTATTAACAATATAACACTAGGATTCACTGCTCTATAGAATCAGTATTAACAATATAACACTGGGATTCACTGCTCTATAGAATCAGTATTAACAATATAACACTAGGATTCACTGCTCTACAGAATCAGTATTAACAATATAACACTAGGATTCACTGCTCTATAGAATCAGTATTAACAATATAACACTGGGATTCACTGCTCTATAGAATCAGTATTAACAATATAACACTGGGATTCACTGCTCTATAGAATCAGTATTAACAATATAACACTAGGATTCACTGCTCTATAGAATCAGTATTAACAATATAACACTGGGATTCACTGCTCTATAGAATCAGTATTAACAATATAACACTAGGATTCACTGCTCTACAGAATCAGTATTAACAATATAACACTGGGATTCACTGCTCTATAGAATCAGTATTAACAATATAACACTGGGATTCACTACTCTATAGAATCAGTATTAACAATATAACACAGGGATTCACTGCTCTATAGAATCAGTATTAACAATATAACACTGGGATTCACTGCTCTATAGAATCAGTATTAACAATATAACACTAGGATTCACTGCTCTATAGAATCAGTATTAACAATATAACACTGGCATTCACTGCTCTACAGAATCAGTATTAACAATATAACACTGGGATTCACTGCTCTATAGAATCAGTATTAACAACATATCACAGCGATTCACTGCTCTATAGAATCAGTATTAACAATATATCACAGGGATTCACTGCTCTATAGAATCAGTATTAACAATATAACACTGGGATTCACTGCTCTACAGAATCAGTATTAACAATATAACACTGGGATTCACTGCTCTATAGAATCAGTATTAACAATATAACACTGGGATTCACTGCTCTATAGAATCAGTATTAACAATATAACACTGGGATTCACTGCTCTATAGAATCAGTATTAACAATATAACACTGGGATTCACTGCTCTATAGAATCAGTATTAACAATATAACACAGGAAATCACTGCTCTATAGAATCAGTATTAACAATATAACACTGGGATTCACTGCTCTATAGAATCAGTATTAACAATATAACACAGGGATTCACTGCTCTATAGAATCAGTATTAACAATATAACACTGGGATTCACTGCTCTATAGAATCAGTATTAACAATATAACACTGGGATTCACTGCTCTATAGAATCAGTATTAACAATATATCACAGCGATTCACTGCTCTATAGAATCAGTATTAACAATATAACACTAGGATTCACTGCTCTATAGAATCAGTATTAACAATATAACACTGGGATTCACTGCTCTATAGAATCAGTATTAACAATATAATACTGGGATTCACTGCTCTATAGAATCAGTATTAACAATATATCACAGGGATTCACTGCTCTACAGAATCAGTATTAACAATATAACACTGGGATTCACTGCTCTATAGAATCAGTATTAACAATATAACACTAGGATTCACTGCTCTATAGAATCAGTATTAACAATATAACACTAGGATTCACTGCTCTATAGAATCAGTATTAACAATATAACACTGGGATTCACTGCTCTACAGAATCAGTATTAACAATATAACACTGGGATTCACTGCTCTATAGAATCAGTATTAACAATATAACACTGGGATTCACTGCTCTACAGAATCAGTATTAACAATATAACACTGGGATTCACTACTCTATAGAATCAGTATTAACAATATAACACTGGGATTCACTGCTCTATAGAATCAGTATTAACAATATAACACAGGGAATCACTGCTCTATAGAATCAGTATTAACAATATAACACTGGGATTCACTGCTCTATAGAATCAGTATTAACAATATAACACTAGGATTCACTGCTCTATAGAATCAGTATTAACAATATAACACTAGGATTCACTGCTCTATAGAATCAGTATTAACAATATAACACTGGGATTCACTGCTCTACAGAATCAGTATTAACAATATAACACTGGGATTCACTGCTCTATAGAATCAGTATTAACAATATAACACTGGGATTCACTGCTCTACAGAATCAGTATTAACAATATAACACTGGGATTCACTACTCTATAGAATCAGTATTAACAATATAACACTGGGATTCACTGCTCTATAGAATCAGTATTAACAATATAACACAGGGAATCACTGCTCTATAGAATCAGTATTAACAATATAACACAGGGAATCACTGCTCTATAGAATCAGTATTAACAATATAACACTGGGATTCACTGCTCTACAGAATCAGTATTAACAATATAACACTGGGATTCACTGCTCTATAGAATCAGTATTAACAATATAACACTGGGATTCACTGCTCTATAGAATCAGTATTAACAATATAACACTGGGATTCACTGCTCTATAGAATCAGTATTAACAATATAACACTGGGATTCACTGCTCTATAGAATCAGTATTAACAATATAACACAGGGATTCACTGCTCTATAGAATCAGTATTAACAATATATCACAGGGAATCACTGCTCTACAGAATCAGTATTATCAATATAACACAACATATGCTACACAATCAATACCCAGTAAAATAATACAACACACACTCATACATAATAGATACCAACACTATAATATTAATAACTGACACAACTCATGAATATTAACCATACATTGGATAATCTAGACCAGTGGTTCCCAAAGTGGGTTCTGTGGAACCCAAGGGTTCTAAAAAGGAATGTCTGAGGTTCTGTGAAAAAAAGGTAGAGAAGTATATTTATATTATGGCCATATAACAGTATTAGACTTTGGAGCTTCCCCAAAAAGTTTCTGAACCAAAAAGAGTTCTGTGTTTGAAAAAGTTTGGGAAACCCCAGTCTAGACCAAGGTTTCTCAAAACCTGTCTCAATTCTGGGGTTCTAATAAAAATCTTTCCAGCACTATGGTGTTTTGGAGGCTTAAGCCCCTCCAATAATTTATTTCAATATATTTATGCTTTGGTTTTTACTACAGTGATTTTCTATTGACTCTAAATATATTAGTATGATCATGTTTTTAATTTCTTCCTTAGTCTTGTATTAGTGATAAAAAAGCATGAGCTAATATTTATAATACACATATACCGTATATATACTTAAGACCAATACTAAAACTGTATGAATAAAAATTAATACAAATTTTTTAATTTTTTTTTTATATGAATAAATTCTCTCTTTAACAAATTTTGTTATATTTTGTGTCTTATCAAAATTAAAGGGATTGGGATTGTTCATAAAATATAGGTATGGGTTCCATGATTTTTGGAAAACTGTATAAGGGTCCCACAATTTTTGGAAAATTATATAAGATTTTTGCAACAAAATATATAAAGTTAGGGAAACCCTACTCCAAACAATTGCCAACAATTGTTCAACAAAATAAGACAATTCATATGGCACAAGAATTAGCTGAAAAGTTCAATAATGATATGGAATATTAATTTCTAGCATTGACACAAGGTCACAAATTTGGAAGGAAGTATTGAACCCCAGTATTTCACTGGTACTTATTTTATTGACTTCAGTGGGATTAGAAATAAATATTACAAACTGTTGCTTTACCATTTCTGTCACTCACCACTCTCATAATATACAATAACAATAATAATGGCTTTTGATTTAGGCACAAGGCCAACATCTTTGGGGGAGGGAAAAGTCGATTATATCGAAGCCAGAGCATTACTGGTACTTTATTTTGTCGACCTCGTAAGAATGAAAGGCAAAGCTAACCTTGGTGGGCTTTGAACTTAGAACATAAAGAGATGTAGCTATATGCTGCAAAGCATGTCCAACACTCTACCAATATTGCCAATACACAGCTCTTTTTGCAATAATAATAATGGTTTCGGATTTAGGCAGAAGACCAACAATATTTTTTGGCCGTTGGAGAAGTCGATTAAATTGACCCCAGTGCATTACTGGTACTTTATTTTATTGATCTCGAAAGGATGAAAGGCAAAGATGATCTCTGCAGGACTTGAACCCAGAATGCAAAGAGCCAAAATATATTCTGCAAACCATATTATCTGGCATTAATGATTTTGCCAATCCATTGCACTATCAACATTAACAAGCACCTTTTTGAATTCCATGTGTCTAACACCCGTGAATATGCTTACAAAGTCAGAAAAACAGTACAGCTCCAATGACTTTCGGAAACATTTTTTCATGCTCAGAGTTGCTGAAGCATGGAACAAACTACCTATATCAGTTTTAGCTGCTGAGACACTGCATCCTTTAGAACCTCCATGCTTCCCAAAATTCACCAACACTAAACCTGATATTCCCCCTCCATACACATGCACGCAAGTATCTGTGTGTATATCATGACTCATACACTGTTCTCTTTCCTGACATTTGTATATTATTCTATGTACTATACATGCACCTTTAATGAGTTGTAGTGCACCTGAGCACTGTACACAATAAATTTCATTATTATTATTAACAACAACAAGTGCAACAACAACAACAATGATAATAATTATAATAAAGAAAGATATGAAAATGTTTTGGGTCTTACCTACTCGAAGATATAAGTTTGTACTGAACTGGGCTAATGCTACAGGTGAAAAGACCCCACCTAAAGTTCCGAGGGTTCGAATAATAGAACTATTAACAGGTTTTGGAAGATTGTTGAAAGGGTGGCTCGATTCTTGCCATTCCTGATTAAAAGAGAATGGTACATTAAAGATCCCAAAACGGGGTCGTTTGTTACTTGGATCATTGTTTTCTTCCTCTTTGGGGAATATATTTTCTGTTTCTGTCTCGCCTGAAGATTCATAAAAAGATTGTAGACGATCTCTCTTACAAAAGGACATGTTCTCCATAGCGGTATACCGTGTACCATATATCGTGTTCAATGGCTTTATGTTGACAGTGAGTTATGGTGACAGCAGTTGTTGCTTACCCTGACATAAACTAGTAGCAGGAAGGATTACAATGATGACAATAAAAACAGCAATATCAAGCTAATAACAATAGATATTCCTGTATATTGTGAATAATTAATCTAAAAAAAATAATACCACCATTAAACCATCCCCCACCTACTACTACTACTACTACTACTATTATTACTGCTGCTGCTGCTGCAGCTGTTGTTATTGCTGTTCTTACCACCGCCACTACTACTACTACTACTACTACCACTACTACTACTTTCTTTATTGACCACTGGATAATATATGATGTTCAGACAGTTGTATTTAATACCAGTAGACGAGAAAATATGAAAAATATTGAATTATAAAATATTGAATATCACAATAAATAAATAAATATATATAAGTAGATAATTATGTCTTTATTGGTCAATGGGGTCGAAACACAAAGGACAATACAAATGGATAAGTACAGTAGGAGTTTAACATATTTAATTGTGAAAATAGGTAACAAAATAACAATACATTTAAAATAACAGCAAACCTGTCAACTCTCCCCATACAAGGGGAGATCACCCACCCACTTTGGATGGGTGAGAGATGTCTTCTCTTGTGGAAATGGGTATAGCTTTCATCATGTAAAATCTCCCTATTTTTGCCTCATTTCTCCCCGTTTCGGAGCACCTTTTTTCATGGTATGCTCCGTTTGAGTTTTTAGAAGTTGGTAGGTCTGCAACAGAATTCTCTAATATGGGAAAGTACCATACTGGTGAAATTTAGGTGCCCCATAGATCTGAAACCACCCTGAGCGCCAGGAGCACCATAGGAAGGTGCTCCTCTGCTCACTGAACTCTCCAGCCTACAAGTGCATGCTTAAAGTAAGCCCATTCACGTGGGTCATTTTAGCCACATTCACCCACATTTAAACAAATCTACAAAGGGATGGGAGTGAGTACTTCTCTCTCCACCCTCACTTTCCTTTCCACGTAGAATTTGAAAAGGTCGATGAGGGCTTGGCCGAAGAGGAAAGTGTCTGTCTTCAGTCCTTTCAACCGTGTCTACTACACAATCGCTTTTGCCAGACACCAGGCAGGGGAAAACTGCTTGTCATTCCCGTCCAAAAGATGGCGGCAGGGTAATCTTCATGATGGACTTGGTCGATACACGTGATAATAGCTGTTCGATAAAACTTCACAAGTCAACAATGTTCAGACGCTGCTAGAGTGTATGCAGAATAGTTTTGTCGCTCTGCGCGCATCTCGGACAGGTCCATCTGACTGCACTTCCATGCCTGTAGAGTTTGTCTCGAACACGCAGTGCTCCCCAGTAGCACTGCCAGGCCAGGGATTTCTGGAAATTGTCCATAGTCCATGGACCGAAAGTTCTCTGGAACAGACTGGTTAGTTCGTTTTCGTTGACTGCCAGAATTTCTCCGAAAATGTCGTCGCTCCTGTTCACTATGTGTGCTCTCTTGAACGCTAACATGGAATTTCCACTGACCTCATTTCCAGATGCCATACACCCAGTTTCATGCTTTGCTTGACCTAAGACGACTGCAGCTCAGT
The DNA here is from genome assembly GCA_964016885.1 of Eledone cirrhosa. Lineage (NCBI taxonomy): Eukaryota > Metazoa > Mollusca > Cephalopoda > Octopoda > Eledonidae > Eledone > Eledone cirrhosa. The sequence goes on from OZ024743.1 coordinate 219,340,316, forward strand.
CAAAGAGATGATCAGCAGAAAGATGCATCTGACAAAAGGCAACCGCACCTATTCACCTTTTAAGACTATCTGAAAATGCTGTTGTCTCAGCTTATATTTGCGCATCTTCAACCGAGTCCTCCGCACAAATGGTGCTGCCAGTAGATGAACCACCTAGCCCACCCATGAGAAGTAAACGAGCAGGTGGTCCAGCTTGGTGAGGCGTGACGGTCTGGCGGTAATATATTATGGAGGCAATTTACACGTCTGCTCGGCCTTTGAGGGATAGCTTTGTCTCAGCCCATTTCTGGGTGAGAGTGACTGCCCTGCTTGTTACCTTGTACTAGTTCTTATCCACGTAGAGGTCTGGACCAAACTTGATTCCGAGCAGCTGACTTGATCTGTCTGTCCAGCATCTGATGGCACTGTTGAACGGCATGGATTTGCCATTCCATGTGCCGAGCAGCAAACACTGTACTGGAATGTACCCAAATATTAACAAATACAGTGAAATAGCAGCTGTATTGTTCTTACAAAGTCATAATCTATCTGTTATAAGCCGAAGGCTCATCAGGCTGGTGCTTATCTCCGGTTTCCTTGGCGATAAGCAATTGAGAATACAAGACTCTCCCTGGATAGGACACCGGTCTATCGCAGGATTAACTTCCCAACTAAGTTTGTGATCGAGGCACTTTATTTTGCAAAGTACTATTTTTCCCTTGAGTTTGTGATTCAAGAGAAAGGTAAGAAATTCTTCATATTTTGCATCTTTTGTATTTTGACTTTTTTCGTGCGACCTCCAAACCCCACAGTGGTGCCTGGCTCCATGCCCTGCCCTCCTTCTCCACTGGCACGCAGCTAGACAACTATAGCCTGCGAATCGGCATTTCCCTGAGGCTCGGCCTCCGGATCTGCCAGCCACACCAATGTTGCTGCGGTTCCACCGTGGACTCTTTCGGCCTCCACCCGCTTTCCTGTTGCCACAGTGCCGGCCGCATTCCACGCCATGCTGCCCTCAATGAGGTCATTAAGCATGGCTTGGATGCTGCAGGCTTCCCTTCCCAGCTCGAGTTGGTGGGGCTGGCTCGAGGGGACGTCAAAAGGCCAGATGGCATGACCATCTTCCCGTTCCGCGGTGGCAAACCCCTCGTCTGGGATGTCACTTGCACCGACACTTTCTGCAGCCACAACCCGATTCAGTCTGTGACTGACCCAGGTTCTGCTGCACGTTGGGCTGAGGGGACCAAACTCCTTAAATACCGGTCGCTCTCCGACAGGTTTGCAGTCGTACCCCTAGCAGTGGAGGCTTCTGATGTCCTCGGCCCCAGGGCTACCTCCCTACTCACTGAGCTAGCCGGCCGCAGGTGTGAGTCCCGCGAGTTGGAGTGGCTTTTCCAGCACATCTCCCTTGCCGTCCTCCGGGGAAACACCTTCTCCATTCTGTCCACCGGGGCTGTGGGTGGGCCCCATCGCGTACCGTTGTAGTTGTTGTATACAGATATTAACTCATCAATCCCATTGTCCTAATATTATTATTTCTATTCTATTCATTATTATGTTATGTAAGCTTATTGTAGAATTGTCTATCCATTCAAAATATTACAACAGCTAACAGTGAAATATAGAATTTAAAAAAAAAAAGCTTTTTCGACTGAGATCAAATCTTTGAGAACATTGACGTCTATTTTCAAAAATATATAATTTGAAATAACTTGCTTTTATTTTGGATTGAATCTTTTTTGTATTTAATTTGTACGAGTATTTTTTAAAGATGTTTTTAAAGATTCTAACATAACTTGATTCGGCCCAGTAATCTACTGATATTAAAATCAGTAGTATATTGAAAAATGGGAAAATAGGGTAGGGGGGCCTTTTGTGATTTTGAGGGGCAAAAGGGGCGTTTGGCCTTTGCTGTAGACTAAATAAAATATGCTTATACTCTACTAATGTATTGTGTACCTTTTTAAACTGTGGTCACTTCCCAATATAAATCAAACCTCCACCTTTGTACAATTGTAAAATTGCCTCCCGCATTTTGTTTGTTCTTTTCAACTATATATATGCATGCAAACACATGCACAGTATTATACATGCCGTCATTTAATATATATATATATATATATATATATATATATATATATATATATATCAATGATATTAATAAATAGAAACTATCTTTATAAAACCATATTTATTTTATTATATATATTTCAAGGGTCCCAAAATGTTGGTACGCTCTCATCAGATAAAATGCAAAAGTTGTTTTATAAATAGTGACATATCCAAAAATCAAGAACTTATCGTTTTAAGTTCTGTTTGAATAGTGAAAGAAATTTCAAATCTTAGGATGAATATGTTAATGAGGCCGACGTGAAGTTGAAAAAGATCGTTATATTTAGACGCTAGGTAAATTTAAATAATTATTAGGATAATTTTTTAAGGGAAGAAAAGAGAGAGGTTAATATTAATATTAGGGTGTAAGAAAATTTAAGGAATGAATATAAAAAAAAAATATATTATAGATAGAAATAGACTATTATTATTAAAATATAATTGTATGGATCATATCAGTGATGGTGTAAAGAGAGTGAAATAATTATATTTACTTTATTTAATTATATAATTATATATTTTGGTAGTATATATATATATATATATATATATATATATATATATATATATATATATATATATATAGAGAGAGAGAGAGAGAGAGAGAGAAAAAGAGAGAGTGTGCGTGAGTGTGTGTGCATGTTGGGGGAGAGTGAAAGAGAGCAAGACAAAGGAAAATAGAAAGATAAGTTCAGAATTGTTTGATGTCTTTTAGAAGTGTGCAGCATATTTGTCAATGGTGATAAGTTTGCTTGTGCCAGCTGTGTAAAATACTCTAGTTTCTTTGACCTTTGGAAACAGTTGGTAGCGCAGTGCTCATGCACCTATATATACACATACATGCACTCACATGCATACACATCTCCAGTTACACTTGCACAGTTCACATACATGTGTGTATGTAAGAATGCATGCATGTGTGCATGTATGTATTGTGTAAATATATATATATATACATACTCACTATGCATATGTATGTGTTTATATATGTATGTCTCTCTCTCTCTCTCTATATATATATATATATATTTATATATATCATCATCATCATCATCGTTTAACGTCCATGTTCCACGCTTGCATGGGTTTGGACGGGAGTTTTTCCCACTTGAGGCAAGAGTGGTTGTCTTGCTCGCATAGGACTGTCTGGCGGGTTGCCCTTCCTAAGGATGCCCTTCCTAAGGATGCCCTTCCTAAGGATGCCCTTCCTAAGGATGCCCTTCCTAACACCAACCACATTTACAGTGTGGGTCTGGGAGGTTTTTACCGTGTTGCCTACACGGCCACATTACAGCGTGGACTCTGTGTTTTTTTGTCGTGACACCTACACGATCTCATTTGTTTCGGCCTGGATGTTGTGGCACCAACATAACTTTACATTGAAAGGGGCGGTGTGGATGGGGTGGGGGTGGTGGGATGGGGGTGTATTTTGTTAGAGATGCCTACTGACTGTAGTAGGTTTTACTTTGTATTTAGGTAAGGCGGGTCTTCTCTATTACTGAGTGCCGCCAAAGATCTCGGTCCAGTGACATTGTCTTGGAGAGGTGTAAGTGTGTGAGGTCGGAGTTTATCAGGTCGTCCCAGGTTTTTCTGGGTCTGCCTACTCCGTGGCTACCGTCTATCTTTATTGCCCTGCACTTTTTTATACAGCTGTCGTCTTTCATGCGCATTACGTGACCATACCAACGTAGCCTTCTCTCAAGTAAACAACATCTGATCCCTCTTATTTCTAATTTTTCCCTTAGTTCGTTTATGCTTTGCCGTTCGCGTATATTATTATTACACATCCAGCGGAGCATGCAAGCTTCGTTCCTCTCTAGTCTGCGTATATCCTCTGCACACAATATCTCACTGCCATGCAACATTGCTGTTCGTATGCAGGCATCATACAGCCTGCCTTTCATTTTTAGGGAGAACCCTTTAGCGGCTAATAGTGGTATAAGCTCTCTGATATATATATACGTACACACACACACACAAACGCACACACACATATATATATATATATATATATATATATATATATATATATATATAGCAAAGTTGAACATGAAAAAAAAAAGAAAGAAAAATCTGTACTCTCTCTCTCCCTCCTGGGGTCAGACTACACCAGTCTCATGAACCAACAACAAAATAACATTGTCAACCTTTGCAACTCGTGGTAACTTGTTTGTTGTAATTTTTGAAGTTTGTTTGTATGAAGTTTGTTTGTATGAAGTTTGTTTGTATGAACTGTTTCTCTTCTTCTCTCATGTTTATGTAATCTGCCTCTTCTCAGACGTAATGAGTTGGTTCATATAAACAGTCCAATATAAATAGCAATAAGGAAGTAAGAAGGAAACAGAAGAAAAAGTAAACAAAGAAGAAAGAAATTAAGCAGCAAAAGAAAGAGAAAAGGAGAAGGGAGGGACAGACTCTATATCCCAGTCTGAGCAGTATGTTTCAACTGCTCCCAGCAGAGAAAATGGCGAAGGCATTGCCGCAAAAAATAGTCAGTGACACCACTGCAACAGCTACCCGACCTCACAGGGTTCCTTCTTCAGGTGGACTGCAGTCCTCTCGAGGAGGAAAACAGCTCTTCAGGGACCGAGGACTCTTGAGGTTTCAACAGTGGCCTGCGTGAAAAGGGAGCAGTCTGTCAAGCCCAGGTATTTTGTATTTACTTTACATTATGGGAGGCGGTGCCCGAGTTGCGATAAGGCTGGAGGTGGAAATGAGTCGCAACATGTGGCGTCCCAAATTAAAGACTTACCTCCCTCGTACAGGAAGAGAGTTATCCTGTCTGGACGCTTGCTGTCATCAAAGTGATGGCCAGCTGGCTCCAGTTGTGATGGGAAACAGCCACATTGAGGCTCATTCTGATTATATTTTTCAGAGCAGCATGTCGAAGGAACAGACCTGTGCTAACGCGACAGGATAGCTGGTGCTACTGAACTCAACAACGACTCTACAACAGCATTTGTGTGGATTATACACACAGTGACCAAGGCACTTGGTCACTCTGATGCGAGTGTATTCATCAAGAAGGCTACCAGTTGAAGAGAGCACTGAATTGAACCATGTATAGCTGTTTTGCTGAATGGAGGCAGGCAAGACAGTGTTGGTTCAAGGAAGACGCGACCTACCTGAAGGTTTATCTGCACTTGATATCGTCTCAGTTGCATAAGAGTTAATTACAATTCCCTGTCCTCGTTTGACTCTGCTGTCTTGTATGGGGACTTTACTGATGAGGGTGTGGCCGGAAGAGATTGAAGATAGGTATGACAGCAGTGCTAGGTCAGAAGTAGCTCGGAGGCCACTGAATTTCACGGGGAGTCTCGACTGTCAAAACCAACATTGCAGATTAGTTCAGCATAGCGTTGGATGGTGGCATTGAGTTCGACGAGGCGATTTGTATGGTGGTGACATGGAGCACTGTGCAGCACAAAGAAAAGTTTGGGGAGGGTGAAACAGTTCTTCAGAAAGAAGAGCGTTGTATGTGTGTCAATGATGTACAATCTCTCCATCATGTTTATCAGCTCAACATGTTTGGTCTCAAGGTACTCTTGTATGGATTTCAAGGGGATTGGCGACCTGAAAATGTAGGTATCACAACAGGCTAAATGCGCCTTGAAATTCAGTTTCACCATAACATATATTTATGACCTTGGACTTGGACGAGTTGAACTCAAGTCCGAGGAACGATAGGGCTGAGATGATTTTCTCAAGGTCATCAACAACTGACTCAACCGAATCGTCCAGGTACCAGATATTGAAGGTGAATAGACTGAGTGGGCAATGCCATCGATAGCCAACGGAAAGAGGAGAAGATGGGTGGGCCACCTTGCTGGAAACTTGTGGTGGAAGTGACCTTGTTGCCAGCAGCAACTGGTGTTAGGTGACTTAGAAGAGAGATACTATGTTTATTATTCGAAAGGAGTGAAGTGACATTCATAGGGCGCTCATGTCCTTATTAAATAAGTAGCTGTATAATGGCGGTGCCCCAGCATGGCCTCAGGCTGTCGGCTGGCATACGTATAAAGTATTTAAACTTGCATCCCACAAGAATGACAATTAATGTATCTAATTCTAGAATTTAAATATTTACTTTCTGAGGCTTGTTCATTAAAAAAATTATGTCGGCAATCAGCATTTATTTTAAAATAAAATATTGTATGCTATGGTATGGTCCTGTAACCCCTGATGAAGTTGTAAAGGCGCCCTATTGACATATGGTGATTTTTAGGGCATTTTAAGCCTGACAGAACCCATCCCCCTCCAGGCCTGAATAAGAATATTTCTTCCGAAGAAGGAGAGAAAATGAGAAAGAATTATAGAGGAAGAATTGGTTCTAGTATTAGACTGGTACTTTTTGTTATTGATCTCAAAAGGATGAAAGGTAAAGTTGACCTTGGTGGGATTTGAATTCAAATAAAAGAGAGCCGGAATGAATACTATAAAGCACTGTATCTGATGTTCTAACAACTCTGCCAATTTACTGCCTTGTTATATGCTATATAAAGTGACAAAACAGTGTAAATGTCCAATGCGAACACTGACACTATGTCCCTTACATCCATAGGAAATCAATCTGTTGTCAGGGGTGGAGGTGTTTATTATTATTTTTTTTCTTATTTATATCAGGACACAGATGTAAAGACAAGGTATTTTCCCAAATTATTGGCTTTATGCTTAAAGTAGAAATAATCATTACAATTGCAATTACGTGAGACCCTCATATCATTTAGGTGAATGTTACTTAATTTATCAGTGTTTGAAGAGACTATTGCCTGTACAAAATTTTGTGAGGTGGAGTAGAAAAATTTAACCATGTTTCTGCTAAAATAACATGTATTATGTGTGGTGTTCAGGAAAGTGTTTATCTAGGAGACTAAAGAATGAGTTTGGTATTGGAGAAGAAACTTGTAGTCATACCAAACAAATTGATCTCTTTCACTTTCCTTTTTCTTTTGTGGTTGACAGAATAGTTTGTATGTATAGGTCTCTGGGGTAGCGATGGGAACCAGAATGGGTCCAAACTATGCCAACTTGTTTGTTGGCTACGTCGAAGCCCAGATCTTTTCCTAGTACGCTGGACCGACTCCTGAGCTATACGGTCGTTATATCGACGACTGTATCGGCGCCACCTTTCTATCACGAGACAGCTCGACTGCTTTCTTTCTTTTGTCCTATCTTTCCATCCTGCTCTCAATTTCACCGCCTCCGTCACCGTTTCTTCTGTTGCTTTTCTAGATATCTTCTATCTATTAATCACTCTCACCACATTCTCTCTACTTCCATCTTCATTTAACCAACAGGCTCCCAATCTTACCCCGACTTCATCTCCTCCCATCCAACCCACACCAAACACTCCATACCCTATTCCCAATCCCTCCATTTTCGTCGGCTCTGTAGCTAGGATGACAATTTCGAAACCCATTCCCTTCACATGCCTTCCTGTTTCATCCAAGCTGCTCTCACTTGCGCCCGTGAAACAGACCGCACCACAGCCCTCTCACCTCACTCCGCCCTCCCAACACCTGCGTTCCTTTCCTTCTCACCTCCCACCCCATCACCCTACCACTCCGGTGACATATCCTCCGTTCCTTCCGCATCCTCTCTTCTGACCCCGTCACTTCTCGCTTCTTTCCAAACTCACCCATTACTGATTTTAAGCGTGCCCGCAACCTCCGCGACCTCCTGGTTCGCAGTTGCTTCTCGTCCTCTCCCACGACTCCACTCGGCTCTCCTCTTTGTTCCTGTTCCCGCTGCAACACTTGTCCCTTCATTTCCACTCTCACCACTCTTACAGGCCCTAACGGGTCTTTCTGTATCAACCACTCGTTCACCTGTACCCACGTTGTCTATGCTCTCCAATGTTCCCTTTGTGGGTCTTTATATATTGGATAAACGGGACGCCGTATAGCAGACCGTTTTGCCGAGCATTTGAGGGACATACGACTCGGTTTGGATACTCCTGTCGCCCGTCATTTCTGTTCTCCTGGTCATTCTTCCCTACATGTTTCAGTCCTGGGTGTCCTTTTACATCATGGATCACAGGCCTCGCGCACCAGGACTGAACAAAGTCTGATTCACTGCCTTGGGTCTAATTCCCCTCTTGGACTCAACTCACCTCCCCAATTTCTCTAATACCCCGTCCATTATCACACCCCTAGATTCCTATCGCTGTATCTTGATTATTAACATCTTCTCTTACAACTAATACAGGCCGACTATATATGCTCATTCCCCTTTTCCCTTCACTGCTCTATATATATACATACACATCCTTATATTAACATACTTTTGCTCATAGCTTCGCACTTACATGCACACACACTCTTTTACTCACATATACACACACATTTCTGCTTAGCTTGGTATACACACACACACACATGCTTACACACGTGCACAAGTATAGCTATTTTTACAAAACGTTTTTTTTTCCATTTCAGGTAGACGCGCTCCATCATCTACTTTTCTAAAAAACAAATCATACACAAAACGCCAGCACCAACAGTTTTGCAAGAGATGTCAACATGAATGGACCTGTTAATTTTTATCTAAATACATTTTTTCCAATTCCAACCCACCCGTCCCCTCAATCTATCTTATTTCTCATTCTTTCTTCTGATGAAGGACTAGCGTCCGAAACGTTAAGACCCTCTTCTTGCTATATCAAGCGTTAACCTAATATATCCCTTCCATATACTGTACCGATTGTGTTGTTATTTCTGTTTCCCTTTTACATACATACATACATATATATATATATATATATATGGGTATATATATATCATCATCATCATCATCATCATCAACGTTTAACGTCCGTGTTCCACGCTTGCATGGGTTTGGACGGGGGTAGTCCCACTTGAGGCAAGAGTGATTGTCTTGCTCGCATAGGACTGTCTGGCAGGTTTTCTACAGTTGGATGCCCTTCCTAACACCAACCACATTTACAGTGTGGGTCTGGGAGGTTTTTACCGTGTTGCCTACACGGCCACATTACAGCGTGGACTGTGTGTTTTTTTTGTCGTGACACCTACACGATCTCATTTGTTTCGGCCTGGATGGCGCGGCACCAACATAACTTTACATAGAACGGGGTGGTGTGGATGGGGTGGGGGTGGTGGTGGTGGGACGGGGTGTATTTTGTTAGAGATGCCTACTGGCTGGAGTAGGTTTTACTATATATTTAGGTAAGGCGGGTCTTCTCTGTTACTGAGTACCGCCAAAGGTCTCGGTCCAGTGACATTGTCTTGGAGAGGTGTAAGTGTGTGATGTCGGAGTTTATCAGCTCGTCCCAGGTTTTTCTAGGTCTGCCTATTCCGTGACTACCGTCTATCTTTATTGCCCTGCACTTTGTTATACAGCTATCGACTTTCATGCGCATCACGTGTCCATACCAACGTAGCCTTCTCTCGAGTAAACAACATCTGATCCCTCTTATCTCTAATTTTTTCCTTAGTTCGTTTATGCTTTGCCGTTCACGTATATTACTGTTACACATCCAGCGGAACATGCAAGCTTCGTTCCTCTCTAGTCTGCGTATATCCTCTGCACACAATGCCCAGGTCTCACTGCCATGCAGCATTGCTGTTCGTATGCAGGCATCGTACAACCTGCCTTTCATTTTTAGGGAGAACCCTTTAGCAGCTAATAGTGGTATAAGCTCTCTGAACTTTTTCCAACCAGTTCTGACTCTAGCTACTGTACTTTCAGAGCACCCTCCCCCACTGCTGATTTTATCACCCAGGTAACGGAAACTGTCCACTATTTCTATAGAACCCTCTGCGCAATTGAAAGAGCTAGTATTTTGTGGGCACTTGCTGCTACTTATTGCACCAGAGCACCGGCCACATGTAAAATCTATGTTCTTAGTTAGCTTACCTGTGATCCCACTACATCTTTTATGCACCCATACTTTGCATTTAGGACATAAAATGGAGTTTCTATCTACGCCTTTCCTACACACCGAGCACGACCATTTCCCAGAAGGCAGACCTAGAAAAACCTGGGACGAGCTGATAAACTCCGACCTCACACACTTACACCTCTCCAAGACAATGTCACTGGACCGAGACCTTTGGCGGTACTCAGTAACAGAGAAGACCTGCCTTACTTAAATACATAGTAAAACCTATTACAGCCAGTAGGCATCTAACAAAATACCCCCCCCCCCCCCCCCCCCCCCCCCTCAACCCATCCACGCCACCCCGTTCTATGTAAAGTTGTGTTGGTGCCACACCATCCAGGCCGAAACAAATGAGATCGTGTAGGTGTCACGACAAAAAAACACACAGTCCACGCTGTAATGTGGGCGTGTAGGCAACATGGTAAAAACCTCCCAGCCCCACACTGTAAATGTGGTTGGTGTTAGGAAGGGCATCCAACTGTAGAAAACCTGCCAGACAGTCCTATGCGAGCAAGACAATCACTCTTGCCTCAAGTGGGACTACCCCCGTCCAAACCCATGCAAGCGTGGAACACGGACGTTAAACGGTGATGATGATGATGATGATATATATATATATATATATACATATATGTATATATATATATATATATATATATATATATATATATATATATATATATATATATACATATGTGTGTATATATATGGGTATGTATATATATAAAAGTGACACAGAGGAGACTGAGGTTAGCTGGACATGCTCACCGACATCCAGAGTTGACACTGCACTCAGTGCTCCTGTGGGAGCCCCATACATAGACACACTGGAAGAGGAAGACCAAGGTATGTTGATGCCCTAAGGACAAACACTGGTCTGTTGGAGACACAGGACATGGCAGCGATAATGAGGGACAGAGACCTCTGGAGAGAACTCGTCCATGGATCTCGGGAATTTTACCCGCCCTAGAATAGAATAGAATATATATATTTTTTTTAAAATCCCAACTAACAGATTAATTCTATTTAGTCAAATATGGCGTAAGCACATCTTACTACCTAATATATATATATATATATCATCATCGTTTAACGTCCATATTTCACGCTTGCATGGGTTTGGACGGGAGTTTTCCCACTTGAGGCAAGAGTGGTTGTCTTGCTCGCATAGGACTGTCTGGCGGGTTTTCTACGGCTGGATGCCCTTCCTAACACCAACCACATTTACAGTGTGGAACTGGGAGGTTTTTACCGTGTTACCTACACGGCCACATTACAGCGTGGACTGTGTGTTTTTTTTGTCGTGACACCTACACGACCTCATTTGTTTCGGGCTGGATGTTGTGGTACCAACATAACTTTACATTGAAAGGGGTGGTGTGGATGGGGTGGGGGTAGTGGGACGGGGTGTATTTTGTTAGAGGTGCCTACTGACTGTAGTAGGTTTCACTTTGTACTTAGGTAAGGCGGGTCTTCTCTATTACTGTGTAGCGCCAAAGATCTCGGTCCAGTGACATTGTCTTGGAGAGGTGTAAGTGTGTGAGGTCGGAATTTATTAAGTCATCCCAGGTTTTTCTGGGTCTGCCTACTCCGTGGCTACCGTCTATTTTTATTGCCTTGCACTTTTTTTATATATATATATATATAGTTCAAAAATAGACAAGACAATCACAGAGATCTAAAGATAGAGTCTTATTAGTTTCACGCTTAGGAAGAAGTGTAAACGAGGGTTTCGACGTGCTGGACATAAGTCCTTCTTCATGAAATGGAGAGTTTGGAGAGAGAGAAACGATTGAAACAACGGTGTTTGAAAAAAAGTTTTAAGAAGGCTGGGAAGGGTAGGTAAGTCATCAGGCGTGCAGCAGTGGGGTCTGAGGTGGAGAGTCCAGATGTGTTATGTGTGCTCTTATGTATGAGCAGATGGGGTGTGTGTGTGGTTTGTGTGTTATTGATGGAAGTGCTTGTGTGAGCGTGTATGTTTATGGGTGAACTTTTTACGTAATTTATTTTTGTGCGTGTATGTTTTTGTATGAGTGTGTGTGTGTGTGTGTGTATGTTTATGTATGTGTATGTATGTGTATATTCACGTGTATCTGTGAACTTTTTGTATTGTTTGTGTGTGCGCGAGTGTACACGTCTGTGTGTGTATATATACACGTGTGTAAATTATTGTTTTTTGTGTGCATGTGTGTATGTTTATGTGTGTGTCTGTGAATTTTTTGTATTGTTCGTGGGTGTGTGTATGTACACATGTATGTCTGTGAATTGTTTTGTGTTTTTTATGTGAGCACGTGTCTACACATACGTATGTGCGTGTATGTTTATGTGTAAATTTTAAAAATGTAATTTTTGTGTGTGCACGTGCGTGTGTCTGTATGTTTCTGTATGAGTGTATGTGTATGTGTATGTACATGTGTGTGTCTGAATTTTTTGTATTGTTTGTGTGTGCGTGAGTGAGTACGTTTGTGTGTGCACGTGTGTGGCTGTGAATTCTTTTGTGGTTTTTCATGTGTGCATATGTGTACACTGTACACATAGGCGTGTGCGTATTTTTATATGTAAATTGTTTAATGTACGTAGTTCGCGCGCGTGTGTGTGTGCACGTTTTTTGTGTGTATGTATGGAAATATACACGTTTGTGTCTGTGGACTGTTTATGCACAACTATATGTATTCGTACACACACACACGCACGCATACACACACACATCTACACATACACACACATATATATATTAAGTATTTCTGTAGAAAAGGTAAAGGAAAGAAGAGTGCTCTATGTATAGTACAGAGCTATCTAATTATGTAATAAACAACACAATATAATTATTCCATTACCAAAGGTTTCACGAAGTCAGACGATTCTAATAGAAACATCTGTTTCATGAAACCTTGGGTAATGGAATAATTATACTGTGTTGTTCATATATAATTAAATATATATATGTATGCAAAAAGTAAATGGAAACAACAAAGCAAACAATGAAGAAATATATTAGTTTAACGCTTGATATAGTAAGAAACATTTCGGATACTAATCCTTCATCAGAAGATAGAATGAGAAATAAAAAGTGAAATAGAAAAATAGAGAGTGAGAAGAGGAAAGAACGGAAACATTTTATTTTTTAGAAAAATCACGTGGGGCTACTAGATAGTCTCCAAGTTTAATTTCTTATGTTAGAGAATTAGCAATTTATCTTAAACTTATTTCCAGTGACAGAATACCAGCCATCTACCACTCTTTGATAGAAGAACATTTCCCTAATATTTATTTTTTGTATCGTAGAATATTCACTTTTTGTACAGGATTTAAAAATTCGTAAATAGGGATGTGGTCCAGGGGCCAAGAATGCCGGAAATCTCCACCGCTACAGGATCTACCACAAACCTCTCAGCGAGCGGCCAATACTTGGACAGTTTGTTCTCTTTGGTCTGGCGGGCAGCCGAGCCTGGGCTGGTAGCCAAACATACCAGGTTGCCATTAGAAAAGGTGTCATAGTATGAAAATCCCAGAAAAGAGGGCCTACCTCCCCACCCCACGGAACAGGAAGATTATCATGCCATCTGGCCTTTTAAGAAGTCACATCCTGTGGCGTTTGAGACGTTTGGGGGATTTGGACCACTAACTGCGAAGTTATTGTCATCGCTGGCGGCTCGCCTAACCAAGTAACTGGTAATGCTTGTGAAGGCGCTTGGTTGTTCCAGTGCATCAGCCTCACCATCACCCAAGGTAATGCTGTGTGTATGCTGGCTTGCTTAAAAAATTATTAGAGAAGTTTTCCAGTCCTCCACGCGATTTCGTTATTTTTTGTTTTAGCAGCTGTTCGTCTGCCCACCCTTCTCGCTTGCCTTTTGTTGTTTGTGGTCCTAGATGTGTGTATTATCTGCTTGTGTGTTTTAAAAACATATTTGTAATGTTATTTATACAACTGTGAACAAAATATATTATACACATTTCAGTAGTTAGAAAACAAAAGTAGTAACAAGTGTAATGGTGATATATATTGTGCAATGTTTCCTGCTTTAAGATACTTCAAATTAATACGGTAACTGGATGTTAACTCACCAAAGATTTTATACCATGCTATATACTAAGTTATGCTTTATGCTGTATACTATACTATGTACTATACTATATACTATATTATATATTGTACTGTAGCAAGAGTTGCCTCCCTTGTCATGACAATCTCATCACCGCTCTCTAGACAGGAAGTAGCTGGAGTTGCTTCCCTTTGGGGTTGACAGACTCCCTGTTGGTCACTTCCGGTCAGACCCTATAAAAGGAACAGATCAGGACAATCTTTCTCTCTCGCCTCCTGAATTCCAAAGTGGATTACACCTGTGACCTTAGCATGAGATGATTCCTTTCTCATAATCCTTCGCCACCAAGAAGAATGCAACCGGCAGCCTAAGAAGATGTTAACATCCCCTAGAGAAGATCTCTGTTCTTCTCTACACACTTCAGCCTAGGAGTTGTGATCCACGGGTAATGATTCATTTATATTAATCCCTTTGACTTCTATGAAGTAAAAACATTATCACAACACACACCGGCATCTATTGTCTTTTGTAATCATTTTATATGTACACCGATACTAATCTCCTAAAGTGGTGACCTCCGACGTGATTTTAAAAAAACATGGGAAATAGTATACGGTGTATATATAAAAAAAAAAAACAGAAGAAAAAGAAAAAAAAAACAAGTTAATACAAAACGAACACCTACAGTTATTGACACACAAACAAACAGCAATTGTATGAATATTTTTGCCTTTTTTTTCTCTCCTTTTCTGCCCTTCTCTTCTCTGGCTAAAAAATTTGAGGATGACAAGATGGAGTCTCTCTTCTCCATCATTAGTGTTTTTGGCGCGAAATAGTCCGCCATGTTGGATTTTTTTTTTTTATTTCCTTGCCCTTACCTTAGTAATAACAGCATTCACTTAATCGCTTCTTTGCATATTGTCCCGGATGCATTATTTTTCCGGTCCAGTGGTTTGACGGAAAAATAAGCGATTTTGTTTTCCTTTTCTGTTGCGTTAGAGACATTTTTCCAAACGGTAAATTGCCTACGGTATACCAATGGCTACTCACTCTGTTCTGCCAACGTACACGGGCGACGTAAGGCTATGGTTTGCCCAGCTAGAAGCATTTTTCAAGGCGAACAGAGTTGACGAGGAACTACAACGTCCTGTGGTCCTTAGCGCAATTCCGCCGGCAATTCTCCCAGCGATTAAGGACCTGGTGTTAGAGACACCCACAGACTCGTCGTACACGTCTCTAAAGGCTGAAATACTCAGCCGGACAGAAAAGTCTTCAGAAAAAAGATTTAGGGCTTTGGTCCATCTGGAGCATATAGGGGATGGCACCCCATCGAACCTCCTAAGGCGAATGAAGGACCTAACGGAGGGGTCGGTAGCGGAAACTGCCCTGCTGAAGCAGTTGTTCTTCTCGCGCCCGCCGACCAACGTACAGGCAATTCTGGCCCCCATGAGGGATACAAGCACGGTGGATCAGCTTGCCGCCTCTGCGGACAAGGTTTTCGAGGTGACGAATGCCGGAGGCAGCAACCCCCTTGCCGCTGTTCACCACCCAGCTCGTGCCACACACGGCCATGCAATCTACGCAGCAGCGCCAATAGACAGCTCAACCATTATGGCGATGCAAAGGTCCATTCAGGAACTCACCATAGAGCTCCACAAGATGAAGGCCTTGTGTGGTGCCCGTTCCCGCCCCCGCAGTCGCGGGAGATTGCAAAGTTTTAGACGTCGTTCTAAATCACCAGCTTCATCTTTATGCTGGTACCACGAGCGATTTGCTGAGAACGGGAATCACTGCGTGCAACCTTGCTCCTTTCATAAGGCGGGAAACGCCTAGGAGGTCCGCTGATGGGGACAGCTGACCTCAACATAAAGCCACCAAACCGCCATTTCTTCATTAAGGACTCGTGTCCGGAAGAGGTTTCCTCGTGGATACAGGAGCCTCCTGTAGTATTTGGCCGGTCTATTGCCTGAAAGATACCCCTATAGAGTCATTTGTTACGCTGCAGGCAGTTAACCACTCGTCTATAAAGACGTACGGGCAAATCTCGCTTCCTCTCAAATTCCTAAATCTTCGTAGGGATTTTAAGTGGATTTTTACGGTTGCCGATTTGACATACCCCATCTTAGGAGCGGATTTCCTCCACAACTTCTCTTTAACTGGGGACGTCCGTGGCCAACGCCTGGTGGATAACATCACCGGCTTTTCAATTCATGGCCAGGAAGCCAATGCTCCAATAGTCAGCCCCATGTTCTTCGTCGCTGCCGCTGGAGACGCCTACCATTCGTTGCTGAGTTCTTTCCCGGAGCTCACGGATGGAAATTTTCGAGTCACTGACCCAACACACTCGACCGAACATTTCGTTTCCACCACCGGTGCTCCAGTGTTTTCGCGTCCACGCCGCTTACCGACGGAAAAATTAAAGGCAGCACGGTCCGAGTTCGACCATATGTTGCAGCTGGGCATTATTCGCCCATCTACGAGTCCTTGGGCTTCACCGTTACACATGGTGCCCAAGACTTCCGGCGACTGGAGACCCACTGGGGATTATAGGAGGTTAAATGCCATGACCGTCCCGGATAGGTATCCCATTCCCCATCTCCATGATTTTGCATCTTCACTGCAGGGGTGTAAGATTTTTTCTAAGTTAGATTTAGTGCGAGCCTACCACCAAATTCCGGTCAGGAAGGAGGATATTCCGAAAACGGCGATTACAACCCCTTTCGGATCCTTCGAATTTTTTACCATGCCTTTCGGACTCAGGAACGCCCCTAGCACTTTTCAGCGGTTCATAGACGAGGTCACGCGTGGTCTGGACTTCGTTTATGCTTACATAGACGATATTCTCGTCGCTAGATCCTCTCCGGAAGAGCATATGCGCCACATGCTTCTCTTATTTCGGCGACTTCAGGATTACCGCGTTCGCGTGAATCCAGCAAAGTGTGTTTTCAGTTCCACTTCCCTAAATTTTTTAGGTCACCTCATCGACGCCGAAGGTATTAGGCCGCTCCCTCAGCGAGTTCAAGCCATACAGGAGTTACCTCCGCCTACTACACTTCACCAGTTGCGTCACTTCTTAGGCCTAATCAATTTCTATAGGCGTTTCGTTCCTCATTGTGCTAATTTGCTATCTTCCCTTACTGACATTTTAAAAAATCCTCGTAAGAAGAATGAGGATATTTCCTTGACACAAGGACAGCTTCAAGACTTCCAGTCTGCCAAGACAGCACTCGCTAATTCATCTTTGCTAGCCCACCCGGTACCAGAGGCCAAGCTTTCGCTTTGTGTTGATGCATCTGATACCGCTGTGGGAGCAGTTTTACAGCAGTCCTACGCTGAAAACCAACAACCTTTGGCATTTTTCTCGAGGAAGTTGAAACCAGCAGAAACGCGTTATAGCACGTTTGGGCGGGAATTATTAGCCATATATCTGTCGGTGAAACATTTCTCTCATATTCTTGAGGGGAGAAATTTTACAGTTTTTACCGAACACAAACCTTTGACCTTCGCTTTGAGGGCCAAAGCCGACAGATATTCGCCCAGAGAGACAAGGCACCTGGACTACGTTTCACAATTTACAAACGATATCCAGCACATTGCCGGCCCGCACAACATAGCTGCAGACGCATTGTCACGTTTGCCAATTAGCCCCATCTCGTCATCCCAGGAGATCGACTTAGGTCGTTTAGCTGCAGACCAACCTGCACTCCAATCGTTGGACACTCTTTCTGCTGAATTTGTGACTTGCATTTTCAAATATCTGCCCTTGTCCACCACCGACAGGCAGATTCTATGTGATGTATCTACTGATGCACCACGACCACTTGTTCCTGAGACTCACTGTCGAATTGTGTTCCTGGCTTTGCACAACATTTCTCATCCAGGATCTGCTGCCACAGTAAAGCTCATAACAGCCAGATTCTTCTGGCCAAATATGAGGCGCGACATTGCTGCTTGGTGCCGTTCCTGCATCGCTTGCCAGAAATCGAAGATCCATAGACACATCCGGAATCCACTTGGTACTTTCAGTACTCCAGATGCTCGGTTCCAACACATCCACATTGACATCGTTGGACCTTGGCCATTCAGCAGTGGATATTCATACATATTGACCTGTGTCGATCGTTTTTCGCGATGGCCTGAAGCCATCCCTTTACAAGACATGACTGCTGAGACTGTAGCACGTGCCCTGGTATCAGGGTGGATTACCCGCTTTGGGGTATCAACTACACTCACCACAGACCGTGGTAGACAATTCGAGTCCCATCTCTTCTCTGAGCTCATAAAAATAATTGGAGCTTAATGGATTCGGACCACAGCCTATCAACCTGCTTCAAATGGAATGGTGGAACGATTCCACCGCCAATTAAAGGCCGCTCTTCGCACTTATCCAGACTCTCAACGTTGGAGCGAGTACCTTCCTATTGTATTGTTAGGAATTCGGTCATCAATAAAGGAGGACCTTGGGTTCTCCCCGGCAGAATTACTTTACGGTGCTCCTCTAGCGTTGCCTGGGCAAATGCTTGCCCCTGTTGATCTTGCTTTCCAAGATCCGCTTTCCTACGTATCCCGTCTGCGTTCTTATTTTCAGGACCTGCCGCCGATGGATACGAGGAAACAAACTGTAAAACCTGCGGTTCCGGGGGATATTGCCCCGTGGACCCATGTATTCGTAAGGAACGATGCTGTGAGACCACCCCTCACACAACCATACTCTGGACCCTACCGTGTGCTAGCACGTACTGACAAACATTTCACTGTCGACATTAAGGGGTCCAGTGAGACAATTTCGGTGGATAGACTGAAAAGGGCACACAATGACGCTCATACACCCGAGCCACAAATACCCCAATCTTTCTCTCTTGTGCATACACCTGCTCCTTCTGCCCCACCTTCACCTACATACAAGACTACGACCCGTTTTTGTCGGAGAGTCCACTGGCCCAAAAAGTTCTGCCAAACTATTTTTATGTGAACTGGCCACTGGAGCCTTATATTTTTTTTGCTGTTCTTGTTATTTATTGATTTATTGTATTGCAATGTACCTCTCATTACCATTTCACTGGATGTATATATATGTTTTTCGTTTCCTTTACAACGAACATTTTAAGCTATATTCTTCTATTTGCCGGTTTATAAATTTACCACGTAAATTTGCCGTTGAAAACTGCGCATTTATTCAGAATGCTTATTTCTCTGGTCGCTGGCCTCTTGACCCTTCCAGGTCAACGCATTCACAACATCAACAACAACAACACAGCTTCATCAACAACCAAAACCAGCAGAACAAGCCAGAGAATTTATTTCTGCAGCACTCTTCCTGTGAGAAATTCCCTTCGGAAGTTGGAAATTTCACGTTATACCACAGGCCAGAAACCACCTGCATTCATTCTCTGGAACACATTCTTTCCTGCTGTCATTTGATTGCACACATGTGAACTGTATTTTGAACTTTGACCTCTTCTCTTACTTTTATTACATTGCATCATAATTTTCATGCCTCTTACATGCTCGCCATCTTACTCCATGCATGCTTCATTCGATTTTTATGTTTTAAAAATCTGGCGGGGGATAATGTAGCAAGAGTTGCCTCCCTTATCATGACAATCTCATCACTGCTCTCTAGACAGGAAGTAGCTGGAGTTGCTTCCCTTTGGGGTTGACAGACTCCCTGTTGGTCACTTCCGGTCAAACCCTATAAAAGGAACAGATCAGGACAATCTTTCTCTCTCGCCTCCTGAATTCCAAAGTGGATTACACCTGTGACCTTAGCATGAGATGATTCCTTTCTCATAATCCTTCGCCACCAAGAAGAATGCAACCGGCAGCCTAAGAGCCTAAGAAGATGTTAACACCTCCTAGAGAAGATCTCTGTTCTTCTCTACACACTTCAGCCTAGGAGTTGTGATCCACGGGTAATGATTCATTTATATTAATCCCTTTGACTTCTATGAAGTAAAAACATTATCACAACACACACCGGCATTTATTGTCTTTTGTAATAATTTTATATGTACACCGATACTAATCTCCTAAAGTACCATATTATATACTACGCTAGGCAAAATGATTATTTCTTATTTTTCTGAAGCAACAAGTTGCAAAGTGGTAGTTCGTTGAACTTGCAATATTCTATATACCTGCACACTATGTTACATATACCTGCACACTATGTTACATATATCGGCACACAATGTTACATATATCTGCACACTGTGTTACATATATCTGCACACTATGTTGCATATATCTGTACACTATGTTACATATACCTGCACACTATATTACGTACATCTGCACACTGTTACATATAGCTGCACACTATGTTACATACACCTACACACTATGTTACATATAACTGCACTATGTTACGTACATATGCATGCCATGTTACATTTATCTGCACTATGTTACATGTAATAACTGTTTCTACATTTGGCACAAGGCCAGAAATTTGAAGTGGCGGGGGGGGGGGGGAGTTGATTGAATCTACACCAGTGCATTACTGGTACTTTATTTTATCAATCCCATAAGGATGAACGTCAAAGCTTACCTCGACGGAAAGGAGCTGGTCATCAGTTAGGACTGAGGTAACCATGTTTCCATTAGTCTTTCCATGTCAGTTGCAAGTCCTGGTAAAAGAAGAAGAAGGAATTTGAACAGAGAAGGAACAGAGCCTGATCAGACATCGATTCAATAAGTTCGCAATTCTACGGCTCCTAGACTGAAAAGCAGAGTTGATCATGGGGGGATTTGAATTCAAGCAGCTATTGCACTCAGAGCAATTTTAAGAATAAAATATAGTCTGCCAATCACTCAGCTGGCTGTTCTCTATCTTATCCATTCCTTGTTTCCATTAATAACCATAAATGTACTGATAATTGTTTCTACTTTTGACACAAGGCCAGCAATCACCCAGTACATTACTGGTACTTTATTTTATCGACCCCGTAAGGATGAAAGGCAAAGTTAACCTCGGCGGGATTTGAACTCAGACCGTAAAGGGACGTAACTATGCTGGAAAGCATGGCGTCCGACTCTCTACTGATACTGCCAATCCACCGCCCTTATAAATGTACTGATAATAAAATCTAATAAATACAGTCGCTTTCTAAGGAACAGAGTTACATTTCTTTCTTTTAAACTATGACAGCAAGACTTAAAATACTCTTTTAAGGTCTATAACTGCTGATAGAGTTACGTCCCTTTACGTTTTGAATTCAAATCCTGCTGAGGTCAGCTTTGTCTTTCATCCTTTCGAGGTCGATAAAATAAAGTACCAGTAATATACTGGGTCTATTTAATCAACTTCTCCTTCTCCCAAAATTGTTGGCCTTGTGCCAGATATCATAGTTGATTATATAAAATTCCATATAGTGAAATGGAAACACATATCACAATACGGTTATATCTGTGTGTATTCACATATTGCGACTGAAAGAATTATCACTATATGGTTATATCTGTTTGTTTTCATATTGTGAATCAGATATCACAATATTGTTATATCTGGGTTTTTTTTCCATACTACTAAACAGAAACAGATAGAGATATCCCTATATATTTATATCTATTTGTTTTGTTATAGTGAAACAGAAATAGAAATCCTATATGGCTATATCTGTTTCTTTCCCTATAATGAAACAGATATCACTGTTTGTATTTTTTTTTCATTTAGTGAATTGGAAACAGATACAACTATATGGTGTATCTGTTTTCTTGCAGTGAAACAGAAACAGATATGACTATATGGTTGTATCTATAGGGGAGCAGTCAGCAGAGTTAGGGTTAACAATGACTATAGCGAAGAATTTAACATACATGTTGGTATCCACCAGGGTTCTGTTCTTAGCCCTCTCCTGTTAATTATCATATTGCAGGCTATAACAGTGGAGTTTAAGACCAAATTCCCATGGGAACTTCTGTATGTAGATGACCTTACACTTATAGGTGAATCTATGGTGGAACTCGAGAAGAAATTCCAAACATGGAAGCAGGGCCTAGAAAGAAGAGGTTTCAAAGTCAACCTGACAAAGACTAAGGTCCTTGTAAGTAGACAAGAAAACAGAACTCAGATCCCTTCAGGAAAAGGGCCTTGCTCAGTATGTAGGAAACGTATAGCTAGAAATTCCATCCTCTGCCCCAAATGTAAATTATGGGTACATAAGAGATGTAGCGGGATCTCAGGAAGTTTAGTTAAGAATGTAGGCTTTACATGTAACAGTTGCATCGGGACAGTAAGCAGCAAACAGCCAGAGGAAACAAGCACTACCAAACTCTGGGAGGGCTAAGTAGAAACAGTAGACAGCTTCTACTACCTAGGTGACCGAATTAGCAGCAGAGGTGGGTGTTCTGAAAGTACAGTAACCAGGGTAAGGATGGGATGGAAGAAGTTCAGGGAGCTACTACCACTGTTAGCTTTAAAAGGCTTTTACCTCAAAATGAAAGGCAGACTGTATGATGCATGCATACGAACAGCAATGTTACATGCTAGTGAGACCTGGGCGTTGTGAGCAGAAGACTTGCATAAATTAGAAAGAAACGAAGCTTGCTTGCTCCGATGGATGTGTAAAAGTTATATATGCGAACGGCAGAGCATGAGAGGGAGACTAAGCATAAGAGGAATCAAATGCTGTGTGCAGGAGAGGAGGTTGCGTTGGTATGGATATGTGATGCGTATGAAGGATGACAGCTGCATAAAAAGGTGCAGAGAACTAAAAGTCGATGGAAACCTAGGAGTGGGGAGACCCAAGAAGTCCTGGGATGAGGTGATAAAAGCTGACCATGACCAAGTGCACCTCTCAAAGGCGATGACATAGGACTGTGACCTCTAGCGTTACACAGTAATAAAGAAGACCTGACTTCCCATGGGTACAAGCCGAAGCTGAAGCATATAGACAGTATTCCCCCACCGCCTCCCACTATAAAGTGGTCGTGTAGGTGTCATAACAAAAAAAGCACCTAGTACTCACTGTAAATGAGGTTGGTGTTAGGAAGGGCATCCAGCTGTAGAAATCAAGCCAGAATCAGTTCTGTATGACATGATCATATATATATATATATATATATATATATATATATATATATATATATAGTGGCTTGAATGGATCAAGAAACTGCTAGAAATGGCAGCCTATAACCATTCAACTTAAAAAGCTCAACTAACAAAGAAATTATGAGCCAAAATATCAAATTAAAAAAACTGAGTTAGTTGTCTAAAGTCTGTTTAGAAGTGTTGACCGTATCTTCTTTATACCTGCTGACGAACCCTGTTTATGGCGAAACATTCTCATCTTTGATTTTGTCCTGGTGTTTTATATATATATATATATATATGTCTGTATGTATATAAATTTAGACACACACACATATAAACTTGATATATATATATGGTATACCAAACCTGGATTCCAAAATTTAAATACATTCAATGTTATTACTTTCTTTATTGACAGTACGGGTTTACTAGTATAAAATATTAATTATAACATTGCTTTTCTTATCTCTTTATAAGATAGTTAACTGGTAGGTTGTTTATCTTGAAAGCTCTGATTACATCATTGAATTTCTTGAAATATCAGTAGACTATTATTTTCAGCGACATTTGTGGATATTGAGTCACAGACAAGGAGGTTATTGTTGAAGGTTCACCTGACTGACATATCAGTTGATAGTCATGAAGGTACCTGGCTATTCTAGTGACATGTAAGACATTTGTGGATATTGGGTCACAGACAAGGCGGTTATTGTTGAAGGTTCACCTGACTAACATATCAGTTAATAGTCATGAAGGTACCTGGCTATTCTAGTGACATGTAAGACATTTGTGGATATTGGGTCACAGACAAGGAGGTTATTGTTGAAGGTTCACCTGACTGACATATCAGTTGATAGTCATGAAGGTACCTGGCTATTCTAGTGCCTTAGTCTCAACATTTTTAGAAGGAAACACCAGCATTCCTTAATGTAATGTGTAATTAACTGTACAGGCCTTCACCTCTTTCTATATTTCTTTGATTAATCTCTATTAATTAGTTTCTTTTGTAAATCATATTCATTATATTGTGTTTCTCTGCGATCTTTTAATTTATAGTTCCTCATGATTATTACTTTAATCCTTTAGCATTTAAACTGGCCATATCCAGCCAGAATTCTCTCATCTCTTTCTGTCCAAACCAGCTGTAACCAGCTGCTCATACTTATGGTGTATGGAAGGGGGAAGGAGGAAGGGTAGGGGCTAAGTGGTGCATACTCAATGTATGCTTCAACCCAAGTGCATGGGAAAACAGGTCTTTTGTATAACTGCATAACACCAAAGATCTTGATACTGTTTAGATTTGAACATTTCTGAATATTTCAAGTTAAGTTGGTAAATGTGTGAAAATTATATTTTGGTGTTTAGTGGTATTGTGCTTGCAATTTTTCATACTAATTAGCATTACCAAATGTTGTATTTTCTCATGACTTAAATTTAAATTCAAAATATTTTAAAGTTTGCTTTATTGACCTTTTATCATTTTCTTTGCTTTATATTACGAGGGTAATCCAAAAAGTAAGGTCTCCAAAGCGATGGGGATGCAGAGAAACTTTTCGTACGGTTGTTGGCAACACTGTTGTGATTGGTGCTTCCTTCACTCCCAAACAAGCATGCACGCGCTTCGCTGGGATGCTCAATCTTGGCTTGGCAGCCGTTAAGAATGGAGCTCCTGTTACATGCTACCGCCAAGTGCGAATATCGCACAGTTATTATATAGAGGGCAATCCCAAAAGTAAGGTCTCCTTCCGAGGAAAACATGCGTAAAGATCGGCGGATCACTCTGGATGCTCTCTGCATTTTGGTTCCTGAGGTTTCCCGAAGCACCATCCACAGGATTTTAATGGAAAAGTTGCAATAACGGAAGTTGTAATATCGGAAGGAGACCTTACTTTTGGGATTGCCCTCGTATTAAAAGAAATATTAAAAGGAATAAAAATGTAGACTAGATAATAACATGTGAGAGAAAGAGTATTTAATAACAGATGAAATAATTTTGTTTGTGAGTCCAAAGGCAAAGAGAGTCCATTCTATCATCATCATCATCATCATCATCATTTTACGTCCGCTTTTCCCTGCTTGCAAGGTGGGACGGGTCTTATTCAGCACAGCATCTCTCCACTCGTCATGGTCCTTCGTCATCTCCACCGTGAGCTTCAATGATCTGAGGTCTGTTCTCACCACCTCCGCCCATGTTTTTTGTGGTCTACCTCTACCACGTCTTCCTTCAACTGGCATTTCCTGGCACTTCTTCACCCATCGGTCATCCTCCATGCGCATCACATGTCCATACCACCTCAGTCTCCTCTCCCGTACACTACATTCTATCCCTCTCAGACACAGTTTCTCTCTCAACACATTTATGCTGGGTCATTCACGCACATCCAACGGAGCATGCTTGCCTCATTTCTCTCCAGCCGTCGCATATCCTCTGCAGTTGCTGCCCATGTCTCACTACCATGCAGCATCGCGCTCCTCACACAGGCATCATACAACCGGCCTTTCGTATGCAGGGAGAAACCCTTCTTCGTCAACAGAGGAAGCAGCTCCCTAAACTTCTTCCAACCCGTCCTTATTCTAGATACTATGGCCTCGGAACACCCTCCTCCCATGCTAATCTGATCTCCTAGGTACCGGAAGCTATTCACCACTTCTATAGCGCCCTCCTGCATTTGAAAAATGTGTCTATCAATGCGACTTCTACTGTCTAATTTCTCTGTACATCTACTGCATACTTATTTCTCCCTACCTGTTAGTTTGCCTGCTATCCCGCTACATCTCTTGTGTACCCAGGATCTGCATTGTGTGCATTTTATAGAATTTATGCCAGTTCCTTTTCTGCATATCGAACATGGCCATTTCCCTGACGGAATCAGGGTTTTGTCTTCTTTTCTACTCATCAACACTTTTGTCTTAGCTAGATTCACTCTCAGTCCTCTTGCTACCAACTGCTGTTTCCATAGCCAGAATTTATTCTCTAGCTCCTCTACTGATTCTGCTATAAGAACCAGATCATCAGCATAGAGAAGTTCCCATGGACAGCCAGTCTTAAACTCCTCTGTTATGGCTTGGAGGACTATAATGAACAAGAGCGGGCTGAGGACCGAACCCTGATGTACTCCTACTTGTATCTGGAATTCCTCACTAAACTCCATTCCTACCCTGACTTTACTGAGAGTACAAAGTTTGCACTGTCCTCACAAGCCATTCCTCAACACCTAGCTTCCTTAGGGACCACCAGATGACAGATCGGGGTACCCTATCAAAGGCCTTCTCTAGGTCAACAAAGGCTAAGTATAGTGGCTTATTTTTCTCTAAGAACCACTCTTGCAATTGTCTCACCAAGAAGAAGGCATCTGTTGTACTCTTCCCAGGCACAAAACCAAACTGCATCTCATCTAGTTTGACGCTTTCTCTAATTAGTTGCGCTAAAATCCTTTCTGCCACTTTCATAACCTGATCTATCAGTTTTATACCCCTATAATTGCTCCTCTCCAGAGCATCCCCTTTACCTTTGTAGCAATTTATGAGAATACTACTGCACCAGTCTTTGGGTATGACACCACCATATATAGCCTGATTGATGATGCGTGCAACCAGTTTAGTGCCTACGTCCCCTGATGCCTTCAGCTTCTCAGCAACTATTCCCAATGGTCCGGCAGCCTTACCATTTTTCATTTCCCTAATCGCCTCTTGGACCCTATATTCATCAATCTCAATAGCTGGTCCCTCTGTCAGATCTACCAAGGGTAATTTCTCTCTCTCCCATTTGTTTTCCACATTCATCAGTCTCTCATAATGACATTTCCAGGCCTCCTTTTTCTGATCATTCGTGACACTAAGTACATCGGCATCATCCCGGACACATTTATCTCCAACAACATCCTGATTTGCATTGATACACTGCCTTGCAATGTGGAACGCTGCACGCCTCTGATCTTCCCGTTGCAGAACATTGGCAAACCTCCTACTCTCTGCCTCCCTGTGTGCTAAGTACACCTGACGTCTAGCTTCTCTCTTAGTGGCTGTATATTCTTCCCTACTCCCACCCTTTTCCCAAGCCTTCCATGCTAGTCTTTTGTCTCTAATAGCCTTATCTACTGTGCTGTTCCACCACCAGGTCACTCTCTGTCTGGTTGGAGCTCTGCTCCAGCCACAAGTTTCATCAGTAGCCTGCAGCAAGTTGTCATGTAAGAAATTCCAGTTATTATCTATGTCATACGTCTCTAAATCGTCTTCTTTTTCGTCATATACATCTTGAAGGGCTTTCCTAAATTTGTATTTTAGTGAAAGGTCTTTTAGCTTCCAGACCTTTCTTCTCCACACCTTCCTATATGTCTCATTCCATCTCTTGCTTACTGAGATATCACTAACAACTAACCTATGCTGTGGGGTACATTCTTCCCCAGGGTGTGCCTTGGTATTAGACACTATCTGCCTGTCCCGCTGCCTAACTAGTAAGAAGTCAATCTGGCTTATGTGCTTACCAGATTTGTAGGTTATTAGGTGATTGGCAGGTTTATGGAAGTTTGTGTTGCAAATAGTCAATGTACCTGCATCACAAAATTCAAGAAGTCTCACTCCTTCTTCATTTCTTGAACCGTAACCGTGCCCACCATGTACCCCAGTGTAACCATCCTGGAGCTGTCCAACATGACCATTGAAGTCTCCTGCTAGCATAACGATGTCTCCGTCCTCTGTCATTGTGGTTGTTTGCAAAAGTTGCTCATAAAAGCAGTCTTTCTCATCTTTGCCTAGGCCTGCTTGGGGAGCATAGGCCAAGATGATTGTCAGTAGTCTCCTACCTACAACTAATCTAAGCTTAATTATTCAATTACTAACTCGAACTACCTCTATTGTCTTATTGATCCATTTCTCAGACAGGAAAATGCCTACTCCCCCTAACCCATCATCCTTACCTACCCAGAATAGCTTATAGCTAAGACGTTTGCCTACGACTAGTCTCGCAGAGGCACCTCTCCATCTCACCTCTTGCACGCAGCACACATCCACCTGCCTTCTCTCCAGCATCTCCGCTATTTCAGCAGATCTACCTCTGAGAGTGCCAACATTAAGTGTTGCAACTCTGAGATGCGACGTCTTCATATTTTGTTGTTGTTCCTATTTGTTGCTGTGCTGATAAGCGTTTTGGCATTGATACATTGGTTGGATGCCCTTCCTAACACCAGCGCCACTTTACAGCATGGACTGGGTGCTTTTATTTGTGCCACCAGCACTAGAGAGGATGTCTTACTAGACTCAAGGGCCCTCTCTACCCCTCCATTTTACAGCATGGTCATAAAAAAAACAAAAAAAAAAAAACTTATTGACACAACGCTATATATTAGATAAAAAGATATTGAATAAAAAAAGTAGTATTTAATGGAAAAGGTGAGTTGAAATATTTTACTGTTGTTATGAAAAATGTATAATGTACAGTGGAGTAGGCTAAATTATATAGATCCATGTTTAGAGACTGTTAATATTGGTATTGAAGAGAGTTCTACTATATAATTAAGAATCCTTGGTACAATGAATTGCAAGTGTGAATAAAAATGCTTCATCGAGGAAGTCTAGTAAGACGAAACAGTGTCTTCTAAAGTACAGATTATCCTTTCCCATACATCATTACCCATTTCTAATTTTAATTGATTTAAAAAAAAATGTTTATTTTCAATTTTGAATTACTGCCCTTGCCTTTATTTGAATTTGTTAAGTAATGTTCGTGAATGATTACCTCCCTTGATATGAATATTATCGCTCTTAACTTTTCGATTAATTTAGTTAATTAATTTACTCTCCTCTACCCATCACCCAGTCAAACCCCACCACAATTATCATACTTATTATCCTTTTCACCCCATCCAACATATTCCACTCGTAGGGTAAAGAGGGATTTTCTGTTGAGTCAATAACTGACAACCTCTCTAATGTTGCTGTCACAAAAGAATGCACCCAGTACACACCGTAAGGGATTGGCAATAAGAAGGGCATCCTATTGTAGAAAGTATGCCACACAAAGGGTTGAAAGGAAACTCGCGTTGTGTCAAAGACATGACAACCTCCCTATTGTTGGTGATGAACATGATAGAGTGGTTTGTGACAGGAAGGGCAATGGGCTGTAGAAAAGAAAGTATGTAAATGAGATGTGGGTTAAAAGCCCATCTGAGCACTTGGTAGAGTAAAGGAATAGATGTAAGTGAGATGCAGGACCGTAGCCCATCTGGAAGGTCAGTAGCGCTGTTGAGTTCTGACTTGGTCAGTTATGACCTGTCCAACTCTTGCTAGCAAGGAAAATAGATGCTAGTGCTGCTGCTGCTGATGATGATGATGAAGAAGATGATGATGAAGAAGATGATGATTATTGTGTTTTCCATAATAGATATGTTAGTTTCTCATTATGTGTTATATAATAAGGGAGGTGGATTGGCAGTAATTAATAGAGCATTGGACAACATGCTTTGTGGCATATAGTTACATCCCTTTGTATTCTGAGTTCAAATCCCACCGGGGTTAGCTTTGCCTTTCATTCTTATGGGGTGATAAAATAAAGTACCAGTAACGCACTGGGGTTGATTTAATCGACTTTCCTCTTCCCTTCAAATTACTGGCCTTGTGCCTAAATCAGAAACCATTATTATTAAATGGAGCCTGGTGAATTGGCAGTATCGGTAGAGCATCGGACGACATGTTTTACAGCACAGAGTTTCAGACCTTTATGTTCTGAGTTCAAATCCTGCCAAGGTTAGCTTTGCTGTTCTTCCTTATAGGGCCAATAAAATAAGTACCAATAATGCCATGTGGTTGATTTAATTGACTTCTTCTCCCTCAAAAATTGGTAGTCTTGTACCTAAATCAGAAAGCATTATAAGTTATATACTTTCTGTATCAATAGTAACTGCAGATCTTTGACATGCTCTTTACTTGCTTTTAAACTTGCATAAAACCTCCATGCTTCCTGAAATTCGCCAACACTACACCTGATATTCCTCCTCCATATACATGCACACATGTATATCATGACTCCTACACTGTTCACTTTCCTGACATTTGTACATTATTCTATGTACTATACATGCACCTTTGATGCACCTGAGTATTGTACACAATAATTTTATTATGACTGACTGGTAAAATATGCACATAAAGATAAAGGATTGCATAACAACTTTGTCTATTTAGTATGCAACAAGGACAATATCAAGTCTCCAGTTTGGTATGTATATATAGTCAATGTTAAATGTGATACACTTACACAGTCACACTGACATATATATAGTCAATGAAAAATGTGATACACACACACAAACACACATACACACACACACACACATGATATATAAATATCACAGCAGTTATTTGACATGAATAGTAAAGGAGAAGAGAAATAAAAAAACTGTCCTCATAGCATTTAATCTGGAAGTGTTTGACAGCAAAGCAGTAAGAAGATTTCAGCAGGAATAGAAAGTGAAGAAAACATTATGGATCCTGAAGAAATAAAGAAAGAAATTGAAAGCGGTTATGTGGAACATCATGGCAAAGATGGCCAACCAATGTTTGCTTATAATTATAAAGGACACAGTATTCTGTATTTAGAAATA